>OY728167.1:981774945-982974945 GCA_963277665.1 Viscum album
GACTATTGGTCAAATATGACCGTTGGAAACTATACTCTTGGTAATAATTTTAACGTTATAATTGGTTTTTATAAGTAGAAATGAAAACAGATAATTAATGCAGAAAGGATAAGTGATGGCCTCCACTAGTAGAGTCATGTCGTATGAAGTCCATTTGTCAGAACTTGGGAGGGAGGTAGCATCACTGGGGTTTTCCCTTGACCAAACCCAAGTCAATCTTCAATAAGTGAATCTAGAACGAAATCGCCTATGAGAGAAGTTCAAGTTATTAAAAAATACCACTCAGACGATGTTAGTCGAGTCATCCCATGAATCTATCATCATTGCACAACTTACACTTCGATCATACGCAGGTGTTATAAGGGGTTACGTATTCGGGCCTTAGTCACTTAAAGTATAATTCCTTTTTATAAATAAAATTTTTAATTCCATAAATTCCATTTTATGAATAGTTTTTCTTAATAAAATATAGGTTTAATTGAGATGGAATTTGATCAATTAATGTTTCAGACACAAATTGTACTTTTCAGAAAAGATATAAATTTTTATAATAAACTAAAAGTATTTTGAATAATATTTATTTTAATAAAATGGTATGTTAAAAACACTCTTATTTAAATATAAATGATAAAATAACTTTATTATATCCTTAAAAATTTAAGTGTCAGAAAGTTGATTATGCATCATCAACCCATTATTTTATTTTAATAAATAAGGATTTTTATATTTAAAAGTTAAAATTCTCATACTTATAGAATTATTATGATAAAATAATCATTTTTTATATTAACATGTCAAAATTAGGTTATGGTGAATTTATGAGAATTTTCTAAAATACTTTATTTTTTTGTGAATAGTATAAATACAGTTTGATGTTTTCAGTATGTTTAATGACTTCATAATTATATCATAATGATGTAATAGTTAATTAACCACAATCCACGGCCTAAAATATGTTATTTTATTAATACCAATTATTTTAATAGATTTTAATCAATTTCCAAACTATAAGTTACTTTCCAAAGTCTAAAATGGAAACTTTGTTTTTAAAAACATTATTTTGTGGAAACTTTACTTTCTCATGTCAAAAGAAGTAATAAAAAATGATGTTTGGTTCCTATGGGTTAAAATAACATAAAATGTGTCCCTAAATGTACAAACCATGGGAAAAAACTATGGGAAATCCCATAATTTTTCATTTTCCACAACCTAGATTTTCAAGACCTATATTTGAAAATTAATAAAAAAAATCCTCCATTTTTACTAAAAATACCCACTCATATCTCCATTTACTTTAACTCTAAATCCATCCTCCATGAAGTTATGGTGTTTTTACCTCCCAAGGTATCCTCAACTCCCCAAGGTCTCAATCCAAAAGTTTTAGGAGACACTTCAAGGTAAGGTAATTAGCCTTCTTTTCTCTTCAATTCAAGAACCTCTTTTGTATATATCTTCTAAATGTTATGGTCACTCTCTTTAATTACCCTTTTGATCATACCCTTACTTCCAAATTATGTTTTATCAATGGGAGACTCTTGTCCCCTCTCATTTTATCCTTTTCTAAAACCACGTTTTATACTCGTTACGCTGCCGAATTTACTTCTCAAAATTTCTCTCTTCTCCTTAAGAAATTCTCTTTTATTTTATTTTTATGAATACTTGAACCTATTTATTTTCCAAGGGTATTCACCTATATATGAGGATTTATTTTATTCAGGGATTTACACATAAGAAACTGAATTTCCCTTTTCATGGGCTAAAAATGATGTAATAATCATGTCTTTAAGCACTTTTGTACGCCATGATTTTGATAAGAAACTCACCCTTTATTCTCCATGATATATTAATGAAATGATTGATTATGATATATGTGGATCACATTAATTAATAAATATGAAGGGTGTACCCTGATAGTGCTCCAATGCATTAGATAAATAATTTAATCTCTATTGATGACATGTTTTATGATACCTTGGTGAATAGCCTTGGTAATTTTCATTTATGACACCTCAGTGATAAACATTGGTGATATGTTTATGAATGTCTCATTTAAATGTCATAACCACATTTCCATGTTATGAATCATGTTCTTTTTATTAAGATATGTATCATGATCCCTTGCTCATGCCATAATGATATCCCTCATGTTCCTATTGATATTCCTCAAGATCACATGTAAATTGTTTCCCTTACTGGGTCTTATGCTAGCCTCTTTACTTTGATGTATATCCCCAGATTATGAGATACAGTAAATGTATTTAAGATAAACCTATGAAGAAGCCTTTCAAGCGGATTAAAAGAATTTTTTGATTTTTCATGTATTCTATACCTTATTTCCAAGAAACTAAACTTTAAAAGATCCTATATTTTTACAATGTAATGAAAAGTTATGTAATAAAAAGACGAGATGCTATATTTGGTATCAAAGGACGGTTTAGATATTTGTGAAAATTGTGATTTGAAAAATTTAGGAAGAACCCTAGAGAAAAGTTTAAATATAGGAAAACTTCTTGGTATTTTGGTGAAATATTAAGTGGTTTTTGAGCAAATAAATCTCTATCTGGATAAAAACAAGTGGATATGGCTCTGGCACAGATATATATAGGGGTAACACCTGAAAACACTGATTTGAGTTAGACTCGAACAGAAACTAGTACATGATAATGGACCTTGTTGCACTACTGGTTTGAAACTCCTAGGGGATATGTTTGGTTAATCATAAGATTTTTATGAACCATTATGAATGATATATAGAAAATGTAATTGTTGTTAAAATTCCTTTAGAATTATAATATTCTTAAAAGAAACATGTTTCTCGCTAAGTTTTTCTTCTTTTAGAAAATAGAGGGAAATAGGAGGAACCGTAGAAATGATGAGCACAACAGACAATGCGTTGAAGGCCCACCAATTGAATCCGGAATGGAAAACTTCATGAAAATGATGAATCAACTACCCTGGGTTGTAAATAATAATTTGAATTTGAGAGACTGGATTCACCTCGAAGAGAATAACTTTCCATTGAGTCCTTCATGCGACAACGACCACCTTCGTTCAGTGGATCAACCAACCCATTGATTGTCGAACAATGGATAGTCTCTATAGAAAAGATATTTATGTATTATGCTATTCAGGGCAAGAGAAAGTCACCCTGACAGTATACCACTTAAAAGGAGAAGTTGATCAGTGGTGGACACTGATTAAAAACACAGCCAAAAAGGGAGATTGATGTTATGGAGTGGGAAGAGTTTAGAGGAATCTTTTTCAATAAATATTTCCCCTGTTCAATGAGAATAAAAATGGAGATAGAAATCTTAGAACTAAAGAAGAAGGAAAATGAATCGGTGGAAAGCTATGAGATGAACTTTACAAGACTTTCTCAATACACCTCTAACTTTGTTATGGATCTTAAGGGAAAGGTTGATAGATTATTCAGTGGACTAAGACCCCATCTATAGAGGAATCTATCCAATCGAGACTATGAAATCTATGAGGAGATAGTGTGAAGTGCTACGAAGGTTGAATTGGAGTTCGGAGAGATGTAGTGGTCACATAGATTGGATGAAAAGAAGAGATTAATGGAGCCAAACTTAGGGATAAAATTTGATCACGGAAGAGGAGAAAAGTAAGTGCAACTTCCCACATGCAAAAAATGTGGGAAGAAGCATCCAGGGAACTGTTTGCTCAAGAGTGGAAAATGTTACAAGTGTGGAAGAGATAACCATATTGCTCAGAACTATCGTGGTAAGGTGAAGCCTCAACTTCACAACACAAACAACAAAGGGAAGATGGTGTAGGCTCATCCTGAAATCTAATGCTTCAAGTGTGGACAGCTTGGGAACTTTTCTGGTCACTATCCAAATCATGAGATAATGGACGCAAATCACCATCAACCTCAGTATAGTACAAGGGAGCAAGGTCGGGCATTTTCTATCACGACAGCTGAAGTAGAAGCTCCAAATGATGTGGTGGCAGGTACTCTTGTTATTCTCTCAAAGCTAGCAAGTACTTTGTTTGATTCTGGTTCTACGCACTCCTTTATTTCATCCAAGTTTTTGTAGAATATAGAATCAATCTCTGAACTGCTAGAAGTAGATTTATCAGCCAAGACTCCTGAAGGAATTATCCAAGCATCAACAGTATATAGAAACTCTAGTATTTATTTTGGAAAGAACAATCTCATCAAAAATCTAGTAGTCATTCCCATGCTGGAATTTGACACTATACTAAGGATGGATTGGTTCTCAAAGTATAGTGCTAAGATCAATTGCAAGAGCAAGGAAATCTCAATAGACTTGAATAGACAGCCTACAGTTATCTTCAAAGGAGATATATCCCGACCTGAGATTTTTCTAGAAGCACCTCTCATAGCCTTCTTTATGGAGATGATCGGTGAAGAGGAAGAAGGAAATGAAAGTATAAGAATAGAAAATGTCCTCATCATTCAGGAATACATTGATATATTTCCGGATGAGTTGTCTGGACCTCCCCTGAAAAGAGAGGTAGAGTTCTCTATTGAACTTATACCTGGATCCAAACCGATATCAAAGGCCCCGTATAGAATGGAAAATGTGGAGCTAGAGAAGTTAAAGAAACAACTTCAAGATATTTTGGATGCGGGATTTATCCGACAAGGTGTGCCTCCTTAGAAAACATGTGTTCTCTTTGTGAAGAATAGGGGTGCATCAATACGGCTATGCATTGATTATAGAGAACTTAAAGAGATCACATTTAAGAACAAGTACCATATCCCAATGATTAATGATTTATTTGACCAGCTTCATGGGGCTCAATTCTTCTCCAAGATTGATCTTCGATATGGTTATCATCAATCGAGGGTGAAGAAAGAATATATTCCAAATACTATCTTCTGATCAAGATATGGCCATTATGAGTTTGTTGTTATGCCCTTCAGCTTGACTAATGCTCCTGCTATATTTATGGATTTGATTAGTAGAGTATTTAAGGACTACCTTGATAAATTTGTGGTAGTTTTTATTGATGATATACTGATATATTCCAAAAGTCATGAGGAGTATAAAGATCATCTAAGGGTTATATTGAAAACTTTGAGGAATGAGAGATTATTTGAAAAAATCAACAAATGTAAATTTTGGTTACAACAAATTGCTTTCCTATGGCACATTGTAACCAATGAAGGAATATAAGTTGACCCTACCAAGACAAAGGTTGTGGAGGATTGGCCTCATCCAACAACAGTAACTGAGGTTCGTAGTTTCCATGGTTTAGCAGGATATTATAGGAGGTTTTTGAAAAACTTCTCACGACTTTCTAATCCACTAACCAAGTTAACTTGAAATGGAGCTAAGTTCATTTGGAAAAAGGAGTGTGAAAAAAGTTTCCAAGAGCTAAAGAAGAGATTGGTTACCGAACCTGTGTTAACTCTACCCTCTATCAAAGAAAGATTTGTTATTTTTAGCGATGCATCTCTAAAAGGTCTTGGGAGCATCCTCATGAAAAATGACAAGGTGATTTCTTATGCATCTCGATAGCTAAAGCCTCATTAGCAGAATTATCTTATGCATGACCTGGAGATAGATGTTGTTATTTTTGCTCTGAATATATGGAGCCACTATCTTTATGGGGAGAAATGTGATATATACACATAACACCAAAGTTTGAAGTATATTTTCATGAAAAATGAATTGAACATGAGACAGAGGAGATGGTTAGATCTTCTTAAATACTATGTAGTTCAATTCATTATCACACCGGAAAAGCAAACAAAGTCACTGATGCATTAAGTATGAAAGAACATATTGTTTTAAAAATGATGAGTATTCAAGGAGATCCATTGATCAAGGACCTAGTAAGGTTGGACATGGGAATCATGAGGAAAGAGACATCGTCAATTTTATCCCAAATGATTTCTCAACCATCGTTACTAAAGATGATGATTAGCCACTAAATGAGGATAATATTCATTGTTAATATATATAATATTCATGTGATTTATTATTCATAAACACCATTTTAGTGCATTTTACACTTTGAACATCATTCCACATTATGATTGTAATACCTTCTTAAAATGCACTATTATGTGGTACATTTTTTAACATCATTTAAAGTACCCAATGATTCATCTGATTTTAAGGAATTTAATTATACATATTTTAATTTTATATTTTGGGAAATTGATCTACACTTCAATATGAACAGGTTTCATTCAGAGATCAATGGATAATTCATGGAAGAAGATAGGGATATTTTGTAATGAAAGGAAGCAATTTTAGAGAAGGCAGATTGGACACCATCCCACTGATGAGAATGTGGGACACACATTACAAACCCAATGAAGCCCAAATTTGGTGGGAGGATATAAGACATATATAGGAACAAATCATTCTTCGGGAGATAGTGCTAATTCGGCCTCCATTGTGTTCATTTATGCGGCCCAAGTTGGAGATAAAATTATGGGCCAGATTCTGCGGCCCAGAAAAATATCCCACTAATACAATCATATCTCAAAATACACAACTCCAAATGAGCCCAAATTTTACAGGAGGTTATGAGACATACGGGGATCCATTTTCTTCTTCTATGGCCCACTCTAATTCGGCCATCTAGAAGGTCTTCCAAGCGCGTTTGTTCGGTGTATGAAAGCTGGATGCCACCTCGGGTCAAGGGTGGAAAAATCAACTCTTCCTCAACTTTCCACCCACCTATGGCCTACCAAAATTAATTGAGATGCTTTGTACTGTTGGAGGCTCGACCTAAGGCTCCCAAAATTCCTATTTAAGGCAGTGGTGGTGGAGGATTTGATCATATTTGGTGCTTTGTTCAATTGTAATGTTATGCTACGATTTTGTTGTCTCAAGTTTGTCTTTCACATGTAAGTTGTTCAATTAACTTTAGTTTCTTAATAAAAGTTCTTCTTCTCCTCTTATTCTGTTGTTCTCCATCTCAACTTGATACCGTTTCCTCAAGGTGTGAATTTATTCACACCAAATCTTGTGAAATTATTCACACAACGGTGGAGTGATCATTTTATTTTTATTGTTTTCTTTACTTCTCCATTTCCTCCCTCATGGGTCTACTTTCCGCTTCCATTGAAACCATAGAATCAATGGAGGGCTAACCCACTTATGGGTTGATCCAAGGGAGTAACAAGGGGTTGGATTGTATGTTATTTATCACCCCATTAATGTATAATCATTTCTTTAATTGAGATTTTTATTTGATGATTTTTAAACTCCATCGTCCTTGTTGAATTTAAGGTCACACACTTCATGTGCTAATATGAACCCTTACCTTGAAGTGATAAAACTTTGATCCTTCAAGTATATAGGTGATTAGTATTAAATGGTGTAGGCATTAAACCAGTAAGTGATGATGTTGTTTTATCTTCTTAAATGAACTCATCTCAAATATAAGAAATTGAAATCTTTGAAAAGGAAATACGTTCAATCCACCCCGAGCAATAACCTAGGATCAACTCATTATTTTAAATTGAATTCACTTAAATCTGTTAGTTATCCTTTAAAACCATATAAAATCAACCCAAGTTGGCCACTTCATAGCCAAAAACAGTCCATAGAATGTACGTGTCTATAGGTTTCTTCTTAGATCTCTGAGGATTCGATAACCCAAGCTAAACTATAAGGATCGTTCTACCTTCATCTCTTGGGTAAATTTGAGCGAGAATCAAATTTTGGCATCGTTTCCGGGGACCCAAGTAAGTAATCTAAACACTCATTCTATTCTCCCACATTTCTTCTTTTCTCATCCAAATTCTCTTATCTTGTCCCTTTCTTGTTTTTTTTTCTTTTGGCGCATGTCTGCCTACACCCGCGATCAATCAAACCGTCTAGTTAGGGTGGATAGTCCTGGGGTTGGGGAGTAAAGTACACAAAGGGAACGCTTTCCATTACATCCTAATATTCCTAATACTTCAGAGTCCAAAATCGATCCCATTTCAATGGAAGGTCTTCAAAGAAACCAACTCATAAACCCGGGTGGAAACCAAAATGGAAACCCAAATGAGGTAGCCCCAAACTTGGGGAATGCAGTTGATCAACCCATGAATGACTATCTCACACCTTCCTGGACCAATGCCCCCTCATGCATTAGACACAACTCCCTAGGAGATGCCAACTACATATTTAAACCCCATGTATTAAACCATCTTCCCACATTCCATGGTATGGAGTCTGAGATGCCCTACCTTCACATTAAGGAGTTCAATGACATTGTAGAAACCATGTGTCCCCCACATCAACTAGAATCAGCTAAGATGAGGTTATTTCCTTTTTCTTTAAAGGATCGAGATAAAAATTGGCTAAACAATTTGAGACCATTATCCATAAACTCTTGGTACCAACTACAAAGAGAATTCTACAAAAAATACTTTCCCCACCACAAAACAATTGCACTTAAAAAGAGTATCCAAAACTTTTTTGAAAAAGAGGGAGTCATTCTATGAAACATGGGAGAGGTTCAAAGACACTCTAAACATGGTTCCACACCATGGTTTTTCTATTCCAGAACAAGTGAGAATTTTCTATGAAGGGTTGGGTCCGGGGAACAAACAATTCATTGACATGATGTGTAATGGAACCTTTAAAAACAAAGCCACAAATGATGCTTACGAGTATCTAGAAAGCCTTTCTGAACAAAACCAAACATGGGGAACTTCATCTTATTCTGAAAATCCACAAAGAACTACTGGAATTCATACACTTAGAGAAGAGGAAAGCCTTATGGCTAAACTTGCAGCACTCTCTAGGAAGGTTGAAGAGATAGACCTTAGGAAAGTCCATGAAATCCAAACTGTTGACCCTGTTTGCACAATTTGTGACAAACATGACCATAAGACAGACAACTGCCTAACCATTCCATCCATCAAGGATGTTCTTTTAGGAGGACCCCCAGTGGAAGTAAATGCTTTGAACTTTCAAAATCCTCAATACCAAAACAACTTCAACCCAAGGTATAATGACCACCCAGGCTTTCGCTGGAAAGATAACCAACAACCTAGCCAACCACAGGGACAAAATCCTTACCCCCATCAGAACTACCAAACCCATAACCAGTTCCAAACCCAACCTATCCAATACCAACAGCCACCAGTCCATTTTCAACAAACCATCCCACCTCCAAAATATCCCTCTGGGATAAACCAATCTTCTCAAGCACCAACCCAAACTGTTCCACAAAGCCTACTAAAAAAACTATGCAAACAAATGGAAAGGATGAACTCAGAAGTCTCTTCCCTAAAACAAGAACTTCAAACCATCAAAACTGGAAAGCCACCCATGCCTACTCAGGCGGTGCCATCCTCAAATTTAAGGGGAGAGTCAAGTTTTACTCAAACAACTCATGAACAACTAAAGGTTGTGACTATTTTAAGAAGTGGGAAATCAATTGAGAAACCTGAACAACTAATTCAGAACCAACCTGAAGATTCAAACTTGGATGAAAATTCAAATGAACCAAATGATCAAACTAAAAAACACGATAACATTGTCAAAGAAACAAATCTTCAACAAACAACCCCACAACCTGCACCATTTCCTCAACGCATGAGGGAAAAAACCAAGCCTGAATTGAGTGAAACATTGAGGGAAATCTTCTCACAAGTCAAGTTGAACATTCCCCTTCTTGATGAAATCCAAACCATACCTGCCTACTCAAAGTACCTTAAGGACTTGTGCACTTTTAAAAGAAAATTTTCACATAAAAACCAAGTCCTTTTGGCTGCTAATGTGAGTACAACCATTCAAGGGACCATTCCTCCTAAGTTGAAAGACCCGGGTTGCCCTTATATCAATGTTGAACTAGGAGAGAGAAAAGTTGTCAAGGCCTTGTGTGACCTAGGTGCTAGTGTCAATCTCATCCCATATGTTGTGTACTGCCAGTTAGGCCTAGAAGAGCTCCAACCCACATCTGTCACACTTCAACTTGCTGATCGTAGCATTAGGGTTCCAAAGGGGATTTTAAAGGATGTTCTGGTAAAGGTTGAAAACTTCATCTACCCTGCTGACTTCATTGTCCTTGACAACCATCCAAACTTAGGAAATATAGAACAACCCCCAATCATCCTTGGTCGTCCTTTCCTTGCAACAATCAACTCTGTTATCCAAGTCTGAAATGGTAACATGACCATCACCTTTGGGAACATGAGTCTAGACTTGACCATCTATAATGCAAGCTCACAAATAGGGGATGACGAGGACATTCATGAAGTAAACATGATAGGAAGCATTGATAATGAATCCATAGATCATCAAGGAATATTTGATGGAGGTTTAAGTCAGGATGAGATTGATTTCCTTTGTTCATATGAAGGAAGTTTATCTCCTTAGCTTGAATCATTTTCAAATTGCTCTTATGATGAAGTCTTATGTCCAACAATCAGTGAAACCTTTCAGGAAACCACTTTCATGGAGACCACTCCAACTTCCTTCCCTAAATCTGATCAATCCAATCTAGTAGATAAAACTTCTACATGTGGGGAATCAATTCTATCTAATACTTTAGGAAACAAAATTGATCTTGATCCAATGTCCCAATCTTCTGCTGAAATTCTGAACCGACCTGAGCTTGAATTGAAGGAACTTCCTACTACACTCAAGTATGCTTTCCTAGGGGACAATCAAACACATCCTATTGTCATTTCTTATTCTCTTGAATCCAATCATGAGAGGATGCTTCTAGATGTCCTTAGGAAACATAAGAAAGCCATTGGTTGGACCCTATCTGATATTCCCGGGATTAGCCCACTTATTGGGACTCATAGGATTGTTCTGGAATCTGATTCAAAGCCATGTCATCAACCTCAACGGCGACTCAATCTTAATCTCATGGAGGTAGTAAGGAAAGAACTTCTAAAATTGTTAAAATCTGGTATCATATATCCCATAGCTAAGAGTGAATGGGTGATCCCAATCCAAGTGGTTCCAAAAAAGGCTAGAATCACAATGATAACCAATGAGGATGGAGAGATTCTTTCAATAAGGGTGAGTAGTGGATGGAGGATCTGCATTGACTATAGAAAGCTAAACTCATTCACTAAGAAGGACCATTTCCCCTTACCATTCATTGACCAAGTCCTTAAGAGAGTGGCAGGTCATGTCTTCTACTGTTTCTTAGATGGGTACTCAGGGTATAATCAAATTGAGGTCTCCCTAGAGGATCAAGGGAAGACTACATTCACATGTCCATTCGGCACCTTTGCTTTCAAACGCATGCCCTTCGGGTTATGCAATGCCCCTGGAACCTTCCAACGGTGCATGATGGGAATCTTCTCAGACATGGT
Organism: Viscum album; assembly: GCA_963277665.1. Lineage (NCBI taxonomy): Eukaryota > Viridiplantae > Streptophyta > Magnoliopsida > Santalales > Viscaceae > Viscum > Viscum album. The sequence continues at coordinate 981,786,224 of OY728167.1, forward strand.
AGGGGATTTTCTTGAGGTCTTAATGGATGAATTCTCTGTGTTTGGGGATACATTTCAGGGATGTTTGCAGAATGTGGAGAGAGTCTTGTCAAGATGTGAAGAAAATAATCTGGTCCTAAACTGGGAAAAATATCATTTCATGGTTAAAGAGGGACTAGTTCTAGGCCATCTGGTCTCAGGTAGGGGGATTGAAGTTGATAAAGCCAAGGTTGACATCATTCGTCACCTTCCATCACCCAAAATTGTCAAGGAAGTGAGGTCTTTCTTAGGACATGCTAGTTTCTATGGAAGATTTATCAAGGACTTTAGTTCAATATCTCGTCCCCTTTGTGCTCTCCTAGTAAAGGATGCTCCATTTGTTTGGACAGAAAGCTGTGAGGGTTCATTCTCAACCCTCAAATCCTCTCTCACCTCTCCTCCCATTATGAAATCTCCAAATTGGAACCTTCCTTCCGAACTTATGTGTGATTCCAGTGACTTTGTTGTAGGAGTTGTGTTAGGACAACGTTGTGATAAAACTCCTTATATCATTTCTTATGTAAGAAAATCCTTAAATGATGCCCAAATAAACTACACCACCACTGAAAAGGAGTTACTTTCTATTGTGTTTGCCTTGGATAAGTTTAGGTCCTACCCCTTAGGATCCCCCATCATTATGTTCACTGACCATTCTGCACTAAAATACCTCTTCCAAAAACAAGATGTTAAGGCTAGACTGATTAGGTGGGTCCTTCTCTTACAAGAATTTGACCTCACAATCAAGGATAAAAAGGGCGTTGAAAATTTTGTAGTTGATCACCTCTCTAGGATGGAATTCAAAGACAACTCAAATCACCTTTCTATGTCTGATTCATTTCCTGATGAACACCTATACTCTGTGAGTGACTGCCCCTGGTATGCCGACATAGCCAATTTCTTAGTTACAGGAGTCATTCCAAAAAATTTAGGGACTCAACCTCGAAGGAAATTCCTTTCTGATGTTAGACACTATGTGTTTGATGATCCATACCTCTATAAGTTCTTCCCTGACCAAGTCATTAGGAGGTGTGTTCCAGAATCTGAACAAGAGTCCATCCTTAAATTCTGTCATAGTGAGGCATGTGGAGGTCACTTTTCCTCTAAGAAAACATCTTCTAAGATTCTTCAATGTGGTCTCTTCTGACTCACCCTCTAAAGGGACTCCTACACATTTTGTCAAAGCTATCCTAGGTGTCAACAAGTAGGGTCCATCACAAAAAGGAATCAAATGTCACTCACTCCCATCTTAGTGGTTGAAATTTTTGACTGTTGGGGAATTGATTTCATGGGTCCCTTCCCAAACTCTAGGGGATATCTTTACATTCTCTTAGCTATCGATTATATCTCCAAATGGGTTGAGGTCATTCCTACAAAATCCAATGATCATCAAACTGTGATTAGATTTCTCAAGGAAAACATCTTCTCTGGATTTGGAATTCCTAGGGTTATCGTTAGTGATCGTGGAACTCATTTTTGCAATCGTCCATTCTCATCACTCATGGAAAAATATGGAATTTCTCACAAAGTGTCCAATGCTTACCACCCACAGACCAATGGTCAAGCTGAGTTAGCCAATCGTGAAATCAAACAAATTCTTGAGAAAAATGTCAATCCTTCTAGGAAAGATTGGTCCAAGAAACTCTTGGATGCTCTTTGGGCATATCGTACAGCATACAAAACCATCCTAGGAATGTCACCATATAGGTTGGTTTATGGAAAAGCATGTCATTTACCTGTTGAAATTGAGCATAAGTCCTTTTGGGCAATTAAGAAAATGGATTATGACCTCTCATTGGCCGGAACAAAAAGGAAATTAGATCACAATGAACTGGAGGAACTAAGGATGGAGGCTTATAAAAATTCAAGGATCAATAAAGCTAGAGTTCAAACCTACCAATTTAGGAATATCAAGGTCAAACATTTTGAACTGGGAAAACTTGTGCTCTTGTATAGTTCAAAACTTCATTTACACCCAAGAAAGTTAAGGTCTAGATGGTCAAGACCTTTCATAGTGCATCATGTGTACCCCCATGGGGCAGTAGAGATTCAAGATCCTACAAGTGGTTACATTTTCAAGGTCAATGGTCAAAGGTTAAAACCATTCATTGAATCATTCAATAAACAGGAAATCGAGGTTGAGTTAATTGAGCCAATCTATGAACTGGGAAAAATTGGTAGATTTAGGATCCATGTCGGGCTAACGACATTAAACAAAGCGTTGCATGGGAGGCAACCCATGGTTTTCAAGTTTCCTATCATTTTGTTTTTTTAATAAAATTTATATTTTAATTAATCATTTTTATATTTAAAAAAAATAGACTGTTGACATGTTCTTCTATTATGAGTATGGATGGGTATGAAAGGGGAGCATCATATTCATCTATGTCACGTGGTGTGATCCTTGAGTAATTCCTTACCCATAAATTTAAAAAGAAGACAATGTATCGTCAATTTGTTTTATTTTAATGTTTTTGTAGGTTAAAATAAAAATAAAAAAAATAAATAATAATATAATAATAATAATAAAAAGGGACACGTCGTGGGTTGTGGGTCAAACCCCGTCACAACCAGCGAAGCCGCGGGGATTCAAACCCGGGATCGAAGGGAGACAGGGGTGCGTGCTTACCACTGACCTACGGTTTTGTGTGCTTCCTTATTCTATAATTTATATATATATATATATATATACTTATATTTTACTTTCTTTATTATATAAATATATATATATATATATTGTTTTGTTTTGTTTTGTTTGTTTTGTTTTTCCTTTTTCTACTAGGGAACTCTACAACTGACATGGATATCAAAGGATTAAAAGGGAACAGCAAGAATTTCAACTTCAACCACCTGGTGACTTCATTCCATGATCCTCATTTTCAATTTCCTTTTTGAACTTTCATTCTCTACCTCTACCCCCTTCTAAATTTTCTTTTCTTTAAACACTGGGGATAGTGTTATTTTAAGTTGGGGGGGAGATAAAATAAAAAATGTTTTTGTGTAAAAAAATGAATGATTTGAAAAAAAAAGTGTAAATGGAAGGAAAAATTCCTTTAAATTTGAACATGGTAATACACATTGCACACTTTGAAACTGAATATCAAATAATTTAGCATGCCTTGATTCTAATTTTAATCCTTGTATAATTTCATGAGCATAGATTTTGGAAAGTGTGGTTGTCCAGTGTGATATTTCATCATTTATATTTTCATCCAAATAAAAAAAAGATCACAATGCACGTCCTTTGGATAGTGGGGTATTAGTTTGAGTTCATGGGGTCCCCCAAATAAATAGCATAGGTTTGGTGATCATTTTAGTTTTAATATGAGTATTCAATAAAAAATAATAATAATAAATTTGCGCGTAGAGCAATGAAATGACCTAATGCGTGGCTTTCGGCACTTGGGGATCGTGACTCCATAGTTGTCTGGCCCAGAGTTAGTAATTTTATCTCTATTTTTGGTAATTTGAATTTGTTTTTGACTGAGTTAACTCGAGATCATGCCCGAGTATGTGGGTTTCACTTGGTTCCCTAAGGCCTTTGAGCCTGGGAGTCATCGGCAAAGTCTCGCTACAGGGGTTGACTCTTTTGAGTGCAATTTCAATTACCATGGCAAAATTGCAAAAAAAACAAAAAAAATAATACAATAAAAAAATTGAATACTCATCTTAATGTTGAAATGTGATTCCACCTAGAGCTCCCGTCATTTCCCCCTTGAATAAAGATGAACCCTCGTGTATATTGTGATGCACAACACATCCTCGTACTTAATTGATATTGGATGAAATATGGCAATGAATTTGAACAAAGGAATGGGCTTGGGATTGGGATCTGCTTATGAAACTATCATGTATTAAAATATTTTGATGGGTTTCATGATTGTTTGGTATAAGTGTTTTTGGTGATCATTGTGTATTAAAATGTTTTTAGAAAAGGGAATTCGAATTTCATTTTGATGAGATATATTTTGCTCGGGACTAACAAAACTCAAGTTGGGGGGTGTGATTAGCCACTAAATGAGGCTAATATTCATTGTTAATATATATAATATTCATGTGATTTATTATTCATAAACACCATTTTAGTGCATTTTACACTTTGAACATCATTCCACATTATGATTGTAATACCTTCTTAAAATGCACTATTATGTGGTACATTTTTTAACATCATTTAAAGTACCCAATGATTCATCTAATTTTAAGGAATGTAATTATACATATTTTAATTTTATATTTTGGGAAATTGATCTACACTTCAATATGAACATGTTTAATTCAGGGATCAATGGAGAATTCATGGAAGAAGATAAGGATATTTTGTGATGAAAGGAAGCAATTTTAGAGAAGGCACGTTGGACACCAGCCCACTGATGAGAATGTGGGACCCACATTACAAACCCAATGAAGCCCAAATTTGGTGGGAGGCTAGAAGACATATATAGGAACAAATAATTTTTCAGGAGCTAGTGATAATTCGGCCTCCATTGTGTTCATTTAGACAGCCCAAGTTGGAGATAAAATTCTGGTCCAGATTCTGCGGCCCAGAAAAACAGCTCACTAATATAATCATATCTCTGAATCCACAACTCCAAATGAGCCCAAATTTTACAGGAGGTTAGGAGACATCCGGGGCTCCATTTTCTTCTTCTATAGCTCACTCTAATTCGGACATCTATAAGGTATTCAAAGCGCGTCTGTTCGGTGGATGAAAGCTGGATGCCACCTCGAGTCAAGGGTGGAAAAATCAACTCTTCCTCAACTTTCCACCCACCTATGGCCTACCAAAATTAATTGAGATGATTTTTACTGTTGGAGGCTCGACCTAAGGATCCCAAAATGCCTATTTAAGGCAGTGGTGGTGGAGGAGTTGATCATCTTGGGTGCTTGGTTCAATTGTGATGTTATGATGCGATTTTGTTGTCTCAAGTTTGTCTTTCACATGTAAGTTGTTCAATTCACTTTAGTTTCTTAATAAAAGTTCTTCTTCTCCTCTTATTCTGTTGTTCTCCATCTCACCTTGATACCGTTGCCTCAAGGTGTGAATTTATTCACACCAAATCTTGTGAAATTATTCACACAACGGTGGAGTGATCATTTTATTTTTATTGTTTTCTTTACTTCTTCATTTCCTCCCTCATGAGTCTACTTTCCGCTTCCATTGAAACCATAGAATCAATGGAGGGCTAACCCACTTATGGGTTGATCCAAGGGAGTGGCAAGGGTATGGATTGGATGTTATTTATCACCCCATTAATGTATAATCACTTCTTTAATTGAGATTTTTATTTGATTATTTTTAAACTCTATCATCCTTGTTGAATTTAAGGTCACACACTTCATGTGCTAATACGAACTTTTACCTTGAAGTGATCAAAAATTTGATCCTTCAAGTGTATAGGTGATTAGTATTAAAGGGTGTAGTCATTAAACCAGTAAGTGATGATGTTGTTTTATCTTCTTAAATGAACCCATCTCAAATATAAGAAATTGAAATCTTTGAAAAATACGTCCAATCCACCCTGAGCGATAACCTAGGATCAACTCATTATTTTAAATTGAATTCACTTAAATCTGTTAGTTATCCTTTAAACTCATATAAAATCAACCCAAGTTGTCCACTTCATAGCCAAAAAAAGTCCATAGAATGTACGTGTCTATAGGTTTCTTCTTAGGTCTCTGAGGATTCGATAACCCAAGCTAAACTACAAGGATCGTTCTACCTTCATCTCTTGGGTAAATTTGAGCGAGAATCAGAAGATCAAGAAAGTTCAAAGAGAATATCATTTGTTAAAAAAGAAGATAGAAGATATGAAGAATGGGAAGTTTCCTGAGTTCGATATTGATCAAGAAGGTGTACTGAAATTTCATAGAAGACTATGTATTCCATCTATTTCAGAAATAAAAAAAGAACTGATGGATGAAGCTCATAGCTCTACATTCTCTATACATCTTGGAAGCATTAAAATGTATAAAGACCTTTGTCATCATTATTGGTGGGATAAAATATGAAAAGGGAGATTGTTGAATACACTGCAAGGTGTTTGGTATGTTAACAGGTGAAGGGGGAGTGACAACTTCCTAAAGGGGTATTGCAACCACTACCCATACCAACATGGAAGTGGAACAATATCACTATGGACTTTGTTACTGGTCTCCCAAGAACATCCAATGGAAACAAAGTGATATGGGTTATAGTGGATCGACTCACCAAGACTTCTCATTTCTTCACTATTCAGGAAGATCTCTCTTTTGACCAACTTGCCAAGGTTTACATAAAGGAAGTGATGAGATTGCATGGAGTGCCACATTCTATCGTTTCTGGTAGTGATCCAAGGTTCACATCAAAATTCTGAAGAAGTCTTCAACATGCTCTGAGTACCGAATTGAGTTTTAGTACAACCTATCACCCCCAAACTAATGGTCAATGTGAAAGGGCTATTCAGACACTCGAGGACTTGTTGAGAACATGCTCAATGGAATTTAAAGGTGGATGGGATCAACACCTCCCATTAATTGAGTTCTCATACAGCAACAGCTTCCACTCGAGTATTTAAATGGCACCCTATGAATCTCTATATGAGAACTGGTGTAAAACTCCTGCTTGTTGAGATGAAGTTGGTGAGAGAAAGTTGTTTGGGCTGAATCTTGTGCAAGAGATGACAGAAAGGGTTCATGTTATCCAATAACATATAAAGGTTGATCAGAGTCGGCAGAAGAGATATGCTGGCAATCGTCAAAGGGACTTGGAGTTTGATGTTGGCGATAAAGTTTTCCTTCGAATATCACCATGGAAGAGAGTCATGTGGTTTGGAAAGAAAGAGAAGCTTAGCCCCATGTACATTGGCCTCTATGAAATCTTTGATTGCATAGGAGCAGTGGTCTATCATCTTGCACTTCCACCAAATATAGCTCAAGTTCATGATGTATTTCATGTATCTCTCTTGAGGAAGTACATACTTGACCCTTCACATGTACTGAATCTGGATGTGGTACAACTGGAATATGGTCTCTCTTATGAGGAACAGCCAGTGAAGATCTTGGATCATATACTTAAGGTTCTACGCAACAAGACTACCCACCTCGTCAAAGTGTTGTGGATGAACCATAAATATGAAGAAACAACGTGGGAACTATAGGAAACAATGAGATAGAAGTACACACCATTTTTCTCAACTGAGAGAACGAGTAGAAATTTCGGGGACAAAATTTCTTAAGGTGGGAAGAATGTAACAACCCAAACTTTTTAAATGATATTTTTTTCTGGAAAATGTGTGTTATATTATATTATACACAACAAAACAATATCTCTTAAATAATGAAGTGGTATTTATAAAGAAAAATGTGACCATCGGGATTCAACCGTTATATGATCGTTGGTCAATATAACCATTTGGTCAATATGACTGTTGGGAACTATACTTTTGGTAATAATTTTAACGTTATAATTGGTGTTTGTAAGTAGAAATGGCAATCGATGATTAATGCGCCTCCACCAGTAGAGTCATGTCGTATGAAGCTCATTTGTCATAATTTGGGAAGGAGGTAGTGTCACTGGGGTTTTCCCTTGACCAAACTCATGCCAAGCTTCAACAAGTGAAACTGGAAGGAAATCTCATACGAGAGAAGTTCATGTTAGTGGAAATTATCACTCGATCGATGTTATCCAAAAATCCCCATGAATATATCATCATCGTACACTTTACCCTTCGGTCGTATGCGGGTGTTAAAAGGGGTTACGTGTTCAGGCCTTAGTTACTTAAAGTGTAATTCATTTGTATAAATAAAATTGTTAATTCATCAATTACATTTTAAGAACAGTTTTGCTTAATAAAATATAGGTTTAATTAAGATGAAATTTGATCAATTGATTTTTCAGAAACAAATTGTACTTTTCAGAAAAGATATAAATTTTTATAATAAACTAAGGTATTATGAATAATATTTATTTTAATGAAATAGTATGTTAAAAAACTCTTATTTAAATATAAATGATAAAATAACTTTATTATGTCCTTGAAAATTTTAAGTGTCAGAAAGTTGACTGTATTATCAACCTGTAGTTTTTTAAAATAAATAAGGATTTTTATATTTAAAAGATAAAATTCTCATACTTAGATAATTATTGCAAAAAAATAAACTTCATTTTTGAAATCAACGTGTCAAAATTATGTTATGGTGAATTTATGAGAATTTTCTAAAATACTTTATTTTTCTGTGAATAGTAAAAATATAGTTTGAGGTTTGAGGTATGTTTAATGACCTCATAATTATGACATAATGATGTAATAGTTAATTAACTACAATCCACGACCTAAAATATGTTATTTTATTAATATCAATTATTTTAATAAATTTTAATCAATTTCCAAACCTTTACTTTCCAAAGTCTAAAATGGAAACTTTGTCCTTAAAAACATTATTTTAGGGAAACTTTACTTCCCCATGTCAAAAGAAGTAATAAAAAATGATGCTCGGTTCTTATGGGTTAAAATAAAATAAAATATGTCTCAAATGTCCAAAACCATTGGCAAAAACCATTGGTAAGCCCGTGGTTTTGCATTTTCCACAACCTAGATTTCAAAGGCCTGTATTTGAAAATTAATAAACAAATCCTCCAATGTTGCTATAAATATCCACTTATTTCTCCATTTCCTTTCACTCTCAATCCATCCTCCATGAAGTTCTAGCGGCTTTACCTCCCAGGAGCCCCCTCAAGGTGTCCTCAAGCCCCCAAGGTCTCAATCTATAAGTTTTAAGAGTAACTCTTCAAGGTAAGGGAATTGTCCTTCTTTTCACTTCAATTCAAGTACCACTTTTTGTATATGTCTTCTAAATGTTATGGTCACTCTCTTTAATTACATTTTTGTTCATACCATTACTGCCAAATTATGTTTTATCAATGGGAACTTTTGTCCCCTCTCATTTTACCATTTTCTAAAACCACGTTTTATACCAGTTATGCTGCAAATTTACTTTTCAAAATTTCTCTCTTCTCCTTAAAAAATTATCTTTTATTTTCTTTTTGTGAATACTAAAACCTTTTTCTTTTCCAAGGGTATTCACCTAGATATAAAAATGATTTATTTGATTCGGGAATTTACACATAAGAAACCCAATTTCCCTTTTCGTGGGCTAAAAATGATGTAATGATCATGTCTTTAAACACTTTTGCACGTCATGATTTTGATAAGAAACTCGTCCTTTATTCTCCATGGGGTATTAATGAAATTATTGATTATGATCTATGTGCCTCGTATTAATTAAGACATATGAAGGGTGCACTCTGATGGCGCTCTAATGCATTGGGTAAAGAATTTAATCTCTAGAGATGACATGTTTTACGATACCTTGGTGAATAACCTTGATGATTTTCATTTATGACACATCGATGACAAACCTTGGTGATATGCTTATAAATGTCTCATTTAAATGTTATAGTCACATTTCCATGTTATGAATCGTGTTCTTTTTATTAAGATATGTCTCATGATCCTTCGCTCGTGCCATAATGATATCCCACATGTTCCTGTTGATATTCCTCAAGATTACATGTAAATTGTTTCCCTTACTAGGTCTTATGCTCACTCATTTCCTTTTATGTATGTCCCTAGGTTATGAGATACGGTAAATGTACTTAGGATGAACCTATAAAGAAACATTTCAAGCATATTAGAATAATGTTTTAATTTTTTATGTATTTTGTACCTTATTTCCAAGAAATTAAACTTTAAAAGATCATCTATTTGTACAAGGTATTGAAAAAGTTATGTAATAAAAAGGCGGGATGTCGTACACATCCATTTGTGTCACGGGCTAACTCTTAGTACCCTTACATATGCCCTCTTGAGTTCTCTTATGTATGCACTTTTGAGCACCATTGCAAATGATATGTAATCTCTAGGTGACCCGGTACTTTACCAATTTCCCATCTACACAACCCTTGCGTATCATAGGGTGTGTCCTTGTAACCTTTACGTATCAGCTTGGAAACCTTTACATATCGGCCTAGTAACCTGTATGTATCGGTCTAGTAACCATTTCTTATAGGCCTAGTAACCTTTATGTATCAGGAAGATCAACCCTTAGGTATAGGTAGTTTTCCATTTTCCTAGTCAAATTTGTTCGACGCCATTGTAACTCTTACATATCAAATATATGACTCTTACATGTCATGCAGATGGCCTTTACATGTCATGTATGTGACCCTTATATTTAATTATTTTGAAATTTTTCAGGCCCAATTTGTTCGGCGTTGAACGTTTCTAGAATTCATCTCAACCCTCTCTGAAAACCTTCTCACGCCTCTTCTAAAGCCAGAATATGCTTGAATAATCTCATTAAACATCACCAAACATCCTAAAACTCAAATCCCATATATCTCGCATCCCATGTATTGTTCCCTTGTATGGTAACCATCTCCACTTATTCATCTATGTCATCATGTCTCCTCAAATCTTCCATGGCCTTCAATCACCATCATCAGTTGACAATAACTCTCTTTATGGTGTATTCACCCCCCCCCCCACCACCGACAATAAAATGTAAAGGCCTTCTTATCCATGTTTTTTTAAATTTTCTCCCCCTTCCTCATAGAATTCCATAGGGGTATCTTCCCAGCTATAATCCCCCTTCATTCATATAACACTTGCTCTATATTTTCAATGATCTCTACCAAGGTCTTTTCGGGACAAGAAGATTCATCTCAACTTCTGAATATAGGTTTAGATTTTGAAATTATAGCTCTATTTACCACCTTCAAACATTTGGGTTATCTCTCATACACTCATTGATTGAACCTTTTTATATTTTTACCACTGGTGGAACGCGGCATTTTTTACTTTAGCCTTGATATTGCTTGATGAACAAAACAATTCTAGATTTTTCATTTTTCAAGCTCTGAACCACATCCTTTCTCCAGTTGCGTTTTACTCAAATATTTTTAGCAAGTGAATTTACCACTTGGAAGTGAGTTGTTAACAAATTTTATAAGCCTAATGAGTAGGAACTTGGATTATAAAACAATATTCAAAGTCAATAAAGTGAAGAAAAAAAATCCATGTCACTCGCCTACTTCCATAATCACATACAGGTTGAGATTTTAAATCCTTCAAAAATTCCTCCTGTGATCTGAACCACATTTATGCAAGAACATCAGTGAATAAACAATGAAGTACCAAGTGTGTGAGTCATACCACATGATTGAACTAACTGATGCCACTTTCTCATGATAAATTTGTGATACCACTTGATTTTCATGTTAATCCATTATTTACAGGGCTTCTCCTATCCCCGATAAGGCTAAATAGTATTCGAATGCTCATCACTAAATCCCCAATGATGCCTTCAGTTCTTGACACCAAGTATTAAGATAGTTTTTGGCATGAGGAATCCACTTGTTAGTTATAAAAATTTCTTCCCTCTAGCTTTTAGAATCCTAAAAAAATCAACAGATACCACATTTATAGTACATGAACCAATGAACATGAATTCTATTAATGTTGTTGATTCTTCCTTTGAGTTGTTGTATCCTTCTTTTAGTTGTTTGATACTCCTTGAGATATAGCCTAATATCATTTATTGATCACCAAAGTTGGCTTGATACCACTTGATGTTTTGGATAAGGCTTTTACACTACTTTAATTCCATATTAGGCTCTATATCACTCGAACTTCATCAAAGCATGCAATTCAGATTTAACTTAGAAATCCAAAGAAGTTGATCACCACCACTTGTTAAGTAAGATGGGCCTTGATACCATTTGAACTTTTTGTTTAGTGCTAATATCAATTAAGAACTATAATAACTCAAACCCCACTTGTTTCATTTATCTTATTTTAGTATAATCACACTCCAAGGATCATATCTCCCCTTTAAATATGCTCACTTCAAACAATAGTTAAAAACATTTAAACACATGGGGAGAGAGGTACCTCCCGGATATCCTCAAGTTTACAAATGTGGTTGGTAATTATAAAACAGCCATTTTTTTCCAACTTTCTTCCGTGTTTTTGTAGTGGTTCTATTCTGAGTGATACCACTTACACAGAATTCATTGTTTATGCTTTATTTGGTCTTCTACTTTATTGGATTTGGATTTACAACCATTGGGAGGCTAATCCAACTAGTGAAACTTTCTTTCTTCGGTGCATTATTGTTGTATCCTTCATGATGCTTCCTCTACCATATGAGGACTCTTCCACGCTAGTCTTCACTTCTTAGTATGATTTTTAAAACCACTTAGGCATGCTTCATTCTTCTTGACCTAGAAGTCATTGAATCTAGGAAAAATTATTTATTTATTTCCTTATCAAGAACTAGTTTAGCAGTGAAAAGGAATTTATAGGAAAGGACTAAAAAAATGTGTGAATGACCAAGAAAACAAATAAAAACACTCAAAATATAACAAGCAACAAGAACGAAAAACAGGGCAGTGGTATGATAATAGTGGTAAAGCATAGATGATGAAACAATGAATAAATGGTAATTAAAGGTTGACAAGGAAGCCATAATGAAGAATCAATAGCAACAGATAAGCAATAACAACAGTTGATTGAACAGAGGAATTCAAATCGCCTTGTTGAAAATATATTACTTTGTTCAAGCTAAAATGATGAGCTGAAAACTGAGAAATGAGGTAAACCCACCATGTCAGTAGGTTCGTCTGTGGCTGAATAACCCCTACAATTCATCAACTAAATATTTTATTCATTCAAAAGAATCGAAAATTCAGTTGGCATCGAGATCAACTGTCATTCAGTCTTGATGTGTTACTCTTTATCAAATCTCTTATCAGGTTGATTTTGTAAAGGATTCTAGATTCGATCAAGATCAATGGTCATTGATTCTTGATGTTTTAAAAGAAGAAAACTTTTAGATGAATTGATGAGAAGTGTAACAATCAGCAAGAAATGAGCAAGAACAAAGTAAATGTATTAACCAACATAATATTATTCCCCAAACTGATTTTTAGCCAAAAATCATGCTCGTGGAATCAAAATACATCAATGAGTTAATAACTAGCAACGTAAAGGATATAAGGAAGAGTTTAAAGGAAACAGACCATCTCTGATGAGACGACTGATCTTCCTCTGAAGCTTCTTTGCACACTGCAATCTCCTGCTGAATCTATCTACTCGCATCCAGAAAAATCTGTCAGCCCTCAATGCCTGTTTATTTTTCTTTTCTCCAGAATATATTCACAAATAATTAGCTTGTCGCCTCCTGTAATTCCCTCATAATCACTTGTCGAGGTGCCAATAGTAGGTTGGCTCTCAGCTATCTTTCATGTGATGGGAAAGTGATCGTAATTTTTTTCTTCCAAAAAATTAATTCTCAGCGCATGACTCCATCTTAACATAAACCCAGACATCCCGTTGGTCCTTTTGCAGCTTCCTACCACCAACTTGCAGTACCGACATGTGTCAACCAATCAGAAACGGGCATTTCTCCTACTCCTAACATTTCTTCCATCTCAAATACCTGCCTTGGACAGAGAGGGCACTTCATCGGACTTACAAACCTTCAGACCAGCTTTTCCCGGAACACGAACAAACAAGTCGGACTCTAGCTGAACACAGTACATTCAAGGAACTCGAATTTCCCTAAACTAAACTAAGAAATGTAAAAATCATGATCCAACGAACAAAAATTCTTCTCCTGCCCAGCTAGCTTATTCGGCACCTTCCTCAAATATCATTTGAAGCTCAGCATCCCTCATCAGCAGCGAACGACATAAACTCACCAAACCCACAGAAGTTTAGTATGCCCAAACTTCGTTATGGGAAGCATGAAAACTAACATCCTAATGCTCAGCCTTCATTGAGGACTTTCATCAAACACCTGGCACGCACCCTCTTATGGACTCGCAGCCATAACTTTAGGAATGAGGCCCCACTGTCTTTTTCATCAACGATCTTATAAATCAGGTTTATAACAACAATCGAAAAATTCAAACTTCAACACAAACTTGAATTCGGCTTCCAAGGATTTGGATACGATGAGCAGATATAGTTCATTGAGGTTTCATCTCGTTCTTCATCAGACGTGCCTCTGCTCGAAAACATAGAAGGCAATAGTGGTGATGTTTAATTTCATTTGGCTTGAATCAGTCCGTGAGTTTGCAGTGGTCAACTCTGATGATCTTCTCAGTCCGTCAAACCTCATAAGCATAGTCAGACTTTATCGAGCTCAGCTTAATCCCTGGTTTCATGGATATTTTATTTAATTTCAGGTGCTTTAACCTCGTCGATTGATTGAACCCACCACCACACTCGACAAAGGTTCTCTATCGGTCAAGAAGGCTTAGCCTCAGCTTAAGCGCTCTGTTGGGAGGAAAAGGAAAGATATGGGAGGATTGAAACGGATTTCCACCGTTTGGCAAAGTCAAAATGACGGTGAGAAACGCAAGGGGCTGAAGGGGGGAGAAATGGATTTCTCCCCAATCAACAATTTGTTCAGTGTCCCAAAATCGGGACGATTCCAGCGGAAACACGCTGCCTTTTAAATTGTTTTTCAAATTTCCAAAATTACTCTTAGTTGTATATATATAAATAATCATAAATAACTAATTATGTACATAAAAATAATCATAATTAATTTATAAATAATTTTAATTATAAATAATTATAATTATCTTGAATTAATAGTTTATATAAATAATTTATAATAATTTTGAATTAATAAATATTTTGAATTAATAACTTTGAATTAATAACTGTTTTGATTTAGTAATTATTTTGAATTTATAATTTTGAATTAACAATTATTTTGAATTTATAATTTTGATTACCTTGAATTAATAGTTTTGAATTAAAAAATTATATAAATAATTTTGATTATCTTTAATTAATTTTTTTAAATTTTAAAATTTGTATTAACATATGTTCGTAGTTTAATGTTTACATAATTTTGGTGATATGAAATACAATGATTGATTAAAATCAAAATTATTATTTTTTGATTTGTTATAAAAAATGTAATAAAATTACATTTTTTTAAAGATTATTTGTATCATTTAACATAAATTGTTCATGTTGGGTGGGCATGGTGGTAGATGTGGTGTCCGTGGAAATCTAATCTACCATTGTTTTTTATTTTGGGCAAGTATGTCTTTTAATTTTGTGTGCATGTGTTATTTTTTAACAAAGTTTATTTGTGTCATTTGCATCAAAAAAAATTCTTTTCTTTTCTTTTAAAAATTGTCACCAAACATGATGGGGAGAAATCCAAATCATTTCTATTCTTTTACTAAGTTATTGATCCAAACACAATGAGAGAAATCACAATCATTTTTTTTCTTTTATAGACCATCAAATCATTTCTTTTCTTTTACTAAAATTTCACCAAACACAGGCTAATTCTGATTGACCAAAATTGGACTCAGCACTTCTTTCTTCTTCAATCTGGCATAGTAATGCTCATTCTTCCCCATTCATGAGCTCGAGACAAGCTTATTGAGTAAGCTTCATCAAATCTTGGATCCTGAGCTTCAGTCTATGTCGACTACTTCAATTGGATCTCGAAGAAGTCACTCTTCTTGTGTGATGGTGTCTGAAAACAACAAGGGAATTCACTTACGAGCGTCGAAATTTATCTTCTGATGGTTTAAGGAATATGAGCCAGGCTTGAAGAATTCTCTAAATTTGACAAAGTAAAAAAGACCTACGGGGGGCTTAAAAAATTATCATACGGACCGAAACAATTATCAAATTAATTCACCTGCCAATCAAAAATAATAATGTAAACTAATTGTGATAAGGTCAATTGAATTCAAAAACAAAAAGAGACTCCACAATAGATTTATCTATGAATTTACAAATTGAAGAAAAACGAATAAACGTTGTTCCAAAAAAATTTACCAAAAATCAAAACATAAAACTTTGATAGAATTAATTCCAAACTCCCGAAACACTTCAAAAAAAATATTTCAATTAAACTCATAAATAACAACAACAAAACTTCCAACAAGTGATATTCAAAATAAAGACATGAAAAATCTGAAATTTAAAATCAACACCCACAACACAAAAATCACTTCAAGAAAATAAGTTTCCATTAATATCACTCAAACAACAAAATATATGATCCTGATACTATAAGAAAGTGACGCCATGGATTATTTTATCATTTAAGTACCAAAAACACATGATTTCAAGAAAATATTCAATGAGTTATAAATTCAACACAAAAATCGTCAATAATTAAGTATTCTCCCTAAAAAGATCATTTTGACACACAAAAATCATCAAAATGTCATCAAAACAATGTGGAAAACATGTATAAAAAAAGGGTCACGTCAAATTCCCTCACACATAAGATGTTAATTTTCCCCAAACAATCAATTTTAAAAATTCAGTGGAAAGGAATAAATCTCAAGAGTGAAAAATTGAAATGTCACAAAGAATTAGTTTTCAAATGTATTTTCCCTCATTGACTCTCTCAAGTTGAAAATGTGATTGCCCTCCAAAAATTGAATGGTTACATTGAAAAGTTTGTTTCTGTTTTTACAAAAATGATTGAAATTGAAATGTTTGAAAAGAATGAAACAAACTTCAATTTGCATTCAACTATAACTTCCAAACATCACTATACCTCTAGGTGAACAAACTCACATAATTAAACACAAAATACATAGATACAACTGAAAGGATGGGTGAAAATAATAATTAAAAAGAATGAATAATTAACTCATAGATCAGTTAAAAGAATAAAGAACAAAGAGTTCAAATTAGATAAGGATTTTCATTTCATAGCCCATTTGAATGCATATATTATGAGTTTTGTTAAACCTCATTTTATTATAAAGGATATTTCTGAGTCCCACATCAGAATACTCTGCCGTGTAATCTATTTTACTCATCTATAAAAGAATGTCTCCATGTCACCTTGAGGTAAGGGGAATTCACCACCTACATGGTATTAGTGGAAAAATCTCGTTATTTTTTTTCCACTGCCCTTATTCCTCCAGGCGGAACCCTTCCGCCCTCCCTCGGCGCTCTCTCTTCGCGGCCCTTCGTCCGCCCGACCCCACCCTCCCGTCGGCTTCCTGACGTCACCTGACACTGCCCTCCCACGGTGCATCCCGACCTCGCCCTCCCTGCGAATTACCGGCTTCGTCCGGTCTCGCCCTCCCTACGGCTTCCCGACATTGTCCGGCCCCGCCCTCCCTGCGGCTTCTCGACGTTGTCCGGCCCCACCCTCCCTTCGGCCTCCTGGTTACAACCGGCCCAAACTCCCTCCCAGCTCCCTCCAGGTGGACCCTTCCAGATTGACACGGTCCCCCCCTACATCTGACGCGGCAACGTCCCAGCCCGCCTCCTTCGCGACACCCGACCCTGCCTCTCCTGCGGCACGTCCCAGCCCGCTTCCAACGCGAACGACCGACACTGCTCTCCAAGTGGAAACCCTCCTGCAGCGCTCTCTCGACCCCACCTGTTGCGGCCTCTCGGCTTCGCGACCAGCACTCGCCTCCCGTGGCGATTTCCCGACCCTACTCTCCAACAACTTCCCGGCTTCACCCGACCCTGTAGAACCCCAGAACACCCTGAGAGAGGAGGGGTGAATCAGGGTATCAACTTTTTCTTTTAAAGTGATAGATCTTATTCCCATGTTGGTTAGAACTCGTTAAACTTGTATGATGGATAAGAACATCAATCAAACAATCACATGCAAAGAGATCACACAACAATTTTACTTGGTTCACTACTAAGGGCTACGCCCAAAGAGCATACGCTGAAAGTGTGTCGATCGTACCAAAATCTACTAATCTTCACTAGCTGTGGAATACAAAAGTTCGACCACACTCACTCTCTTCCAGACACACTGCCTTTACAAACGTTCAGGGATAGCTCATTGCGTCCCTTGGATCACTTCTGTTGACTTCCCCTAGCTCACTGCTATGAGAGAAGTCTAACTCAGTTTATTGACTTGAAGGTCGCTTCAAAGGTTTAACATTGAATCATGCATCCTCAACTACAAATGGATGCTCTTTTTTAGTCATGTTTTCATCCACAGATGTATATCATTTTTTCCTGCACTGGTAGGATATGGAAACTACTGTTGCAAACTGATTTGGTCACTTTACATGCCTCCTTCAGTTTTCCGCATACCACTTTGCCTCCTTCGCGTACTGAGTTGTGAGTATGGTTCGCAGATCACCTCTTTGGCGTACCACTGCTGTTTCCGCATACCGCCCAACTCCACCGCGTACTGTCATGCTCCTTCGCGTACCAGTCCTGCTCCTCCGCGTACCAGCTCTATATACTGCCTTCACAAACCACCTTCCGCAAATAGTCTATACTTTGTGTACTGCCTCTTCTTGCTCTGCGTACAACCTTTCATGCTTCGCGTACTGCAAAATCTTCCTCTGTGAACCACTTCAGACTTCACCGGATTTCTTCCCAAAATTTTGATCTTCGTTCTGTCCACCAAATGAAGGGGATTATTGCTCCTTGTATAGGCACAAATGGATCTGAAAAATCCGTCAATCCAAGATTTACCAAATCTTTGACTTGGCACCGCCTCCACCGCGTATCGTGCATCTCCCACAAACTGCAAGCCTCGACGTGAACCATTCGCCTTCCGCACACCTTCGTCGCAAACCATTCCCGCATGAGGTTTCCTTCCACGTATCGCATGCCACCGCCGCAAACCGTATGTCGCGAACCATTTTCAGTTCCGCGAACCTTCGAGATTCCGCGTATCGCATGCCTTCGCCGCAAACCATCACCGCAAACCATTTTTAGTTCTGCGAACCGCTTCGCGTACCGTTCCCACTGCCTGGTACGTGGCCACGAACCATTCCCGGAACATGGTACGCAGTCCATGTTTCGAGGTATACAGTTCCCTTATTTTGCCGATTTTCTTTGCCATTTCGCATACCGTTCACTTCTACGTGAAAAACCTTTTTTTGCCAACATCAAACTCTCGATTTTGAGGCCCAAAAATTTGGCAAACAATAGAAAATTATGCCACCTTCAATGCTGCTTTCAACCTTTATCGTATGACCACAGTCCTTGCAAACTCCCTGGTTATCCATATGCAGATTGACAACAAACACAAACTAAACTCTATTATTATCAATGAACATATTTGGTTCCAATAGGCCTCGCCTCCGATGCGGCCTCCCAACACCCGCCTCCCTTACGACGTCCTGGCCCTGCCTCTCTCAGTAACTCCCGGTCCTGCTCTCCTCAGGGAGTCTTGGCCCCGCCTCCGACGTGGCCTCCCGAACCTGCCCTCATTGGCGCACCATTGATAATTCCCTCATCGACGGATTTAAGCCTATCCAATAGCCGAATCTTTTGTCTTTCCTCCACTAATCACCACCTCCACCCGCTTGGTTGATGAGAGGCTTGACTCAACCAATTTTTCGATTTGAAAGAAGACGGTACTGATGTCACTCACTGGAATGGACCTCGACTCACACCTCGAGGTTCCTCCACCAGCATCTTCAGATCCAAAATACAGACTATGAAAGTTTGCTGACAGCAAGATCTTTGCCTTGCTTGTCGATTCCATGGACCGCTCCGTCAAGAATGTCACTCAGACCACCAATACAGTTAAGGAACTCTAGGATTCCTTAAACCTTATGTATTCCAAGACCAATAATTTGGCTCAGGTGTCAGACGTTCTTCAGTGTCTGTCGATCATCTGCCAGCAAGCCCATCCATTTCTGACGTACTTCATGGAATGGAAAGCTCTTCGGGATAAATTACTTGAGATTTTTCCCATTCCTCAGACCCTGGAGGCAGCCTTGGCCCAAAGGGACCAATTATGCCTCTTTAGCCTTCTTCGCGGCCTCGATCCCGAATACGCGACAACGACCACGAAGATGCTCATCAGCCCCTCCTCGCTAGAGATTCCACGGGTTTATCATTGTCTGGGAAAGGCTCATCGGGCACTTCCCCCCACCCACTCCCAGCATCAATCCCACTACCCTTTTGGGTCGAGGCAGTGGACGCTCTTCAGGTACTTATGGACGTGGTTGTGAGGAGGGTCGTCCTCGTCCCCTCTGTCAGCACTATGGCAAGCTTGGCCACCTGATCGACCGTTGTTGGGTTCTTCATAGAAGCCCATCTCAGCAACCTCGGTAAGGTTAGACTGCGCTCCAGGATTCTCCCCAATCAGCCGCAGCACTTCCTCCCACTCTGGACCTCTCCATGGATGAACCCCAGCTGATTCACGATCATCGGACCACCTCTCTACCGGGTTCTTCTTCGGCATCTATTTCCCACGTTGGTGGTCCCACTGCTTATGTCAGTCATCGCTCCCCTGCCTAGATGCTTGATTCAGGTGCATCAGATCATCTCACATGTGATGAAGGTATGTTATCTACCTATCGTCCTTATGTTGGCTCTTCCACCATCAATGTCGTTAATGGATCCACTATCCTGATTGCAGGCTTTGGTGAATGCTCCTTGAATTCATGTATTCACCAACCATTTGTGGCAGATGTGACACGAAGTCCTTTTAACCTTCTCTCCATAAATAAGCTTACAAAAGACTTCAACTGCAGTGTCATCTTTACATCTTCTGTTGTTGTGTTTCAGGAGCGAACAACGAACCAAGAACTTAGTAGAGGCCAGCTTCGGGACGGGATGTACATGTTTGATGGACTGACATCAGTCGTCTGCACCTCTATCTCTGCTCATGCATTGGACCTTCATTCTCGGTTGGGACATCCACCCGCCGCCACCCTTCATTAGCCCTTTCCTAACATTAGTATGCATGCTTCCTTTCATTGAGAGTCTTGTAAATTTTTGAAACATCATCACACCTCATATCTTCCTCAAGTGGTTACACGGGCCTACAAACCCTTTGATTTGGTTCATTCAGATGTATGGGGTCCCTATGTTGTCTCGAGTCACTTAAGGTATAAATATTATATATCTTTCATTGATGATTTTTCGCATATGAATTGGTCGTACCTTCTTCGTGATCGGTCTGAGGTGTTTTCTACTTTTCAGACTTTTTACCATGAGATTCATACCCAGTTTTCCATATCTGTTCAATGTCTCCGCTCAGAAAATGAATGAGATTATTTGTCCACTTTCTTTTATCAGTTTCTAAAGGCTAACATCATCATTCATCAGACATCATGTCCTGATACACCTCAGCAGAATGGGGTGGTCAAGAGAAAACACCGCCATATTCTAAAAACTGCTCGTGCCCTCCTATTCCATAGGCAGGTGCCTCTTCTCTTTTGGAGGGATGTCATCCTTACTGCTACATACCTCCTCAATCGTCTTCCTTCTTCTATCCTTTAGGGGAGACTCCTTTTCAGACTCTATTCTCCTCTCTCTCTCCTCACTAACTTCCACTCTGTGTGTTTGGGTGTCTATGTTATGTATGTGAAGCTTGCCCCAACCTCTCCAAACTCTCTCCCAAATCCCCCCATTGCATATTGCTCAGGTATTCCCGCACTCAATGCAGATACGATGTTTCTCTCCATACTTACAACTATATATCATCTCTACTGACGTATCATTTGTTGAGAGCTCCTCGTTCTCTCTTCCCTCTCCCCATACAGACACCACCATAGATTTTTGTCTTCTCTCATCATCCACCCCCTATGGTGTCTCCCCCTACTGATCACTAGTTTGGCATTGTTTACTCACGTTGCCCATGGACTGTGTCCCTTGTCCAGGCTGAGGAGACCATCTTTCTTTATCAATGAAAATATGTCTTGGATATCTTTCAAGATACGAGTTTGACTTAGAAAACTTCCATTGACAATCCTCTTGAGCCTGGGAATGATCACTCTATGACAACACGAAACTTTATTCTCACCCAAAGAGATACTATCCACTTGTGGGAAAACTCAATTATCTCACCATGATGCGTCCAGACATTACCTGCGTTATTGGCAAAGTGAGCCAATTCATGGAGCATCCGACCAAATCTTAGTGAGATGTTGTCATCCGCATTGCCAAATACATCAAAAAGACCCTACCTGTGGTCTTCGGTACTCACATCATGATCATCTAAATGTTGATGTCTTCTGTGATGCTGACTATGCTGGTTGTTTTTCTACCCAAAAGTCTTGTTTTAGGTCTACCGTTTTCTTGGCAGGCAACCTCATCTCTTGGCGCAACAAGAAGTAGATTGTCGTCTCCAAATCTAGTGTAGAGTCTGAATACCATGTCATGGACACGATCACTATTGAGATCATTTGGCTTCTTCATCTCCTCCATGATCTTGCAGACGTTTTCTCATATTTGGTGTAATAATCAGGTAGTCACAAAGATTGCTTCTAATCCCATCTTTCATGAACGAACGAAGCATATCAAGGTGGACTGCCACTTTCTTCTTCATCATTTTGAGCAGGACCATATCAGTTTTGGAAACATACCGACAGAAAATCAGCTTGTCGACATCTCCACCAAAGGCCTCCCGGGAGCTCGTCTGGACTCTCTCGGTACCAAGTTGGGTATCCATAGCATCAACAACTCTGCTTGAGGGGGGAGTGTGTATAGTTGTGTTTGATGTCGTCTTTCTTTTGTGGGACTCTTGGTCAAATATGAGCATGTATAGTGATAAAACACTATTTTTTTGAATATTTTATTGATAATACATGACATAATTTTCTTACATTGTGCTAAATATGTTCATTTATGAAATATTTGGGATTAGATCATTCATTTGAAAATTTGATGAAAATTCCAGTTTTACCTTTTTAAAATTCACTGTAGTATTTCGCACATAAATATTTTAATATGACCTATTTGAACTTAAAATTTTGTAACAGTGTTCCTAACTTAATTTTCTACAACTTTTATTCAGGACACTAGAGCTAAGTAGTGCATTTGGATTGAGTAAATTCTCCATGAAGTCAAAGTTGGGATGGACTCTCCAGATTGGACATGAGTTCTGTATTTAGGCCATAACTCATACATCCGTGCTTGTATTGGACTAAAATTTGGAGAGATTATTGAAAACAAAATTTATCACATATTATACTTCTGGAAGAATAGCTAATTCACGCTTTTTGGTGGTCAAGAAGGTAGTGAAAGTGGGATAAAAATATTTGGCAGAATCTTCTCATTCACACTTGAAACCACTTTTAACCTAGCCTCTCATCCACTCTATAAATATGTATTTTTCTCATTTGTAAGGGTTGGGACGTGAATTAAGAATTTGAGGGTAGATGATAAGTGGTTCCACTCAAATTATCCAAACAAATCAATAAGGGTAGCTCTTGAAGCAAGGATCCCTTCGTCGAAGCCCTCTTCTTCTTCTTCGTGTTGTAATACTTTTGTTTCTTTAATAAACTTATTTGTTCTTATTTTATTTCTTATCTTCTCTTATGTTTTGTTCAAATTTATTCTCCTATAAATATTTTTAATTGGTCTGGAATCAAGAGTAGAAACGATATTGGGTTTTACCCTTTCTAAACCTTTGCACATGCAAACCGTTTCTACGATGACTACACCGCACATGGAAGATTGGTTTTCTTAGTAATCGATCTAACTCTTACTGTATTCATTCATTTATTTTGAATAAATGAGCTAATGTAATTAACTTAATATGATATATTAATTGAGTTTTTAATTTAAATGAAACTAATCGAGCAATTGAACAATAAACACAAATCACGCGAGGTCGAGATTTTGTATAAATTGTGAGAGCGTGAACTTAATCGGTAATACAAGACCACACAAGATAAGTTTGTAGAGTTCAAATATAATCCCTAAAATCAATTAATTTTAATTTACAGAGTGGATATGTGCTCTAATTAACTACTTACCATAATCTAACCTTAGAACATTAATCAAAGCAGGGTGTTGCGATCGTGTGTTCCGAAGCTAGCCTAGGGTTTAAGTAATTTCATCTTTGTGGTTAAGTTAACTCCCATAGGGTTCGAGGGTTAACAAATTAGGGGATCATAATTAAGTGGATATTAATTTAAATTATAATTATTAATAAGTAAATTAATATGTAGAGTTAGATTTATTACACTTTCTAAAAATAGTTTTCTAAAAATTATCTTTTTGTTGTGCTTTGTTAATCAACTTTCATTTCAAAATTAAAAAAATGAAATCTTCTTCCAGCAAACTTTTTCTAGATTTATAAAAAATAAACAACCCCATTCTTTTATTTAGTATTCTTATTTCCTTTTATTCTATTTTCAAAATACCTTTAATATGTTGTTAAATTTACTTCCTCCTTTGAGAGACGACCTTGGTCAGCCACTCTGTTGCACCTAAGTAACCCGAAACCAAACATCATTTGAAAGTGCCCACGATAACAACTTTCAAATTGGCACCATTGCTGCGGAGGAAAGTAATTATTTCAACCATTTAGATGTATTTATTTTATTTTACATTTTATTCTCTTTCTTTTTTTCCCTTCTTTACCCAATCTGATTTTTTTTCTTCTTTTATTTTCTTATACTTCTTTTTGGACCATTAACTCAAAATTCTCATTTTTATTTTACTATGGTCCAATTTACTTCTTTTTATTTTTATTTTATCTATGAAATGAACTAATCCCGAAGATCTATTATATCTTGACCCTGAGATTGAACGTAACCTTCGAGCTTGAATCATACATTCTCAGTCTACGGGAAGTTTCAACATTCAACCAGTTAGAGAATTACTCCACTCCAAGAACATTGAAATTGGAAACACTTCTAAGTCTAACTTAAAACAAGAACCAATGGATGAAGACAATAGCAATGAAATTAATAGAACTATTCAAGAATTGGATGCACCTGATATTAACTATCAACCAAATTGTATTACATACCTGAATCTCGAATCAGACTTTGAACTAAAATCTGGGTTAATTCATATTCTTTCAAAGTTTCATAGATTATATGGTGAGGATCCAAACAAACATTTAAAAAAATTTAATGTGGTTTGATCAACCTTAAAACCAATAAATTTTTCTGAAGATCAAATCAAACTAAGAGCATTCCCATTCTCATTTGATGGAGCTGTAAAATATTGGATGTATTATTTACAACCTAAAGATGTAACTTGTTGGAATGATTTGAAATGTATTTTCTTGCAGAGATTTTTTCCAGTATAAAGGATCACATCCATTCGTAAGGATATCTCGGGGATCAAGCAAGCATAAGGGGAGTCAATGTATGAGTACTGAAAGGGATTTAAGAAGTTGTGCGCAAGCTGCCCACATCACCAAATCAGTGAGAAACTCCTCATCCAATACTTCTATAAAGGACTCACACCTATGAAGAGGAGAATGGTGGATATTGTGGCTGTAGGAGCATTGGTGGACAAGACACCACTAGTTGCACGTGAATTGATTGAAAAAATGGCCCAAAACTCCTAAAAATTTAGTGATCGAGGTACACCGCATGTCAGAGGAGTACATCAAGTAAGTCCTTCTATTGAAAGTCATTTGATTGATACTAAATTAGAAGAATTGAACACTATGGTGAGGCAGATTGCGTTGGATCAAAAGACATCCTGACCCCCTCCTTCAAGGCCATGTGACATTTGCACTAAAACAAACCATCCAACTGACTATTGCCCCCAACTACAAGAAACAGAAGATTGTGCAGCAGTGTTTCCTAGGAGACCATATCAGCAACAACAACAGCCACATCCCCAAAAAAGTTTGATTTCTTTGCTGCAACATACAACCAAGGATGGAAGGATCAATAAAACATAAAATATGGATCTGGAGAACAACAAAGTCCCCCTTTTCAACAAAACTTCCAGCAGCCTCCACCTTACCAACATGGTTTCCAACAACCCCAAAGGTGATTTGAAGCTTAAGCATCAACAAGTCAACAATAAGATAATCCCCAAACCAAGGTAGATTCTAACACTGATGATCTTTTTAAAAAAATTGTTCTGAATCAACAGAATGAGATGAAGAGTCAAGGTTTGGAGCTGAGGGAGTTGAAGACACAAATGAGCCAGATTGCCACGACCCTCCATGAATTGGTAAGTAAGAATTATGGAAATCTACCTTCCCAACCTACTCCAAATCCCAAGGGTAATGTCAGTTCCATCACATTGAGAAGTGGGAAGCAAATGAATGATACATCTGTACCTACCATTCCACCGGGATTCACCTCAACTCCAGAAAAACTCAATTCCACACCAACTGATGAGAAATTCAAGGAGAAAGATAAAGGTAAGAAAAAGATTTATGATGTTCCTCCTAAACCCCTTCCATTTCCAAACCGAGTTGTACAAACCAAGAAGATGGCTGAATAGGCAATGCAAAAAGAAGTTTTGGACACATTCAAGCGTGTGGAGATCAACATTCCTCTACTTGAATCCATCAAGAAAATCCCAAAGTATGCAAAATTCTTAAAAAAACTTTGTACCAATCGAAGAGGGCTCAAGGGAAATGAGAGGATCAATCTTGGAAGGAATGTTTCAGCACTCATTACACCAACTCTAGTAATGCCAACAAAGTGTAAGGATCCAGGGACATTCACTATCCCATGCACCATAGGGGAGTTGCACTTTTTTAATTCTCTTTGTGATTTAGGAGCTTCCATAAATGTGATGCCTCACTCTGTATTCTCTTCTTTACAGGTTGGTGAGTTGAAGATGACGAGATTAGTGGTGCAGTTGGTGAATAGAGCTACAACATATCCAGTGAGAGTCCTTGAGGATGTACTTGTACGAGTAAGAGACATGATCTTCCCAGTAGATTTCTATGTGCTTAACATAGAGGACGATTAGGTAAGTTCTCATGCTCCCATTATCTTAGGTAGAACCTTCCTCAAAACTGCAAAAACTATCATAAATGTCAATGAGGGTACACTTTCCATGGAATTTGGAGATGAAGTTGTGATATTTAATGTCATGGAATCCATGAAGTACCCCTCAGAGAATCATTCTGCATTTGTTATCTCCCATTTTGAACCACCAAATAAAAACTCCATGGAATTTGATTGTCCTGTGCTTAGGGAGATTATGAGTATTGGTTCTAGTTTAATGTCTAAGAGCACTTCTACACCCATTTCTAATGAAAAAGACTCTCTAAGATTTGATTTTGAAATGGATTCATATTCTGATCTTGATCATGTGAACTCTGATTATGACATGGTTGTTGAGTACGCTGATGGATTTGATGAACTATTTTTGATTTTAATGATTTATATTTTGACACTGATGTTCTTTGTGTACATATTTCAGTTTCTTCACTATATCCATCCTTACAGCACCCCCAATATTGGAACTCATGCTATTTCCACCTAATCTCAAATATTCATGCTTGTTGAGTGGAAAAATATTACTTGTTATCATTGCTAACAATCTCCCTTTTGAACATGAAGAATTTTTTTTGAATCTTTTCAGGGAGAACATTAAGGAAATTGGGTGGACCTTGGCTGACATATCAGGTATTAGTCCCTCCATTTTCATGCATATGATTCTTTTGGAGGATGAGGATAAACCAGTGAGGCAACCACAAAGGAGACTCAATCCAACCCTTTTGGAAGTTGTTAAAAAAGAGGTTGAAATATTGCTCGAGGCAGGTATAATATATCCTATTTCAAATTCCCAGTGGGTGAGTCCTATTTAGGTTGTGCCTAAGAAATGTGGCATTACTGTTATTAAAAATGAGAAAGATGAGTTAGTTCCAATTAGGGTAAAAAACAATTGGTGTCTGTGTATTGATTATAGGAAACTAAATCAGTCCACTCACAAAGACCATTTCCCCTTACCATTTATTGATCAGATGCTTGAGAGACTAGCTGAGAAAACACACCACTCTTTATTGGATGGATTTTATGGATATTTTCAGGTTCCTGTTGCTTCGGAGGATCAAGAGAAGGATACATTCACCTATCCATTGGACACATTTTCCTACCAGAGGATGCCATTTGGACTTTGCAATGCCCCAGGTACCTTCCAGAGATGGATGGTGAGTATTTTTTATGATTTTATTGAGACCTATATGGAGGTATTTATGGATGATTTTACAGTGTATGGGTCTTCATTTGATTATTGTATCTCTAGCTTGGGAAAGGTTTTTAATCATTGTATTGAGAAGAATCTGGTCTTAAACTTTGAAAAGTGTCATTTCATGGTAGAGCATGGTATTGTCTTAGGGCATGTAGTGTCAAAACATGCGATAGAGGTTGATAGATCTATGGTAGACATTATTTCATCACTACCACAAAACGGGGCAAAGCCAGGGCCACTCTTTATCAGCGCTAACGAAAAAGCGCTGATAAAGGGGGGGTACCTTTATCAACGCTAAAAAAGCACCGATAAAAGTACCCCTTTATCAGCACTTTTTTTAGCACTGATAAAGGTACCCCCTTTAACAGTGCTTTTGTTAGCACTGTTAAAGGGTACCCCTTTATCATTGTTTTTTTTAGTAGCGCTGATAAAGGGAGGTCTTTATCAGCACTTTTTTTAAAAGCGCTGATAAAAGGTCTACTTCCAAAAAAATTCAGTAAAAATATATATTAATATTTAAATATATAGATATAGTTATATTGATATAAATATAATATATATTTTTTAAATATAATTTTAAATATATTTTAGATAAGTATAAATATACAGTTACACTTAATATATAAGATATTTAGTGAAAATGACTTATAAAAAAATTAAAAAAATATTTTTAATTAATAATTTGATAATTATTATGGAGTAATAGTCATTTAATAACAATTTGAAGACTAAAAAAATAAAAAAAATTAAAAAAAGATCCAAAATATGTTGAAAACGCAACTCGAACTTCAAACGGCCGTAACTTTTGATCCGGGTGTCCGTTTGAGCTCTACTACATATCAAATCGAAGCCTGCGATGAGCTATACACCCCTGTGATCGTGGGAGCCATGGTAAAGGTTTTTTCAAGGCCAGAAAAGGCCCATCAGGCCTCTAAAACTGAATTTTTAGTCGGGATACCCCGATTTTTTAACATTTTGTGGATTTTCAGCCTCGTTTAAGGGGGTATTATTGGATTTTTTTGGTGGGGAATGAATTTATTCCAAGGTATTACATTCATATTGATATTATGTCTTTGAAATTTTATCATTTTTTATAATGAACTGCTATTTATAATCAAATATATAACAATATATACATATTTTTTATATATTCACACATAAAAATTTAATTATCAATATAAATAATAAAATATATTTACATATAAAATATATTATCTTTATCTAAATAATAAATAATATTAATTTTATTTAAAATACCAATATATAAATATTTATATACCTATATATTAATCTAACTATATATATATTAATATAACTACATATATATATTGATATAACTATAAATATATATATTAATATCACTATAAATATATATATTAATATAACTATATATATATATATTAATATAACTATATATTAATATATGAATAAATATAACTAAATATATATATAAATAAATAGATATGTCATTAACTGGAGAACAAATCAATATGACAGAGTGGTAAAGGCTTTAAGCGTGCAAGAGGAGGTCTCGAGATCAAATCTTGGTGGAGGCAAGGGCGCGCACATGGGGGTGGATTTTGGGGGCTAGCGCTGATAAAGGGGGTGGGTGTAGCGCTGATATAGGGTAGAGGGGGGGTGCGTGCGAGTGCTGGAGGGGCTGGAAAGCGCTGTTAAAAGGGGGGCTCAAGCGCTATAAAAGCCCCCCCAATTAGCAGGATTTTTTAATTTTTTTTACTTTTATTAGTGCTAAAAAGAATTGCTGCTAAAAGGGGTCTTTTATTAGTTCTAAAAAGAAAGCGCTAATAAAGGACCCTTTTATCAGCGCTTCTTTTTAACACTGATAATAGACCCCTTTTATCAGCGCTTTTTTAGTGCTGATAAAAGGGGTCTTTATCAGTGCTTTTTGGAGCGCTGATAAAGGGGACCCCCCCCTTATCTTCGTCGGCTTTAACAGTGCTTTTCTAGCACTGTTAAAGGCCATTTTTAGCGCTGATAAAAGAGATATTTGTAGTAGTACATCCTTGCCATATCCTTCATGTGTGCGTGATGTTATATCTTTCCTAGGACATGCAGGATTTTATCGACGCTTTATCAAATATTTTAGTAAGATTGCTCTTCCTATGTCGCAATTACTTCAAAAGGATTATGATTTTGTGTTTGATGATTCTTGCAGGACTTCATTTGACGAGCTACAAAAGTGTCCGACCACTCCACCGATCATACAGCCCCCATGGATGGATATTCCTTTTAAGCTTATGTGTGATGCCTCCAACTTCGTAGTTGGAGCTGTCTTATCTCAGAAGGTGGAAGGACGTTCACATGTGATTTCCTATGCATCGAGGACACTAGATTTATCCCAATAAAACTACACAACCAGAAAAAAGAAGTTTCTTTCCTTCATATTTTATTTAGATAAATTATGTTCATATTTATTGGGCTCTAAAGTAGTTGTTTTTTCTGACCATGCAGCTCTGAGGTACTTCTTGAAGAAGCCAGATGTAAAGCCCAAACTTATCCGATGGATGCTCCTTCTTCAGAAATTTGATATTGAAATAAAGGACAAGGGGTTAGAAAACTTGGTGAAGGACCACATGAGTAGGCTTACTCACACACTAGAGGATGACACCTTGGACTAGGTACCACTTCGGGACACTTTCCTCGATGAGCATCTTTATTCCATCTCAGGTACGCATCCTTGGTATGCTGATTTAGTGAACTACCTTTTTTCATCCGAAATACCTGCAAATTTAAAGAAACGTCAAGTCCAAAAATTAAAAAGTGGGTCTTAGTATTATGTGTGGGATAATCCATACCTTTGGTGTATGTGTAGTGACGAAGTTATTAGGAGGTGTGTTCCTGATCATGAGTTTGAGTCTATTTTACATTTTTTTCATACACTTGCTTGTGGTGGACACTTTGGACCCCAACGGATAGCTAGGAAAGTCTTAGACTCTAGATTATATTGGACTAGATTATTTCATGATGCCCATGTGTTTTGTAAGTCATACCCTCATTGCCAACACACTGGGAACATTTCTAGGAGACATGAGATGCCCCAAAAACCCATATTATTCTGTGAGATTTTTGATTTATGGGGCATCAATTTTATGGGTCCTTTTCCTAGTTCCTTTGGTTTTTTGTATATTTTATTTGCTGTTGATTGTGTGAGTAAATGGGTGGAGGCTAAGGCCACAAGGACTGATGATTCTCATGTTGTAGCGGACTTTGTCAAGACACAGATTTTTTGTAGGTTTGGAGTACCAAAGGCCATCATCAGTGACCAAGGGACACACTTCTGCAATCAGAATTTGGCTTCCCTCCTTTAGAAGTATGAGTTGACACACAAAACATAAACACCATACCACCCTCAAACAAATGGTCAGGCTGAGGTTTCAAATAGGGAGTTGAAATTTTTTTTGGAGAAAATTGTGCTGCCAAATAGGAAAGATTGGAGCAAGCGTTTGGATGATGCATTGTGGGCTTATAGGACAACATACAAGACATCCATTGGTATGCCCCCATTTCGAATTGTTTTTGGGAAAGCGTGTCATCTCCCCATGGAAGTTGAGCATTGAGATTATTGGGCTATAAAGAAATGTAACATGAATTTGGCCCAAGATGGAATCCAAAGGAAGCTGCAAATTCAAGAGCTTGAGGAGATTAGATTGTCTTCATATGATAACTCAAGGATCTATAAGGAAAGATCAAAAGCATATCATGACAAAATTATCCAACAAAGGGAGTTTCATGTTGGAGAGAAAGTCCTTCTCTACAGTTCACAACTGAAGCTGATGCCTGGTAAGTTGCATTCCAGATGGTTAGGTCCTTATGTTGTGACTAATTTTTTTCCTTATGGTGCAGTGGAGATCACACAAGAGGACACAGGAAGGATCTTTATAGTAAATGGTCAACGTTTGAAGAGATACATTGAGGGACTTCTTACTGATGTAGTGGATATCATCACACTTCATGAACCCATCATCACTTGAGCATATCAGGCTGTTCCTAACCCTTTTACTTATATATTTTTTGTCATATTTAAAATTCTGAATTTCATGTGTAAATATCATCTCATGGGTTCACATTTAGGACAATGAATTATTTTAAGTGTGGGGGAGGTAACCTTTTAGTTTAGTAATTTCAATTGTTTTCATGTTTTTCAATGATTTAAAAAAAACAAAAAAATTGTGTGTTTTTCAAAATTTATGTGTTTATTTTTCAATTTTTTGTGTGTTTTTGAAACTTTTGATCTAAAATGATTCTCATCACCATTTTAAAATCCATATCAATAAGTGAAACAATTTATCCCATGAAACCGAGCTTAAATGAATGCCGAAAATAACATTGTTTCAAGTTCAAATCTTTAGTAATTTCATGAAAAGTACTCTGAATTTTGAATCTCATGCCACATCTCACTATCTTTATATTTAAAATCACTTTCCTGTGAGTTTTTTGAACCATTATCTTCATATTCTTTACATTTACCTCATTTCTTGAGAGAACCAAACCATGCTTGATTTAACCATAATTTGATTTATTCATGTCAAAACTTGAGGGTTTGAGGTACTTATGTTTAAATGATTGAGGCATTTGTTTGGTATTAAAGCATCTATTTCAAAGAATCATTTTTTTTATAATGGCCTACCTTGAACATTTAATCCTTTTGGCCCTTATAATCCATGAACATTTTGTTAGGTTTGTCACATTACAAGCCAATTTTCCATATCCAACCAACTCTTGAAGTGAAATTTCATAATCTAGTTGAACTTAAGTGTGGGAGAAGCTGTTTTTTGTTGTGCTACCATATTTTGTGATACTTTGGGTGGAAAATTAAATTACAAAGAGATGTGTTTTCTACTGAAAAAAATCATTGTATTTAAAGTTTTTCCTTTCTAGAGCTTTCATGATAAAAGAAGTTATGTCTTTCTGGAGCTTATGATGAAGAAAGAAAGTTGTGCCTATCTGGAGCTTTCAAGAAAATCATGTTTGAGAAGATTGACATTTTTGCCGCCGAAATGTTGAATGATGTGAAAATTCATTTATTTTTCATAATGATGAAGATTAATTGATGCTATGAGGATTGAGGAGAAGACCATATTTAATTGGAAATTAGATTAATGCAATTTTTCTTTAAAAAGAGTCAAGCCCTCCTCATTCAGCCTCAAAATTTTTCACATCTAAATCCTACCAACCAAAAGACACAGAGCAACCCAGAAAAGTCCTCATGATAAAAATATGTCATTGACTCACATCGGGTGGCGATGTATAAATTTATCAAGCCTATGGTGTCCCTTGTATGAGTTTTGAGGAGAAAGACATTGCTAAAAAATTGACATTTGTGTGATAAGAGAAAATTTGAGTGAGGTAAGTGTTTTGTGCATGAGAGGATAAATGAAGTGAAAATATATTGAAATATATAAATTAAGAACTTGAAATAATGGTTTTTTATGAAGCATTATATCTTTTGTTTCTTGGTGTGGAATTGTTGGATCTCAAGGATATGTGTTTTAAAATTTGTTTTGATTTGATATTGATGTTTACTTGATATGAGGTTTTCCCCTGGAGTGTAAAAGGGTAAGTGAGGGGGAGTTGATAAAACACTATTTTGTTGAATATTTTATTGATAATAAATGACATAATTTCCTCACATTGCGCTAAATATGTTTATTTATGAAATATTTGGGATTAGATCATTCATTTAAAAATTTGATGAAAATTCTAGTTTTCCTCTTTTAAAATGCACTGTAGTATTTCACACATAAATATTTTAATATGACTTATTTGAACTTAATTTTTTTAAAAGTGTTCTTCACTTAATTTTCTATAACTTTTATTTAGGACACTAGAGCTAAAGAGTGCATTTGGATGGAGTAAATGGACCATGAAGTCAAAGTTGGGCTGGACTCTCCATATTGGACATGAGTTCTGTATTTGGGCCATAACTCCTACATCAGTGCTTGGATTGATCTCAAATTTAGATAGGTATTCCAAAAACCAATTTATCAGATATTATCCTTCTGAAAAGATAGCTAATTCATGTGTTTTGGTGGTCAAGAAGGTGGTGCAAGTGAGATTAAAATATTTGGTAGAATCTTCTCATTCACACTTGAAACCACTTTTAACCTAGCCTCATTTCCACTCTATAAATATGTATTTTTCTCATTTTTAAAGGTTTAGACGTGAATTATGAAGTTTAGGTAAGAGGAGAAGAGGTTCCACTCATATTCTCCAAGAAATTCAATAAGGGTAGCTCTTGAAGCAAGGATCCCTTCGTCGAAGCCCTCTTCTTCTTCTTCGTGTTGTAATACTTTTGTTTGTTTAATAAACTTCTTTGTTCTTCTTTTATTTCTTCTCTTATCTTATGTTTTGTTCAAATTTATTCTTCTCTTAATCTTACTAATTATGTTGGAATCAATAGTAGAAATGAGATTTGGTTCTACCCTTTCTAAACCTTTTCACATGCAAACCGTTTCTACGATAACTACACCGCCCATGGAAGAGTAGTTTTCTTAGTAATCGATCTACCTATTACATTCTTCATTAATTTATTTTTAATCAATGAAATAATATAATTCACTTAATATGATATATTAATTTATTTTTCAATTTAAATTAAACTAAGTAAGCAATTGAACAATAAACACAAATCACACGAGGTCGAGATTTTGTGTAAATTTTGAGAGCGCGAACTTAATCGGTAATACAAGATCACACGGGATAAGTTTGTAGAGTTCAAATATAATCCCTAAAATCAATTAATCCTAATTTTTAGAGTGGATATGTGACATAATTAACCAATGACCATAATCTAATCTTAGAACATCAATCAAAGCAGGGTGTTGCGATTGTGTGTTCCAAAGCTAACCTAGGATTTAAGTAATTTCATCTTTGTGGTTAAGTTAACTTCTGTAGGGTTCGAGGGTTAAAAAATTAGGGGATCATAATTAAGTGGATATTAATTTAAATGATAATTATTAATAATTAAATGAAGAGGTAGAGTTAGATCTATTACACTTTCTAAAAATATTTTTCTAAAAAAACATCTTCTTGTTGTGCTTTGTTAATCAACTTTCATTTCAAAATTAAAAAAAAAATGAAATTTTATTCCAGAAAACTTCTTCTAGATTTATAAACAATAAAAAAAACATACTTTTATTTAGTATTATTATTTATTTTTATTATATTTTCAAAATACTTTTAATATGTTGTTAAATTTACTTCCTCCTTTGAGAGACGACCTTGGTCAGCCACTCTGCTGCACCTAAGTAACCCGAAACCGAACATCGTTTGAAAGCGCTCACGACAACGCCTTTCATCCAGCTTGAGGGGAAATGTTATAACCCATTTTATTATAAAGGGTATTTCTGAGTCCCACATCATAATACTCCACCATGTAATCTATTTTACTCATCTATAAAAGAATTTCTCCACCTCACCTTGAGGTAAGGGGAATTCACCACCTACAAGTTTAATTCGGATTAAAATTTTTGAAGTCAATGAAAATTATAAGACATACTCCAAAATTTTTACCGAATGAAAATTGTTTCAAGAGGGAAATTAAATGATGTTCACAATTAAATCCATGGAGTAAAAAATATTAACCTCAAGTGTCATAATAGCCTTCGCACTTTAGAAAAAATTTGACCAACTGAATAAGAAAGTTGAAGCTTAAAAAACAATCAATTTTGAAAAAAAAAACTAGGGGTTTTCGATGTGAAAAGTAATGAAATAAAATTTTGTACATTTAAGATCTCTCTCCCGCACTTAAAACCCAAAATTATCCCCAAGGTTAAATCTCAATGTGGAAGAAACAATTTAATAAATTTTAGCTCAACCAGATTTTATAATTTCAGCAGTTCAATTTAAGGGTTACAATAATGTTCAAAAACATGCTGCTACACAACACAAACAAATCACAAAATGCAAGGGATTTACACCGGTTACCACTTAGAATTTTCAGTAAAATGAAAAGGACTTTAAAAAAAGATCATGCAAACATTGATGTCAAAAAAATGATTTACAAAAAATTACAAAAAAAGCATGCAAGACCATGATTTCACAAAAAAAAAGTATAACAAAAACCAATAGTATGTTTTATAATTAATTTCAACATGCATAAATTGTTGTATTGGTGTAGCCCAATCCATTTTGGATGATTATGGGACTGAATGTTTCTGACCCATACTACGCACCAGGCTGCAACTTTGCATTTCGAGCTCCGTGGTAAGCTCGTGGGGGGTTGTAGGGGGAAACGTGCCCCTGCTTCAGGGGTACGGGGGCTGAAGGTCTCTGACCAAAATTTTGGGGCATTGTAGCAAGCTGACCGACTAACACCAACATGGAACTATAGTAGTGCGGACTTTTGGCATGACTATTGTGGCAAGTCGGACTTTGGAGTCAATAGTACTATAGTGACGCGAACTTTTAGCCTCTGAACACTATAGAATCTTGAACTTGAGTGGCCACAACACTGTAGAGATGTAGACTTCTTGCCACATTTCACTGTAACAAAGTAGACTTCATGTGCGGTTGGTGGAATAGTACTTCATCCTCCTTATTAACCCATTTTGGGCTAAGATTTTGTTTGTAAGAAACTCTGTGATCTCTTTGTAAATTGTGCTCTCGAATCATAGTGATACTCTGCCTCTCTGTGGATGTAGGGATTATTCCCTAACTACGTAAATATCTATTTATAAGATCTTCTTCTTCTTCTTTTGTTTTTCCCTTTTACTCTTTGTGAATCTTTTTTTCTCTTCGTTGCTCCCGGTGTTTCCGCAACATCAACACTCAAATAAATTTTCAACATTAAACAGGAAAAAACAAGAAGATTTCAATATGAAAAGGAGTAAAAATGAGCATAGAATTAAATAACTTCCCTAACATGGAAGTTTTATATAATGAAGTTCATCCAACAACACTTCCCTTCTTTATCCCTCAAGTGAACCTTCTAATTATCCAAATTAAATGCCTACAAAATGGATAGAATAGAATGAGATACCAGGAACTTAAATCTTAAAAAGAGAATTAACCAGATTTTGGGTGAAGAAGTTGATATTTCAAGGTTTCTCCAACATGCATCCCCTCTTAAACATTGAATATTCATTGAGTTTCTGCCAAAAACAGTTTTGAAATTCTACTCTTGAAATAAAATGCAGAACATGTTTAGCTTTCCCTCAAACAAATAAGGAAACAAGTAAAATCCAAGAAAACACACAAGCAGTTTAATAATTATTCAAACATAAGAAAAAAACAAGGAAAATGATGTGGGTTGACACCCATGAAGCATTGAGTTTATATTTCTTGGTTTGAATCATTACAAGATCAACTTTCAAATAAAGAGATAGAAGCAAAGCCCTTTGGTTTCCCCTCAAAGTGGAGTTTTATCCTCTGAGAATTCACGATAAATGGTCCATTCTCCTCTCTAACTAATTTTATATCTCCATTAATAAGCACTCAAAACATGGTGAAGGGTACAGACCTCTTAGTCTTGAGCTTACTTGAAAAAAGCTTCAACCTAGAATTAAAAAGTAAAACCTTCTGTCCATCTTTAAAGTTCTTGCCCTGAATTATAGGGTCATGAAAGACTTTTGTTCTTTACTTCTAAATTCAGGTTTTTTCATAAGCTTCTCTTTTTATCTCTTCCAGCACACTAAACTCTAATATCCTTCTTTCACCAGTAGTCTTACAATCAGGGCTTTCTCAGCCCAATGCAACTCTACATAAAAGTTACATGTCTTCCCAAAGAGAATCTTGTAAGGTGACATCCCTATAGGGGTCTTATAAGCTAACATGTAAGACTATAAAGCCTCATTTAACTTAATATACCAGTCCTTCCTAGAGCTAGACACTATTTTATCTTAAAAAAATTAAAGTTTTCTTTTAAAAATCTCAACCAGACCACTAGATTGTGGGTGATAGGTTTTTTTAATTATGTGAGCACAACCATAAATTTGTATTAAATATTTAAACTTACAATTCTTAAAATGTGTTTCATTATGAGTTATGAATGATTTGTTCAGAAGTGCCCTGACCTCAACCTAGTTAGACACATAGTCTATAACCACCAGAATAAACTCATTTTCATAAGATGATGGAAATGGCCCCATGAAGTATAATCCCTATACATAAAAATTTTCTACCTTCAAAATAGATTTTTAGGGAAAATCATGTTTCCTATCCACATTACCTAACCTCTAACATTTATCAAAGTCAACAACCAGACTTCTATTATCTTTGAATAAGGTGGGCCAATAAAAACAAGATTGTAGAACTTTTTGGGTTGTCCTCTCACCCCCATAGTGTCCACCCCACAGAGAAGAATGAAAACTCTCAATGATGGGAAGCATCTCTTCCTCAAGCACACATCTCCCAAAGATCCCATCAATAAACCTTCAAAAAAGAAAAGGATTATCCCATAAGTAGAATTTTAAATTAGAAATGAACTTCTTTATTTGATTTTTTGAAATGTCTCAGGGCATGACTCCTACTAGAAGGAATTTGGGATAATCTAAAAACCAAGCATATTGGTTTACAGAGGCATAAAACAATTACTCATATGGAAAAGAAGTATTATTCTATTTAGGTTCATCATTTTGGATAATGGGTAACCTAGATAAGTGGCCAACAACCATATTTTCAACACCTTTATTATCCTTGATTTCTAGATCAAACTCTTGTAACTATAGAGTCCGTATCATGAGCTTAGTTTGGTTTCTTTCTTTGTGAGAAGATACTTTAGAGTTGCATGGTTAGTGAATGTGATAATCTTAGACCCTAAAATGTATTTCCTAAACTTGTCTAGAGAAAACAAAATAGTTTCCAAATTCTTTTTAGTTGTAGAGTAATTATTTTGGGCATCATTTAAATTACTAGCATAGTAAGTCACATGCCACTTTCTATCCTACATTTTCCCTAAAATAGCACCCACTAAAACATAACTAGCATCACACATAACATCGAATATAATTTTCCAATTTGAAGCAATAATATTTTTTGAAGATTTATGTTTTTCCTTAAGAAGTTTGAAAGATTCCAAGAGCCTCACATCAAATAAAAATGGTATGTCCTTAACTAGCAGTGATAAAATGGGCCTAGTAATTTTGGAAAAATATTAAAAGAATCCCTGGTAAAAACCGGCATGGCCTAGAAATATCCTAATTACCTTGACAGTTTCAAGTGGTGGTATTTTTTGGATCACTTTTATCTGAGCATTAACTACCTCTATCCCCCTCTTATAAATTTTTTCACCTAAAACAATTTCTTTAGTGATCATAAATTGACATTTCTCCCGGTTTAAAACAAGATTTGTTTCTTATCATCACTCTAGAAAAGTTTCTAGATTTTGAAGATAGGATTAAAAGTGCTTCCAACTATTGAAAAATCATCAATAAACACACTATTCTTTCAATCCTATCAAAAAAGATAGTCATTATACACCTCTAAAAGGTGGCCAGAGAACCACAAAAACCAAAGGGCATTCGTCGATAGGTAAACATTCCAAAGGGGAACGTGCAATTGGTCTTTTCCTGGTCTTCAGGGATGGAAATTTGGTTGTAACCCAAATAGCCATCAAGAAAATAGAAAAAATAATTTCCAGTCAACCTCTCAAGCATTTAGTCTAGAAATGGAAATGGAAAATTATCTTACCTAATGGCTAAGTAAAGTTCTCTATAATCAATGATGACTCTCCACTTGGTTCCTTTATAACTTAAATCTGCTCATTTTTTTTTCATTAGTCACTATAGTGAATCCTTTTTTAAGAACCACCTAGACCGGGATGGCCTAAGGGCTGTTGGAAATAAGAAATATTATTCCAGTATCAAGCAGATTAATAACCTCCTCCCTAACAAACTCTTTCATGTTCAAATTTAATCTCCTCTAAAAATCAATTCTAGGATTATGGTCAAGCTCCATTGGTATATTATACATACATTATGAAGGACTTATACCCTTTATATCAGCTATGATCCAACCAATGAAAAATTAAAACTTCCTCAAAGAATTCAACAAACTCTCCTCTTGACTTCTTTTTAGCTTGGATGAGATGATAACCGGTAATGAAGAGTACTCTCCCAGAAATGAGTATTTCTGGTGAGCTAAGAGGATTTTGAACTCCAGATAGGGCGTTTTCTTAATGAGGTAAGACTCTTGGTCCTAGGATATCTAAGGTCCTCAAGTTTCCTCTTAAAGAAGGCACTGTATAAATCCCTTTCTTCATCACTACTTTCCCTAGAAAACTGCTCATCAAATTCTGAAATAATGATCAGATTTAAGAGGTTTTTAAGGGAAAATTCATCTCGAAGTTCCAGGAACTCTCCCTTATACTCATCTAAAGGTTCTTACTCTTTTCTTGATTATATCCATGCAATTTTCTGTTGTGATAGTTTGTCT
Source organism: Viscum album (assembly GCA_963277665.1). Lineage (NCBI taxonomy): Eukaryota > Viridiplantae > Streptophyta > Magnoliopsida > Santalales > Viscaceae > Viscum > Viscum album. Next base: position 981,826,531 of record OY728167.1, read on the forward strand.
ATTTATTTCACTTATAATCCACATAAACTCCTCTACTTCCTCATCAATGAGTTCTTCTAATTCTAAAAGCACATCTCTTGAACCGATTTGACTTTGTATGGGGTTTTTAGTTCTTTTAAAGACATTCAATTCTTATTTTTGTTCACCTAAGTTGAAAATCACTTTATCTTTTGATGCATCTATGACAACTCCCCATTTGGAAAGGAAGTACCTACCAAGAATGATAGGTACCTCCCTATCACTCTCCATATCATTGATAAGAAAATTAGCTGGCAAGAACAACTTTCGTACTCCATCTAGAAAATCATCAACCCTCCCAATTAGGTGAGTAATAGATCAGTCTGCTAACTGTAGGAAAACTGTGGTAGGTTTTGGAATTCCTAATTCCAGATGTTGAAACAATGACAATGAAATCAAATTTATGCTTGCACCAAGGACACACAAGTAGTTAAATATTCCACCATCTCCTAGAGTACAGAGGATGGAGATGGTATCTTATTTTCCAAAACAATACACTCCATAAAATTGTATATATAAAATTATTCTAAAGTTTTTTAGTTTGAAACAATTTTCTTTAGTGATTTAAAATAATAAGGGATTTAAACTATGGCCTCTAGAAAAGGAACATTGATTTGAAGTTTCTTAAAGAGCTCTAGAAATTTCAGCAATTCAATTATCTGATTCTTCTCCTTTATTCTTTCAAGGTAAGGAATGGTTGGAGTTAAATTATTCAAAATGGTTGGCATTCCCTCTATCACTTCTTTTACCTTTTTCTTGTCTTTATTGTCTTTGTTTTTCAAGTATTTTTCCTTTTGATTTATAGCTGGAATAGCAGGTTTTAAAGTAATTCCAGTATTATTTACCAAATTTACAGATTCTGAGGTTTCCAGATTTTTTTGTTTCGTTTCATCCAGATTATCTTTTTGAGTGGGTTTAGGTTTATTTCTAAGTTCCTTGTGAGTTTTAAAACAAATCCTAGTAGTAATAGCCATTAGATTCTCTCTAGGATTCACTTCAGTAGAGCTAGGTAGTCTACCCTTTTCTCTGTTGGTCATTCCTCTAGCTGGCTGCCCTATTTTTATTTCAAGATTATGTGATAGGAACATGCGGTTGGCTGCTTAGAGGTTTAGTGTGCTGGGAGCTGGGCTGCATGATGGGAATGGGCAGGGGGATGGGGAAGCTACTGTATATTGAAGCAGTTATGTGGCTTAATAACCAGCCAGAAGTAGTCATGTGATAGAGATCTGCACCAACAAATAGAACCAACTCCTTTGAATTACCAGCAAAAATAAAAATAGATGGAAGGAAAATAGGAAGAAGAATAAGAACAAGAAGAAGAATGAAGAAAAAGGCTCCAAGTAAGCCCAACTTCACTGGCCCAAGCCACAATGGCTGTTTCTAAGCCTCGTGGCTGACTAACAGAATTATTCCTCTCTGTCCCCTATTCTCCAGCCCCTCCTCTTTATTTACAACTTATGACAGCTGTATGATCCTCTTCTAAAATATTCTTCTAGCTGTACAGGTTGTGCTAAGGTATCCTAGTTTACCTCAATGTGACTATTTATGTACTACATACCTGATATCTATCACTACCACCGTCTTGAAAAACCATATTGTCCTCAAGGTGGTGAATCCTGCTGGTATGTCAAGCAATCTCTCAAACCAAACATGCTCCATGTAACTGAAGACATTAGTCATGCCAAGCAATTAACCAAATGACCCTTCATACACCATAGGCCTACAACACCTATTGGCAACACACCTGAACTTCACTTATTCCCCAGGAAAATTTCCCAAATGGACCGTCCAACACTGTGGGTCCGTCGAGTGTGTTGCTGCCCAAGCATAGCTACTTCCTAGGAAAACTTCCATATATTCCTTCCCAGTAGATGATCATCCTACAACCGAGTTTTCAACAATTTATGATGTTGCTCCTTCCAGTATGAGGGGTTGTGATTCGTCATGTGCTGCCAGGGGTTCTCAGTGATCTCAACCATAATTAATTTTGCGCCATCCAAAGGAGGTTGAGGGAGTGACAGGTGCTGCTTCATGGATGGTGCGGCCGATGTTTGTTGAAGCGAATGTGTGGTATCCCCCATCGTGCAGTCCGACACCCTAACACCACTAGGTACTACCGGCGATATCATTGTGTTTGAATGATCCTTGATCACAATCACTAATGCAGGTGTGCTGATGGTCAACATGTCACCATGTTTTGCTATTGGCTCCCAATGATGTAGTCCCCCAGCTGCCAGATGTCCCACCGTCGATGAGTGTCTAGACAATACCCCCGCGTCAAACTGCTTCGCCTCCACTCCACCCAAAGTTGAAGTTTGAATGTTTCTAGTAATAGGGGTCATAAAAAATTCATCTCATTGCACATCCACCCCCAGCTTTCCCAGCCCGCCAGCATTATCGCCGGCAGCAGACTACACAGAGACAGAGTGAACCGCCTGCTGCACGGTCAATAGTGGTAGCAGATGCACCACCTGTGAACGCGAGTTGACCACCTTCGTAAGGGGTGATGGATGAAGTGTTTCCCTGTGATTCTATGGCACATTCCATGACATACTTTTTGGCAATGGTGGTGGAGAAAACTCTTTCAGCAGCTGCAGATCCTCATGGAGACTCACCCACTGTATCATCATTTTTTGAAATTTCGCCTCATGCCAGTGGCAGTCCCATTTCTCATACCATGTTGTCTAGTTGGACTGCATGTGTAGCAGTTTAGAGTCGCCCTTTGTTTTTTTTTTGTTTTTTTTGAAGTGACGTAACGGAAAGGAAGACACTTGTTTTTTGTTTTTTTTAAATCGTATGTCGTCGCCTTTCGTAAGAGCGCTTCACTGCGTCAGGCGGTGAAAGAATAAGTGTCGCGGGTCATGCATCGCCTCTTCCCTCACTCGACTCCTGATCAAGTGAAACACGAAGGCCGACGGTGTGCTCCATAAATCTCAAAATCACGGCTTGCTTTGCGGAAGGCACCTATTGTGCGTGGTTGTGCAGCGGGGTGCGTTGGTGTGGAAACGTCGTCAGTGCGCGCAGCCATGTCCACTGCTGCTGGTCGCGTTGTAGCAAAAAAAAAGAATGAGCGAAGCCTTATCAATGTGATCCATCTGATCTATCAGCAGGGGTCAGCTCCAGAGATGTAGAACCGAATGGTGCGTGCTGACAATGAATGGAAACCTGGCCTGTGAGAATGATAACATTGTGGCTCATTGAGTTGGGAGCTAGCAGTGGACATTTCTGGTAGTGCACAGGTGTTTAGTCTCCCCTGTGGATGAACATCACATCAACTTCCAAATTACACACTGAAAATGAAAGGAAGTGGACAGTGCGCGCCGACAAGGTGAGGGGGCCTTCGATGAACGGAAGCACGTAGTGCACCTCCTCTAGACGAAAGTAGCTGATCGCAGCAGCAACAGAACTACAGTTTCCACAAAAGTTCATGTGCATCGTTGAAGTGTGTGCATGTCTATGCTGGTCGGGAATGGGAAGCGCATGACTCCTCTAAGTGCACCTCCACCTGATGAAGTGTTGTGTAGTGGAAAAAATGGGCGGATAGTGGACAGTTGTTCTGGTTCACCCCACCAATGAAGAGCAGAATTGTAATGTCCCAGAATTCCATGTAAATTTTTTGAAAATTAAATGGAATTATTTTGAAACCAGACTCTGAGATGGCACATGATTCTGAGGTCTAGAGTGGCTGAAAATTATTTTAAAAATATTTTTAAAGTTCATTAAAAAAAATCATGCGAGCGGGTTTTTCTAACTTTTAAAACAGTGTTCGGATAAAAAATTTGAGAGCACTGTTGAACTCAGAGCATCAAAATTCACCTAGAAAGGACCTAACATAAAAAGATAGTTTTTGGACTTTTTTGAAGAAAAATAAAATAACTTAATAAGTTATTTTATTATATTTTTCTTCTTCGTTACGCAGAGACTCATCAGCGCTGCGATGCAGCAAGGAGGTGACGCTGAATCCATTAGTGAACCTCATTAATGAATCACCATGGCGATGCTAAAACACACAGAGCGTCTTCCTTCTTTAATTAAACAGGGATTCATGGTCAACGAACAACACTGGAATTCCTCTGATGAACGACGAAAGAAATATCTCCAACAACGAACGTCAGTGAATCGGAAAACGACGACGACACCCTTAGAGAGTGGATTCGAGACCAGAGATCGGTGGAAAATCATCCTCAACAACTCTTCTTCCCAGGTAGGAGTTTGATGATTTTATGTGTGAATTGTTTTTCCTCGTTCTTTATTTTAAATGACGAACGTGGGTTGACTCACAAACAAGTTAACTCGCGGATTGATCATTCATGTAGGATGGGAACTTATCTTGTGGGGATTGGAGGAAAGAGATTTAATTATCATATATTACATCATCCTTTCTAACGTGATGAATGAAGGCCAAACAAATAGGGTCGATGTTCGCCACCTTGGGTGTTCCTTGTGATCTCCCCCATTTTTCTCTCGTGTTCTTCGTCGGCGGACCCCCAGGGTCACATCGGGCCTTTTCCAAGAGACGCCGAACGTGGCCGATTCCCCGGAGCGACAGCAGAATGATATGGAGCCCACCAAAGACATCTACATGGCCCAAAGAGCCCGAGACAGTTCCCGAATTGAATAATGGACCACCGAAGCACATCCGGTGGCCCGCGAAGGAGACCGCCGACACGTCGACACTGGCGACTGACGGTGGTAGGTAGGCGGGAGGTGGCACGTGCCGCAGCGGCAGTAGGATCTGCTGGCACCAAGGCCAGCGGCAGGCCAAAGGCAGCGTGCTGGCAGCACGCCACAACGACGATAGGGCGCAGTCTATAGACTACAACTGTGGGAGGTCAATGTGGCACTTTGATACATTGACCAGGTGGTAGGACGCAGCGCCCTACCACGTCCTAGGTGGAGCAGCCGACCACCCCTTTTGGCGGCCTGGTGGGTCGGACCAGACCTAACCAATTTGGGTCGGGGCCCTCGGGTCGGGTTGACTAGACCGGTTCGGGTCAGACCCGACGGATCGGACCGGGTCGGACTGGACCCGGACCCATTAGACCCCCTTTTCAAAAAAAGAGACGTATCTTTCGAACCGGGCATTTTTTTGACGCACCGTCTGCGGCATTGGGACCCTTGAGACTAGACTATCCTTTTGGTATACTCCGGTTGGTCCAACCAAGTTGGACCGAGCCCAGATGAAACCTGTTCTTTTTTACTAAAATGCTAATAAATTTCATACCGGGCATCCAATTGACGCGACGTCTGCGGCGTTGGGACCCTTGCGAAGAGAAAATCCTTTTAATGTACTCTAAGTGAGTTTTTGTGGTAGTCAAGATATGAACAGTGGCTTAAGAAGTATAATATTATGAGTCAATCACACTAGAGAGAGGAAATCTTACAGTTGGATGTGACACAAATGATATGAAGAGCGGGACCTCGTGGCCCAGTACCAGAGAGGACCTCAGTGGTCCAGTAGACGAGCGGGCCTCAGTGGTCTAGTAGCGGAGTGTACCTCAGAGTTCTAGTGGCGTAGTAGACCTTAGAGGTCCAGTAGCCGAGTAGACCTCAGAGGTCCAGTAGCCGAGTGGACCTCAGAGGTTCAGTAGCCGAGAAAACTTCAGTGACTCGTCGAGTATGAGACCCTCAACAGTATAAGATGATTCATATTTATGACTGATAATCTTATTTTCTGTACGTTATACCTGGTTTGAGCTATTTATGTTTTGTGGTCTTGCTGTGTGGTCTTGCTTTGTGGTATTTTCTTTGGGGTTTGGGGTCCCTACTGAGTATTGTGTTACTCACTCATGCACAGGCTTCGCCCGCACATTTTGTGTCTCGTGTAGGTGATCGCCCCTTAGATAAAGACCTTGGTGGTCCGGGACCAGTTGGTGCTTAGTGAGGTGGGACGGACGAGCGTACTTCTATATCTACATGCATCTACCCTTCATCTACCCTTCAGGTAGGGTCTAGAGAAGATGAACCATGGAAGTTGTACTTTCTTTTGTGGTTTTGAGCTTGTATTCTGGCCTCTTTGTACCTTGAGTTTGTATTGTACTCTCAGTAGTTTTCTCAGTGACAGTCGTGGTTTACATTGTGTTTACTTTTCGCAGTTTCAGCTTTGTGCATGTGTACAAGTTTAAAGGTAATGTCTTCCCTTTTGGGGATATACCTACTCGATTCTAGTCATCATCCCCTGGCCTATGGAAGGAAGGCTTGGGGTAGTCACAACATGATTTCTGGGGGATGTGTCATGACAAAGTGGTATTAGAGGAGGTCGGTTCTACCAAAAGAACCAGGAGTCCGAAAATTTTTATGGGGCAATAATGTTAAGTGTCTTGAGTTCGGATTTCAGGCCAGGGAGTCCAGTGTTGGTATGGCGGCCGGCGTATCCATACACCAGGACCCTGAATTCTACTTTCTGACTCGGTTCATGAAAAAAATGGTTGCAAGCGTCTTAGAATGTTTTCTCATAATCTTTATGAGTCAGAGTCAGCTCACCAGATATAATATATTAATCGTGATTCATCTTGATCTTTTTTAGGATGCCTCCATGCAGACAGCCATCCAGGATTCCAGTGCGTGACCACGAGGATGGTCCACAGAGTGATGAGGCTTCGGTACAAGTACCATTGCCTGAGATGGTACCTTCGAGCGGTGTCCCAACAATACCACCGCCTGTTGGTCAGCAGTTACTACTGATGCTACCGGTATAGGACACATATAGGCTTAGTGCCTTACATGAGTTCCAGAGACAGAGACCTCCCAGGTTTAAGGGAGTGATAGATCCTCAGGTTTCTGAGGATTGGTTGGAGGTGGTGGCGTGAGTCTTTTGCTTAGTGAGGACGCCACTTGACCAGATGGCAGTTCTAGCTGCAAGCCTCATACAAGGCTCAGCAGGGAGATGGTGGAGTTTGAAGTTCCAGACGCATGAGGAGGCAACCCTCACCTAGTCTGACTTCGAGTGACTTTTTAGGGAGGAGTTCTTCCCTGTGACTTTGTTCTAAGTGTGCATACAGAAGTTGATTCACCTATAGCAAGGCAGCCTGAAAGTGGTTGAGTACTCTACGAGGTTCACAGACCTCTCCCATTACTCTAAAAATATGGAACGGGACCCTTTATTCAGGGCCCGGACCTTTGAGCAGGGACTCTGATGGGAGATCAGGGCATCGATGATTTCCCTCAGCATCCTTATGCAGGTTGGAGTGCTGGAGTGAGCTCTACTAGTGAAGAGATTCCTCTCAGAGCAGGTACCGAAGATGGGAGCTACCACTAGGAAACAGGTGGCCGAGTCATCTATGGCGGCTAGTCGACAGATGATGCAGAGGCCCAAACAGGCTAGACCATTTGGATGATGACCCCAGGAATCAGGGTCGGTGGTATGAGGCTCCCGGGGCAGAGGGAGTCATATGTGGAGCAGAGTATGCTATGCGTGTGGCGGGCAGGGGAACATGGCTCGGGATTGCCCGAATCACCACACAGAGGATCGATATATGGTCGAGGGACCGACGAGGCGGCAATAGAAATAGGAATAGGGCAGTCCACCAAGTGGCAGATGTGGCAGAGGAGTGGTACGAGTGGCAGGAGGTGGACGTAGGTACAAGGTACTACCACCACCAGCCCTAGGTGGTCCACCATGAGCTCCAGGAGCAGGTGGATAGGGGCGGGCTCAGCTTCAGGAAATCGAGTCCTATGGTCCCGACGTCCCATAGATGATACGGGGTATGATCTGTGTCTTCTTCACTTTAGCTGCAGTTCTTATAAACACAGGTGTCAGTCACTATTTCCTTACCTCAAATCTCAGAAATTACGATCGAGCCATTGGCTCGATTCTTATGATTAAAGACTCATACGAGAGGGGATTCGACAATCACACGCTGGTGCCGATAGTGTGATCTTACTCTTGGAGGCGATAACTTCAACCGAGATCTCCTAGTAGCAGTGTTGAGGCCTTACGACGTCATTCTGGGTATGTAATGACTATCAGTAGTTCATGTAATATCCTAGAATTTCTATATAATTTTTTTTAAATTGTATGAAATTATTTTGAGACCACACGCTTTGACGACATGTGATTTCGAGGCCCAGTGAGCCCGAAATGGAATTTTGAACCTTTTTAAGTTCACTTAAGTAAACGTGCGAGCGGGTTTTCCTAAATTTTGAATTGGTGCTCGAATCAAAAATTTGAGGGCACCGTTGAACTTGGAACACTGTGATTTTCCTAGAAAGGGCTTAACCTCGACCAGCAAGGGTTGGATGGAAAAGTTAGTTTTTATAATTTTTGAAAAATAATAAAATAACTTAAAAAAGTTATTTTATTTTCTTTTCTTTTTCACCGTTGAGCGGAGGATGACGGCGCTGTAGTGTGGAGACGATGCGCATTAAAGGAAACTCCTTAATGGCTCGTTTTGGGCAGCGTAATGATGCAACGTCGCAACGTAATAGAAACACTGCGATGTGTTTCCTTTTAATGAGATAACACGTTGGGGAAATCAATTGGTGGAATTTTCCTCTGACAAACATACAGAGAAATTCCTCTCCTACGAAAAATGTCGGAAGGATCTCTAGAAACGTCAACAACTTACGAAGAATGGGACATGGAAGCGACAAACACCAATGGAGCTTGAACCCTTGAGGGTGGAACACATCAATGATGAACATCGATCGAGGTATGGGTTTGTTTTGTTTTATGTTTTCCCTGTTCTTCATTCTAAACGATGAACGAGGATCAACCCACAAACAGGTTGATCTGAGGATCATCCATTCTTGCGGGCGAGTGATGTTTCTTGGGTTTTTTATTCAGGATTGAATTACATTGATAGAACATCATCCCCAAACCTCCCCCTATTTTAAAACTCTAACGCGGAGGGCGCGGACCGACACGAACAAGGCCCGAGCCCCTCCGCTTGTGCGTTCTTCATGGCTGAGCATTTTGAAAGGGGCGACAAGTCAGATTCAAGGCCTTTATAGGGAAGACGATACCCCACAGAGGATGGAGGCACAGTCGGTGCGAAGAAAGGACCACAGGTGCGGACCCAGTGGTCCACGAAAGAGCTCGTTGACGTGCCAGGAGGAGCTGGTAGCCGGCGGAAGAGACGCGACCCCTGGGCTACATCGATAGAGCAGCCTGCAGCTGTGGGGAGCGGTTTTCAAGAGCATGTGGTCAATTGACCACGTGCGAGGAATCCAGCCGGCCGGATTGGCCGGCCATGGTCGCTTGACCGCAACAAGAGGCGATGGCCCCACAGACGACCCCTGGGGCGAGGGGAGCCAGACGTGGCAACCTGCCACGTCCCAACCAGGCGAAGAACTGGTTCGGCTCTGGTGGAACGTGCAGGCTAGCGAGCCAGGTCCGGACTGGGTCGGCAGGCTTGGGTCGCCGGGCCCGGGTCGGGTCGGCCCGGACCCGGACCCAACCGACCCATTTTTTAAAAAATGTCAATATCTTGCAAACCAAGAATCTGATTGACGAGCTGTTTGTAGCGTTGGAACCCTCGTGAGGAGGCAGATCTTTTGAAATAATCTATGGAAGATTTAGAATAGGAAATATCCTTACCTCAAGGTGAGGTGGAGACCTTCTTTTATAGATTGAGGAAACAGAATACGTAAAGGAGTATTCCGATGTGGGACTCTAAAATACCCAGAATAATAAAAATAGGGTTTAACACCCCCCTTAAGCTGGACATGCCCAGATTAGACCACGAATCCCACAAAAAAGAAAGATTACATCAGACAAGACCAGACACACTCCCCCTCAAATTGGGTCGCAGATGCTGTGGATGCCCAGCTTGGAACTAAGCGAGCCCAGACAAGCCCCTGGGCGGCCTTTAGTGAAGATGTCAGCAATCTAGTCCACTGTTGGGATGTGGATAAAGCTGATATGATTGTGTTCCAGGTGGTGGAGAAGAAAGTGGAATTCCACCTCAATATGTTTCGTGCGTTCATGGAAGAAGGGATTCGAAACAATCTTGGTGGCTGCCAAATTGTCACACCAAATTTGAGCAGATGTTTGCAGAGGAAAGTCAAGATCCTGGAGAAGATGTCATAGTAGTCAATTGCGGATCACGGAACGACACAGTGGGGTCCTATAGCGGGATAGCGATGATGCTGATCACATCGTGGACGCTTTTTTATCCAATCATGGACAAATAAATATAATTTAAATTATATAATTCTACATATATTTTGAAAATTTTAAATATGATAAATAAAATTTAAACTGAAAAAATAACAAAATAAAAAAAAACAAAAACAATGTTTTTATAATGGAATTTTTTAACTAAAACACATAAAATAAAACAAAAAACAAAATCAAATAAATAAAATAAAAAATGAAAGAAACTCGACACCCACATCACTCGGGGGGGGTCGGGGTGCGGGGGGGGGGGTGTGGTTTTCATCATCATCGAGGGTGTAGGGAGTGGTGTGAGCAGCAACGAATGGGGGGGGTCGTCATTGCTGTCGGGGTGGGGGGAGCAGCGTGAACAGTAGAAAATGGAGGAAGAAGAAGGTGCAGCTGAAAAAAAATGTGTGCGTAGCAAGGAGGGATTCGTCGCGGTAGGAGGAAGGGGAAATAGGATGGGTAGGTTTGGGGTGAAGTAGGTTTGACTACTTACAGGGAAAAAAAATCTAACGCCAGAAGAAGTCACGGTCATGCTGGCCGGGATCACGGCCAAAGCATGATGGCCGCAATAGCGGGTGGCGTGGCGTGATTGCGTTCCGCTCGCGATCAACTATCTTGAAGCGGCTGGGCACCACTCCACACCACGATGGTACAATTGTGGCCGTGAAAACGCAATTTGAAAACTATGGGAGATGTCGAAGACAAAAGATCTCTGTAGAGATGGTGGTCATGGCATGGTACTCAGACTCTGCACTGGATCAGGAGACGATAGTTTGTTTCTTGTTGTGCTAGGATATGTGGTTGCCTGCCAAGAACAGGACAAACCTAGAAGTAGATTTTTGGATAGCAAGGCAACCAGCATAGTTAGCATCACAGAAGGCCTCAATATTTAGTTGATCATAGTGAGAGTAGCGACGACCACAAGCATGGTCTCTCTTGATGTATTTTACGATGTGGAGGACAACATCTCACTAAGAGGTGGTCAGATGCTCCATGAATTGGCTTACTTTGCCAACAATGCAGGCAATGTCGGGATGGCTCATGGTGAGATAATTGAGTTTGTCCACCAGTCGACGGTACCACTCTGGGTGTGAATATGGTTCCGAGGAGTCATAGAGAGACCATTCCCTAGGCTCAGAAGGAGTATCAACATCGGTGATCTGTGTTAGTCCAACATCCTACAAAATATCCAATGCATAGTTCCGTTGGCAAAGGAAGATGGTGTCTAGAGTATGCGATACCTCGATGCCAAAGAAGTATGTGATAGGGCTAAGATCTTTGGTTTGGAAGTGATGGTGAAGATGCTCTTTGAGTTTGGCAATTCCAGTGGAGTTGCTCCCGGTGATGATGATATCATCCACATACACTACCAAGAGGATGCTACTAGTGAACGTCATCCTGCAGAACATGGTGTGGTCCTTCATACTGTGAGAGAGCCCAAAGTCGGTGATGAAGGTGTTGAATTGGACAAACCAAGCATGAAGAGACTACTTGAGACCATATAGAGATCAGCGAAGTTTAAAGACTTGGGAGATGGCTCCGGATGCATAAAATCTGGGGGGTTGCTGCAGATAAACCTCTTCCTCAAGAAATTCATGGAGGAAGGCATTCTTGACATCCAATTGATGAAGGGTCCAATGATAATTAGCGACCATATAGATGGATAATCAAACGGAATCCATCTTGGAAACTGGAGAGAAGGTATCAAAATAGTCAATACTATATTTCTGAGTAAAGCCCTTTTCCATAAGGCGGGATTTGAGACGATGGAGAGTGCTATCGACATTAAGTCGGATTGTATAAATCCATTTGCTGCCAACCACCTATTTTCATTATGGAAGGGGAATAGATCCCAAGTGTGGTTGTCTTCTAGATCCTGCAATTCATCCCTCATCACTTGAAGCCACCCCGGGTGATATTTGGCCTCGCCAACTGTGCGGGGAATGGATATCATCTATATAGCTGACAAAACTCTGTATGGAGATGTAAATAGAGGAGTAGTCCGACAAGAACGAGTACATTTCTGAAGTGAAATGGGCAAGTCATCATGTGTCGGGACAGTAGCATCAGATGAAGCAAGAACGATGGCGTCCTCGGCCTAGACGGGGGGTACAGTCGATGGGCGATGAGAGTAGACCGTACCAAAATGATGCTCAGAAGGGGAAGACACCAGTGGAAGGTGGATGATAATAGGAAGACAATTATCAATGTCAGTGTCTGGATGGGAAGAGGGAAGTGAAAACGGAGAGCTCTCAACAAACGATACATCACCAGAGATGATATACTGTCGTAGGTCTAGATAAGAGCATCGATATCCACACTGAGTGCGGGAATAACCAATGAATATGCAGTGGAGGGATTAAGGAGAGAGTTTAGAGAGATCAGGACGAGTGTCACAGACATAACAGAGACATCCAAACACACTTAGTGAAAGTGAGTGAGCAGGGAGAGAGGAGAACTGAGTCCAAAAAGAAGTCTCCCCCTGAACAATAAAAGAAGGGAGGTGGTTAAGGAGGTAGGTAGTAGTCATGATGGCATCGCTCCAAAAATTGAGAGGTACCTTCATGTGGAATAAGAGGGCACATGCAGTCTTCAGAATATGGCGATGGTTCCGCTCGGCCACTCCATTATGTTGAAGTGTATCGGAGCAGGAAGTCTAGTGAATAATGTCTTTATCCTTGAGAAACTCTTGAAAGGGGGTGGATAAATATTCTCTTCCATTGTCGAAATTGAGACATTTCAGGGAGGTTGAGAATTGAGTATGAATCTCATTATAGAATGTCTTAAAGGTAGAAAACACTTCAGAACGATCATGGAGAAGGTAGATCCAGGTCATGCAGTAGTAATCATCGATAAAAGATATATAATAATTATACTCGTTCTGGCTAGGAACCCTGCAAGGACCCCATACATCGAAATGAACAAGGTCGAAAGGAGTCGCTGCACGCGGGCCCAATCAAGGAACATATGTCACCTGATGATGTCTTGCAAACTTGCAGGGTTCACAATGGAAGGAAAGATTGGGAGTCAATTAGGGGAAAATCTTTTGTAGGACGGAAGCTGACAGATGACCAAGATGAGAATGAAGGTCAAGGGAATGGGCTAAGGTGGATGAGCAAGCAAGAAGTGGTGGGATATCGAGGATGTACACCCCAACCTTAAGATGACCTCGACCAAGTTCTCAATTCATCCACCGCTCCTGAAAAACAACACCAAAGGACGTAAAAATAGCAACACAATTTAATTCTTTGGTGAGTTTGTTGATGGAGATAAGATTGAACGGGTTGTGAGGAACATGAGCGACTAAAGGCAGGCTAATAGACAGGGTCAACAGGCATGTTCTAAATCTCGTAATGAGGATTGTTGATCCATTGGAAACAGTGATTGTAGAAGTAGTAGTCGACAGATGGTAGGTAGTGAACATACCAGAATATCTTGTGAGATGTTCAGACGCACCAGAGTCGAGCATCTAGGCTAGAAGTTGATGAAATAGATAGGTATTAGAGTCATCAGTCTGAGCAATGGTGGCTGAAGAAAAGGACAGTTGCTCAGGCGGGAACTGAGAAACTGCGGGAGGCGTGCCAAGAGACCACCGAGGAGGGAGTGGACCAGGAGACCGCATCAGAGGCAGTGGCTGAGAATCTTCTGGGAGGCCGTTCGGTTTGCAGGAGGTCACATAGAACGGGCAACGCCGAGAGATGGGTTGTTCAGTGAGTAGGATAACCTGTGGGGGTCTGAAGATCGCGATGAGAGGCTGTAGGGATGTGGGGTCGGTTGAAGCCGGGAGGCCGCAGGGAGAGGGAGTTGGGCAGCGGCTGGAGGGCATCACGTCTGGAGGAGGCTGATGGTTGGGCACTAGCATCAGAAGGCTGCTGAAGAGAGATTCGTGATGGGAGTCGATGCTGGGAGTAGAGTCGTGCCAGGAGGGAAGGTGTTGGGTTTACCGGTGAGGAGGCTGGCGTGGAGTGATGCTACCAGGATGGCAAGAAAGAGGGCGCTGGGATGAGCAGGGCGTCAGGAACAGCAGGTGGGAGGCCGGGTTGGGGGGTGCAAATCGAGAGCGCCGCTGGGAGAGGGACTTGATGGGGGGTCCGATTGAGGAGGGGCACCATGGTCGAAGGTCGGGAGCCACGTCGAAAGGAGGGAGAGAGGGGCGGTTTCCTGGAGATGCGGGAGCTGGCAGGTGCGGGAGCCAGGAAGGGCGGTGGGTAGGATGGGAGCCACTGGAGGCGATCCGGGAGTCATGACTGGACGTCGGGTCGGGAGTCACCGAGGGTTGGGCCTGAGGTTTTCAGGCAGGAGAGTGCCGACGAGAGTGCAAAGAGGAGGAGGCGGGGTCGGTCGTCACCAGGAAGCCGCATGAGAGGTGGCGGTGGGGAGAGCTACATTGTGGGAGGGAGGGGCACCGTCGGGGAGAGGCGTTGTAGGAGAGGGAGGTTATCGGAAATCTATGTGGGGGGGAGCGCACCTGGACGGGGAGGCCTAGACCCGTGTCAGACAGAGAGGTACGTCGGGATCTGGCTTTAGGAGTGCCACGGGAGGGCGTTGATACGGGGTCAGGAAGTGCCAAGGTGGGCGGGCCAGGATGTCGCAAAGAGAGGCCTGAGAAATTTTTCAGGAGGAGAAGGTCGAAAGGGGAGGGGCACCATGGGAAAGCGCAGGGAGGCAGAAAAAAAATCCGTACGGGTGGGAAAAAAATTAGTTTCCCTTTGATACCATGTAGAAGAGGAAATCTCCTTACCTCAAGATGAGGTAGAGGCCTTCTTTTATAAACTGAGAAAATGGATTACATAAAGGAGTATTCTGATGTGGGACTCAGAAATACCCAGAATAATAAAAATAGGGTTTAACATAGGATTTCATGGAAGTTGGAATTCGAAGAATGGATTGAAGAGAGGTTCTCCCGAGATCAAGCATGTTATGTGCGGAAACCCTACGGTTGGCTGAGACCTAAAGACTGCTGACAAGAGACCCTGTGTGAATTGAATACTATGTCTCAGTGGGAAGAATATTTTGTGACCCGACAGGCCCACGGTGGGGAGCAGCTTCTGTGTGACTCAGCAGACCCACGGTACTTGACAAGAAGAGTACCTCAGTATGACAATAGGTGGGATGCAGCTTCTGTGTGACTTGGCATGCCCACGATGGAGAGAGGCTTCTGTGTGACTCAACATACCCACTGTACTCATCAGGTATGAGTGTCACAACAGTCCTAGGTTAGTGGGAAACGACTTCTGTGTGACCCGACATACTCACTGTACTCATTGAGAAGGAGTTCTCCAGCAGCCCATGGTGTTTGACGATATTACTGATGGTCTTACTTTCCTACTTTAGAATATACCTTATGTGATCTATCTTGATTCAGGATCATGCTTGGTGATCATGTTTTGTGGTTTGTTTTTGGATTGTTTTGAGGTCTTTCCTTTGTGTTTTGGGGTCCCTACTGTGCATATCATTACTCACCCCTGCACGGCCTTCGCCCGCACGTGTTGTGTCCGGTGCAGATGGCCGACGCCTTGTCGGAGGACTTGGTGAATCAATATTTGGTGGTGCCCAGTGAGACCAGGTGGGCAGAGTGTACTTCTACAGCTTCCAGTAGGTACTCTGCACTTACCCATCGGGTGGGATTTTCAGCAGATGGCTATCCAGAGTTTCTTTTTTAATTTCTTGTTTTTCAGTTAGTCTTTTATTTTGTTTGTATTATGACTCATTTGAGTTTCAGTTGAACTTGTACTCAATGGTTGTTTATTGGCATGCTTGTTTAGTTTCTAACTTTGGGACGTGGTTGTGTGTGCATGTGTACAGGTACTCAGGCAAATGCCTCCCACTTGCAGGTTGACGCCTTCGGCGCTAGTTTCCAACCCCTGGCCTTCACGAGGCTAGCTTGGGATAAGTCACGGCATGGGCCCTGGGGGAAGGTCATGAAAAATTGGTATCAGTGGTGGTCGGTTCTACCTTAAAGACCGAGAGTCTGTTGTTTTGTTTTTGGGACAATAGTGTTGAATGTTTTGAGTTCAACTTTCAGATTTGGAGAGTCCAGTGTTGGTGTGGCGGCCAACGTATCCATACACCAAGACCCTAAATTCCGTTTTTTGGATCTATACATAAAAACATAGGTTGCATAAGTGTATCTTTATGATCTTCTTGAATAAGAGTCAGCTCACCAGTACTAGAGATGGCCCCACCAGGTGGTGCACCGGTGTTTCCACCACCCGTTGATCAACAGTTACTACTAGCATTACCGGTAGGGGACGTACGTAGACTCAGTGCCTTGCATGAGTTCCAAAGACAAATACCTCCCAGGTTTAGGGGAGAGACAGGTCCTCAGGTCGCTGAGGACTGGCTGAAGGCAGTGACGAGGGTCTTCCGCTTAGTGAAGACACCGCTTGACCAGATGGTGATCTTGGTCGCGAGCCTTCTGCAGGGCTCAGCAAGGAAATAGTGGAGCTTGAACATCCAAACACATGATGAGAGACCCTCACCTGAGCAGACTTCAAGCGTCTTTTCTAGGAGGAGTTTTTCTCCATGACCTTGCGCTCTGTGCGCATCTAGGAGCTGCTTCACCTGCAACAGGGTAGCCTGTCGGGGGGTTGAGTGCTCTATGAGGTTTACATACCTCTCTCGATACTCCACATACATAGTGTGGGACCCTTTCTTCAGGGTCCAGACCTTTGAGCAAGGATTGATGGGAGATCTGGGCATCCATAGTGTCTCTCAGCATCCCCACTTAGGATGGAGTGCTGGAGTGTGCCCTTCTTGTAGAGAGATTCCTAAAAGAGCAGGCACCGACAGCCGGAGCCACCAACAGACCTCAAACGATAGAGTCTTCAGCGGTGAGCATCATGTAGTAGACACGGGGGCCCAAGCGGGCTAGGTCTTTTAGGAGACGACCCCAAGACTCAGGGTCAACAGTACGGGGCTCCCAGAGCAGAGGGAGTCAGCAGGGAACTAGGTTGTGCTTCACGTGCAGTGGGTAGGGACACATGGCTCCTGACTGCCCGACCCAACCCATAGACGATCAGCAGATGGTCGAGTGACCGCCAAGGCATAAGCAGAGGTTTGAGTGAGGAAGCCTTCAGGGAGGTGGACTTGGCAGGGTAGCAGGCCAAGCAGTAGGCGGTGGACGACAGTTCGAGGTGCTACCACCACCACCCCTAGGTGGTCCACCACAGGCTCAGGGAGTCAGCGGACAGGGGCGAGACCAGCTTCAGGCGATGGAGTCCTACGACCACAGCTCTCCAGAGATGATTATAGGTACAATATGTGTCTTCTCCACCTTAGCTGCAATTCTTATAAACACAGGTGTCAGTCACTCTTTCCTTTCTATAGACCTCGTTCAAGGCTCGGAGATTCCGGTGGAGTTGTTGGCTCGATCCTTACGATTAGAGACTTATATGGGAGGGGATTAAACGATTACACATTGGTGTTGGTAGTGTGAGTTTACTCTAGGAGGTGAGAGCTTCAGCTAGGATCTCCTAGTAGCAGCGTCGAGGCCTTATGACGTCATCTTGGGTATGGACTGGTTATCCACAATCCATGATCAGATCGACTGTTTTAGGTGCAAAGTGCGTTGTGTCCACGAAAATGGGACTTCACCAGCGAGAAGGGAACCTTTGCAGCATAGGATGGACTTTTTCGGTGCAGGGTGCAGGGACGAGAGGAGTCTGAGCTTTCCTGTAGTGGTGGACGAGTATGAGGATTTCTTTCTTGAGGATGTTCCAGAACTACCTCCTCGCAAGGAGTTAGACTTATTCATCAATCAGTACTCAAGGAAAACACCGATATCCACACCGGTATATCAGATGGCTCCCGCTGAGCTTTGTGAATTGAGGGTATATCTTGATGACTTACAGGATAAGGGGTTTATGAGGACCAACATTTCACCATGGGTAACCCCAGTGTTGTTTGCCAAGAAGGCATATGGTATCTTGAGGCTATGCGTGGACTTCCAACTCCTGAACCAGGTGACCGTGAAGAACAAGTATCCACTTCTGAGGATTGATGACCTCTTCGATCAGCTAATGGGAGCGAGGTGGTTCTCAAAAATAGACCTCAAATCATGTTATCATTAGCTTCGGGTATGGGATAAGGGCGTACCAAAGATAGCCTTTAGATTATAGTATGACCACTACAAGGCCTTGGTGATTCCCTTCGGCGTGACCAATTCCCCAACAGTGTTCATGGGACTCATGAACATGATCTTCCAGCCTTACCTCAATCATTTCATGGTAGTCTTCATTGATGACATCTTGGTGTACTCGGCGTCGGAGGAGGAGTACGCTACACACCTGCGGATAGTTTTAGATACAATTCGAGAGCACTAGCTTTATGGTAAACTCTTGAAGTGCTAGTTCTAGATTTAGGAGGTCTACTTTTTGGGACATGTCATCTCGAAGGCTGGAGTTGTAGTGGATCTGGTAAAGATAGAGGGAGTGCTTTCTTGAGAGCCACCCAAGAGCGTGACTATGGTGTGGAGTTTCTTGGGGTTGGCTGGATACTACAGAAGGTTTGTGCCCAACTTTTCTAGAGTAAAAACACCTTTATCATATTTAACATGGAAAGGATAACCCTTCTAGTGGATGGAGAAGTGTCAGCATAGTTTTTAGGAGCTGAGGTGGAGACTAACGAGTGCCCCCGTCTTGAGACTACCGGAAGAGGGTGTTGGGTATGTAGTCTTTTGCGACGCATCAGGGACCAGACTAGGTTGTATCCTGATGCAAGAACAAGCAGTCATCACCTACAGATCATGGTAGTTGAGGCAGAATGAGCAGAATTATGTGACCCATGACCTGGAGTTAGCAGCAGTGGTCTTTTACTTGAAGATGTGGCGACACTACTTGATGGGTGAACGATTTACCATCTACTCCAAACACAAGAGTATCAGGTATATCTTATCACAGAAGAACCTAAACTTGAGACAACGACGATGGCTAGAGTTCCTCCAGGACTATGACTTTGAGATAGTATGTACTCCTTAGAAGGGGAACGTGGTGGTAGATGTGCTTAGCAAGAGGTTTGGTTTATAGCTGCTGAGTGAGGCGACATAGCAGCTATCCATGATGCATATATCCTTTGTCGATGGCAATGAAGCAGCTTACCTTCAGTCAATGACTATCGCTCCCCCACTCTTACAGCGAGTCAGGGAGGCACACCTTGTAGATGTTGACTGCAAGGCTCGACGTGCTTAGTTATCCTCAGGACAAGCTCCTGGTGGATTTTTGATAGGTGGGGAGCACGTCATCCTTTTCAGAGGACACACCATAGTACCAGTGACATTACGAGAGGAGGTGTTGAGGGAGTTTCATATATCCACCTTGTATGTACATCCTAGTGTGGCGAAGATGTACCGAGACCTCCGATGTTAGTACTAGTGGCCAGGGATAAAGAAATCAGTGGAAGAGTTCGTTTCGCGATGCCTCACTTGTCAGCAAGTGAAGGCCAAGAATTAGGTCTCAGTAGGCTTGGCACAACCACTTGAGGTATCAGAATGGAAGTGGGATGGTATCTCCATGGACTTTGTGATGGAGTTACCATGCACGTCCAGGGGCCACGATTCCATCTGGATGATCGATGATCGAATCACCAAGTCGTCTCACTTCCTACCCTTATGAAAGTAGGGATCGGTAGAGGGCTTGGGGCACCTCTACGTCGAGGAGATAGTGTGGCTTCACAGGGTGCCTTTTATGATCGTCTCAGATCGTGATGCACAATTTACATATCGGTTGTGAAAGGGGTTGTAGGAGGCGTTTGGGACTCAGATGCGCTTGAGCACAACTTTTCACCCCCAGAAAGATGGTCAGACAGAGCGGACCGTACAGACCTTGGAGTACATGCTTCATGCTTATGTCCTTAATTTTGGTCGTAGTTGGGAGGATCGTCTACCACTGGTAGAGTTTTCATACAACAATAGCTATCACTCCACCATTGGCATGACACCATTTGAAGTCTTGTATGGGTGACCATGAAAATCACCTCTATGCTGGAAAGAATCAGGGGAGTAAACACTCATGGGTCCAGAGTTGGTACAGGCTACCACTGATAAGGTGCAGATCATCTAGGAGCAGATGAGGACAACATAGATTAGGCAGAAATCATATGCTGACAAGAGATATAGACCCTTGGAGTTCAAGGAGGGAGACTATGTTTTCCTTTAGGTATCAACCTGATGGGGATTGTGGATATTTGGCCGGGGTGGAAAGATATCTCCAAGGTTCATCAGACCTTTCTAGATTCTCAACAGAGTTGGTGAGGTGGCATAACGCCTAGCTCTTCCCCCACAGATACACCGAGTGCATGATGTTTTTCACGCATCGCAACTGAAGAGGTACGTGTATGATCCATCGCACATTATCAACTAGGGCGAGATAAACTTTGACAATGGGGCGACGTTTGTGGAGTTCCCAGTGGAGATAGAGGATTGACAGGAGTAGGTCCTTCATGGACATTCGATTCCTCTGGTGCACATTTGGTGGCAACACGGGAATCTCCAGGAGAGCGCATGGGAGTGGGAGGCTCAAATTCATGCTCAGTACCTCCATTTGTTTTATTATCCCTTGTTTTGGATTTCGGGGATGTAAATCCCTAATGTGGGAAGAATGTAATATCCTGGAATTTCTGTATTTTTTTTAAATTGTATAGAATTATTTCGAGACAACACGCTTTAACGACACATGATTCCGAGGCTCAGTGAGCTTGGAACAGAATTTTGAACCTTTTTAGGTTCATTTAAGTAAACATGCAAGTGGATTTTCCTAACTTTTGAATCGGTGCTCGGATCAAAAATCCAAGGACACCATTGAACTCGGAATGCCAGGATTCTTCTAGAAAGGTCTTAACTTTTACCAGAAAGGGTCGGATGGAAAAGTTAGTTTTCAGAAAATAATAAAATAACTTAAAAAGTTATTTTATTTTATTTTATTTTTCACCATTGAGCGGTGGATGACGGTGCTGCGGTGCGGGATTGAGGCACATTAAAGGAAGCTCCTTGATGGCTCATTTTGTGCAGCGTAATAGATACGTTGTTTCATAAATGAAAGAGCATAACGATGCAACGTCGCAGCATAACAGAAATGTTGCGACATGTTTCCTTTTAATGATATAACACGTTGGGGAAATCAATTAGTGGAATTTTCTTTAGACGAACCTACGGAGAAATTCCTCTCCTATAACGAATACTGGCAAGATTACTAGCAACGACGACGCCTTACAAAGAACGGGACCAGAAAGCGACGAACGCCAACAGTGCTTGAACCTTAGAGGGAGGAATGCATCAATGATGAACATAGATTAAGGTAGGGGTTTGTTTTGTTTTACATTTTCCTCGTTCTTCATTCTAAATGATGAACGTGGATCAACCCACAAACAGGTCGATCCGCGGATCTTCCGTTCTTGCGGGAGGGTGATGTTTCTTGGGTTTTCTATTTAGGATTGAATTATTGTTGATAGAACATCATCCATAAACCTCCCCTACTTTAAAACTATAACGCAGAGGGCGAGGGCAGACACGAACAAGGCCCGAGCCCCTCCGCATGTGCGTTCTTCGCAGCCGAGCATGTTGAAAGGGGCAACAATGCAGATTCAAGGCCTTCATAGGGAAGGCAATACCCCACAGAGGCCGGAAGCGCAGTCGGTGCAAAGAACGGACCACCGGTGCAGACCCGGTGGTCCGCAGAAGAGACCGCCAATGCGTCGGTGCTGGTGGCGGCCGCGGGCTGGAGGTCGGGCCTAGTCAGTGGACCCCAGACCCAACCATCCCCCTTTTGAAAAAAAGTCAATATCTTGCAAACCAGACGTCCGATTGACGAGTTGTTTGAGGCGTTGGAACCCTCGTGACGAGGAAGATCTTTTGACATACTCTATGAAGGATTTAATTGAAGTTGGAATTCGAAAAATGGTTCGGGGAGTGATTCTCCCAAGATCAAGCGTGCTATGTGCGGAAACCCTGCTGTTGGCTGAGACCTAAAGACTGTTGACGAGCGAACCTATGTGGATCAGATACTATAGCCCAGTGGGAAGCAGTTTCTCTATGACCCAACAGGCCCACAGTGGGGAGAGGCTTCTGTGTGATCCAACAGAACCATGGTACTCGACAGGAGGAGTACCTCAGTATGGTCATAGGTGGGAAGCGACTTCTGTGTGACCTACCATATCCATGGTACTCATCAAGGATGAGTACCACAACAGTCCTAGGTCAGTGGGAAGTAGTTTCTGTATGACCTAGTAGGCCCACTATACTCATTGAGGAGTTTTCCAGTAGCCCATGGTTTTTGACGATATGACTGATGGTCTTACTTTCCTACTCTAGAATATATGGTGATCATGATTTGTGGTTTGTTTGTGGATTTCTTTGGGGTATTTGTTTTGTGTTTTGGGGTCCCTACTGAGTATCTAGTTACTCACCCCTACACGGGCTTCTCCCACACGTGTTGTGTCCAGTGTAGACGACCAACGCCTTGACGAAGGACTTGGTGGCTCAGGATTCGGTGGTGCCCAGTGAGACCGGGCGGGCGGGGCATACTTCTACGGCTTCCAGCAGCTACTCTGCACTTACCCATCAGGTGGGATTTTTAGAGGATGACTATCCATAGTTTATTTTGTACTTTCCTGTTTTTCAGTTCGTCTTTTGTTGGGTTTGTATTATGGACCATTTGACTTTCAGTTGTACTTGTACTCAATGGTTGTTTAGTGGCATGATTGTGTACTTTTCCAGCTTTGGGACGTGGTTGTGTGTGCGTGCGTACATGTACTCAGACAAATGCCTCCCACTTGTAGGTTGATGCCTTAGGTGCTAGTTGCCAACCCCTGACCTTCGGGAGGCAGGATTAGGGTATGTCACAGCATAGGCCCCAGGGGACGGGTCATGATAGTTCATGCTCAGATTGACTATTTTAGACGCACAGTGCAGTGTGTCCGTGAAGATGGGAACCAGTTTTCTTCTGTCGGTGAGAAGGAAAATGGAGTAGCATGGGATGGACTTGCACATAGGAGGGTGCATCCGATCACTCATCAGTTGGCTAACATGACCCTCAGTGCAGTGGATGAGACGAGTCCACAGTTTCCTACAGTGGCAGACGAGTACGATGAAGTCTTTCCAGAGGATGTTCCAGGACTACCTCTTCACAGAGAGGTAGACTTCTGCATTGATATGTACCTTGAGAAAACACTAATATCTACACCTGTATAGCGGATGGCTCCCGCAGAGCTCTGGGAGCTGAGGGTACTGTTGGAGGATTTTCAGAGGAAGGGGTTCATAAGGCCCAACATTTCACCATGGGCAGCCCTGATGTTATTTTCCAAGAAGGTAGACGGAAGTTTGAGGTTAAGCGTGGACTTCTGGCACCTGAAACAGGTGACCGTGAAGAATAAGTATCATCCACCGAGGATTGATGACCTCTTCAACCAACTTAAGGGAGCGAGATGGTTCTCGAATATAGACCTTAGATCAGGCTATCACCAGCTTCAAGTATGAGATGAGGACATCTCGAAGACGAGTTTCAGATGTTGCTACGACCACTATGAGTACTTGGTGATGTATTTTGGCATAATGAATACCCCAAAAGTGTTCATGGGACACATGAATAGGATATTTCAACCGTACTTGGATCGATTTGTAGTGGTTTTCATTGATGATATCTTAGTGTATTCAACGTCCAAAGAGGATCACGCGATACACCTGAGGATGGTTTTAGACACACTTTGAGAGCACCAACTTTACGGAAAGCTCTCGAAGTGTGAGTTCTGGATACGAAAGGTCCACTTTCTAGGACATGTCATCTTAGAGGCTGGAGTTGTGGTGGATCCCATGAAGATCGAGGTGGTGCTTGCTTGGGAACCACCAAGAGTGTTACTGAGATGTGGAGTTTCCTTGGGTTGGCCGAGTACTATCAGAGGTTTGTACCTGAATTCTCCAGGGTGGCAGCACCCATGATGGAGTTGACGAAGAAGGGAAAACCCTTCATGTGGACAAAAAGGATGTTAGCAGAGCTTTCAGCAGCTCAGACAGAGCTTGACGAGTGCTCCTATCTTGAGGCTACCAGAGGAGGGCACCGACTACGTGGTGTTTTATGACACATTAGGAACCAAGTTTGGTTGTGTCCTAATGTAGGGGAAATCAGTGATCGCTTATGGATCACAAAAATTGAGACTGCATGAGCAGAATTATGCGACTCATGACCTTCAGTTGGCAACAATAGTCTTCTCACTAAAGATGCGGTGACACTACCTTATGGGCGAACGATTCATCATCTACTATGACCACAAGAGTCTCAAGTACATCTTTTCTCAGAAGGATCTGAATCTTAGACAGTGAAGTTGGCTATAGTTTCTCCAGAACTATGACTTCGAGATAGTCTATACTCCTGGGAAGGGGAACGCAGTGGGAGATGCTCTCAACAGGAGATCGAGTTCACAGCTACCGAACGAGGCCTCAAAGTAGTTGGTCTTGATTAAGATATCCTTCATGGATAGAGAGGAGACAACTTTTTTTCAGTTGTTGGTAGTTACCTCTCCACTCTTATAGCGAGCCAGGGAGGCACAACTTAGAGATGTTAGCAGTGAGACTACACGTGCCCAGACGTCCATAGGACATGCTCCTGATGGATATTCGAAAGGTGGGGAGCACATCATCCTTCTAAGAGAACACACCATAGTATCAGTGGTGTTGCTGGAGGAGGTGTTGAGGGAGTTCCATACATCCCTTTTTGCGGTACATCTAGGTGTGGCTAAAATGTACTAGGTCCTCCGATGTCAGTACTGGCAGTCGAGGATGAAGAAGGCAGTGGCAGAGTTTGTCTCGAGATTCCTCACTTGTCAGCAAGTGAAGGATGAGCACCAGGTTCCAGCAGGTTTGACATAACCCCTCGAGGTACCGGAGTAAAAGGTGGGATGAGATATCGATGGACTTTGTGACGGGCTTGTTGGATTGGTGTAGCCCGATTCAGTTAGGCTGAATTCTTGTGGACCGTACTGTGCACCAGTCCGCAACTCTTGTAGGTCGAGCTTCACGGTGAGCTCATTGGGGGTTTCAAGGGCCAATGCGCCCTTGCTCTAAAGATCCGGGGGCCTTCGGCTCCCAACCCAAATTTTGGGGACTGTAGCAACTTTGACCACTATAACAGAGCTGACCGACCGACAATAACAAGGTACTGTAGCAGCGCAGACTTCGAAGTCAACAACTTTGTAGTTCTTTGGACTTTCTGTCGGTAGCCACTGTAGCACTTTTGACTTGGGTGTTCGCCTTTCACTATAGCGACATAGACTTCCAACCGCCTTTCACTGTAGCACAACAGACTTTCTAACAGTTGGTGGAATAGTACTTCATCCTCTACATTAGCCCATTTTCGAGCTAGGTTTTTAGAGAGCGTGTGAAAAACTCTGATATATCTTCTATAAAATTTTGCTCCTGACATATAGTGAAGTTTTTCCACTCCGTGGACGTAGGGATTATTCTCGAACTATGTAAATCCTTGTGTTCTCATTCTATTTTTTTTCCTTTTTTTACACTTCTTTGAATCATTGTTTTTTCACTACGACTACCGACATTTCCGCGTCAGGGCTTATCCCGTACGTCTAGGAGTCACGATACCATCTGGATGATCGTAGACCGACTCACCAAGTCGTTCCACTTCCTACCCATTCAAGAGCAGGGTTCAGTAGAGAGATTGTGATGCCTCTATGTGTAGGAGATAGTTTGACACCATGGAGTCTCATCTACAGTAGTCTCATATCATGATGCACGCTTTACATCCTGGTTGTAAAAGGGATTGTAGGAGGTGTTTGGGACTCATCTGCGCATGAACACAGTCTTTCACCCACAGACAGATAGTCAGACAGAGCGGACCATATAGACCTTGGAGAACATGCTTCGTTCTTGTGTTTTTGATTTTGGTTGTAGTTGGGAGGACCACCTACCACTGGTGGAGTTTGCGTACAACAACAGTTACCACTCCACTATCGGTATGGTGCCATTCGAGGCACTGTACGGATGACCATGCAGGTCACCGTTATATTGAACAGACCCTGGGGAGTCAGCACTCATGAGTCCAGAGATGGTACAGACTACCACTGAGAAGGTGTAGGTCATCTGAGAGCGAATGAAGACTGCAAAGAGCTGACAGAAGTCCTATGCTGATAGGCGACAAAGACCCTTATAGTTCAAGGAAGGGGACCACATATTCTTATGGGTCTCTCCTCGACTAAGGATATGAATATTTGACCGGGGCGACAAATTATCTCGGAGGTTCATCGAACCTTTCCTGATACTGTGTAAAGTGGGAGAGGTGGTGTACTGTTTGGCTCTACCACCGCAGTTAGAGAGGGTGCATGATGTCTTCCATGTATCCCATCTGAGGAGATACGTGCATGACCCTTCTCACATCATCAACCACGACGAGATAGAGATTGAAGACGAGGTGACATTCGTGGAGTACCCAATGGAGATAGAGGATCAATAGGAGAGGATCTTTCATGGATGATCGATTCCTCTGGTCCGTGTCCATTGGCAGTACGGGAATCTCCAAGAGAGCACATTGAAGCAGGAGGCTCAAATTCGTGCTCAGTACCCCCACTTGTTTGATTAGCCTTTATTTTGGCTTACGAGGACATAAATCCCTAAAGGTGAGGGTAATGTAATGTCCCAGAATTCCATGTAAAATTTTTGAAAATGAAATTGGATTACTTCAAGACCAGACTCTGAGACGACACGTGATTCTGATCCTGGAGTGACCGGAAATTATTTTCAAACTATTTTTAAAGTTCATTAAAAAAAATTGTGCAAGCGGGTTTTTCTAACTTTTAAATCGATACCTGGATCAAAAATCCGAGGGCACCATTGAACTCAGAGCATCAAGATTTTCCTAGAAAGAACCTAACATCGACCGGCGTGAGTCAATCGAAAAAGATAGTTTTTGAACTTTTCAGAATAACAATAAAATAAATTAAAAAGTTATTTTATTATATTTTTCTTCTTCATTATGCAGCGACTCATTAGCGCTACGGTGCAACATTGAGGTGATGTTGAATCCATTAATGAACCTCATTAATGAATCAACGTGGCCACGCTGCAACACGCAGTGCGTCTTCCTTCTTTAATTAAACAGGGATTCAGGGTTGACGAACCCTGTAATTCCTCTGACGGACTATGAAGGAAACCTCTCCAATGAAGAATGCCAGCGAATCAAAAAACAACGATGACACCCTTAGAGAGCATATTCGATACCGGAAATAGAAGAATGATCATCCTCGACAACTCTCCTTCTTCTCAGGTAGGGGTTTGATGTTTTCCGGTGTGAAAATTTCCCCCCGTTCTTTCTTTTAAACAACAAACGCGGGTTAACTCACGAACAAGTTAACCTGTGGATAAATCATTCATGCAGGATAGTAACTTATCTTGAGGGGATTGGAAGAAAGGAGATTAATTATCATGTATTTCATCATCCTTTCTAATTCGACGAACGAAGGCCAAATGAACAGGGCCGACGTTTGTTGCCTTCTGTGTTCCTTGTGATCTCTCCCATTTTTCTCTCGCATTCTTCGTCGGCAGACCCCCGCGGTTGCGTCAGGACTTTGTCGGGAGATGCCGAACGTGTACGATTCCCTGGAGCGACAAAAGAACGATATAGAGCCCATCGAAGACATCTACACGAACTAAGGATCATGGGACAATTCCTAGATTGAAGAACGGACCACCGAAGCACGTCCGATGGCCCACAAAAGAGACTGTCGGCGCACCAACACTGGCAGCAGCAACTGACGATGGTCGGTAGGCGGGAGGCGGCGCACACTGACGGCGTGCCCCAGTGGCAACAGGAGCCGCCGACACCAAGGCTGGTGGGAGGCGGCGATAGGGGTTGTCAGTACGGAGGCCGATGGTAGGCGGACGCGACCACTTGGCCGTGTCGGAGGCGCCATGCAGTACAAAGCCGCAATCCACAAACCGCGACGGTGGGAGGTCAATGCAGCACTTTTCCACGTTGACCAGGTGGTAGGACGTGGTACCCCACCACGTCCCAGGTGGAGCAATCAGCCACCCCTTTTGGTGGTCGGGCGGGTGTACGCAGACCAGCCCATGCCCAAGCGGGCCGGGTTGGCATGGTGGGCCAGCAGATCAGACCGGACCCAGCCGATCCGGGTCGGGGCCATCGGGTCGGGTTGAACCCATTGGATCAGGGTCAGGTCGGACCAGACCCAGACTCATTTGACCCCCTTTTTAGAAAATAAGGCGTATCTTTCAAACCAGAAGTCCATTTGACGCATCGTCTATAGCGTTGGAACTCTTGCAATGAGGTGGTCCTTTTGGTATACTTCGGTCGGTCCGACCAAATCGGACCTAGCTCGGATGTAACCGGCCCCTGTTTACTAAAACACCGATAACTTTCAGACCGGGCGTCTGATTGACGTGTCGTCTGCGGCGTTGAGACCCTTGTGATGAGACGGTCCTTTGGTATTACTTTTAGTGAGTTTTTGTGGGATTCATGATACGACCAATTGATTGAGGATTAGAATCTCCCGGAGTCAAGCACACTAAAGAGCGGGAATCCTATAGCTAGCTATGAGACGAAGGATATGATGAGTGGGACCTCGGTGGCCCAGTAGCAAAGCGAATATCAATGGTCCAGTAACCGAGCGGACCTTAGTGATCCATTAGCAGAGTGGACCTCAGAGGTCCAGTAGGAGAGTAGACCTCAGAGGTCCAGTATGAGTGCGGACCACAGAGTTCCAGTAGCCAAGCGGACCTCAGTGGTCCAGTAGCAGAGCAGACCTCAATGGTCCATTAGTCGAGCGAACTTCAGTGACTCATCAGGGATGATTTAGCTTTACGACTAATAATCTTGCTTTCTATACTTTGAGTTATAACTGGTGTGAGCTGTCTATGCTTTGTGATTTTTTTGTGTGGTTTTGTTTTGTGGTATTTCCTTTGTGGTTTGGGGTCTCTACTGAGTATTGTGTTACTCAACCTTGCATGGTCTTCGCTCGCACGTGTTGTGTATCGTGCAGGTGATCGACGCTTCGACGAAGACCTTGGTGGTCCGGGAACAGATGGTGCTCAGTGAGACAGGACGGATGAGCGTACTTCTATAGCTACAGGTAGTTACCCTTCACCTACCCTTCAGGTAGGGTCTCGAGCGGACAGATCATGGTAGTTGTGATTTCTTTTATGGTTTTGGACTTATATTATGGCCCCTTTGTACTTTCAGTTTGTATTGTACTCTTAGTAGTTGTCTCAATGACAGTTGTGGTTTACTTTGTGTTTACTTTCCACAGTTTCAGCTTTGTGCATGTGTACAGGTTTAAAGGCAATGTCTTTCCTTTTTGGTATATGCCTATTCGGTGATATTCGCTAGACCCTGGCTTATGAAAGGCGAGTTTGGGGTAGTCACGACACGGGCCCTGGGGGACAGGTCATGGTAGGAATGGTGCCTAGAGTGCGCACCACCAGACATTGCTGCTCACACGAATGAAAATAGATGCATACAGGCATGCATGTCAGGAGCGACTCTCCATGCAATTTTCCCGTAGTGTGGTGTGCATTGACACTGTATGTGAAGAAACTGGCAGCGCGCCACCTTTGAGGAGCTCGTAGGCAGATCAGACCAATTGATAGATATTTGCACCAACAAACAAAACCAACTCCTTTGAATTACTAGTAGAAATACAAACAGATGGAAGGAAAATAGAAAAAAGAAGAAGAACGAAGAAGAAGATTCTGAGGAATCCCATCTTCACTGGCCCAAGCCACCATGGTCGTTTCCAAGCCTCGCGACTGTCTAACAAAATTATTCCTCTATATCCCCTATTCTCCAGCCCCTCCACTTTATTTATAACTCCTGTTAGTTGTACGATCATCTTCTAGAATATTCTTCCAGTTGTGCAGGTTGTGCTAAGCTGTCTTAGTTTACCTTAATATACATGTTTATGTATTACATACCCGATATCTATCATCATATAATCTTCTATTAGTAATTGGAACTGTCAGAAGTAGTTGGAGTTTTTATGATGTTGCTAGTTGTTAATGGGGTTTGTTTAGAAGGTCCCAATAGAGCCTATAAATAAGGGGAGCAGTGGACTGTGGGGGGGGGGGACGATTTTGGATTTGGTTTTGTAGGATTATACTGTGTAGAATTACGAGTTGTTGTCTCGGGCCTCGAAGCAGTATCTCGGAGGAATATCTTGTTCTCTTATCTTCTTCTTCTTCTTACCTTCTTCTGTAATTCTTGTATGAAGTGGATATTTTTCTATAGAAACTTTATGTTTTTTCTCTCTCTTGTAACACAACCTATCAATTTGTGCTTTCATTGAAAGATATTATGGAGAGAGAGTTTAGAGAGAGGAACTTTTGATCGGAGGAATTTGAAGTTGAAGCAACAGAATTTTTGGACTGAGTGAAGCATATTATAGTGTGGACGGTGTCCAGATCAATTCTTAGTGGCTCTTGATTAGTAGTGGAGTTCTTGCAGTATTGGAATAAACAAAATTAAAATAGAAAAAAAACCACACAGTCGCGAACGCAACAGCAGAGGACGCTGCAGAAGCATTAACTTGTGGATCGTCAATCAAACTAGGAGACAACAATCTTGGAGCTGAAGACAAAGAATATTATGTATATTTGGATGTCACTCATTAGGCCAAGAAGAATTCTGGAGGACATCTTGGGGCACAAGATGATGCCAGATTTCTACGGCAATAATCCAAAGTCCTGGATTGGAGAAGTTGAGGCTTATTTTTCTTTCAGTAAAACTCCATAAGAGATGAAGGTACCTGTGGAAGAATTGTGTATGCAAGGCACGGCTTGGGTTCGGAATTTCTTGTTTGAACCAACTAAGAATGGACTTACCTTGACTCAATTTAGAGAAAAGTTGCTTAGGAGATTTGGTAGTGCAATAGTGCTTGAAACAGTGGAATCGATTACACGGGAGTTGAAAATAGTGTAATGTGTCGAGGAGCAAGGCGTGGGGCTACAGAACAAACCAACAAAAGCAGAATCACATGTAGAGAAATCTTTACAACAACATTCTTATGATATTTTTACACTTATAGAAGTAGCAGAAATGGTAAGAAGGAAGCCAGTTGTAGGGAGCTTGTATGATTATTGGACTGGAGAGGATGGGAACGACAAAGAGGAACAACATATGTGGAAGAAAATACAAACTCAGCAACACCTGTAGAGGTAAATGCAGACTCCTAAAATTTTGGGACCACAAGAATATTCTGGGGTGTTTCCTTGAGTCGAGGAGGTGCTAAAAGTTTTTAGTCTTGCTCAGTTGCCGCAACAGCCATTACAGTATGAGTGGGTACCAGTCCAGGCTTCCGTGAATCTATTTGTTCTACATTCAACTGGATTTCCAAAAGCACTACATATGGAGACAAGACTGAAGCTTGCAGTGGAAGGAATCAGGGAGGGCCAAGCCATTTAGAAGATAGCAATAAGGCGCTACAAACAATTGTGAGTGGAGTTGGTTGATGCTAGGGTTCGTAGGGGAGACATAGGTGTACATAAGCTGCTGCATTGCTTCTAGACCTTGCATATCACCAAAAGAGGAGGATATTCCTACAAATGAAACAAGCAACAAAACAAGTTACTTGGGCACCAAGTCCTCTGCCAAAGCCTCCGCCATGGGCAAGGCCAACACAAAACCTTCAGTTTATAATTCAATCAGATAGCCTACCACTCATCACCTTGAGGACAATGTGATTTTTAAGGGTGTGAAATTGATAGGAACATGGGGTTGGCTTCTTAGGGGTCCAGTGTGCTGGGATATGGGCTGTATGATGGGCAGGGGGGTGGGGAAGCTGTTGTATATTGAAGCAGTTACATGGTTTAATAACCAGTCTGTTGGAGTTGGTGGCCTAGAACCAACCACTTTGTACTTTATGATAATCTCACATTCATGGATTTGAATATTAATAAATACCTTATCAAATATTGATTGATTTTCTACGTGACAATGCATGTGATAATGTCGTAAGAATAGCTGTTGCACTAAAGGGTCATAGCGGATCCCTACTATGATGAGAACCCAGAAGTTCCATGACACTATTATTGAATATATGTTCTATGGTCGGATGATGTTATTTGATGGACACAAATAATACAGGCCATTAGGGGTGATGACTCCTTCTCATGGTGTGTGCCCTTGGTAATATTCAGGAGGATATTACGAGAACGAGACCTGCCAATAGGAAATCCACATTTCATAGTGTCATTGGATGTTCCTATCTGTGGACATGTGTATTAGTCCTTAGACTTCAAGATTATTATTAATGGGTATTACAACTTGCGCACTTAGATGTATTGATTAAAACTGTGACGACACACTGTTCGCAGTGAGGTATGATATGTTGGGTGCGTCATGAGTAATACTGCATTAATAGATAATGCAAGAAAGGATTTGTCCCTTCTGTTTCATAACAGAAGTTGTTATCTCAGGCCCTTTGATGAAATTGATATAGCCTAAATAAATCCATAGCCATGGTGAGGAATTGGAAAGTTCAATTCCGAGAATTCAAAGAAAGAATAATCGAGCACATGGGTTGATGACACTAGCATGCAGCCCGCTTGATTGGAGATATTGAGACAAAGGGACTACATTACACGATAAGCATTTGTAGGAGATGACACATCATTGTGGTGTTAAATTATTTCTCAATAGGTGCTTTGGTGTGTTGCAAGACACTAACCTTGGACTTTAGGAAAACTCCACCTAATTCCACTGAGAAAGAGGCCTAGAGGGTCACACACTAAATGTATCCAAGTATCTCAGTTAAATATCATTTAATAAGTTGAATAAAGATTATTCCCGATTGTGGTTTAATAATTATTCAAGGATGCATGATCGCATTTATTTCGACACTAGTTATTCGAGAGAATATATTGTGGAAAAAATAATATATTTATTAGCAAATAATGCAGTAATATTTATTTAAGAAATAAATAGTCATTATTCAAGGTCTAATAAATGTGGTGGAGGAAATAAAGGAAAATGAAAAAACAAAAGTACACGCCGTGTATATTAATATGCACGCCGTTTGGTTTTTCTGAGAATTTGTGAGAAATAATATTATTTATTTAATTAAATAATATTAGGTGTAATTTTTTGGGTGCATGTAAAGTAATAATAATAGTCAAATGCTATTATTAGACATGGGGTCATACTAAGAATTAAATGAAATAAATAAATACCAATGGGTAATTATTTTATTTCATTATTCTAAGTATTATAAATCTCAATTAAATTATTCTCATTAAGCCTAGACATTCTTTGTGGTTGTGCACAACGGATCTGTAGAAATCTCTCAATCCAAGAGACAATTCCTTTCCTCTAAGAATGCTCTCAAGTTACGAGATACATCCTCCTTCACCGGATCAAGGAGAGGGCTTTGGAAGTAGCTCTCAAGGCGATCGAAGGCGGACATCGCAAGTGAAGGCTCTTCCGCACTAGTACCCAGAGATCCCTTCGGTGATGTCCAGAGATACGTGGAGCACATGTAGATTACCGCTAGAGGAAGCCTACACATGGATTCTACGATGCAACAACGGATCACATTGGATCATGACCGGAAACATCAAAGGAGAGAGAATTCCATCAAAGTAATTCTTGTCTTTTAATTAAATTAATTATAACCAACATATGATGATCCTCTCTATGGTTTCAGGAATTCCCTCTTTCCTTTTCGTTCTTTATTCTATTCTGAAGATCCGGTGTTTTATCATCATGATGGATCTCGGATTGATCGTTGTTAATGGTAAAATTAAAGTTGGGTACATCCATCCACGCGCTTCCGTTGCGCCCGGAGTTGGAGTTGTTATGATGTTGTTAGTGGCTAGTGGGGTTTGTCTAGAAGGTTCCAGTAGAGCCTATAAAAAGGGGAGCAGTGGACTGTGTGTGGGAACAATTTTGGATTTGGTATTGTAGGATTCTTCTGTGTATAATTATGTTCTGCTACCTTGGGCCTCAGAGCAGCATCTCGGAGGAATATCTTCTTCCCTCGTCTTCTTTTTCTTTTTCTTCTTCTTTTTACCTTTTTCTATAATTCTTGTACGAAGTGGTTGTTTTTCTATAGAAAATTTCTGTTTTATTTCTCTCTCTCTTGTTCCACACCCTATCAATTGGTGTTTTCATTGAGAGATATTTTGGAGAGAGAGTTTAGAGAGGGGAACTTTTGATCGGAGGAATTTGAACGCAGCAGAATTTATGGACCGAGTGAAGCAAATTATAGTGTAGACAGTGTCTAACTTGATTCATAGTGGCTCTTGATCGGCAGTAGAGTTCTTGCAGTAATGGAATAAACAAAATCACAGCAGGAAACAAAAAACCTATGCAGTCGTGGACGCAACAACAGAGGACGCTGCATAAGCATTAACATGTGGATCAGCAATCAACCTAGGATACAATGATCTTAGAGCTGAAGACAGATAATATTATGGATATTTGGATGTCACTCGCTAGGCTGATAAAAAACTCTGGAGGACAGCTTGGTGCACGAGATGATGCCATATTTCTACAGCAATAATCCTAAGTCTTGGATTAGATAAGCTGAGGCTTATTTTTCTTTCAGTCAAACTCCAGAATGGATGAAGGTACCCATGGAATAATTGTGTATGCAAGGTGCGACTTGGGTTTGGAATTTCTTATTGGAACTGACTAAGAATGGACTTACCTGGACTCAATTTAGAGAAAAGTTTCTTAAGAGATTTGGTAGTGCGGTGGTGCTCGAAACAGTGGAATCGATTACACAGGAGTTGAAAATGGTGGAATGTGTCGAGGATCAAGGCGTGAAGCTGCATAACAAACCAACAAAAGCAGAAACACATGTAGAGCAATTTGTCCAACAACATTCTTCTGATATTTTTACACCTATAGAAGCAGTGAAAATGGTGATAAGGAAGATGGTTGTAGGGAGATTGTGTGATTACCGGATTGGAGAGGGTGGGAATGACAAAGAGGAACACCATATGAAGAAGAAAATACAAACTCAGCAGTACCTGGAGAGGCAAATGCAAACTCCTAAAATCTTGATACAACAAGAGGATTTCAGGCTGTTGCCTCGATCTGAGAAGGAGCTAAAAGTTTCCAGTCTTGCTCAGTTGCCGCAACAGCAATTTCGGTATGCGCGGGTACCAGTCCAGGCTTCCGTGAAGCTATTTGTTCGACGTTCAACTGGATTTTCAAAACCACCACATATGGCGACAAGACTGAAGCTCGTAGTGGAAGGAATCAAGGAGGGTTGAGCCCTTCAGAAGACTACAATAAGGTGCTACTAACAACTGCGAGTGGAGTTGGCTGATGCTAGGGTTCGTAGGGGAGACATAGGTGTACATAAGCCACCACATAAAAAAGAGATTTCGCATAAGGTCAAGCTGATTCTAGCCCTTTCATATCACCAGAAGAGGAGGATATTCCTACAATGGGAAAAAAACAAAACAAGTTACTTGGGTGCCAAGGCCTCTGCAAAGCCCCCCCCCCCCCCCCCCATGGTCAAGACCAACACAGAACCTTCAGTTTATAATTCAATCAGAGCCTACCACTCATCAACTTGAGGACAAGGTGATTTTTAAGGGGGCGGAATTGATAGGAACATGGGGCCGGCGGCTTAGAGTTCTAGTGTACTGGGAGTTGGGCTGCATGATGGGCAGGGGGATGGGGAAGTTGTTGTATATTTAAGCAGTTACATGGTTAAATAACCATCCAGGGGTAGTCATGTAATCTACTATTAGTAATTGGATCTGTCAGAAGTAGTTGGAGTTGTTATGATGTTGTTAGTGGTTAGTGGGGTTTGTCTAGAAGGTTTCAGTCGAACCTATAAATAAGGGGAGTAGTGGACTATGTGGGGGGATGATTTTGGATTTGGTTTTGTAGGGTTCTGCTGTACAGAATTATGTGCTGCTGCCTTGGACCTCGGAGCAGCATCTCAAAGGAATATTTTCTTCTTTTATCTTCTTCTTCTTCTTACCTTCTTTTGTAATTCTTGTGCAAAGTGGCTATTTTTCTATAGAAACTTTCTATTTTCTCTCTCTCTTGTTTTGTACCCTATCATTATGCATCTTAGCATCTGAACGAGCTTTATCAAAATCTTTTTGGGCCTTTTGTTTATTAAATTAAACCTCAAAATTTTCATCATAAGAATCCATTCTACTTAAAATTTGATCCATCTTTGAAAAAATTTGACCCTCAAAATTCCCTTTGGAGTTACAAGACTCACCCCTAGGCTGATTCTAGAAATTTTATTAGGTTGTTGAAAACTAGGGGGAGCAACACGTCTAAACACCCATTGTTCTTTCCATGAAAGAAGAGGATGATTTCTACACCCCTAGTCATAAGAAAGGATCATCTCTAGGTTGCACCCTAGGTCCATACCCAGCAAAATTGGCCTTTTCAAGTGGTTGGGCAGGCATAAACATACCACAATGGTGGAATTTCTCCCTAAGTGTGTTTTGACTATTTATATTAAAATATCCAGCAGATTGCAACTCAGCTTAGTGAGAAGAATTGTTTTTTCTGTAACAATGGTTCTTTTTCTTGAACATTTATGTTGAGAGTTTTGTGCAAGAGTGGTATAAATCCGTTTGAGTTCTTCTGTATTTTTATCACTAAAATCTCTTCCTGAGGACTGATCTACCAATGTTTAGTGGTATGGGGTGAGACTGTTATTAAAGGTGTTTATGAGAAATGGTGGAGTGCATTGGAGGTTTGGACACTGCCTAAGTAAACCACTAAATTTGTCATAAGATTCATGGAACAACTCACCATCATATTGTAAAAATCTTGGGATTTTATTCCTTATCTCAATAGTCATCCTTCTCGGAAAAAACTTCATGAAAAAAGCATTGTACAGTTGGTCTTATGTATCAAAGATCTCTTTATCCGTCTATTGAAACCAAGTTATATCATTTCACTTAAGACAAAATGGGAAAACTAAGTTTAAAATCCTCCTCACACAGCCCCCTAAGTTGTAACTGTTTAACCACACAATAGAAATCCCTGATGAAGTCAAGAGATTCTTCATTAGGCAATCCATTGTATGTTGAAAACATTGAAAATTGGGATTTCTTAATCGCAGAGTTGCGAGACATAGAGGTTTTCCTAATACATGATGGGTTACTAGATACATTAGGCACTTGAAACTCCCTAAGTGTGACTCTCTTTATCACCTCATTCCTAGGTGGAGGTAGATTGATATTTTAATTTTGGTTGTTATTCAAATTTTCCGTATTTTCTTCCATTTTAATTTTATTTTTCTGCTAAGGAGCACTCAATTTTTTGTTTATCTCGGGTATGGAAGGCTCTAAATTTTTAGAAGTGTTCCTGTTTTGAATACATTAACAATATTTTTAGCCAAAAACACAAAGTACCTTAGATTTTTTTGAGTTTTTTTTAACAACAGATTTGATGTTAGTATTTTTTTTAAAGGTATTTTGAGAATTTTTTTTATCTTTTTGGTTGCATGCACCTTTCCAGCATCAACACCAAAATTTTGACCTAGGTGTCATTTAATCTAGTAAAATTTAATTATTTATTTCCCTATCAAGAGCTAGTTTATCAGTGAAAAAGAGTCGATCCACAAGGACCGAAAAAAATGTGCGAACAACCAAGAATACAAGAAAAAAAACTCAATAAATAACAAGAAACAAGCACGAAAAACAAAGAAATGGTATGAAAATAGCAGTGAAGCACATATGGTGATGAAACAATAAAGAAATGACAACGAAAGGTTAATGAGGAAACTGGAATAAAGAATCAATAGCAACAGACGCGCATGAATAATAGTTGGTTGAACAGGGGAATTCAGATTACCAGATTGAAAATAATTTCCTTCATTCAAGCTAAAAAGATGAGATGAAAACTGAGAAATGAGGTATGTTGGACCTTATTATAATGGGTATTTCCGAGTCCCACATCAGAATATCCCACCTTGTAATTATTTTTACTCATCTATAAAAGAATATCTCCGCCTCACATTGAGGAAAGGGAATTTCGCCATCAACATGGTATCAGAGGGTACTTTCTAACCCGATCCCTCCTCCTTTTTTCTCTCCCATCTGGGGTTATGAGAAATCCCCTTCGATTTCCCGGTTCTGTCCGGACCTACCTCGACCATAACCCTACTGTTCTTCCTCGGCGCGGCTCTCCTCGGTGCAGGCTCCTCCTCCCGGTGCTTCTCTTCCCGGCGATGACGCCCTGCGACCCTCCTGCGCGACGACCCTCCCTCCAGCGGCTGCGCTCCCTGCACCCTCTACGAACCTCCGTTGCGACGAAGGCACGCGACCCCCCCGACTTTGCTCCGCCCCGACGAAGGCCGCGACCATTCTTCCCGACAGCGTTCCGCCTGCGGCCCCTCTTCTCGGCCGCGTTTCGCCCTTCCCAGCGGGTGCACTCCGCGCAACGACCTCCCCTCCCAGCTCTGTCCAGGCGCAACCCTGACGACCTACCCTCCCAACCTGCCCTCCAAGCGCCACCCCCAACCTCCCGCTCGACGCCCTTCCTGTAGGTTGCCGGCATCCGGCGCTGAATGCCGAGTTCATCAACAACTCCCGACGACCTCCCTCCGATGGCCGCCTTGGTCCTCCCTCCACTTATCACCGCCTCCACCCACTTGGTCGATGAGCGGCTCGACTCCACTAATTTTTCTGTCTGGCGGAAGACTGTGCTGATGTCACTAACCGGCATGGACCTCAATTCACATCTCGAGGATCCACCACCACTACCTACCGACCCGAAATATCGTCCGTGGAAGCTTGTAGACAAAAAAATCTTTGCCTTGTAGGTCAATTCTATGGACCGCTCTGTCAAAGACGTCACCCGGACAGCAAACACAGTCAAGGAACTCTGGGATTCCTTGACTCTCATGTACTCCAAGACCAATAACTTGGCTCGGGTATCCGATCTTCTTCAGCGGTTGTCCCTCCTCCGCCGACAGACCCGTCCATTTCTAGCATGCTTCATGGAATAGAAGGCTCTACGGAATGAACTTATTGAGCTTTGGCCCACTCCGCAGACACCTACGGAAGTGTTAGCCCAGCGGGACCAGCTCTGTCTTTTTAGCCTCCTCCATGGCCTCGACCCAGAATATGCGACGATGACTACGGAGATGCTAGCCAGCCCCTCGTCCCTCGAGATTCCATAGATCTATCATCGCCTTGGGAAGGCTCATCAGGCCCTTGCCCCACCCATCCCTATCCTTGATCAAACTGCTCTCCTGGGTCGTGGCAGTAGTCGCCCTACCAGACTTCGTGGAAACGGACGTGGAGAAAGCCAACATCGTCCACTCTGTCAGCACTGTGGAAAGCTCGGCCACCTGGTTGACCGTTGCTGGGTCCTTCATGGTCGCCCCGCTCAACACCCACGACAGGGCCAAACTGTTGTTCAGGCTGCATCCCCACCAGCTGCTGCTCTTCCTTCATCTTTGGATCTCTTTATGATCGAGATCCAGATGATTCACGATCATAGGACCACCTCACTACCGGGCTCTTCATCAGCATCTCTTGCCCACTCAGGTGGTTCCACTGCGTTTTTCAGTCATCGCTCCCCTGCCTGGATGCTTGACTCAGGTGCGTCTGACCATCTTATCGGTGATGCAAGTATGCTCTCCAACTACAGTCCCTATACTGGTTCCTCAACCATCACCGTCGCTGATGGTTCCACTATCCCCATTGTCGGCTTTGATACCTGCTCCCTGACCTCATCTCTTCACCTATCATCGCTGGCCCATGTACCACGCAGTCCTTTTAACCTCCTCTCGATTAGTAAACTGACCAAGGATCTCAATTGTAATGCTATATTTACATCGTCAACTGTTATGTTTCAGGAGCGGATGACGAACGAGGAACTTGGTAGAGGCCAGCTTCGAGATGGGGTGTACATGTTCGATGGCCCGACATCTGTTGCCTGCACGTCTATCTCTGCTCGTGCCTTGGACCTCCATTCTCGGTTGGGCCACCCCTCCACCTCCGCCCTTCATCAACTTTATCCAGATATGAGTCAACATTTATCATTTCATTGTGAGTCTTGTACCTTTGTGAAACACCATCGCACTTCATATATTCCTTGAGAAGACGCACGGGCTGCCAAATCCTTTGATTTGGTTCATTCTGATGCATGGGGTCCCTGTGCCACCTCGAGTCAATCAGGGTATAAATATTATCTCTTTCATTGATGATTTTTTCCGTATGACGTGGTTGTACCTTATTTGTGATCGGACAGAAGTATTTTCCACCTTTTAGACATTTTACCATGAGATCCAGACACAGTTTTCCATCTCTATAAAATGTCTACGCTCCGATGATGGGCGAGAGTACTTGTCCACTCTATTTCAGCAGTTTCTACAGGCACACAACATCATCCATCAGACCTCCTGTCCTGATACCCCTCAGCAGAATGGAGTGGTCGAGCGAAAACACCGGCATATTCTAGAGACTGCTCGGGGCCCTCCTCTTCCACTGCAAGGTGCCTCTTCTCTTCTGGGGGGATGTCATTCTCACTGCTACTTACCTCCTCAATCGCCTTTCTTCTTTCATCCTTCAGGGGGAGACTCATTTTCATTATCTGTTCCCCTCTCTCCATCCTCACTCACTTCCTCTCCGAGTCTTCGAATGTCTCTGCTATGTCCGGGACACTCGCCCCAACCTCTCTAAACTTTCTCCCAAATCCCTCCGGTGTATTTTTCTCGGATATTCCCGTACTCAGTGTGGATACCAGTGTTTTCCTCCAGACTTACGATGCTATATCATCTCTGTCGATGTGTCGTTTGTTGAAATCTCTTCTTTCACCCTGCCCTCTTCTCATCCAGACACTACCATCGATGAGTGTCTTCCTCT
This sequence comes from Viscum album, assembly GCA_963277665.1. Taxonomy (NCBI): domain Eukaryota; kingdom Viridiplantae; phylum Streptophyta; class Magnoliopsida; order Santalales; family Viscaceae; genus Viscum; species Viscum album. The sequence goes on from OY728167.1 coordinate 981,867,462, forward strand.
CATCATTCACCCTCCTCTGGTGTCTTCCCCTACTGGTCATCGCTTTGGGACGGTCTACTCTCATCGCCCATCGACTGTACCCCTCGTCCAGGCCGAGGACAACATCGTTCCCACCTCGTCCGATGCTCCTGTAACAACACCAGATGACTTGCCTATTGCACTCCGGAAAGGTAATCACTCTTGTCAGACTACTCCTTTTTTACATCTTCATACAGCGGTTTGTCAGCACTGGAGATGATATCTATCCCCCGCACGGTTGGCGATGCCAAATCACACCTGAGGTGGCTATAAGCTATGCGGGATGAACTGCAGGCTCTGGATGACAACCATACATGGGATCTAGTCCCCCTCCCTACAAGCAAATAGACTGTCCGCTGCAAATGGATCTATACGATCCGTCTCAATACCGATGACACTCTTCATCGCCTCAAAGCTCGTCTTATGGCAAAGAGATTTGCTCAGACATATGACATCGACTACTTTGAGACCTTCTCTTCGGTTGTCAAGATGGTCTTTGTTCGTCTATCCATATCACTGGCCGCTTCATCAGTTGGATGTCAAGAATGTATTTCTTCATGGTTTTCTTGGCGAAGAAGTCTACCTGCAACAACCCCCTAGATTTCGTGCCTCTGGAACCGACTCCCATGTCTGCCGCCTCCGTCGATCCCTCTATGGCCTCAAGCAGTCTCATCGTGCTTGGTTTGGTCGCTTCAGCACTATCGTCACAACCTTTGGCCTCTCTCGTAGTATGAAGGATCACACCGTCTTCTTCCATACGACGTCAAATGGTTGTATTTTGCTGGTGATATATGTTGATGATATCATCATCATAGGGAGCAACTCCACTGGCATCGCCCAACTCAAGGCGCACCTTCACCACCACTTCCACACCAAAGATCTTGGTCATCTCACCTACTTCCTTGGCATCGAGGTCTCCCGTTCCGAGGACACTGTCTCTCTCTGCCAACGCAAATATGGCCTTGATATCTTACAGGATGCAGGGTTGAGCCAGATAACTGCCGTGGACACTCCTCTTGAGCCTGAGGAACGCTCTCTCCATACCGCTCGACACCCTTTCCTCACCTAGAGAGCTATCGTCGTCTGGTGGGCAAACTCAACTACCTCACCATGACACGACCAGACATTGTCTGCGCAGTTAGCAAAGTGAGCCGGTTCATGAAGCATGCAACCAGATCTCAGTGGGATGTTGTCCTCCGCATTGCCAAATACATAAAGAAAGACCCTACACGTGGCCTTCGGTACTCCCATTATGCTCATTTGGATGTTGAGGCCTTCTGTGATGCGGACTATGCAGGTTGCCTTGCTCCCCACAAGTCTACTTCTGGATTTGTTGTTTTCTTGGCCGATAACCTCATCTCATGGCGCAATAAGAAGCAGACTGTCGTCTCCCAATCTAGTGCAGGGGCAGAATACCGCACCATGGCCACGATCACCACTGAGATCCTCTGACTTCATCATCTCCTCCATGAGTTTGGTTTCCCAGTACAGACATCTGCTCATATCTAGTGTGACAATCAGACAGCCACGAAGATTGCACCGAATCCCGTCTTCCATGAATGGACGAAGCATATCGAGGTGGACTGTCACTTCCTTCGCCACCATCTGGAGCAGAATCATATTAGTTTTGGCCATATTCTGACGGCGAATCAGCTTGCCGATATCTTCACCAAAGGCCTCCAAGGAGCTCGCCTTGACTCTCTCACAACCATGCTGAGAATTCACCGCCTCCATGACCCAGCTTGAGGGAGAGTATAGATGACCTTGTTCGATGTCGTCTTTTTTCTTTGTGGGACTCTCAATCCAAGCTGGGCATGTCCAACTTGGAGGGGAGTGTTGGACCCCATTTTAGTATAATGGGTATTTCCGAGTCCCACATTGAAATATCCTGTCTTGTAATTATTTTTACTCATCTATAAAAGAATATCTCCACCTCGCATTGAGGGAAGGGGATGTCACCATCAACAAGATAAACCTGCCATGCTAGTAGGCTCACCTGTGGCTGAATAACCCCTACACTTCATCAACTAAATATTTTATTTAGTCACAAGAATGGAAAATTCAGTTGGCATTGAGATCAAACTACAGTTTAATCTTGATGTGTTACTCTTCTTTAGCAAATCTCTTGTCAAGTTGATTTTCTGAAGAGTTCTGGCAGTTGAAAATTCAATCGAGATCAATAGTCATTGATTCTCAACATTTTGAAAAAAAAAACTACCAGAAGAATTGAAGAAGAGTAACGATCAACATGAAATGAGCAAAAGTAAAAGTATTAACCAATGCAATGTTATTCCCCTAACTGGTTTTTATTCTAAAATCATGTTCATGGAATCAAAATACATCAAAGAGTTCATAACTAACAATGTAAAGGATTGAAATAAGAGTTTAAAGGAAACAGATGTTCTCGGACGAGACGACTGATCTTCCCCCAAAACTTATTCGCACTTCTGCGGTCTCCTGCTAAGTCTGTCAGCTCACTCCCAGAAAAATCCTTAAGTCATCAATGCCCATTTCATTTTCTTTTCTCCAAAATATATTCACAGATTATCAGCTCACCGCCTCCTGTAATCCCCTCACAGTTACTTGTCCAAATGCCAACAGCAGATTTGCACTCAAGTGTCGTTCCTGTGACATGGAAATGACAGTAATTTTTTTTCCTTCCAACAAATTAATTCTCAGCATGCGACTCCGACTCAGCTTGAACCTAGACACCCCGTTGGTCCTCTTACAGCTTCATTCCACCAACTTGCAGTATTGAAATGTGTCAACCAATCAGCAACGGGCATTTGTCTGACTCCTAACTTCTTATCCATCTCAATTCTCTAACTTGGATAGAAAAGGCACTTCACCAGACTTGAAAACCTTCAGACCAGCTTTGCCATAAACACAAACAAACAAGCTGGGCTCTAGCTGAACCCAGCGCATTCAGGGAACTCGAATTTCCATAAACTAAACTTAGAACTATAAAAATCTAGATCCAACAAACACAAATTCTTCTCCAGTTTGACTAGCTTTGTCAGCACCTTCCTCAAATATCATTCGAAGCTCACCATCCCTCATCAGTGGTGAACGACATGAACTCATCGAACCAGCAGAAGTTCAGTACACCCAGGATTCTTTTTGGCAAGCACGTGTAGGGACCACTCTCAATTTGGGAGTGATTAGTGGAGCTTTTGGTCGGCAGCATGGTCGGCAGCATGGTCGGCAGCAGGTTTTCTTCAGGCGGCAACCAACCACAGTGGACGGGCAGCCTGCATGGACCTCCAGCAGGCGGCAGGAGGAAGTCTCTTGGGTAGATGGACCAACCCCCAACAACCAGAGAAATTTCTGGTTTCCCTCCGTCTATTTAAATGGGTTGTATTCCCATGTTTGATATACATGTGGTGTGTAATTTTGGTGTTCTTCCGACGAGACCGGAGAGATAATAGAGAGAGGTCCTGTTTCTCCCGTGGACGTAGGCAACTCGCCGAACCACGTTAAATCTTGCGTTGCTCCGTTCTTGTGTGTTTGAGGTACCACGCACCTCCGCTGCGCCACAACAGCACGGAAGCTCTCATCCTAATGTCAGGCCTTCATTGACGACATTCATCAAACACCTGGCGTGCACACTCTTACGGACTCGCAGCCATAACATTAGGTAGCCACGAGGCCCCGCAGTCTTCCTCATCCATGATCCTGCAAATCGGGTTAACACCAGCAATCGACAAATTCAAACTTCAACAAAGACTCGAATTCCGCTTCCAAGGCTTCGGGTACGATGAGGAGGTACGATTCATTGAGGTTTCATCTATGTTCTTTGTCAAACGCGCCTCTGCTAAAAAATGTAGAAGGCAACAGCGGTGTTGTTCAATTTCGTTCGGCTTGAATCGGTTCCGGAGTTTGCAGTGGTCAACGTCAGTGATCTTATCAATTTTTCGAACCCCATAAGCATCATCGGACTTCATCAAGCTCGGCTTCATCCCTGGTTTTATGCATTTTTTTTTTTTTTATTCTGGGTGCTTCGTCCCCTTCGAACAATTGAACCCGGCACCACGCTCGACAAAGGTTCTCCATCCGTTAAGAAGGCTCGTTCTCGGCTCAATTTCGCTCGACCAAACTCAGGCTCGGCTCTTATGTCTTCTTCAATCCGGCGCAGTAGGGTTCCTTCTTCCCCATTCCCGAGCTCGGGACAAGATTATTGAGTAAGCTTCGTTGAAGCTCGGATCCTGAGCTTCAGTCTCGGTCGACTTCGTCGATTGGAGCTCAGCGAAGTCATTCTTCTTGCGCGACGGCGCCCGAGAAGGGCATTCACATACGAGTGCCTAAATTTATCTTACATGGACGACGTAACCATAAACTACGTTCGGGTAGCCAAAATTATCTTACAGTGAAATCTTCATATTTTAGTTATCCTACGAAACCACTTAAAAAGTCATACACCCACAAAAATTTAATACGAGCCATGGAAGAATTCTCGGTATTTGACAAAGTAAAAAATCGTATGGGAAGCTTACAAAATTATCAAATGAATCCACCTACCAATCAAAAACAACAATGTAAAATAATTGTGATAAATTGAATTGAATTCAAAAACAAAAAGAATCTTTGTAACATATTAACCTACAAGTTTTCATATAGAGCAAAAATGAATAAACATTGTTCCCACAAAATGTATCAAAAATCAAAACATTGAACTTTGAGAGAATTAATTCCAAACTTTTGAAATACTTCAAAAACAAAATATTTCAATTAAACTCTTAAAGAATAAAAATAAAATTCCAACAAGAGATATTCAAAATCAAGATATTGAACATCAGAAATTTAATATCAAACTCATGTAATACAAGAATCACTTCAAGAAAATAAGTTTCCATTAAAATCACTCAAACATAAAAAATATATGACTCTAAAACTACAGGAAACTGACACTAGAGATGATTTTTTAATTGAACCCGTAGAAGGATTCCTACGTATCCCTATTAAGGGAATCAAAACTCATGTAGTTTAGGTCCGCAGTTTAAATCAATGTGAAAGGAAGAACCACACATCCTTGATAATCAAAGATTTTCTTAGTTTTATAAGGATCGAAAAATACTTATCCAATATAGAGGAAGACATTAGAAACCTAAATCCAAAAATCACTGTTGAACATATATGCGTGCATTCTGTTGCAATCTGTTGCAATGAAATTAATTCATCTGTTCTGTTTACATTCTGCATGTTTGTTGTTGTTTTTTTGCATGGGATTGTTTCATGGGGTTCTGTTGGCCCGTTTTCGGTCCGGACTCGTTACCCGGTTCACTGTGTTTGGACCCGGTTTATTAGTTTTCCTTACTGATAGCGTGGACCTGCTGTGGCCGTTGATTACCGTCCATCCGACGGCTTGGATTTGCGCCCGTTGTGTTTCTCCTGGCTGGCCTTGATCCGCTGTGCGACGTGCCTCTCCACTCGGTCGGGGCCACGTGCACCATGTGCTGGCTCGTCTCGGTTATGCGAACTGTCCCGGTGATCTCTGCCGTCCATGCGGCATCCATCCCGCTGATCCGATGCGCCGCCTGCTGTCTTCTGTTGCGCATTGATTGCTTATCTTTCTCTGTGTGCGAAGGCAGGAGCGCCCTTTTTCTCAGTTGTTGAGGATTCCGTCTGGTTCAGAGAGAGCTCTCGTCGAGCTTGGTTTTGCTTCGACTCCGCGAAGACGAAGGACGAACTGACCAGGAGCCGCCCGACACCCGCACTCCTCGCTGCCTCAGCACGAGCTGCCTCCTGTAACCGGATATCTCTTCCGGTGGAGATTCAGTGGTGATCGTCCCGGTACCTGGGTTCTTTGACGGCTACGCTTCAAGGGGGTAACAGTTTTACATTCTTTTCACCGTATCCAAGATCTGGTTTGTAGATCTTGGCTCTGTCGCGGTTTATTCTTTCTTTAATATGTATGCTACTGTATCCTTCTTGCGTGTGTGTGTGAGTCCGTCCAGGAGTGGACGGGGCTGACTCTACGTGACAGGCTTGATCACAACCACCTAGTTCAGCAAGCCCGCCCTCCTCGGATAGTTTCTTTGGTCCTTTAATTTTGCATTCGAGTCTGTATTGTGTGCATGTACTTTTTTCTTGCTTTCTTAATAAAATAGTTGCCCTGGGTGGTGTTCTCGCCGTGCACGTAGGTCCCCTTGGGACCGAAGCACGTTATATCTGTTGTTCGTTATTATCTTGCACAACTTCGTTCATCTTGAATCTTGACTGAGTTCCTTCCTCCAGATTTATCGAGGATCATCGATTCTGTTTATAATAAACTTTTTTTTTCCTTGTTCTCCGTTTAATAAACCAGTGGATCTTGGCTTCATTAGGGTTAGTACATTTAGCCCCCCAACAAGTGGTATCAGAGCCTTCTGTTTTATTATTATGGGTTCGACGAAGTTTGATATTGATAAGTTCGATGGAGAAAACGATTTTAATCTCTGGAGAATTAAGATGACAGCCTTGTTAGATCACAACGACCTTATCGATGCCCTTGCTGGCACTAGGAAGAAAATCACCACTACTGCCCCTGATGGGCAGGCTTCCACTTCATTTGTAGATGTCCCCGAGGAAACCCTGAGAAAAGCCCGTAGTTTAATCCTCTTGTCTTTAGGAGATAAGGTCTTAAGAGAAGTCGCATATGAGTCCTCTGCTGCTGGTATTTGGTCTAAATTGGAATCCCTTTATATGACAAAACCCCTTGTTGGTAGACTATATAAGAAAATGAGATTGTATACTTTTAAAATGCGCCCTGGAACTGCAGTCAGGACACATATTGATGAATTCAATAAAATCTTATTAGACTTGGCCAACATTGATATTAAGTTGGATGATGAGGACCAAGCCATCATATTGTTAACATCATTAGATGATTCATTTAACTCTGTTAAAGACTCTATGATGTATGGTAAAGACACATTGACTTTAGAGGAAGTTAAATCTGCCTTGCTCTCTAAAGATTTGCAAAGAAAGGGTATTGTAAAAACTGAGGCTGAGGGTTTAAATGTTAGGGATAGAAGTGAGTCAAGAGGCCGAAGTGAGTCAAGGGGTAAAAGCAAAGATAGGGGTCGGTTTAAGAAACATAGGAGCAAGTCTAAAGGTAAGGTAATAAAGTGTTTCCAATGTAAACAGCCCAGGCACATTAAAAGGAACTGCCCCAACAGGAAGGGTGACTATAAAGAAAGTAATAATGACCATTCCTTGTTAGTTGAACAAGACTTTGACACTGCTGATGTATTAAATGTCTCCGATACTGCCATTACAAATGAGTGGATTCTGGATTCAGGATGCTCATTCCACATGTGTCCTAGGAAGGAGTTCTTTACTGAGTTAAGGGAAGTCAAGTCCGGTGAGGTTTTCCTAGGGAATAACGAGAGCTGCCACATTATGGGAATATGCTCAATATCTCTTGAGCTTCATGATGAGTCTGTCAGGTCTCTAGAGGAAGTTAGGTGGGTACCCGAACTGAAAAGAAACCTAATATCCCTAGGAATACTTGACCAGAGAGGGTACAACTTCAAGTCTGGATCCGGAAGCCTTAGAATAGCCCGAGGATCCCTCACAGTAATGAAAGGAACCCTTCGCAATGGCCTGTATGTGTTAGATGGTAAGGTGCATAGAGATCAGTTGAATGCCTCTTCTAGCTCAGGAATGGATTCCACTGCTTTGTGGCATAGGAGACTGGGGAATATTAGTGCCAAGGGTCTTAGTGAACTCCAAAAACAGGGTCTGTTAAGCAATATTACTCCGAACAATCTTCCCTTTTGTGAAGACTGTGTGTATGGGAAGTCTAGGAGGGTAAGTTTCAGCAGGTCTTTGTATAAGGCTAAAGAGCCTCTCGAATGTGTGCATTCTGATTTATGGGGTCCCTCTAGAGTTACCTCCCATGGTGGAGGCTTATACTTTGTTACCTTCATTGATGATTTCTCCAGGAAAGTTTGGATTTATATACTTAAACACAAGTCTGATACCTTTCAGACCTTTAAGAAATGGAAAGCTTCTGTAGAGAGTGAAAGTAACAAGAAACTTAAAGCCCTTAGGACCGATAATGGTTTAGAATATTTATCCAATGAGTTCATTGAATATTGTGAATCAGAAGGAATTAAAAGATACCGAACTGTAGTGGAAACTCCACAACAGAATGGGTTAGCAGAAAGAATGAATAGGACTGTCCTTGGGAGGGTGAGGTGTATGTTATCCCACTCAAAACTCCCCAGGTCCTTTTGGGCTGAGGCTACTTCCACAGCAGTGTATCTCATAAATCGTTGCCCGTCTTCTACCAACTCCTTTAAGACACCAGAATAACTCTAGAAGGGCATTCCCCCGAATCTTAGTCACCTTAGGATTTTTGGATCCATAGCTTATGCACATTCACAGAATGATAAGCTTGCTCCTAGGGCTGTTAAGTGTATATTCGTGGGATATCCAGAAGGTGTTAAAGGGTATCATTTATGGGTAGATAAACCTGGTTACCAGAAGTGCATCATCAGCCGTGATGTTGTTTTCCATGAATCTGGCATGTCCAAAGATAAGGAACTTGAACCTGCTGGACCCTCTGAACAAGATACTAAACCCTCACGAGACATAACTCCTCTAGGTGTTGAAGTCCCTTTAAGATCCAGTGACCAGCCACAGTCTAGTACTGACACTGCTCCTATGGTCACCCAATCCCAACCTGAATCAGATTCCAGTTTGGAATCAGAACCTGAGGGCCCAGAATCGGATGACCTGAGCAGCTATTAGCTTACCCGAGACAGAGAGAGAAGGGTTATTAGACCCCCAGCCCGATTCAACCAGGCAGACATTGCTGCCTATGCTTTTAATGTAGCTCAGGATCTGTCCAATGATGAGCCTCAAACATATAAGCAAGCCATTAAGTCCAAATAATCCAAGAGTTGGGTGAGAGCGATGCAAGAGGAGATGAATTCCCTTCTTAAGAACAACACTTGGGTTGTTGTTCCCCGACCCAATAACCAGAAAGTTATAGGTTGTAGATGGATCTATAAGAAGAAGGAGAACAATGTAGGAGAAACTAAAATCAAGTTTAAAGCTCGTATGGTTGCAAAAGGTTTTCTACAGTGTGAAGGCATTGATTATAGTGAAATCTTCTCCCCTGTTGTTAAGCATTCATCCATTCGAATCCTGCTTTCATTTGCTGCCAAATTTGATATGCATATTGAACAACTCGATGTTAAAACTTCTTTTTTACACGGTAACCTAGATGAGATTATTTATATGACACCTCCTGAAGGATTTTCAAATTTGTTCAAACCTAATCATGTTTGTCTTTTACAGAAGTCCTTGTATGGACTTAAGCAATCTTCGAGACAATGGTATAAAAGGTTTGATTCCTTTATGATTGAAAATCAGTTTTCTAGAAGCATATTTGATGCATGTGTATACTTCAAGACTATTAAACATGAGCATGTTTATCTTTTATTATACGTTGATGACATGTTGTTGATCTGCAAAAACATGAGGATTATAAATGTTGTTAAGCACCAGTTGAACTGTGCCTTTGAAATGAAAGACTTAGGCCATGCAAATCAAATCCTTGGTATGGATATAATTCGGGATAGGAAGACTAGAACTTTGTACTTATCCCAGTATGCTTATATTAGGAAGGTGTTAAAAAGATATCTGTTTGAGCATGTTAAACCTGTTAACATTCCCTTAGGTCAACACCTTAAGTTTTCCTTAAATCAATCACCTAAGAATGAAGATGAGACTGCCTTTATGAATAAGATCCCATATGCAAATATTGTGGGGAGTCTTATGTATGCTATGGTCTGTTCCAGACCAGATTTAGCCTTTGCTATTTGTACTTTGAGTAGGTTTATGGGGAAACCTGGTAAGGCACATTGGCATGCTTTAAAATGGTTGTTAAGGTATGTTTCCATGTCTGATAAATTGTGCATTCGATATGGCTTGAATACTAATTTTAATGATGACATTGTTGGTTTTGTTGATTCTGACTATGCTGTTAATATTGACACCTGAAAGTCTATCACTGGCTTTGTTTTTCTTGCATATGGAGGACCGGTATCCTGGAAATGCAACATGCAGTCAGTGGTTGCACTTTCTACCACTGAGGCAGAGTACATTGCCTTAACGGAAGCTATTAAGGAAGCCATTTGGCTTAGAGGTTTGCTTTCTGAGTTGTCATTATTTGTTAAGAGTATAGTAGTTCACTGTGATAGCCAATCTGCTTTGCATCTATCTAAAAATTATGTATGCCATGGTAGATCGAAGCACATAGACATTAGGTTACATTTTGTTAGGGATATTATAGAATCAGGGAAAGTGAGTGTCACAAAGATACCCACTGGTGATAACCCGACCGATAGTTTGACTAAGGCTGTTCCGTTATCTAAATTCATGCATTGTCTTAGGCTTATGAATTTGGTCCCTATTCTATAATGTAGGTTGCGAGAACATCATCCTTGAATCCTTGAATTGTATTTGATTGCAAGGTGGAGATTTGTTGAACATATATGCGTGCATTCTGTTGCAATCTATTGCAATGAAATTAATTCATCTGTTATGTTTACATTCTGCATGTTTGTTGTTTTTTTTGCATGGGATTGTTTCATGGGGTTCTGTTGGCCCGTTTTTGGTCCGGACTCGTTACCCGGTTCACTGTGTTTGGACCCGGTTTATTAGTTTTTTTTACTGATAGCGTGGACCTGCTGTGGCCGTTGATTACCGTCCATCCGACGGCTTGGATTTGCGCCCGTTGTGTTTCTCCTGGCTGGCCTTGATCCGCTGTGCGACGTGCCTCTCCACTCGGTCGGTGCCACATGCACCATGTGCTGGCTCGTCTCGGTTATGCGAACCGTCCCGGTGATCTCTGCCGTCCACGCGGCATCCATCCCGCTGATCCGCTGCGCCGCCTGCTGTCTTCTGTTGTGCATTGATTGCTTATCTTTCTCTATGTGCGAAGGAAGGAGCGCCTTTTTTCTCAGTTGTTGAGGATTCCGTCTGGTTCAGAGAGAGCTCTCGTCGAGCTTGGTTTTGCTTCGACTCCGTGAAGACGAAGGACGAACTGACCAGGAGCCGCCCGACACCCGCACTCCCCGCTGCCGCAGCACGAGCCGCCTCCTGTAACCAGATATCACCTGGGTTCTTTGACGGCTACGCTTCAAGGGGGTAACAGTTTTACATTCTTTTCACCGTATCCAAGATCTGGTTTGTAGATCTTGGCTCTGTTGCGGTTTATTCTTTCTTTAATATGTATGCTACTGTATCCTTCTTGCGTGTGTGCGTGAGTCCGTCCAGGAGTGGACGGGGCTGACTCTACGTGACAGGCTTGATCACTGCCACCTAGTTCAGCAAGCCCGACCTCCTCGGATAGTTTCTCTGGTCCTTTAATTTTGCATTCGAGTCTGTATTGTGTGCATGTACTTTTTTATTGCTTTCTTAATAAAATAGTTGCCCTGGGTGGTGTTCTCGCCGTGCACGTAGGTCCCCTTGGGACCAAAGCACGTTATATCTGTTGTTCGTTATTATCTTGCACAACTTCGTTCATCTTGAATCTTGACTGAGTTCCTTCCTCCAGATTTATCGAGGATCATCGATTCTGTTTATAATAAACTTTTTTTTTCCTTGTTCTCCGTTTAATAAACCAGTGGATCTTGGCTTCATTAGGGTTAGTACATTTAGCCCCCCAACAATCACCATGCTACGGAAAATCGGAATCATGAATACTATAAATGAAGAATATGTACCTCGAACCGATGATGACATCAGCTGCTGCCTTCAAACATATGATTGACGAAGATCCTTGAGAAGTAACAAAAAGACTCCTTCCTCCGTGGTATATCCACGGATCAACTGAATCACTAGATGCTTGGGTGAGATCCTCCTTACATCCATGATATGCTTGTATCTCTCAAAAGCTAAGGAATGAGATGTAAGAGAGCTTCATGGAGAATTGGAAGGTGACTAAGATCACATGGATAATCATACCAATTTCTACAGCTTCCTTATATATCCATGAGGAAAGCTCCATGAGTATCCATGAATTTACTCAAATATTACATAACATTTGAGTAATGCATGCGACAATAACTCTTTGTAACCCTCATCCAATTCGACTCTCCCCAATGTTCCATCGTATGAACAATCACTATTGATGATAGCCAGTGTGGAAAATTCTCAAACGTTAACTCTTAATGTTCAAATTCCATTCTCAATCGTAGAGTGCTTGTGTGTCATATGATATGATCCAGTGCACTATGATATGCCCATGTCGTACAATACAATTGGCCATGGTAGTAGTATTATGATATCCATATATCGTAATCAATGATATACCCATAAGGCATAAAATTTGACTTTGATTAACGAATATTGTACAATATGATTTCTTTTATGTCGTCTCATATGATATAGCCTAAATACATGATACAAATATAGGATTTAGGTTATATCTCTATCAATCTCCCACTCGCACTAAAGCCTCGTAGACTTTGTGTCATTTTGACATATATTGTATCTTGTACAATAACTTGTGAAACCATAATCAAAACTCTATTTGGATATTTTCAAAATACTTTTAGAAAGAAATCATCAAATTCACCATGTATCACATCATATGAAATACCTTATGAATATCCATCCAAAATTCCTTCTAGAGAAACTCTAAAAAACTTTTAGAGCAACTCTTTATTTTTGTAAAACTTAATCCCAATTCATTAAACCTCAAAGTGTTACCCTGCAGGCCACTGTAGTGTTGAAAAAAAATATGAATTCTTTAATTCTTTAATATAAGCAAAGAGTGACCCCTAAAAAAGAATTAGTGCTACTCAAGTTATAAAGGGATCTAGTATGGTCTCCATCAAACACATATATCTCTATACAAATGTCCACAAGTTGTATCATATACAAGAAAGCAGTTTCATATGATATATTTGTCCTAAACATAAAGTAACAATTGGAAAAATAGTTTTTCAATCCCTTATAGCTACTCATATGTTCTCAATTATTTGAGTATAGACTAAACAAGTTTATTAATACATCACATTTCATTCATATGAGCAGATGAGTACATCTCATTCCCCTTATCCAGATAAATAATCACATCACATGTCTTATCTAGGTACAATCGTACAATCCTTTAGTCTATCTTAATCAAGGGCCTAAATGCCAGAATCATCATACGAGAAGACAAATCCCATCTTGGTTAAGCCTCAACCGATAATATGTTCAACAACATACCCAACCACCCAATGATTAGTTAAACTTGAAGGCTTGCATAATAAAGGTATCAATGTGTGAAGGTTCTCATGCTATGTATCTTGTTAAACTTAGGTATGGGTAAATCCCAACATGCAACATACACCCATAGCAGGGAAACGACATAGCGTATGACACTCCATGTGGTATACTTGGGGTTCATCCAGCATAAAAAACTCATTTTAATTATTATGATCATATTTTGTATCTCTATAAAAAATCCTACTCACACTAACCCTGAAATTTTATCCCAACCTATAATACTCTATAATGAACATCTGTTAGCGATAACTCAAATCATGCTTTGAGAGATAAATTATCACTTCACTTCACTCAATATACATAGCCAATGTGAAATAATGAAAATGTGGATTTTGCATTTTGTATAACATGATAAATTTTATATTCATAAACCACTTTAAGAATATTAACAAAACCATACATAAGTGTGTCATATTCGCGACTTCCTTTTTGAGGTATTATTCTATTTATTTTGGTCCCATATTTATCCTTGAGTTATCCCGAGTATTTTTGGTGAAAAATGTTGTTTTTTTTGTCTTGACAGCATGAGGCGCATAGTTGACGCACGGTTTTCCAAACCCTGCGCCATCGCCCAAGAAATCATGTAGCCTAATGACATTTTGGGATAGAGGCAAACTGCACAGTTTTCTCATGGTTTGGAGAGTGTGTGAGATAACTGTGCGACACATCCCTCTTAGGAAGTGAGGGGAGTACGGTTACCATCCAGCTTGAAAAACTGTGTGGGAAAACCACGCAACTTGTCTAGGTCATTAAAAATTATATCTTTACCTTTTCCCCTTCGATTTTTAACCCTAAACACTCTTAATCCTTCCCACTTGGGATTCTCCATCCCAGGCACCTCTCCCTCCTCCCTTGGCTCCCTTAGATCTTCATTTTTGGGGTGGATTTGGTGTGGTTTCTCCAAGAATCTCCAAGTAAGTGTCTTTATCCCTTGATTTCCCCTCTTTTCTAGGGTTCTTCTCCCCTCTTTCTTAAGATCCCATTTCCAGTGGGTAGAATGACCTAATGATGGTTTGATCTTGTGTTGTTGAGTAATATCTTGAGGATTAATGTTTGATCTTGCATTTATAGGGTCTCTTGGTGCTGTGGTTATGGTTTAAGACCGATTTCCAGAAGTTTCTACACCTGAGGTAGGTGGTTCCATGCTATAACATTTTTAGATGATTTGACATGCTTGGTTAGTTACTTATATATGCTCTATGATTTATTTGTGTGGTGTAAAATATTTTTTGGAATGGTTTGACATGCTTATGTGATGGAAGTGAATTTTATAAAGGAAAAATGGTTACATTTTTGTATGTGCTTTATTGTGGTGCTTTTTGGAAGTATTTCATGGTTTGTTTGAAAGGTGTGAAATGTGTTTTCAAATTCACTTGAGGTGTGAATGTATTGAAAGTGAGATTTTCAAAAGAAATGGATTTTTATGGCATGATGGATCCTTATCATGCACCTTTAAGGGTTCCACCTCACCCCTTGAAATGTGGATTATCAAAAATCAATAAAAAAATGAAGGCCTTCGGGCCATTGGAGGAGGAAAGGGGCTTGGCCCATAAAAATGGTTAAATTGATTATGTGATTTCCTTGTAATGTTTCCAAATGGGTTTCATGGATCATGCAAGAGGTGTGAAATGTGTTTTCAAATGGTTTTGGTGTGTGTAAAATGGAAAGTGGTTTGTTTATAGAAAATGGAGGTTTCCATGTGATGATTTGTGAAAGTGGTGTTTTCCCGGTGTGTTTATAATGTTTGGCATGTGTATGTGAAAGTGATGATTTTTGTGACATATAAAATGAGGAATTTAGAACAAATGGGATCCTGAGTATCTAGGTGGGAAAACTAGAACTAGTACACTAGTGATTCAGAAGTGGAAAGCCAGGATTCTCCTAGTGGATTGACATTAGTTGAATCAGAAGTGGAAAGGCCTGAATTCACTTAACACGATTGATGATTACAACACTAACTAAACTATGATGATGATTGGAGACCACTAGGGCCTTGGGATGATCCCTCATAGTGGCTTATGCATGAGAATGCTGCGAGTTATGGTTTTTATACCATGTTTCACTGAGGTACATGGTTTCTAGAGTTCCACTTGCGCTAGTTACCCTTAGGGATTTACCCATAGTGCTCTCTTGTGACATGAAACTTATGTTATGTGGTGACATCTATTGAAATATGACAGACCTTGTGTATATTTCATTTTTGAAGAAAGTTTGTTGAAAAAATGGTTTTCTTTTAAAGTTTTTCCTTGAGAATAGTTATTATGAAAATGTTTTCCCAAAAATGTTCAAAGGATTTTATATAATTGTGTGTGTTAATATTTCTTCTAATGTTGTAGCATGGAATCTTTTCTTTTAGGTGGCATCTTCTAGCCTCTGGCTCACACCCTATAT
Source organism: Viscum album (assembly GCA_963277665.1). Classification (NCBI taxonomy): domain Eukaryota; kingdom Viridiplantae; phylum Streptophyta; class Magnoliopsida; order Santalales; family Viscaceae; genus Viscum; species Viscum album. Next base: position 981,883,143 of record OY728167.1, read on the forward strand.
ACACCTTTGGTTGTATGTAAACTTTGTTATGCATGAACCGAGTAAAAGAAAGACATGTCGTGGTATGGTGGGTCCGGTTGTTAGTCTTCCACTTGTTGCAGGTGCTGGTGGTGGTGGCTTGAGGGTGATGCCCCTCATGTTGCATGGAGTTTTTTGGGATGTTTTGTGGTTTCTTTTACATTGTATTATTTTGGTTTTTTGGTTAAATTTGTAAAACCTTGATTTTAAAAATTTTTGTACCTTGTTTGGTTATGTTATCAATTATGGATTTTCGTTTTATTTTGTTGATTGATTATAGTTATGATCATGGGTGAAATAATTCCCAAATTATATTTTTGATACCTAGACACTAGTTACCAGCCCATGGGTATCAAGAACACCCTTTAGGCCATACCACAGACTAAGTCAAGTGTCGGGTTGGATGACATCTCGACTTGATTCGTGACAAGTGACTATCTAATCACATCCCATATGAAAGACTACCAGAGAGGGCTTATATTTTCTACACTTTTAGGGTTTTTCAAAACTCATTACATATATATGTAATTATTTCCACATATATATGTGACTATTTGATAAAACCCTCCCACTATACCCTTTTAGTGAGTAACATCTATAAAGTAAGCTAGTTTAGATAATAGCGAGACATAGGAATCTTATTCTTAATGTTAAACTCACTAAAAAAGTGTATAAACTCTATAAATTCATAAAATCAAATATTATGATGTTTAATAACTTATGTTTTCTACATAAAACTATTTCTAAGTTTATCACCATCATCATTCTTGGAACTATACCATCAAAAAATTTCCTTGAGATCACCATGGTAACAAAATATAAATTTTTAGATTATTTCATTACTAGAATATCCTAAACTTCTTTAGGAAATAACATTATTTTCATTTCATTATGGTAACTAAATGAAAATTTTATATTTTTCTTTACAAACATACCCTAAACTCTTTTAGGATACTGAGTGACATTAAATTTGAAATACATTGGTTTAATCTTTTATTTTGTATACTTTGTGCTTACCTAAGTCCAAATAAATTCACACTTGATTTTGAGAGACTATATTTTTCTCCATAATATCATGATAAGATACACAAACTCATTTGTGTACAAGAAATAAAAATCATTTCATTTAATGGGAACATTTAAAAAATAAACTATTGTATCCATACATATATGGAATTATATGTGTTTATAGTAGTATTATGAAAATAATAATTTATTCATTAAAATATTCCATTGAAGGGTGGTGAGAACTATTTCTTTCATATCTTAACAAATATAAAGGGTAAACTATTTATCTTGGATAAAACACCTTTTATACTTACTTTATTTTCAAATATATTAGAATTTGATGAATCATAAACCATGTGTATTAAATCCATTATCTTAAATTGTTCATAACAACTCCTTATTTAAAAATAAATTATCTTATCATATAAGTGAAATAAGATGAAAATACGTACCCTTTATTTAAATCCATATGATCTTGAAATATTTATTTATATTTAACAGTTTGATGTAACAACTCTTTAATTCATCATTTGAATAAAATCTACAATCTTTATCAATCCTTACCTTGATTTTGAATTCATGTAAATTTACAACATTTATAAAATATACATTTGGTATCATATACACTTAAAAATCAAAGAATTAATTATATAACACTAAAACTTGACATTGAAATTTCATGGAGTTTTTCAAACCCTTTCAGGTATTCCAAACAATTTTATATTATTTGGGAACATTTCCCTTTATTCCTAACAATGCCTTTTGGTTTCAATGACCGAGGCTAACTATTGGACAAATCTAATCTACTCTTTCTAGCTTAAAACTTTACCCTTAAGTACCATCTATATGGAAATATATCCTAGACATCCCATGTTAGGCTCATATATCCTCACCACTTTAAGGAAGTCAGGTAAACTTTTATTGAACTTTTTCACATTGTCAAAACATTTCTAACAATAATAACAAAATGACTTCATTTAGTCTCTCCATGTCATAAAATTACCCAATCATATCAAGTAAATGTGCATAGATTAAAAATTCTTTAGTTCATCTCACATATATTGCCTTTGAAACCTCATGTGAATCCATTCTCGTAAGCATCTAGATACGCTTGTTGCACAATTTCAATATATGGTTACTCAATAAGGTATTAATCTAAAATATATAATTTTCTTCTTACTTAATAATAATTATTAAATATTGTAATAGTATAGAAATTGATTCTGTTAAGATCCCCCCACCCAAAAAAAAATTGATCTCAGGGTTTTCTTTAAGGATGACGATGCCATTATATCTATAAAATAGCCTTTTATTAGATGAGTATCATGTTTTTCATTAATATAAAAAGGAAAATTGTTAAATATGGTCTCACTAAAAATTTGAACCCATTTTAAAAACATCATATCCAATAGTGTTCCAACATCTATATTTTACTATGTAATGAGTTCACTTTTGTGTTCATCTTGCTAGTTTGTAGAGCCATTGTGACCGGAAGCACCCACCAGAACTTCAAGTGTGGAAGAAAGTCTAAAATTTCTAAAATGCACAAACCCATGAAACGATGAATCAAAATTGATAAGACTATGTATCCCAACCACTATACTAAGATTCCACACTCCAACACTCACAACACTCATAACAAGTATATAGGAAAAATAAAAATAAATAAAGAAATGAAAAAAAATACATGGTTTAGACTTTAGTCTTACTCCATGGTAAAACAACACTTCTTTTTATACTAATTAAAGAATAATATATTATAATGATATCACATAAATTCACATTAAATTAAAAAATGACCCCAAACCACCTATTTATAGTGATTCCCAACCAGTTGAACTGGTTCTACCTCATTCTGAAATTTTCAGGCGGCCATTGCTTCAACCATTGATACTAGTTAAATTCCACTACCTCAACTATATCATATGGAGAATAGTGGATGAAATTATTAATTATCCCTATAGAGAATATTACATGGCCTTTACAAACCACCAAGAAACCTTACACAATTCTTTTTTATTTATTCCCATGTGATTCTGCTTCCTCACTCCCATCATCCGAACATGGTCACTTGCCACCTAGTTTTTGAACATTGAAATCCAAACCATGCCTTCCTCTTCTATTCACATGCTATCACTAGCCACCTCCATGACCAAGATCCAAGTTTTAGATCCTCTCATTCTGAAATCAAATAATTGGAATATGAAACAAGTTTTCCCAAATCCTAACGATCTCTCACTTGAATACTACTTTTATGGATTCAAGGGAACCCCAGACACTCAGGGAAATTTTGAACACATCATATTCTACAACAACAATCATTTTCCTAATTCCTACTCTCGATCACCCAAGAACCAATGAGGCACAATGTCAACTCATACTTTCCCATACTAAGACCATAGTCAACATATCAGTTAGATTCAAACTTCTGATGATCTTTCATAGTTATATCACTCTATATTTCATCAACTTTTGGATGAAATGACACTTAAACTCAATGTGCTTCACCTATGATTGAACCATGATATTATTCACCTAATAAATCATACTCTAACTTTTAAAAAATAAAAACCCAATTTTCTAACTCCTTCCAAGATTTCGCAATAAACACTTTAGCTGGATCAATTCCTTCCCTACTTATATTACAACTCCATACTTAGCTTCTATAGTTGTAAGTGAAACTGTTGGTTGTAGTATTGACATAAAAATTATGGTCGTCCCTCATAAAGTGAACATAAAAGTAATGATAATCTTCCATGAATCCATATCCCCTCCAAAGTCTACATCAAAATACCCCTATAATGAATCAGCCATTCTGAAACATAGTGCTATATTATCCATACCTTTGAGATATCATAGAATCCAATTCAAAGATTCTCAATGATCCTTTACCATATTATATCTATATCATATGAAAACACCCACTTCTTGGGTATTATTTAGTCTTTTACAAACCATCAAATACATCACACTTCTGATCACTTATATATATATATAACTTTTACTATGCACATGACCTCATCTTTTATATTAGGAAATTTTTCATTGGATAACGTGAAGTGTCCGACCAATGGGGGGACACAACTTTACAACTAGTAATTCTAAACATTTCAATGACCTTTTAAATATAATTCCTTTGATATAGAGCTATTTTTTTATTTTCCCTCTTGATCTACATTCACAAAATCTAATTATCTTTACTGAGATCTTTCATTGCAAACCTTCCAGATAAATCAACTTTTAACTCTTTTATCTAATCCATTTCTAGACTAGTCAGGAGTGTATTATCGATGTACAAGAGAATAATGACATAAATTTGATCAATGCTCACCTTATGCTAATAAAAATGATTAGAATTACTCTAGAAAACCCAATTCTCTTCCATAAAGTCATCAATATTTTATTTCCACTACCTTGGAACTTTATTCAAGATATATAGGCTCTGTTTTAGCTTGAAAACTAGGACTTTATTCTATTTATTAGTGAATCCCTCCAACTACTCTATAAAGTTTCCCTCCTCCAAATCACCGTGAAGAAAATATGTTTTTACATATAACTATTCAAAATGTAAATATTATGATGCTACCATACTTATAACCATTAATATAGCTTTACGCTTGACAATATAATATTTTTTTTAAAGAAATAAACCTTCCTTATACTGAAATCCTTTAATAAATAACATGTACTTGTACCATTTTCTACCAAATACTTCCTCCTTTAACCAATATATATATATTTTATGCATATGTTTCTTTCCTTGTGTTAATTACATCAACTTCTGAGTTATGTTTTCATGAAACAAATCTATTTAATCTTTCAAATATAAGTCATACTTTTCAAAATCAATGAGAATTTTCTCTTATTTTAGGCTTTTAGGCTCTCCTACACCCATTAGAAGAATAAAATATAGTTTAGTTCTAAACATATAAACCTACCATATAATCCTAGCAAACCTTAATAATTCAACCTATGGTTACGATCTTTATGAAATTTCATTTTTTGAAACTTCACCATTCAGAAATTTTCCTCCAGTTTCTACAGTCCTTGAACACTCTGTTACATGTTTCCTAAATGGTTATTCTAGACTTTATATGCTTATTATACTTTTAATAACTTCTAAAACCTATATATTTTGATTTATATTTACTTGGAAAAGCTTTGTTGATTCTTTTTTCTTCAATCACATCTTTCACCAAGTCCCAATCCGTCTATATGATCTTATCATTAAAGAGAACATTTCAGCTTTTGATGACATTTCATTTTTTATTTTCTTAGATTAAAAAACAAAAATTTTCATTACCATGCCCTTCAAAGAAACATTATTAGGACTTTGCATCAATATTTTACCATTCCTTGGCATCAATATGGACATAGGTGAGACTTATGAAAACATTCTAACTAGAATCATCAACAATTATTTCAAACCATAACTATTCTAGAATCTTCTTCCCTATAAGTGTGAAATGACTCCTATTAATTAGATAAGAAGAATAATTGATGAATTCAGCCTAAAACTCTTTTATGAACCCTATAATAAACCTCATTCTCTGAGATTTCTCATTTAGATTTATGGTTTATCCACTCCACCACACCATTTTGTTCTAGTTTCATGGGTAAAATATTCTTGAAATAAATTCATTTTATCTAATAAAAACTCTATAATTCCCTACTATCATACTCACCTCCATTATTTAAACTAAATCACTTAATCTTATTTATAGCTTCTTTCTCCACTATAGATATTTATTGAACAAAAAATCTAAATTCCTCAAACTTGTTCTTAAGGAAGTATACCCAAACCTCATGTGATGATTCATAGATGAAGGTAACATAATACAAGGAAACTATATGTGAAAAGACTAGAGTATGCCCCAAAATGTCCATATGTATGAGCTATAACTTTTAGATTTTAGGTGACCATTAATTTTTGGAAAAAAATTGTTCTCTTATTTACTAGAATAGAATTATCACATGTTTTGAAATCCATATGACTAATATTAAATATCCTTTTAGCTGCTAAGACTTGCACACACATTTCACCCATGTGCCCAAGATATAAATACCACAGCTCTAGATATCTATAAGTTTTCATCCCAAAACTCATTTATCTATCCGATATTCCCATCAAATACAAAAATTTATCTTTAACACCTCTTGCCACCACCATGGATCCATGAGTTTTATTCCACACTCTATCTACAAACGTTGTACAAATTCTTACTTCATCAAGCTATCTAATAGAAATTAAAATATTTTGTGACCGTGTATGTGTTAAACTCCATAAAAATCCAACAAAATTACATTTGAGATGATGAATTTTATATATCATTTCCCTATGATCTCAATAGATTCATCATTCATAATAATAAAGTTATTGAATCTTACTGAATCATATTTTTCCATGCTCCCTCTCTTAGATGTAGAATGAAACAACACTCTAGAATCAATAATACATGACCGCAACGAATTATTTCCACTGATTAGTGAATTACTTTCTCCCTTATCCCCCTTATGGAATTAAATATGTGATCCCTATAATCCTTATTCATATTCCCCTTCTTCTCATAATGACAACATACAAGTCTGGGTCTAGTTGATTTAATTTTACTTCTTTCCCTATTTTCTTCTACTTTCTTTTAATATTTACATTGAATGGAAATTAATTTACCTTCCACATTGAATATTGTTTTGGTTGGTGCCTATACTTCCCTCCAACTAATTTATTCATTTAAAATGAGATCATGAACATCCTCAAACACTACATTGTTATTTCTAAAATAAATTTTGATGGTGGTAACCATAACATCCCATGATTATGGGAGTGATGATAATAATAAAAAATCTCACACTAGATCTAAAAATATTACTCCAATGGATTATAGCTAACTCTAGATCAAGTTGAAGTCATTGAAATAATTACTCACTATCCATCCATTTGATATTATCATTTCGAATAACCTCCACATCATGAAAACTATGTTCATTTCAGTTAGATTCTCATATATATCATCTAGTGTCTTAATCAAATCTATATAGGTCTTTACCTCATGAATTTTTTTAAGAAATATCTCTTTTCGATGACAAACATATTATGAAAAGTGGCTTCCTATCAAGTATTTTCTATTTTGTTTTATCCATTAATTTAGGGTTGAATCATTTGAATGGAAGCTCAAGGTATATCAAAAATAGATAATAATTCATCTCTATCCTCCAGAATCCATAGTTCATCCCATTGAACTTGTCAATCTAGAACTTTAATTTTTCTAATTCCATTACTTTCATAATAGATAACTTCCACTAAAAGAAAAAATTTTAGAGATAAAAATGTTTTTGAATATTCTAATGTTAAGTTCACTAAACCTTGATGAACCATAATATCTGATGCCACTTGGTGGATATGAAACCACCATAAATGAAAGCACCCACGGGAACATCAAGTGTGAAACAAAGTTTGAAACTTTTAAATTAGATAAACCCATGAAATGATGTACCATAAATGAGAAGACAATAATACCCAAACACTACACCAATAAATCACACTCAAAAACTTATAACTACTAAAATAATAACACATTAAATACAAAAGAAATAGAAAGAAAACAATAAGAAATTGTGTTACCCATACTTTAGTCCTACTCCATGAGAGAACCTTTTTACTTTTTATACTAATTGAAGAAGAATATATTACAATTATATCATTTTAATTCATATTAAATTAAAAAATTACCCCACCCCACCTATTTATAGTGGGGCCTATCCAATTGACCAGGTTCCTCTGCCTTCTAAAATTTGCAAGCAACCATCTCTTCTACCATTTTCACTAGTTGAATTCTATCACCACAATTGGACCATCCAATAAATAGTGTATGAAATTATTATGTGTCCCTATGAATAATCTTATTATTTACTTTAAAAATTTTCAAGAAAATATACACAAGTCCTTTAGAGTTATTCCTACACGAGTCTACTTCCACACTCCCATAATCCAAACATAGTCACTTTTTACGGATCTTACCAATTGTAGAAAAATTCTCATGAACTTGAACCTATTAATTTAAAATAACTTGTTTTCCATTGGAACTGTTACTAATTTGTACATTCTCTATTTTATTATCTATTTCCAACCAATTTGGACAAACTATTTGAAATTATTTCTTGGCATGATTGGTTTCCTTTGGTCATTCAAATGATCTCCTATCAACCTAAACATAACATGAATTACCCTCATTTATCATATGAATTTTAATACCTTTCACATCATAGGGAACTTCTACCAGTATACTAATCATGCATTCTTAAATATTAAGACCTTATTGTTCACATCTTTCACATCTTTATTTTAAAAAATCAAATTTGTTTTGAGTTGGAAGATTTTATGTATTCATGGTCATAGATTTATTTTACTAAGAATATTTTCTAATAAGCTCACCATATCTCCCCCTTGGTTCATAATTCAACCTTGTAAATGAAATTTTATACTAGAAAGAGTAGGATTTGTGTCTATATCTTCCATATCACTAGTAAAAACCTTTGGACTTTAATCTTCCACTTTGATAATAAAACTATTCAGAATTATATATTTTTGTCCTTATTCAAGTTGAGCCTCATTTTTCTTAGGGGGAAGTAGTGTTTTTAGCACACCACTCTCTCCCTTTAATATAGAATAATGCCTCAAACTTTTCTTCTTGGCATAAACAGGTTTCATCTTTTTGTTGTAACCTAAACTGTTAGAAATAATAGATTTATTTTGAAATCAGTTGGGTGAATATTCAACTTGCATGTTGGTACCCTTCATCTAACCAACATGATAAGATTAAAATTTAACCTAAACTACCTTAGTGAAGTATTATTTGATCTTCTTAATCTCATCTTGAGCTACTAGACACATGGGTTATGTCTTAATGAACTCTTCTTCATGCCCAACTAGTTTTCATTCAAGATATCCCAACATCTTATCTTCCTCAGACACCATCAGTTATTGTTTATTAATATCATTAATATAATATAATTCCTTTTGAAAAAATCTCTCTTTTATTCATTAGTCTTATTATTCTCTCTCATTAGACTTATTCTCTCCTTCTTGAGCTACAAGTTTTTCTCAAGACAGATTTCTAACTCATCTGTCAGTATGTATTCTAGTTCTATTCTTTCTTCCCCATCATCACATTTTGAGGCATCGAAAAATCTCTAAAATTTATCCAAAAATTTGAATTTAACATCTGATTGACTATTTCATTCATCTTGGTCTTTATTATTAATTAAAAAAATATCTTTCTACTTGAATATTTCATCTTAATTTACCCCATTTTTTTTTTCAGTTTCTTATCTTCCTCTTCTGATTCAAATTATATAGCCTTATTCTTTGGACAATTGTTTAAAAAATATCTAACTCTATTATAGTTATAACTTCTTAGTGTTTGATCTCCATTTACGTTATTTTTGACCCTTTTAATATCCTTAATAAAATATAAACACTACCTTTTAAATATTCATCATCTTACTCATTTTTAAAATCAATTTATTCTACAACTTCATATATATTTAGCTTTTCCCTTTCTCATAGGCTCAAAATACATCTCATTTTTATTTTCTTATTAAAAGCTTCTCTTTTAATAAGAAATGAAAATATTACATGGTTTATCTAAAGAAAGGTATTATATATCTTCCAGTACTGAAATCCTTAGATCAAACCTATCTAAAAAATTTCTCCTCAGCTTCTTGAGAATAATATAATCATCTAAATTCTCAGTAAATCTGAGAATAATATGGACCATCACATTGAATATAATGATGGAGTCATCAATGCTCTCATAATCAGTCATTTTTATATCCTCAAACCCACTTCTCCAAACTTGTAATTTAGCTTCCTTGAATTTTATTTTTCCTTCATAACTAATCTTAAATTTATCCCAAATATCTTTATCTATTTTAATCCCCATGACTTTTGTGTATACATTTTCTAATAGACATAAAAATAAAATTTTGATCCTTTACATTAGCTTATATATATATATTTTTAGAAAAATACATAGGGTCTCCCTTAATAATGGGTGGAAAACCAATGGTTGCAGCATCTCTTACCTAAAGGATATGTGATAGAAGGTTGGGAAATATCATATTCCTACAACTATGGTAGTTATTTCCATTAAAAGTAGGGACACCTTAGTTCTTCACATAATTTAGATTCTATATACTAATTAACTTATTTGATCATCATAGGAGACCTATATTTTCTTTGATACCACTTATAGTGCCCAAGTTTAATTAATTACCATGATGGGGTGGGTGAATCAATGGTATACTCTTTTTATGAATTTATTTTAATTTATTTTCTTAGATTAGTTAAAATCTTGATCCTAACAATACTGAATTAAACTAGCCAAACCTTGAGTGCAATAAAAATAGAGAAATCGTATAACATAATGAATTATATGGTTCAATTATAAAATCTTACTCCTTTTCATGATTGGTTAGTCCCCCCAATCATGGATTCTCTACTATATATGAAAGTTTTTAAACAAAGAACCTTACCAATCTTAACAACATAGAGTCCCATTGTGTTCTTGCACTAGTGTCCCACTAGAGAATATAGCTTCCCACCACCCACTACAAATGTATGATCCAACATGAGAGAGATCTCTTTATTATATGGGTATCTTCAATGACTATTTATGTTGATATACTTCATTGAACAAATTGAATCAATTGGTCTACTCATGATTCTTCAGGAACCTTGATAGAAAATGATCTTTAATAGGTTTACCAATCCCGTTAACTATTCTTCAAATATTTAATGATTCAAATATTCCTAGAATCCTTGAATACTCAGAAAAACAAGTCTATTTCTTCTTAAATGGATCCTAAATTTGATCTCTTCTTCTTTCCTTAACACTACTCCATATCGGGTTCATAACTTCTCACTTATTGAGAACCTCATTAAACTTTATTTATTTCCTATAGTTTTTAAATACTCAAAAAATATCATGTAAAAATTAAAGTATTATTTTCATAATTCTTATGGAAAATAAATGTTAATTCTTGATAGGATATTTTCATTCAAATTCAAACTGGTTAGAAAATTTTAGTTTTAATCCCCATTCAAAATTCCCAATCCGACTTCCTTTTAAAACTCTGTAAGTCTCATGTTATTTCTTTCTTTTAAATCCCACAGAATTCATAGAATTTAAATTTAATTTGAATTTAATCTACGTAATCATGGAAACATGCATCATTTACTTATGGATATCTTATTATGGAGTGGTTTAATCATTCATCCTTTAACTTGAATCACGATCCATTCATATGATCATGATGTTTGATTCCATGAGGAACAACACATAATATCACCTTATTTTATTAAAAAATATTAGAATATTCATTATGAATTTATTTTGATTTTTCCACATTATCTTAGATAATTCTAACTTCATATAATTCTATGGAGAAGTACCCTAAATTTTCTCTATAGTGTAACACCTCGAGATTTTATGATATTTTTCTTTCCGAATAAATTTATTTTTTTTCTCTAGCCTATGATACATGCAACCTTGATTCTAAATGAACTATAATAAATTATATTAATATAAATTAGACATTAAATTGGTAGTATGAATAGTAATAACCACATTTTAAAAATATGTATAAAGTTTTTAGATAAATTAAATATATTTTCAGTAAAGTCTTTATATGTTTAAAAAATATTTTTTTCTTAAAATAGTTTTTATTATTTTCTAAGAAAAAAATAATATAATTAAATTTTTTCCAAATTTAGAAAATGTATCTGAAAAAATTAAATTCATTTTTGAAATCAACATGTCATAATTATCCTATAGTTATTTTTTTTGAGAATTTTCTAAGAAGATTAGTTTTTTGATGAATAATGAAAATACAAAATTTTATTAAAAATTGTCTTTTTGTTTAAAGCATTTAAAAGTTACATTTTTTAAGTATGGTTTTAAAAATAATATTTGTTAAATTATATTATTATTAATCAAATTTAGGTCATTAAAATTAATTTTATGTTGAATTTTTATATAAAAAAATTGTATACATAAGAAAACCATTTCTTTGGAAAACCACTTTCCATCATGTTTACAGGTTTAATTTTATGTTAAAATTTTCCACTTCTATGAATTTAATTTAGTAAAATGTATTCCATATTTATAATCATAATAATTAATATTATTTAATATGGTTAACTGATTTTTTTTCATGATGAATAGTAAAAAGAGCAAAAATTTGTTACCATGGTTAAGGTAATAACAATTTACTGAGGGGTTAAACTAAGAAGATAAGAGTTAAAATGACATAATTTTTTTTTTCTAAATTTTATTTTATGAAGATATTTTAAACCTATATCATATAATATTTAGTAATGGTCCATTAGGGAGCTATTTTGTGGGAATAATATATTAATATATTTTATTGTTTTAAAAAATTCCAAGTGTGTCCTCTCCCCAACTTATAAAATGACACCCCTCTCCTCTCCTATCCACAATTAAAAACTAAATTGGTTTATCCAATAACTACCAAAATCTCTTCCTTAAATCCCTACTCATGACCTATATTACCTTTTTTGATCATAAAACAATCTTAGGAATACTTTAGGAATAAACCTAAAGTGGTTTTCCAAAGAAGAGGTATAGTTCTTAACTATGTGTTTTCATTTTATTTCTTATTATAACACATTAAAACTTCTTTAATCATAGTGAAATGAAAAAAAATATTATATATACTGATATATTATTATGTTAATTTAATAACCTACATCCATCTATTCTTCTATCAAATGAGAAATGAAACCGCCAATCGTGTGTACAGAGGACGACCTCCTTATAAACCGATGCAATTAAATTTACATAACCACCTCTCATTGATGGATATAATTATGGATTTAATGAATATATATGATATTTATTACATAAAAATACTTTTATAATTATAATATCATATATACCTTCTTACCTTCCAATCCGTTGGAAAATGATAATGTCGCTCGTGCGTAGGTGTGGACTACCACCTCCACGAAGCGATATGATTCATTTTTCATTTCCATTTTACATGGATAGTTTTAAGGATTTATTTGATGAATAAATATTATTTATATTATATAATTATAATTATATTAAGTTTAATTATCTTTTAATTTTTTTTCATTCCATTCTTCAAAAAACAAAAATAGTGTTCATTTGTACGTACGACCTACCGCCTCTATAAATAGTGTAATTAATTTTCTATTTATAATGTATATGGGTGAATCTAAATATGTATATAATTAATTTAAATTATATTTATATAATTATTAAATTTTTTATGATTATGGAACCATGATCAAAGTACAAGGTCCAAAACTTCTAAACCAAAACATATATGAAAAACGAAGTAGTTGTCATTCAAAATATTGATTTTAATAAATAATTATTATTAAATGGGTGAAAAAGGTTATAAGTAATCATATATGTTATAATATATATGTATGTATAGGATTATGGTTATGGTTATTTAATATATGTATAATAAATCTATATTTATTATATAGAAGGTTCTAACAAGTACGAAGGAAGTTGGGCCTGAGGTAAAGATTTTATGTTACAATCCTATTGTTTGTCAGGTTTGTTTATAATTAAGTTCCATCGATGAAATATTATGGTATATATCTTAATATACTAATGAATTTTATTCTACTTTTTTTATTTCTGGACATTACATTTTTTCCTTTCATTTTCCTCTCTTTAAGAACCCAAGAGATTGAAAGAATGTTTTAAAAAACCGACTTTATTTCTATCTTTTATCAAAATAATTTTTATTCTATGTCAGTATTTTATAAAAATGTTTTAAAGAGTGCTTTTAATATTTTATTATGATTTATTAAATTCAATTTTACCCATGATTTAATTTTTATAAAATGGTTTAAAAGGAATCTTCTTATCATTTTTTTGAATGAGGTACTTTTTTACTTTTTTTTAGAAAAGCGTGAAAGCAATGTTTTCTTTTAAGTTATAAAAAATGAATGGAATTTAACACATTAATAAACATTAAATGATATGAAAATTAATTAAAAAATTTCCAATTTTATTTCAAAATAAATATTTTCCTTAATATTTTGTAAAATTTTAGATTTTAAATAAGTGATTTCAAAGTGAAAAGGTTATTTTCCTCAAGCAATGTTCCAAGTGATATTTTGAAGGAATTTTTTCATTTTAGATGACATAATTTGATGTTTCATTAGGGATTTGATCCAATTATACCATCCTCATCCTTTCTTTGGATGTTTTATTATTATGATGAAAATATGTTTATGAAACCCTTTTCTTTTTATGGGTTATACCATGATGAATTGTTTATAAAAATTGTTTTCTTTTCATGAGTTTTGATATGATGAATGTTTTATGATATTATGAAAAAAACATGTATTATTTTAATTATGAAACATGTGATATTGAAATTATATATCCCTACAATGCATTAGGTAAATATAGACATCTCATGAGATAAACAAGACTGGAATGAGGAGTGAACCCAATTTAGTAAGTGACTCTGTCCACTATGATAGTCTTGGGAGTGAACCTTGACTAATATGAATATTTGGGGTGTGAACCCAATCCACTATGATAATTTAGGAAGTATTCCTTGAATACTAGGGAAATTATTTTATATACTTACGTGTATGCCACAAAATTATGTCTTATGACAATGTTATACTCTCATGGATCATGTTCTTTGATCCCTTTATGAATAATGTCTTATGAACTTCAAAAAATTATTCCATGATTCAATATTATGATCTATTATATGAAAGGTATAGTTTTAAAATATTATTCTCATGTTATCAAAACCCTTATTCTCATATTATATTTAAGTGATCATCGATATCTCACTTGTTTACCCATAGAGAGCATTAGAGCTCACCCTTTCTTATATTTTCTTTCCCCAGGTTACGAAGTATGGTATTATGTATGATATGTATAAGAAGGGTGATAGTTATAAAGAACATAATGGGAGATGATGTAGTAAACTTATAAACCAGTTGTTTATGTATCCAATTTTCCAAAGGCACTAGACCTATATGATTTTGGAAAGGATCATTATAATATTGTAATGAATGTTCATCTATTAAGATGTGATATCTATATATGAAAATTATGGGTCACTATAGTTGGTAACAGAGCAAGGTTTAGTTACCTTTAGAAACTAGGATGATAACACTTTAGTAATAACCATTTGGATAATCCTAATTATAGGATAATGTCCTAAGTTATGGTAAATAAATGAGTGTATTTTTCCTATAAAAACATTCATATCTAGATACTACAAGTGGGAGTGGTTTTGGAATAGATGAATCTAGGGTTAATAACCCTGAAAAGATTTGGTCGAGTATATCTCATCTATCATTCTGGTGCATAGTGAGTGTGCCCTTATTGTGCACCTAGTTTGACATTCCCGGGGGATATGATTAGGTTAATTCAAATTTTCCTTACAAACCATCATGAAGGATTTAAATAGATAATGATCATGAATGACTTAGGTAAAACCTAATGTGTCACATATTGAAAATAAGGTGTCATGATTTAGACATCCTATAAATGATTTTTCATGATTATATAGTTTTATACTATGATTATTGTTACTCACACTATGTTTTTTGGTTTTATTCAATGGATACAACCTAAAGAAACCATGTTAATGATGAATGTGATGGACAATGTAATGATTTTACTTCTAAGAAACTAAATGTTATGGGAGATGGAATGAAAAATATTATTACTATACTTACATAACATTCTCAATATATTAATCACATTGAAATTACAAATGGGAAAAAGAGAGAATAATATTATGTTTATTCCTTCATGAGTCAACATACAACTTCTTTTAGTGGATTCATTAGTCCACTAGTTGATAAATGGACTGGTTTCAATGAAAATATATATTTCATTCTCTAGTGTTTGAAGCATGAAAAATTCATTTTAGCTTTATATTGTTTTTAAGGTGAAGTAGATCAATGGTTTACTCTTATCAAGAATAAAATAAAACAAGAGTAAATTGAATTCATGGAGTGGTATGAGTTTAATAACTTATTTTTAATAAGAAATTTTCTCATATTTTCCATATGAAAATAAAGAAGTAATTCCTTGAGCTAAATTATAAGGATGATGAATATGTTCGTTCTTATAAGGAAAAATTTACAAGACTTGTAAGGTATGATTATGGTATTATCATCCAACCTAAAATTTTGGTTCATCGATTATTTAGTGGCTTAAAACCAAATCTCTAAAGGTCTTTAGACATAAGGGAATTTAGTAGCTATGGAGAAATCATTCAATGTGCTATTAATTTGGAAAATGGAGATTGTATTTACCCATAAATATCATGGTTTTGATAATAAAATAAAGTTATAATTTAAATAAAACTCTAAAAACCATGGAGAGAAAAAGATGGACCTTCCTTTATGCTCAAAGAGTGGAAGGAAACATAGAAGAAATTGACTTTAAGGGGATTGTTAATTTTTTTAAGTATGGAAAGGAAGGTCATTGAGAAATATAATACTAAAGTAACATAAAGAAGTTAGTTAATGATGAGAATAGAGAGAATGATCCACAGAATGAACCACCAACACTCTAATGTTTCAAATGTAAGTAGTATGGGAATTATTCTAACCAGTTCTTAAATAAGAAGGTTAATGTTGATGATCGACATTAGAAACCTCTTAATACCATATAAAAAGGGAAATATCCAATGATCACTATTTCTAATGAGGGGTATGATAACAATGTGGTGAATTGTACACTTAAAATCCACTCTAGAAATGTTAATATCTTATTTGAATCTGGATATACCTACTAATTTAAATATGAATAATTTTATTAGAGTATCAAAGTTCTACCCCAATAATTATATGTTGAATTAACAGAAAAAACCCCTAATGGTATGATGATTTCATCTCAAGTCCATGATCCTTATCCAACTGATGTTTGTGGGAGTTTGCTTCTTGAAAACCCTGATATTCTCTCTTTGGTTAAATTCGAAGTTATATTAGTCATGGATTGGATTTATATATATAAATACCACATTAATTGCTGAGGAAGGGAAGTCACATTTGATATTCTAAACCAAAATATGATCCTCTATTAGTATGATGATAAATATGAACATCCGATGAAAATAAAATCCATTTTATGGGTCTTGATTCCTATTTAAAAGGGGTGTTTATCTCATATACTTTTGGAGAAAATCAACATCGATGATATTCTTATTGTGTGAGATTTTGTTGATGTCTTTCTAGAGGATTTTTTTAGTCTTACACCGAATCATGAAGTCAAGTTCTCAAAAGAACTCATACTTGGTACTACACCTATTTCAAATACTCTATATAGAATGTCCCTAGCTGAGTTGTAGGAATTAAATAAGTAACTCCAGGAGAATCTTGACAAGGGAATAATTCATCCAAGTGTGTCACCTTGGGGTTCACCAATTTTTTTCTTCTTAATAATAAATATAGATCAATGAGGATCTACATTTATTATATGGAACTTAACAAGATCAAAATCAAGAATAAGTATTGTCTACATCATATTGATGACTTGTTTGATCAACTACATAGAGTTTAATATTTTTCCAAGGTTCATATTCATTATGGATATCATAAATTGAGGTTCAAGAAGGTGGATATACCCAAGACATCATTTTATACATGTCAAGGACACTATGAATACATAGTTATGCTATTTCATTTTACCAATGCCCCCTTTATCTTCATGGATTTAATGAATAGAGTCTTTATAGATCACCTTGATTAGTTTGTGGTAATATTAATAGATGATATTCTTATATATTCAAAGTTCAAGTAAGAGCATGAATATCACTTTAGGATTGTACTAAAGACCCTAATTAAGGATAAGCTATATACAAAATTTAAAAAGTGTGATTTTTGGCTATAAAAGGTTTCATTTTTGGGTTATATAATCTCAATATAGTGTATATATGTGGATCCATACAAGACTAAAGTTATTTAATGTTGGACTATACCAAAAACTATGACTAATATCCATAGTTTTCTTAGTTTAGTTGAATATTAATGAAAATTTGTGGATAATTTCCCATGATTTTATAATTCACTCAGTAACTTAACTCAGAAGGAAGCCAAGTTTCTTTGGATAAATGAATGTGAAGAGAATTTCAAGGAACTAAGTAAAATATTAGTCAGTGAACATGTGCTTACACTACTATAAAAATGATAAGGCTTTATAATCTATAATTATGCATTGAAGAAGGTGTTGAGATGATTTCTCATGTAGAATGATATGGTGATAGCTTATGCCTCATGACAATTGAAGGTTTAAGAGAAAAATTACCTAACTCACGATTTAGAGTTAGTTGTTGTAAATTTTTCATTAATGATATAGAGGGATTATATTTATTAATAAAGGTGTGGTATGTATACTTATTATAAAAGTTTAAAGTATATATTCACACAAAAAGAGTTGAATATACACCAGAGAAGATGGTTAGATCTGAATAAAGATTACGACTACTCAATACATTACCACCCTAGAAAATAGAACAAGGTGGTTGATGCTTTGAGATGAAAATATCATTCTATATTATCCATGATGAGGATCACAAAATATCTAATATTTATAGATTTTTGATGGATAGATCTATAAATATTGAATGAAAGTGAGAAATATTTTCTTGCTAAAATTAGTATTCAACCATATATCTATGTTAGGATTAAAGAGGTGTAAAAGGGAGATGTAGAACTATAGAAGAAAGTAATAAATGCTCTCAAGTTCAAACTTGATTGTGATAGAATGATAAGGTTTATGAACCATATATGTGTTCCATCCACAATAAATTTCTTATCCC
Source organism: Viscum album (assembly GCA_963277665.1). Taxonomy (NCBI): domain Eukaryota; kingdom Viridiplantae; phylum Streptophyta; class Magnoliopsida; order Santalales; family Viscaceae; genus Viscum; species Viscum album. The sequence continues at coordinate 981,902,037 of OY728167.1, forward strand.
AATTAGGTTAAATACCTTGATAGGGGGGTGAATCATGGTATGAAAGATTATTCATGATTAAACAAGACACTATTCTATCTTCTTCCTGTAGCAATATATGAACAAAAATTAAATCATGCACGAGACACAATTATTTTTACTTGGTTTAACCTCACTGAGCTACACCCAAGGATCATATAATGACAATGTGCTAATTGTACCAAATTCACTAAGAATCACTTCCAATAATTATGTTTAGGATAAATTACTTCAATTTCCAAGCTCACTACTTTTACAATGTTTAGGGTCAACTCACTACTTTCCTAAGGGCCACTCCCTATGACTCTTTTCTCTTTCTCACTGCCAGTATAAAGGATCACCGTCTTCCTCTTCCTTTTCTCACTGCTATTGGAAGAGATCCAATCATAGTGTATGGGCTTGTAGGTCCCTTCATTATTGATAATGAATGCATCCTCAACTATAGGTAGATGCACTATTGAATCTCTTTCTGTGTTTCTCCTTCACTCCTGTGAAAACACCTAGATGAAACACTTCCACTTTTCACACAATTGGAACAAACTTCTCTTTACTGTAGACACAACAATTACCTCTGCTTTGGAAAGATATTCAAGTAATGCCAAGTCTCACTTTTGCTACTTTGAATGTATTAATGAATAACCTCTTTCTACAATTATTGTCGAATGATGCAGATCCTCTATATTCTTCTTGACCTTCAGAGTTCAGTTGTGGCAATGATACTATTCACAAAGAAATGTAAACATGTATCTCCATACACAATATTCTAGTGTGATAACCCTGCATGAGACCCTGGTGTATAACTCCTTGTGTGAGATCATGGTGCGTACCCTTGTGAGAGATCTTGGCATGAACCCCTGGTACATTGCACGAGTCCCAACTTACACAAGTCCCCTTGCATAAACCCCTGGTGCCTTGCATGAGTCTCACCTTGCGCGAGTCCCTTGGCATGAACCCATGATTCCTTGTGTGAGTCTCACCTTACACGAGTCCCCTAACAGGAACCCCCGGTGCCTTGCATGAGTCTCACCTTATGAAAGTCCCCTAGTGCGAACCCCTGGTTCCTTGCATGAGTCTCACCTTGCGCGAGTCCCCTGGCACAAACCTCCTTCACCACGGACCCCTGGCACGAACCTCCTTCACTGCAAACCCCTGGCATGAAACTCTTTCACCATGAACCCTTGGTGAGAATCTTCTTCGCCACGAACCTCTGGCACAAACCTCCTTCACCACGAACCCCTGATGCCATATCCATATTTTTCATTTACTTTCATGTGATTTTGCGAGTCCCAAGCGCGAGTCCTATTTATGCTTTTCAAATGATCTGGTTGTGAGCTCTAGAGACAATCCTGAGTGTTACGAGAGATCCTTTCGTGAGATCCAAATACAATCACGATTATTGTGAAAGATACCTCAGTGAGATCCAAAGACAATCATGTTCATTGTGCGAGATCTCACCGCAAGACTCAAATTCAATCACGCACAATCTTGCGATTTTCGATGTTGTTGTCTTCCAATACTTTTTGTAACCCATTGCGAGTTCCAAAGACAACTATGAGTATCATGGGAGATCCAAATATAATCATGTTCTTTGCATGAGATCTCACCGTCAGACTCAAATTCAATTACGAGAAATCTTGTAATTTTCAATGTTGTTGTCTTACAATGCTTTTCATAACCCATCATGTGTTCAAAATACAACTATGAGTGCCACATATGATCACATTGAGAGATCAGTTTGTGAGTTTAGTTTATCATTCACACCAACTCTTCATGCCTTCCTTGACAACCATCCTTTGTCAACAACCTCAAACCTTATCAACAAACACAATCAACCCAAAAGCACCATCATGAGGGATTTTTGGATAACAATATCTCCCTTTGGGTTTATTGACAATTCTTTAAATTTTGATACCACATTAAATCTTCTTCCATCATCTTCCAAAAATTTGCTTCTTGGGATAACGATAGTGATAAGAGATTTACTTAACACACACTCTAATCCCACATGATCCATGCTCGACATGATAAACAAGAGTATAATTCAATTTTAATCAATGAAACACTTCATTTCATTCCAAAAAAACTCTTCACCACTCTTATACTTTCATCATGAACCTCAACTATCGTAATATATAATATTTGATAGATCATCTATAGCATCGTCAGATTTAAATCTCCCCCTACTTCATTTCTCCACCAATCAGCTTCTCCCCTATCTTTATTAAAACATTTTATCCCTTTTCTAGCAGAATTTCTCCCCCTTTTTCAACAAACCCGAAGGTTAATTTGTTGTGAGTTTTCAACAGGGTAAAGAACAAAAATTGACATATTAGGGGAAAACACATCACACATCAGAGAGATAGGGTCCCACATCCACACTTTTTCAAGTTTAGGGAGTCGACTAGACTCTAAGAGCCAGTTGATGTTGTTCAAATGCTTCTTTGTGTAAGGCCTTTGTCATAATGTATGCAATCTATAGTTCTGTAGACACATACTCTAATTTAAAAATACCTTGCTTCACCTTCTCCTTGATAAAATGATACTTGATTTCAATGTGATTTGTCCTCAAATTATGGAGTGGATTTTTTCTAAAATTTATAGCACTTGAATTATTTCAATGGATTCTGATATGAAACTTCACTCCAACTCCCATATCATAAATCTATTACTTCATCCATAATAATTGCGTGCAATCTTGAGTGGCTGAAATATATTTAGATTCTATGGTGCTCAATGAAATTAAATCTTGTTTCTTTATTATCCAAGAAATACACAACCTGTCAAGATAGAACTCACCACCTGACATTGATTTTCTATCATCTGCTAATCCGACCCAATTTGCATCTATATAGCCTAATAATTCTTGCTGAGATTTTTCATTATACAACAAACTGAAATCCACCGTGACTTTGATATACCAAAGTATTCTTTTCACTGTAAGCATGTGAGTTTCATTGGGATTACTTTGATACTATGCTTCTTGAAATGTGTTAAAAAAATATCTTGTTGTGTCATTTTTAATTACATAGACTTCCAATGATCTGCCTATATTATATGACATTAACCGCATTGCCTTCATCATCCCATGATAGTTTCATCTGGGTAGCCACCAGAGTCATCATCTCATTGGAATTATCCATTAAAAATCTTCTCAAAACTTCCTTGGTATATTTATATTTAGAAATGAATGTTGAATTATTTTATTATGTCACCTGTAACCCAAGGAAAAATGTTAGTTAACCAATTATTGATATTTAAAACTCACTTTTCATGAATTCCATGAACTGATTGCAGTGAGATTCATTTGATCCATCAAATATTATGTCATCAACATATAATAGTACCATAATCCTTTGATTATTGTCATTGTTGACAAATAGATTGTAATCAACTCCACCACACTGAAAATCAAGTTTCTTCAAAAACTAATCTAGTCTTGAATACTATGATCTTGGTGCTTGCTTTAACCCATATAGTACCTTATTCAATTTAAAAAATCCGTTCTCATATTCATGAATAAGAAAAACATCTGGATGCTCAAAATAAACTTATTCTTCTAGAATCCCATTTAGAAATGTAGACTTGACATCCATCTGAAAAACTTTGAACTTTCTTTGCACTGTTATGACCAAGAATAATTTGATAGTATCTAGCCTTGAAACAGGTTCAAATGTTTCATCAACATCAATAACCTCTATATGTGAGCAAACTTTTCACAACAATCATGATTTTTTATGAATTATTGTGTCATATTCATTCATCTTGTTCTGAAAGACCCATTTGGTACCAATGACATTCTTATTTGTTGGCCTTGAAACAATCTCCCTTGTCCGATTCTTCTAAATTTGGTCGATATCTTCATTTATAGACTGGAAATAGTTTTCATCTCCAAATGATTCTTCAAAACATTTAGGCTCCATCTATGATAAGATTGATTCTTGATGTAGATTCTTCATCCTTCTTATTTGTATTGGCGTTGTCTGATCACTGATTATGTTCTGTTTATCAATTTCAGCTCTTCTCTTTGATCTTTATGTAGAAACTAGTTTGTGTTCATCCTTTTCATTATCTGAATCTTAATTTGAGTCCGCCTCTAGAATTGGAAAATCCCCTGATATACTTATCTCTTCATCGCTGTCCTTCTAAGACTGATCATGTATTTGCTGAAGGTTTCTCTCATTCTCTACTATAGTTACATCATGGCTTTCAACTACCTTTCCCATCCACTTATTAAAGAATTTATATGCTTTGATTTTCTTTGAGTATCCAAGAACTATCCCCTCATCTCCACAAGATTCAAACTTCCTGTGTTTCTTCTTATTGAGAATGAAACACTTACTTATGAAGAATCAAAAGTACTTCAAAGTTGGATTATTTCCATACCATAGATCATATGGAGCCTTCTCTTATTTTGGACATAATAAATCTCTATTTGATGTGTAGACTGATGTCATTACTTCTTATTTCCAAAACTTCTCTGGAAGATCTTTCACAATGAGAATTTTTATAGCCATATTGTTGATAATTTGATTTATTATCTCAATTACTCCATTCTGTTGTGGAATTATTACTATTAAAACTTGATGCCTTATCCCATGTTTCTTGAGATAATTCTCCACTTGGATATTTGTGAATTTTATTCCATTATCTATTCAAATATTTAGGATTCTTTGAACCAACATCTTTTCAACTTCCCTTTGATAAGTTCTTATGCAACTAAACACCTCAAATTTGTGGGTGATAATTGAAACCCATGCCATTCTACTAAATCATCAATGAAGAGAACATAATATCTCCCCCCATCAATAGATCTTGGTGAAATAGGTCCACACACATCAATATGCACCAATCCAAGCACTTTTTTTAACCTTTTCTCTTTTTTCCTTATATGACTTTAAAATGATCTTCCCTTGTTGACAAGCATCACACGTGATAACCTAGGGAGGTCTTGAGTAGCATCATATTTCACTAGATCTTCCAAAGATGTTTGGATCAAGTGACCAAGAAGTTTATTCTATAACTTGTTTTCTTTTTCCTTGTATAGAAAGCACATATCTTATTCTCCACTCACAAGGTAGAGATTCCATTTCATACGATTTCCCTGCAAAACCTCTACACTATCCTTTACCTTGATGATGCGTAATTTCTTAGAAAATATTCTGCCATGTCCTGAGTCACATAGCTATCTAACACTAATAAATTTGTGACCCAGACCTTCAAAAATTAAGACATCAGCACGTATCATATATCTTCCCCCAAAATTGGTTTTTCCCGAGCCAACAATCTTTAGGCCATCATCATTGCCAAATATTATGACACCTTTCTTATCATACTTGATTACGGTCACCAGATCCTTATTTCCTATCATATGATAAGTGCACCCACTATCAATTATCCATATTCCAGTGCGATTTGATGCTTTAAAAGCAATCCCTACCACCACTTTCTGTTCATCTCTCTTATTTTTGATCCATATTTTTGACTTCATACCTGATACATATTGATGATCTTGATCTTCCTTAAAGTACGATGGCTCAAATTCATCTTTTTGATATACATATTAATTTTTTATTTTCAACTCATTTGATGATACATTTAGCTTTTTCTTATGATCAAATTCAATCTACTTCAGCACATTTCTTTGTATAGTTAATGAGTAATATCTTTCTATGTGTTTGAATCCTCCACACCCGAAATAGTGACCATCAAATGATGACATAGAATATTGATCTCTTTATGGATGCCTCTATTGGTTTTGTTCCCTTTGGTACCTCTTGTTAATGGACATACATTTTGTGAGTATCCCATTTTCCCACAACAATAACATCTAATGCGGGGTGCAATCCTGTGTGGAAATAATGCACTACTAGTTATCCCTTGGGTTTTTTGAATCTTATGATTTTGATTTATACCCAAATCAATATTCAATCTTTGAGTGAGTGATTGTGTTCTAACTTCAACCATTACTTATTTCTATTTGCGATTAAACCCCATACCACCTGTATCATTCTAATCAATCATTTTTCTTTCCTGACACTCTTTTGTCTACTTCATTGGAACTTTGAATTCTATTTTCACCTTTTATTTTGCATTTGTATCATGCTATGCTAGAATCAAGAGTTTATCCTGATCTTTCACTTTCCTTTATATACTTACAACTTCCGCTTCAAGTTATTCAATACACTTGATTTGATCTTTTCCAGTACTAGTCAAAATATCGATTTCTCTTTTCTGTTCTTTGATTTTGATCCTATACTCACTGATATTTTCTTATCTCTTTAGCATCGAAGACTTTAGTTTTTCAATTTCTTCATTTAGATCATACTTCTCTTCTTCATATTTCTACATATAAAGTTTGTCATCATGAACCAATTTATTGGGTTTTTTCATTTTTTCTCTCCAAACATCTATTTACTCAAGTGAATATTCTAATTAAGCTTGCATATCAACTCCTCCTTTGACTTCTCCTTCATTAATGTCATTTTCTCCCCTTTTCTAATAACTACCAAAAACTTCCACCATAGCATCTGCTTCATGATCCTTATATTCCTCCAACTCTTTATCCTCATATTCTTATGAAATTTCATCTTCTTTTGAAATAAGATTCTTCTTTTTGAAAATTTTTCTTAAAATTTTTCTTACCTTTCACATAGGATGAATATTTATTCCGAGGAATTTCCACTTCATCCTCATCATTTTCTTGAAACTTATTAGGGAAAATTGCTGCAATATGTCCAACCTTTCTACATTAAAAGCACACAAGTGGGAGTTTCCCTTTGAACTTTCATTTTCCTCTTCGTAAATTTGATGAAAGGAATGACATTATTTCATTTGTATCTTCTTCTTCATACCCATCTTCAATTTTGAGCTTCTTCATGGCCTTTAATTTAACTTATTTAGACATACCCTTTTCCATAGACTCGTTATCATCATTTCTCATCTTGTATGCAACAATAGTACTGTACAAGATATCCAATGTCAGCTCCTTTGGATCTTTATCTTCCAATAAAAAATATTTCAGATTGAAATGAGGTGGAATTCTTCTCAAGATGCACTTGAAAATATTTAAATATTTAATAATTTATCAAATACCACACATGTATTCCAAAACAACATTCACCCTGTCAAATAATGCATCAATAGACTCATTCAGGTGCATTCTGAGATCCTCATACATGTTCCATAGAACTTGAATCTTTGCTTTTATGAATTTTGATCCACCCTCATAAATATTTAGCAACTTTTCCCACATAGCATGTGATGAATTTCATGACATCACCTTTGTATATATAGAATTAGATAGGGCTCCCCCTAAAGCATTGATTGCTTTAGTATCAATATCCAATTCCCTTCGGTCAGCTTCTGATAAAGAACCACTGTCAATACTAGTTGAAATTCCATGCATCACTGCCATAAATACATCCATTCCTAAAGATCAGAAGTAGTGATGCATATGATTGTTCCATAATTGAAAATTGTTTCCATCGAAGATCAGAATCTCTTTGTGATTGAAAACCTTTATCTATTCTACTGAGAGAGAACCACCGACTTTTAACCTTTCCCTTTGGATGATATGGCTCAGCTACTCGATGAAATTAGAACGATGAAAAATCTACCCTATAAGTACCCACAACTATACCCAAGCACTGAATTCATAACATCCCATAGTCTGGATCTAGAATTCCATGAGGAGCATCACAATCAGAGAAGTGTGAACAACGAAGCATAGGTAAGTACCACATCCGATGCTTATATTTATTCTAATTATGATGCCTTATATTTTTCAGGCTCATAAGATGATGAAGAGATTGAAATTACTGTAGAACTTGAATGGGATGAAGAAAACTTTAGTAGATAACACCAGGATAAAGAAAAAGAAGAATAAATTGAAGAGAAAGGAACCTCGACTATTGAGATGCTACAAAGATTTATTTCCAAACTGAGATTGTAGCTAAAGGAAGAAGAACAAGATTAATAATAAGAGAAGGATTAAGAGATGGCTACCATGTTTATCACAAAATTTTATAAAATTTAATTGCATCACAAGAAGAATAAGAAGAATCCATTGCAAGCTATGCTGACTACATAAAAGAACAAATTGAAGCAAAAATAATTAAAGAAGTTAAAGAGCTGGAGAATGAACATGAAGAAATCATTGAAGAAACTCAACACATGAATCCAACCATTAAATAAGAATAATTTTACCGATTCTGGATAGATATAGAGATCCTTCTAGTTATACTCATGATATTCAGACTATGGTCACCACCTCCGAGGTCCACTCCAATTCCATTGTGAAGAAATCAAGATGAGTTGGGAGGATTTAAAAGATGTAATTGGGTGAACACAAGAAGGTTAGATATATATCACACTCCAATTATCTAACCTAGGTATGGTCGAGCTAAACGACCGTTAAAAAGATCAGTTTCCGAGAGGCAACAAGAATTTTACTACTTTTTAGGAATTTAGATTTATTTTCTTCTTAGAATTTAATTTCATATTAGTATTTAATTTTAATCCCCTGATTATTTTTGAACATATTGTAAGGGAATGTAATTTCACTTGTTTATATTAATTTTTAGGTCTATCAAAGGCACATGCAATAAGCGAAAAAGTGCAGGCCAAACCTGTACAACCAATTTTGAAGCATTAATTTGCATGGGGAGTATGAGTTTCAATTCTATATTTTTCATTTGTATTCCCCAAATTTAATTTTTAGAGATTTAATTTCCAATTTCATGCCCGCATTTGATTTATTGTTTACTCAACTAAACTAGGAGACATAAACTGCTTAGAAAAAATACCATGACATGTATTTAAATTTCTTTGTTAATAAATTTAAATGAGAAAAATGAGAAAAAGGATTTGTAGAGATAAGTATGTGGATTAGGATATAAAAAATCATGATTTAGAGAATCATGTTAATCATTGTAGATAAATTTTTTCTAAGATTTGGAAATGTTTTTAATTTTTTATGTTTCCATTAATTGATTTAATTATTCATGTGCATTTCCATGAGTAATTTTCCCAACCATTCATCTTATTCCTGATACATCAACTGAGTCAATATTTTCCATTCTTTATATAGTATATTTCTTGAGAAACTAAGGCATGTTTTCTTCTATAACTTGATTTGCATCTTATTGAAGCTATGACTGAACAGAGTAACTTTTAAAATGATTCAGGCAATCTTTTGTTTATCCATTATCATGAGACCCAACTTAAATTAGTCTATTTTAAGCCCTTAGAATCCATGAACAACCTTTTTAGGAAATGATACGTGTTACAATCCCATCTTATCCATTTTTACCTACCTCTAATTTTTTTACATGATATTTAAAAGAATAAGCATGGGGGAGGAAATCTATTGGGTGTACTGAGAGATACTTCATGATTGATATTTTGCTGGGGTATTTTCCATTATGACATAGGGAAAGGCCATAAAATCTTTTATTGTATTTTATTGTTCACCCCTCTTTCTAAAAAAACATTTTAAAAAAAGATTTTTTTTTGAAAAAATTGGATTGTGTTTTGAGAGGATAAAAAATCACCATTTCCCAGATCGATGATCTTTTGATCATATGTAATTAGGTGATAGATGTGAGATTTTTCCTGAGAATATATTTTGAAAAAGAAAAATAAAATAAAAAGAATAAAAAAAGTGAAATATAGGTTGATTCATTCATTGTGCTTACATGTCACATGATCCCACTCTGAGATATTGGAGGGAGAGGAGACATTCATTAATCTATTTGTAAATATCATGAAAAGTACATTAAATTTGAACCTCATTTTTGAGACTTACTTGATTTATATCATTTACCTATCTTCCATAAGCCTTAGATTCATTTGATCCTAAATGTTGAAGCCCTCATGAATAATTGTGATCTTTATCTTTACGCGGTGGAGATGTTAGATGCCCTGCAAGCCTATGGTAAGTTACATGTTTTTGAGGTATGTATTGAATGTTATTCATTTATACCCTGATGATGAGAAGAAAAATTCATGTGAGGTAAATTGAAAGTGGCATGTATATTAATAATGGATTGAAAATTTTGAATGGATGAATGAAGAAACTTGGCTATTTCAAAAGAGGAAAAGTAAAATACTTGGTTAGCTTGTTTCTTTAAAAAATGATGCATTGATGAATTTTTCTGTGTGATGCTCAAAAATTTAATTTTCCATTTGATCAATTTATTTTGTTGAAATTGAATTTGAATCATGGTAAGATAAATTTCCTTTGTAGTATGTTGAGATTCCATTATTGAGGGAAAGTCTTAACTCAAGTGTGGGGGTATTTGATAAGTGTATTTCATGCATACATTTTAGAGTGTCTCAATATATTAAATTATGTACTTAATTGAAAATTCTTGATAATTTTTGAGAGATTTGACTTGTTTTATATTTTATGGTAGGAAATAATGAATATTTGAAAAAATAATGAAAAGGGGTGAATAATAGAGCAAAAAGACACTTCACGCCATGAGCAAAGCGAAGCGGTGCAACACAAGATTTTTGAGGAAGTTTGAAGCTATAAAAATAGGAGCAGAATGATTAAAAGTAGTCTAATTTGATAACACGTTGTGAATTAATTAAGAGAAATAGTTACACATAGGAAAAGTCATGATGAGGTTACAGGTTGTGAAAATTAGTTACACGTTGTGAGTCTCAATTACACATCGTGAAAGAAGTCAAAGTTCCAAATCTTAAAACGAGATTCATGTGGGATTTATGTAGATTCAAAAGACATGAGGATCAGATTACATGACATGAAACTATGTTACATGTTGTGTACTTTTATAGAAATATAAAAAATAGAGACACATGAGATCTATGATGTGGCCAAGGTTTTTGACCAAAACCCCTATAAGTACACCCTTGGACACACCTTTGGAAGCATTTTGGATAGACCTTGATGAGGAACCACTGCCTGGGATGTGTACCACTATGGATCCATGCTTCTCCACTTTCTTTAGGATTTTTATTTATTATTTTTTAAACCCACTCATGGTTATCATGAGTGGGTGATTTATTTATGTCGATGCATACATGATGAACATGGATTGAATGTATGAGATATTTTATATTTTAATGTAATTTATGTTGTGATTTCACATATGCTTTTCATTTCTATATATTTCTTAATTTATTCTTGCATGATCATTGTGAGTGAGGTTAGGGAATGGTTTTAGTTTCTTTCATTCTTTTAGCATGACCATTTTCTATGTTGATTGAATGCCATCGTTTAATGTGAAGTTTAGGGTTTAGATTTTCTCCCTGAATATTGGGTTTATCTATTACCTATGTTTAAAGAAGGTTTTGGGTTACCCATTATTTATAATCTGAAGTAATTGACAATAAGAAAAGGATAAATTAAAAAGAAAAGCGTTTTCCATGACCATTGTACTAGCTAGGACCTAATTTAAACAACTGCATGATTGTTAATTAATTATTTTATACCTTTCCATCCCATGAATATAGATTCATTATTGCCTGAAACCCATTTAATATTTTATTTTTCCACCTTATTCACCAAATAACATGCTTGATTATAATGGAATGATAAGGTTCATGAACCATATATGTGTTCAATATACAATAGATTTGTTATCCCAATTAGGTTAAATACCATGAGAGAGGGTGAATTAGGGTATGACAAATTAAAACAACTTCCCCTTCAGATCTTATTTCATCATTAAAAAAAACACTATTCTCTCTTCTTCCCATAGAAATATATGAATAGAAATGAAATAATGCATGATACATAATGATTTTTACTTGGCTCACCCTCATTAGGCTATGTCTAAAGAGCATACAATGTCAATGTTCCGATTATACCAAATTCACTAAGGCTCGCTTCTAATAATGATGTTCAGGCTAGATCACTTATATACCCAGGCTCACCACCTTTACATGTTTAAATTTATCTCACTTCTTTCACAAGGGTCATTTCCTATATCTCTTTTTTCTGGATCACTACCAGTGGAAAGGATCACTGTATTCCTCTTCCTTTTCTCATTGCTCTTAGAAGGTACCCACTCACAGTTTATGGAATTTTAGGTCCCTTTATTATTTATAATGAATACATTCGAAACTATAGGTATATGATCTCTTGAATATCTTTCTGGTTTGATCCTTTAATCCTATAAAAACACCTAGATGAAACACTTACACTTTCTAAACAACTAGAAAATACTTCTCTTTACTATAGACACAACAATTACCTCTACTTTGGAAAGATCTTCAAGTGATGCCAAGTCTCACTTTCTCTACTTTGAATGTATTAACAAATAATCTCCTTCTACAAGTATTGTCTAATGGTGCAGATCCTCCAACTTCTTCTTCTCCTTTAGAATTAAGATGTGAAAATGATAACATTCACAGGAAAATGTAAGAGCATATCTCCATACGCAATATTCTAGTTTGATACCCCTATGGGAGACCCTGGTGAATAACTCATTTCACGAGATCATGGTGTGTACCCTTGTGTGAGATCTTGGCATGAACCCCTGACACCTTGTGTGAGTACCACCTTGCCCGAGTCCCCTGGTATGAACCTCTAGTTCCTTTCACGAGTATCACCTTGCGTGAGTCCCCTAGCACAAACACCTTAGCACCTTGCATGAGTCTCACATTGCATGATTTCCCTAGCACAAACCCCTGTTGCCTTGTGCGAGTCTCACCTTGCGCGAGTCCCCTGGCGTGAACCCATGGTGCCTTGCATGAGTCTCACCTTGTGCGATTCCCATGGTGCGAACCCTTGGTGACTTGCATGAGTCTCACCTTGAGCAAGTCCCCTGGCATAAACCTCTTTTACCACAAACACCTAGCACAAACCTCCTTCATTGCGAACCTGTGGAGCGAACCTTCTTTACCGCAAACCTCTGGTGAAAACCTATGGAACAAACCTCATTCTCCACAAACCCCTAACATAATTTCCATATTTTACTTTATTTTCATGTGATTTCATGAGTCCCAAGCATGATTTCTATTTTCTCTTTGTGTAATATTTGGGCGCGAGCTCCAAAGACAATCATGAGTGTTACACGAGATCCTTCTACGAGATCCAAAAACAATCACGAGTGTTGTGTAAGATCCCTCTGCAAAATCCAAAGACAATCATGTGAGTTGTGAGAGATCTCACTAAAAGACTCAAATTCAATCATGCAAAATCTTAAAATTTTCAATGTTATTGTCTTCCAATACTTCTTGTGACCCATCACAAGTTTCAAAGACAATTATGAGTGTCACACGAGATCCAAAGAAAATCATGTGATCTACGTGAGATCTCACCATGAGACTCAAATTCGATCATGTGAAATATTTCAATTTTAAATGTTTTTATCTTCCAATGCTTTTCATGAACCATCACATGTTCAAAAGGCAACTATGAGTTCCATGTATTATCACATTGCGAGATCAGTTCAATACTTGTGCTTCGCGAGTTCAGTTCAACATTCACACTAACTCTTCATGCCTTCTTTAATAACCACCCATTGTCCAAAACCTCAAATCTTGTCAAAAAACACAATCAACCCAAAATCACCATCATTATGTATTTTTGGCTGACAATATTTGAAATATATTTTAGAATAGGATAATAATTCTCCATTATCTATTCATCCTAAAAGTATAAATATGTATAGAGATATGAAAGATCATTTCTGGTGGGACAACATGAAGATATATATTGAAAAGTTTATATCATGGTACTTGTAATGTCATCAAGTTAATATAGAGTGACAAAATTATAAGGGGATGTTACAACTATTACCCATACCGGAATGAAAATGGGAAAACATCACCATGGATTTCATTGTCAGACTCCCCAAAACATATAAAGGGAATAATGTTATTTGGGTTATAATTGATAATATTACAATGACAGTACACTTAATTGATATTAGAAAATATTTATATCTTTATTATATTTACATAATATACATTAAGGAAGTGGTAAGGTTTCATGGAGTACAACATTCTACTATATATGATCGGGATCTGAGGTTTACCTCAATTTTTTGGTGAAGTATTCAATAGGTTTTCGATATAGATTAATGTTTCAAATATGTTTATTGTACTTAAATATTAAGTTATTCTAAGATAACCATTCAAACCCTAGAATATATGTTGAGATATTATTCTCTAGAATTTAAAGGTGTTTGGGAGCAATATCTTCCTCTAGTCGAGTTTTCTTACAACAATAGCTTTCACTCGAGCATTCAGATAGACCCTTATGATTACCTTTATGGAAATAAGTGTAAAAATCTAATGTACTAGGATGAATTTGGATAAATAAAGATATTAAGACCTGATATAGTTGAGGAAATTCTAGAGAAAGTGAGAACCATTCAACATCACATCAAGGTATCTCATAGTCGACAAAAAAGTTATGCTGATAACCATTAAAGAGATTTGGAGTTTGAAGTTGGTGAGAAGGAGTTTTTGTAAATTTCACCATGGAAGAAGGCTATAATATTTGAGAATAAAATAAAGGTGATCCCTAGGTATATTACCCCCTTTTAGATTCTTGATCGAGTAGAGATGACAGATTATCCTTTGGCGCATCCACCAAACCTCTCTCAATTTCATGATGTGTTTTGTGTATCTCTTCTAAAAAAGTTCATACCCGATCCTCCACATGTAGTGAAATAAAATTTCTTACCATAGGATCATGATATTTCTTATTAATAACAAATGGTATAAATATTGGACCATAGATATAAAGTGCAATAGAATAAGAATACTCACTTGGTTAAAATTCACAGGAGGAATCAGAAATTTAAAGAAGCTACTTGAGAACTCAATGATGAAATAAAAGAAATATATCCCAATTTTTTTATATTTGAGTGAAAAAATTAAGAGGGAAAAATTAATTTTAATGGGAGTATAATGTAAAAATTTTAGAGTTTATGATATTTTTCTTTTCAAATAAATTTGTTTTTTCGCTAGCTTGTGATACACACAACCCCATGTCTAAATGAATTATAATATAATATATCATTATAACCTATTAATTAAATTATTGGTATGAATAGTAATAACCAAATTTTAAAAATATGTATAAATTTTTTAGATAAATCAAATATATTTTTATTAAATTATTTATATGCTTTGAAAAATATATTTTCCTTCAAATAGTTTTCATTATTTTTTGTGAGGAAATAATATAATCAATTTTTTTACAATTTTATAAAATTTATCTGAAAAAATAAACATTATTTTTGAAATAAAAATTCATAAATTATCTTATATTTAATTTTTTTATAATTTTCTAAAAAGATTATTTTTTTGATAATTAGTGAAAAATACAATTTTATATTAAAAATTTTCTTTTCATTTAAAGAATTTACAAACTTCAATTTTGTTTTAAAATGGTTTTAAAAGTAAAATTAATTCAATTATATTATTATTAATACAAATCAGGTTATAGTAATAAATTTTATGTTGAATTTTTATATAATTTTTTTTATACTTACCAAAACATTTTCATTAGAAAACGATTTTTTGGCGTGTTTGTGTGTTTAATTTTAAATTAAATATACCACTTCTATAAATTAAACTGTGTAAAATGGATTCCATATTTTTAATAATAAAAATTAATATTATTTAATAAGTTATACTTAATTTTTGGTTATAATGAATAGTAAAAAAGTAAAATTTTGTTACCATGGTTAAGTTTAAAACAGGTTTACTATGGGGTTAAACTAAAGTGATAATGGTTAAAATGAACTAAAAAATGTATAAATTCTATTTTATGGACATATTTAGAAAATATATCAACTAATACTTGAGAATATTACATTTTGGATCCATTTTTTGTAAATAATACATTAATATATTTTATTATTTTAAAAAATTCCAAGTAGGACCTCTCCTCCACTTTTAAAAGGACACCCTATCTCCTCTACTATAAACACTTAAAGATCCATTTTTTCATCCAATAACTTTAAAAATAACTTAATTACATCACTCAAAATGTCTTAGAGTACCTATTTTTATTATAAAACCATCCTAAGAAGTATTTAGATATAAACATAAAGAGGTTATCTGAAGAATAAGTATCATTCTTAATGATGTATTTTCATTTTATTTTTTATTATACCTCATTCAAATATTATTCAACCATTATGAAATAATAACAAAATAATATTTCATAAACTTATATTCTATTATGTTAATTTTATAACCTATATCAATATCCTCTTCCATCAAATGGGAAATGAAATTGTTGACCATGTTTATGGTGGACTACCACCTCGCGAACCGATGTAATTCATTTTCCATCACTTCCTATCATAGATGGATATAATTATAGATAATATATATAAATATATATATATATATTAAATAATTATACTTATTTAATTATGATATCACATCATCCTTCTTACATTCCAATTTTTTGGAGAATGATAATGTCGCTCGTGCGTATGTATGGACTACCACATCCATAAAGCGATCTGATTTATTTTTCATTTCTTTTTGAAATGGATGGTAATAAGTATGTATTTAATGAATAAATATGATTTATATGATATAATAATAATTCTATAAAGTTTAATTATTATTTAACTTTTTTTTATTCCATCCGTCAAAAAATGAAAACAATGTGCATGTGTACGTACGACCTACCGTCTCCATGAACGGTGTAATTATTTTTTATATATCTAGATTTTATGGATGAATATAAATATTTATATAATGAATATATATTATATTTATATAATTATTAAAATTATTAATATTATGTAACCATGATGAATGTACAAGGGCTAAAACCGCTAAACCAAAACATACATGAAAAACGAAGCAGTTATCACCTAGAAGAGTGATTTTAACAAAGAATTATTAATAAACAGGTGATAAAAGGTTATAAGTAATCATATATGTTATTATATATATGATCATGGTTCTATAATATATGTATAATAAATCTATATTTATTGTATAGTAGGTTCAGACACATACAAAGGAAGTCAAACCTGAGGTAAGGGTTATTTGTTACAATCTCATTGTTTATCAGGGTTGTTTATGATTAAGTTCTATTGATGAAATATTATGGTTTATATATAAATAAACTCATTAATTTTATTATACTATATTTATTTCTGTATATTACATGTTTTATTTTCATTTTCCTCTCTTTAATCACTAAATATATCGAAGTAATATTTTTATGGAAAACTGACTTTATTTCTCCCTTCTGTTGAAAATATTTTCCCTTCCATGTCATTATTTTCTAAATTTTTTTTCATGATTGTTTTAATATTTATTGATTTTTTAAAGTCATTTTTACCCATGATTTAATTTTTACAAATTTTTTTAAAAGGAATCTTCTTTTTGTTTTCTGAATGAGCTACTTTTTGACTATTTTTTTACAAATGGGTGAAAGGAATGTTTTATTTTAACTTATACGAAATGAATATAATTTCCATCCATCATGATCATTAAATGATCTGAAGATTTTTTTAAAAGTTTATAAGTTTCTTTTCAAAGAATATTTTTTCCTTAATATTTGGTAAATTTTTAGATTTTAAATAAGTGATTTCAAAGTGAGAAGGTTATTTTCCTCAAGAAATGTTCCAAGTGATCTCTTTTAAAGGCATTTTTCATCTAAGATAAAATCATTTGATGTTAAATAATATTTACTAGGGATACGATACAATGATACTATCTTAATTTTTTCTCTAGATGTTTTATTATTATAATGAAAATATGTTTACGAAACCCATTTCTTTTCCATGGGTTATGACATGATGATTTTTTATGAAACCCGTTTCCTTTTCAAGGGCTATGATATGATGAATGTTTTATGATCTTATGAAACACATATGTATAATTTTCATCATGTTATGGGTGGTCCTAGAATTATATATCCCTTTAATGAATTATGTAAATATGGATATCTCACGAGATAAATATGAATGAAATGAGGAGTGAACCCAATTTAGTAAGGGACTATATCCACTATAGTAGTCTTGGGAGAGAAAATTGACTACTATGATAGTTTGAGGAGTGAACCCAATCCACTATGATATTTTGGGTAATAAAAAGTTACTGTTTAAAAAAAAATTCTATACTTATTTGTATTCTTTAAACTTATCTCTTATGATAATTTTTTTCTCTCATGGATCATGTTATTTGATCCCTTTATTATCTATGTCTTATAAACTGCCAAGATTTATGCTATGATCTAAGTTTATGATATATGATATGTAGGGTATTGTTTTTAAATATTATGGTCATGTTCTCATACCATCATGATCATGTTATGTTTAAGTGATCGTTGACATCTCACTTGTTTACTATTATTGAGCATCAGTGCTCACCCTTTCTCATGTTTCCTTTCCTTTGGAAACTTGGATACATAAAAATCATTAATTTTGGCACTTCAAAATGTTGCTTATGTATGAATAATATATAAACTTCATAGCTCATATAAGGTTAAAAACAACTTAAGTAAGAATCATTAGTAGTTGCATTAGGTTTTTGATATTGAAATATTTCTCAGGTAAGATTTTTGTCTTATACAATTTTCCAAATACATAAGTTTCTTCCTTATACAAAATCAATGTTTAAGATTCTTTATTTTGAAAAAATCAATATATAAGATTTATTCCTTTGTAAAATATCAAATATATAAGGATTTATTCCAATATTCACTATATATATAAGGTTTTATACTTTGATATTTTTTTTCAATAATTTCAGAATAATAATTTCAGAATAATAATTACACATTGATAAACTTAATAAATAAATAAATAACATAAAATCTACTTAAATTAAATAACAATAGTAACACAAACTAGTATTTTTTGAGAAAAAAATTAGAGTATATGAGATTATTTTGGATTATAAATAGAGAACAACATAGTCCAACAATTCATCCCTTTTTTATGATTACAAAACCTATAAAATTAAAACATAAAATGTTATAGATTTTTCATAAATAAAAACTATTAAAGTAAATAATTTTTTTCAGTACTCTCTCCCTTTTTGTGATATCAAAAATAAAGTTAATTAAAATGGATAAGACAATTAATTTTTTCATACTTTAAATATAACAGTAGGGATATAATACTGAAATGAATATAAAATTTTTATTTACTTTTATTGACCTTTAAATAAAAAAAATCCACTTTTATAAAACAAATAAGAACAATGAAAACAAAAACTTTCATTAAATAATTCAAAATGAATAAGTTATCATTCTAGAGACTAAATTTTAATATTTGAGAAAAAAATAGAGGAAAAAAAGTCATGTTCAATATGAAATAAAACTCCTACTTAAACTAATAATTTTTATTCAAACTAAATATACCAATGATATTAAAGGGATTAATAAATGAATGAAATGTGAACATATAAGAACAAACCATGTATACTAAAGATAGAAAATACTAAATAGTACATGAATGAAATATAATAGAACAATGTAAGCCAATCAAATCATATATTACTTCTGGATGGTTAAGAAGTTAACTCCTTTCTAATCCAACATACAGATAAACTCAACACTATTCCTCTAGTATCCTACTTTAGAGTTTCTTAGCTAATTTTAACCCAAATAAAATTCAAAAAACATGGAACCTAACTCTTAGGGTCACCTAATTACTTTCTTTCCTTTCAAAAGATAATCTAGGGATACCCATCTTTATCATGAAACAACCCAGTTGGATCATCGAGGTCTTGAAAAGTGTTTAATTTGGAAGGAATTTTACACTTAGTATTTTTAAAGGGGATTTAATCACACCGTATTATATTATGTATTCCCATTATATGTATGCATGATTTTAATAATTTAGTTTATAATCCTTATTAAATCCACCAAATGAATATGTTTAAACCATATTGATGTGAAAATATTTACAAAAATCATGAGTAAACCCTATTCATGATATAAGTAAACTAAATAAATTATCATATCTAGTATATAACTCCTTATATGCATGTATGAAAATTTATAGAGGCAGTTTATATTTTTAAACAAAAGCATACATCAACTTGTAATATAAAAAATTTATATTCATTAATAAACATGGAATGAAACCAAATAAATGAAAAATTAATAAATTTAAATGTGAGATATGCATTAATGAACAATTAATAAATAAATAAATTAGAAACATCTTTTAATTCACTTTATACATGGATTGATGGATTTTAAGGGATCATCTCATGATCATTGGAAGCAGAAACAAACCAATATGATGCCTGATATACCTTCAAGGAATCAAAAGAGCATGGAAATGAAGAACACCATAGGTGTAAGCATACTTTAAATACAGTAACAATATTTTTTACCTTCTTATTGAATAGATTATGGTTTATATGGATCACTGAAGCAGAAAATATAGGCTTCCTACCATCTAAGGGGATTATATTATCTAGGTAACCCATGTTTTATCTTAAGGACCTCAAAGAATATAATGATTTCTATTAACTTCACCATACTAAAAACTATAATTCGAGAGGAAATGATCTTCTATTATATCACTTGCATTAAATTTAACACAATAAGTAAATATCACATCTTTTTATAAGAATCTAGGATGCTATTACTTTAATGATTTTTTTAGATGCGCTGAACGTATTATATAACATATCATGGAACCTATATGATAGATGTTGTTATAGTATTTGTTGAAATCCTTAAATTAATGCTCAAGTCATTTATAATTCATTCCTAATAAATTATAATCAAAGAACCATGAGGCAGAGAAGTGAAAATTCCACACCCTAAGCACATAATATGTTGGGTCCAACATTGTATTGGGTTGCATCACATGCACACCAAACTTCTTTGAAATAAATGTATTCTCGATATCCTACTTAAGGATTCATTGTAAACAATGTATCCTTAAGATATATGCATCATATGCATACAATTTTAGTGAAAATACAACAATCTTCCACTTGAACTAAAATCTATAAGGACTTTACACAATAATTCACAACTCTGTGAATCCATCCAAAACTCCCTTTTCACACTTTTTTATCAAACTATATTCATTTTGAAATAAAATATTTTTCTAAAACTTAATCCTTATCTAAATTCCAAACTATATGACCTTACAGGTCTGTGTAGAATTGAAAAAAAATATATGAAATTCTTATTTTATAGATATAAGAAAAGAGTGGAATCTAGAAAATAATTAGTTCACATTAGGATACTAAGGGGTTTAGTGTGATCTCCCTTAACATTCTCATATCTCTTACAAACATTTATACTAAAATAGTTAACATATAAATCATATGTATACCTATAAAATCACTTTTTCCCATGACACTGAGTGACCACTAGACATGAAATAATATCAATCGAGTATAGGCCATATCACTCTTTCTTAATTCTCCAAAAAATACTGACTAGGTTGATGGATACATCACATTCCATTGATCTAACATATGAGCACATCACATGTCCCTCATCCATGTAGCTAAAAACATCATATGTAACTCAAATAAGCATGTCCATTTATTTTCTTAGTATAATTCAATCAAGGGACAAATGTATTTACTTTTCATACGAGTGGTAAAATTCTATCTTGGATGATCTCTAATCAACAAAATTATTAGAAACATGCCCCATCACACCCTAATTATCCAAGTTATAGTGACTTGCATAAGAAATATTAAAAAATTTGAAGGTTCTTATGCTTGGTATATCACCAACCTTAGGTAAGAAGGATTTATTTTAAGTATAAACCCCTAAGTATATTGATGATTATATAGAATTCCATGAGATATAATTTAGTAGGTCATTATAATTAATAAGACTCTACTTATTATCTCATTAACATATTCTTCATATCTTGTATACAACCCTTTAAAACAAGAAAAAGATTCTAGTCATTCTAATCTGAACATATCACCACAAACCATAATACTCTAGGATGATCATTGATTATAAAACTCAAAGTTTTACTTTGAGGGTGTATTATTATTCAAATATTAATCTAAAGTAAACTAAAGTATACATGAATAAATGATAAATGAATACTTATTTTATTAATAAAATAATAAAACATTTACAAACATTACATAAATATATTATATATCATTTTCTAAGTGATTTAACATGACCCTAATATTGTTTCTACAATAATGGTTTCATCAATGGATCTACTATATTATCCTTTGTATCCACAAAAAAAATCTTTATACCACCCCTCTCAATAAGCTCTCATATAACATGATATTTTCAATGAGTATGTTTGGTACTTTGGTGAGACTGTGGTTCCTTTACCTAAGAAATAACTTTATTATTGTCATAGTAAATCTCATTTTCTCCATTGATGCTAGAAACTACTCTACATTCAATAATAAACTTATTGATCCAAATAACTTACTTTTCAACATCTGATGTAGTGATGTATTCTACCTTTGTTGTTGGGTCCTCCATGGTGGATTATTTGGAACTCTTCTAAGAGATAACTCCACTATTTAGGAAAAATATAAAACTAAATTTATATCTCATATCATATCTATAATATTAGAAACTAACATCAATGTAACCTTTTAAATGGAGATAATATTATTCTATAATGATCAATAAAATATCCTTAGTCCTTAAGTACTTCAAGATGTTCCTTAAATAAATCTAGTGACTCTCACCAATATTGGATTTACATCTATTGGTTATTCATAGATAATAGGAGACATCAGGTTAAGTACACAACATGGTTCACATGATAGATCCTATAGAAGACACATATATAATTATATTTATCATTTATAACTCCTTATAAGGATATTTAATCTTCCAAATATCTGTGCAATGCAATAATAGTAAAGGCCCCTTCTTGGAGTTCAATATGGTAAACCTCTTTATCAATTTTACAATTTAAGTGTTCTAATTGAGTCCAATTATCCTTTTATATCTATATTTAAAGATCTTTATACCCAGTATATAAGTTGATTCACCCATTTCTTTAATCAAGAAGAATTTACCCAATCACATCTTCAACCTCTCAGATAGAAGGAAGACCAAGAAATTTCTTGGGGAACACATCAGTGTATTCCCTCATAATGGTCATGTATTCGAGGATAATTCTTTCCTTATACTCAATCATTTGAGATAGATACACTTGCTCATAGGGAAATAATACACATTCTTGAGATATTGGTTCTAAAGAAGATTCATCTTTCTCCTTGCACTTGTATGAAATTAAGGGTTGATTCACAATATAGAGAGTGGTTTCCTTCTTGCTTCAATTCATGTTGGCTTTATATAGGGAAAGAAAATCCATGCCCAGAATTGCATCAAATTCCACCAAAGGAAGTATGATAAGGTTCTCAGGGAAATTCAGCCCAAAAATAGTGATAGGGGAGGAGTTATATAATTGGTATGAAATAATTTCCCCATTTTTCATTTTCACTGAAATCTCTACCTACATGATTTATGGTGATTTTTGAATAGTTCTACTAAATTTTCATGATACGACGAAATGCATAGAAACAGAATAAAAAAATACATTCTCTATTATTGAATGAATAACTAGCATACTTGTCACCACTTCATTTTTAGAACCCACCTCTATGTAGTGATGGAAAAATATCTCCCTTACTGCCTTGGAGGTTTTTAGTTATCTCAAAAAACCCTTGGCTTAGGGCATTGGTTTGCAAAGTGCCATGGTTCCTTGCAGTTGAAGCAATGGACAATCCTATGAGGGTTGACTAGATAATTCATTTCCTTTATTGAATTAGTGGGTTTCTCCTGTTGGAAAAAGTTAGCTAGGTTCTCTTCCTTCCTACACCTAAAGCATTTATTTACCCCCTTAGAAAATTTATAAGGTTCTTATTTTCATACCTTTGACAAGTGGGATGATGAAATTTCTTGGCACTATTAGATTTCTTCAAAAAACTTCCAGAATTAAACTCCACTTTTTGTTTCTTATCTCCATGACACCCTTAGGATTTTTTGATGTCCATTTCAACTTTAAGGGAACATCAGAAAATCTTCTCATAGCTATCAAATCCATGGATCACCAGGGATTTTTTAGACTAGGTTTTATCCCACAAAAGAAGTGGTTAAACTTTCATTTGGGGGTAACAACAAAGACGAAGGCATATCATGCAATTATTTTAAATTTCACCTCATACACCCTGATAGATACATCATGTTTTTTCTTAAGGTTTAGGAAATCCCTTTCCATTTTAATCTGGAGAGTTCGAGGAATTTTTTTTTCAGAATTCCTTCTACTCCATTGCTTTGATATCTTCCTCATGCTTTGTATTTTTGATCAATGTACAACACAGATCATCTTATACCTCCATAAAATAAATATCCATAAAAACCTTCTCTTATTCAAAACATTTAAAGATGGAGAAGATCTTCTCAATGGAGTTGATCCATTGTTCTGCGATTAAGGGATTAGATGATCCATTGAAAGTAGGAGGCCTTTTTTCACATAAAGCTCTCAATCAAAGCTTGTTCTCTCTTAGGGGTTTTTTACTCTCTTCTTGATATAGGTTTCTATTTAGAACTTGAGTTATTTAATGAAATATACCGACCCAAACAACCACCCAAATAGTGCTAAATGGGCTGGGTGTTACTGACCTTAGGTGCACCTCCCCAAACGCCAAAGGCTTTCGACTAGCAGCGAGGGTGTAATTAGGTATAGTTGGGAGGCTATACCCTATGGGAATAGGAAATGGTACTGGTTTGAGTATAATAATATAACATGTAGCAGAATTTAAATGACTCAGCAGACTTGAACCAGACCTATAAAGCAGAAGCACATCCAATAACAATAAACAACAGAATAAATATAGATACAACTGTAGTTGAAAGTAAACAAAACAACATATTAAACACCACTTGTGACTACTAATGAAAAAAATAAGGCATGCATCCTTAATAGGTCATACATGTCAATACACAAAGGGAGCCCATGGCTAACCACTATAGCTATATATAAGAATAATCATGATGATACAATAATGAAATCTAAAAAAAATTAAAACTTTATCTAGGCATGACCTCAAGGTCTATACTAATCTCCATGCCAACCAGTACTACGATCCAGCTCTTGAGGCTGATCCTTTACCTGTACATAAAACCATAAAGTCTACATGCGTCCCAAAGGGACCATGTAGGGTGTTAGATGAATCTCATTAGGATACCACCCAATGGTATGTACCTATTATATGTGTTTAAGCAGACATGCATCTTTAAGTAAGGTAAACAGTATGATGCAATAATAAACACAATCTCCACTGGTTCTCGGCAACCACAAGGGAGTGTCACTTGCTTCAGCCAATACCAGAATTTCAAAAGCAAAGAGAGTCCTTGGACCATGGCCAAAGGTACCCTTGTAGTCACAAAGTCTCGGTGAACCATGAGGTTCCACCTCAAATACATAACCCAGCACCACGTGCCTCCTGAAACCTCGTGTCTCAAGTACCGACATCTCGAGGGCACACCCAAATAATAGTAACCTAGTCCCATGGACCCCTTCTCGAAAGCTCACGTCCTTGGCATAACAACCGAATGAAAAATTATTCCCGTCCTTAAATAATAACTGAAGGAACTGCGATGTATGTCCTAAATAAATATCCAGGCCCAAGGCCTCAATCACGATGATCCTCAGCCCCTAACCTAACAGCCTCACCACTATCCCCTGAATGCTCCTCACATTCCATGAGGCTTCCTATAGTAATCACCCCCAAACTAATAATACCTAAATCACAAATCTTGGGGGCCTCTACCTACACGAGTAGTCAAAACCACCTCATCATAGAGTCTACCTGTCTAAACATGACTCAAATCGGTGCTTTGGCCATCACAGGTGAGAGGAAATCACAAAAAAGAACCCAATCCACACCATCTCTGACACCTCATGTCCCTGAGACCATGTTTCTCAAACCCGATGGCCATGACATCCAAGTATCTCGGGCCATGCTCAACCTAATAGTCACACTACCTTAAACTGACATCCATGACACCCAATACCGTGGTCAAACCACCCAATACAATCCGTTCCATGCCCAACCTATGATCAACATCACTCAAGAAAATTTGATCCATGACCAACATAACCCCAAGGGTTCCATCACATGTAATTCAAAAATTACATATATTCATACAATTTAAACAACACATTATAATCAAAAATTCAATTTAAAAAATTGAATTATACAATTTAAACAATTATCATAATATGGCATGGAGGTCTTGAATGCATCTAAACAGTTTAATCAAGATTAAATAATTTAGACATATCAATATAAATCAATACAATTCATTTAAAACCATTTTGGCACCCTAATTCAAAATAACCCGATGAGCAAAAAACTCTTGCCCGACCTCACTCAAGCATACTAAGTAAGAAAATAACCAATGACATCCCACAAGGTTTAAAAATAAAATTAAAATTCAATAATAGGGTTCTACTTAAAAACCCATCGTTGTGATAAAAGCATCAACCTCCAAATGTCCACCAAAACACAAAAAAAGGTATGCACCACCTACCTCATACTCGTATGATGTTCTTCATCCAGTATCAGCCTCTAATTTGTTCTAGAATAGGGTAGATCTACAAAACGATAAAAAAACTCAACCCTCGATAACTTGGTCGAGAGAATAAATTATGAAGAACAACTCATGAGTAATGGAGAGCTTACCGATGGGGTCTTAATGGATTTTACAATGTTTGAATCCTAGTTCAGATGAAGAGTTGGGAGCCAAATGAAGTTCGAGCAGCTGTTTTGAAGAGGTTTTGTCTAGAGCCAGAAAAACGAGGCTACTGCCCATTTTAAGAAAAAATTACAAAATACATGGTGTGTACTTTGGACTACATTTCATGTAGGTTCTTTTATTGTTCCAAAGATAGTTGAGTTTTGCTGACTTACTTTCCAGGTCTTGCTGACATGAATACATGGCGTGTGGAAGGAATACACGACATGCACATGTTTAATTCTCTCTACCCTTGATGAAATTCCAACACACCATGTATTACCATTACACGGCCAGAGAGTACTCAACGTGTACTTGGGATTACATGATGTGTAACCCTAAGTCAGGTCGTTTGACAGTTTGATTCTAGAACTTGCCTAGTTTTTCCCTATTTTCTCAAAAACAACCTGAAAAAAAAGAAACTTGTACCTTAAAGGAAGAAATGGTGTAACACCCTGATATTTTATGAGAAGTATATTTTTTTATGTCTTATGTTATACGCGACATCAAAGGAATATTTCACTACACACAGCACTAGCTTGGCTTGCGTTACATGCAATCACGACCTTCCTCGATAGCGTATGTAGTACGCAATACCGGGTTTCACTAAACAACGATATATTGTTATAATATTATTATGGACTAGCAGTTATGAATAGAATTAACTAAATTTTGAGTTTTATAACATTATTATTTATCTTATATATTTTCTAGAACATGGTATGAGAACAAAAAAAAATTTTCGGGTAAAATAAGTATTTTTCAAAAAATGCAGTTTTGCCGCCTTTTGATGGCGCACCAACTTTAAATCTAGTTTTTTGACAAGTTTATAAGTTCAATTTTACAAAATAAAATTCTTCTTTGGAATCAGGATATAAAAAATTACTTTGGATAAATTTTTCATATTATTCTGATAACTTTCATATTTTAATGAATAGTAAAAACACGCTATATTTTAATTAAAAACAACTTTTTTCATCGCAATAATTTATATGGTTAAATTATAATATTGAATGGTTTTAAAGTATAAATATAATATATTTTTACCATTTAATATAATTTATATCATTACCATTAATTTTACATTGAATTCATAGGTAAAAACATTTCAATCTTTGGCAATGTTTTAACTTTTAAATCTCGTTTTCTTAACAACGAGATTAATTTTAAATTAATTACTGCAACTTCTGTATTTTGAATTTTGAAAAATTGATTCCATATTTGAATTCAGTGGGTCCAAATTATGTTAATAGGTTACTTTTTTTTTGATATTATGAATAGTAACTACGGTAATTTTTATTTACTACAGTTAAAGGTAAATCGAGTAATTAAGGGTAAATATAAGATTATAAAATTACCCTAACACCTGAAAAAATTCTATTGGATGACTAAAAGTCGACCCTTATCACCTAAGTGTCTAAATAAATTCATTTTATGGACTTTTTAATATTAAAATAATTTAATTATTATTAAAACCAAAGAAAATGACAACATGTCTCTCTCTTAAATCTTATAAGTATAATAATTTTAATTTAGTGATAAACTTCATGAAACTTTAAATATGAATAGTCTCAAGAAATATAATAAAATTATATAAATCATGTGAATTTATTTATAATTTTTAAGTATTAAATAATTATCATTAATTATGACACAATAGTGATGTTGAAATTATTTTATTGATTGAATTATCAAATAAATGATTTTAAAAGTATTAAAATAAATATTATATGAACTATTTAATGTGATCCACTAATTTTCTAGATAAATATGACATGTTATAAATCTATCAAATCTTTTAGTTCGAACATATCTTCTGTGTATATTTTATTTAAATTCAAATAAATGAATAGTGTCAAAATTGACACTATTGTTATTTTATAAAAATTACATATTATAAAATCGTTTAAAAATCACAAAAATATTTAAAAATTATAAATTAAAATTTATATGGTCGAAAATGTAATAAAGTATACAATTATGGACAATTCACAACATATAAGTAATTATTTATAATTATTTAAAATTTAGAATATTATTACCACCAATAAAATTAAATAGATTATATAAAGATAAATCATATTGATAATGTTTAAAATAAATTCACAACTTACCTAATTTTTTTTGGTTTATGAGATTACAACCCTATCTCATCTAAGATTTGGATTTGAGTAATTTTTCGGAGGTTTTTAAGTGGGGTTGGAATTTATTATAAATTAATATTTCTTATAATTCCAAAGGTGCCCCTCTCCTCCCTTATAAAAGAGCACCTCCTCCTTCTCCTCTTTACACAATTTAGAGTCTTCAATCTCGGCCAAACCCTGACCATTTCCCTTCTCAACTTCCCTAGAATCATACTAGAGGTCCTGGTCTTCTTCAAAGACCAATTTTAGTGCCCTAAGAGGAGGTTTCAAAGAGGCGTGTCGAAGAAGAGGTAATATCCGCTACTGATTCTTTCAAATTTATTTCTTCTTCTACTTAATCTTATTTAGTTGTTTCATTATGAATTAATAACATCAGTATCACTCATATACTGATATGTTATTATAAATATATAACAACCCTATTTCACTTTCTATCCATCTTACGGAAAATGAAATCACCGCGCGCGTGTACGTATGGAATATCGTCTCCACGCAGTGGTGTAATCTGTTTTCCACCACCCCCTTACTTGGATGGGTATAATGGTGTAAATAATAACTATATATGATTATTGTAAATTGATATTGATTTTGAAATATTATACATATACTTCAATACAATTCCATGATCATGGGAACGATATCATCGCTTGTGCGTACGTACGGCCTACCGTCTCCACGATGTGATGCGACTCGTTCTACATGATCATCATTGAATAATGATTATATAAATGAATTGAATGAGTAAATATGATATATATTACACTAATACAATTCTGGAAATAAGTTATCTATAACCTAAAAAGAATAATAAGAATTTATTTGACAAAACACGCATAAGAACATAAAGCAATAAACACCCGAATAACAAGTAGCAATGGAATATTACTAATAAGAAGATAAGAATATGACCATATATGATATCATGAGTATGATTATGGAATAAGTCAATGAAATTATTTAAATCATTATATAGAAGTTTCAGCCACGTACAAAGTATATCGGACCTAAGGTAAGGGAAAATCTGCAATCTCATTTTTATCTGAGATTGTTTATACTTCAGAATTTATTGAGGAATATTTATCATCCACATCCATGTTTCGTCAATATGTCATATTATTTATATCCTCATACAATTGTTTAAATCCAATTTTACCCTTTGTTGAGTTTTTAGTAAAAGATATTAAAGGAATCTTTTGTCGTTTTTAGTACGAGATACTTTTTGACTTTTCTGGCCAAAGTACGAGAAGAATGTTTTTTAACTTATACAACATGAATGGATTTTTATGATTTCATAGAACATTATTTCCATGAATTTTCCTTTACAAGTTTTCAAGTTTATTTCTAATTAACTTCTTTTAAAATTGTATGACATGTTAAGAAAGGAAAAGTGTTTTTTTAAGTAGAAAGGATATTTTCCTCAAGAATGGAGTTCAAGTATTTTATCAAAATTATTTTTAATCTAAGAAAATATAGGGTTCTGTTTCTATCCATATTGTTACATTGATTTGATTATGTTGTGATGGAATTATTTTTATGAAGTCCTTTATCTTATATTAATTGTTTTATGATTTCACGATGTTTAAGAATCCCATTTTTATTACATGGGTTATGCTATGATGTATGAATTATGATTTTGTGGAACACATAAGAATGGTTTCATTATGAGATGGGTGGGACCTATATCTCCCTCCAATGCATTGGGTAAAGATTTATATCTCATGATATAAACATGGATGGAACAGTAAGATAATCTGGTTCAGTGATACAGGACTGGAACGAGGAGTGAACTCGGTTCAGTAATGGACTTTGTCCGCTATGATGGTCTTGGAAATGAGCCTTGACTAATATGAAATGATTTTCTATGATTATGTGTGTATGACACAAAGTATCATGTTTTAAGTTATGATTATTTGGGATTACTTTTCACCACTATGATTTATCCCATGTCATGATATTATGATCTCTTTTGCAGGTTAATATTTTCAAAATGTTATGTTATTACAGATATGATATGATTGATATTTCCTTTGTTTACCCCTTACTAAGCATTTGAGCTCACCCTTTTGTATGTTTTATTTTCCCCAGGTTTGGATGAAGGGTATTAAGTAGAATATTCCAAAAGGGACTCTAGATATGATGAAATAAATGGGAGACAACGTAGATGATTTATGAACTAGTTGTTTATGTTTCCCAGTTTCTAAAGACACTATACCTATACGGTCCTTTTATGGTTTTGTTATATGTTATAATAAGTATGCTTCAATTCTGAAGTAATAACAATGTATGTAGAGTATGGGTCGCTATAACTGGGTTCTTAAAAACTCCCCCTTAAAGCAATTCATCCTCGAATTGACCTTCTAAGGGTGTTGAAGGAAGATTCCAAAAAAATTCTGACCCAAAGATCAAATCAAACAAAGGTCCAAAGACCTGTTTTCAGACCCATGGTCATCTCATGATGCTTCATCACCCCTAAAACTCATCAGGTGCTCCCGTGTCGCTTCCGACACCCAATCACATCCTGCACTATATCATCGCCCGTCTCGAGCCCATGTCACTCATGATACAATGAGGTCTCGCATCCCATGGATGCTCAAAACAACCCGGTTCCTTGCACCTCAATCACAACCGCATCCTCAATGCCCCGATTCCCAAGGCACCTCAAGTAACATGCATCCCATGGATGCCCCAATGCCCAAGGCACCTCAAAAACACACATCCTATGATCCTCCTAATGACAAAAATCACACACACACACACACACAGATATGTATATATATATTAAATCACGCACCCAAAATGGTGCCAACCCACTGATCAACGTCTAGTCAATCCAGAAACATTCTGTTCACCTCATGCACTGAAAATAGACATGCCTCAACAAACCATGCCAAAAAAAGTAAAAACAACTACAGCCATGCCCGTGGCATACCTTTGACCTTCATCATCTCACCAGTATTCTCATCCCCTAGAAGCTCCACAACATGCACCTAGCCTAACACACAGCTGCCTGAAGCCTGTCCTCCCTACGGTGCTGCACTAGTCACTAGACACTGACTCCTCAGCTGGGTACCACTATCTCTGCCACATCCTCCGCGTGTAGTTGAGCCTCACCTACCCTCACTTGGTACCAATCTTGATCTGACATCTAAAACTGTGCCTGCTTCGGTCCTTGTCTACTGGTTGGCTAAGAAGGATGCCTACAAAACCTCTCAAGATGCCCAACCTATCCACATGTATGACACTTATTTGGAGGCCTATCACACTGATTCTGGACATTCCATGACCACCCACACTAAAAGGAAATTACTAATGAACTTCCATGAGGTGGTCTAGATGAGTCCTTGGCCCAACCTCCCTACTAGAACTCATCCTGACCTCGTTTCCTGCCATCTAAACCATCACTTGAAGCCACTTCCTGACCTAAGTGAGACATGTACATCAGGTTTCCCTTGGCTATGAGCACCTGATTCACCGCCTCTGAGAATGAGGCTAGCCTAAAGATGTTTACCTACACTCGGATGGCATGACATAAGCTATCTTCAAAGTGCCTCACCCTCATGGTGTCATCGTTTACTATACCTATTGCAAAGTGAGACAAATCAGTGAAAGTAGCTACATAGTCCATGATGGACATGTCAACTTAATGAAGGCCCAATAATTCCCAATATCTCTCTACCCTTAGTGTCTCCAAGAAAAAGTGATCAAAGAATCTGTCCTCGAAGTCCTTCCAAGCCAGTCCTTTGTGTTTGTGAGCCTAAACTTGCACATCCCACCAGCGCTTCGCCAGTACTCTCAACATGTATGTATCCAGCTTGACCCTCCTCCCTAGAGGCATATTGAGCTTCTCGAAGATCATATGTATGTTTTCTATCCAGTTCTATACTACATGTGGAGCACCCTCACCCTGAAAAAGCATCGGGTGCTATGACTAGAACTCCCAAGTAAGGTAATCTATAGAGGGATTTGTTCCCTAATCACCTCTATCGATCCCATGTAAAATAAGTATCAGACTATTTTGGAGTTGCTCATCAAGCCATATCCCAAATGCTATCAAACCCAGTAGCTTTCCTTCCAGTACTAGATCCTGAACTCGATCCTGTCCCTGAGCCTGTACCTATGGCTTGTGCTCTACATGACCCTCAGGGGTTTGAACATGATCATGCTCCTACGACACTGTACCATCAACTGCCTGACATTCCATCAAGTCATCTAGAAGGAAACCACTGAATACCATAAATGGTCAGAAAACCCACATATATAACAATATATATATATATAACATAGATAGAGAAAGTAGTAAAGTGGAAGCACATAACAAATACCCTTACTCTCCCCCATATCAACCATACCTCATGACATCCTGGCCTCATGGCCTCCTTACCCATCCTCAACAGAGCCAAGTATCATAAAATCCCCAGGCCACACCCATCCTGACAACCATCATTTCCTCAAACTGATGACCAAATTTCCCAATCCTGGTGATCAAAATCACCTCAACCATAGTACATGCCTACTCATATAGAAGCCAAGCCCAAATCCCCTACCACATTAAATTCTAAAAATATATAAATCATGAAATATTACATTGCATAAAACAAAAAATTATATCGCATCATGGAATTTTACATTATTCACATGGTATTATCACTTCACAAGGCATACATGCATATATAAAATTGAAATACCCAAAAAATGTGCCTATCAAAATCCAAACAACCAAGTCTTGACTTACCAGGACAAGGTCCAGTTTTTTCCCTTACCACACCGGGTCAAGGGTCACATATCACAACCAATAATCATTAGAATCCAAGTGATCCACCAAGGTAGAAATCATATAAACTGTAATATGAGAAAAAGCAAAATAACATCATGCACCCAAGGTAACTCAATCCATCCCTCATACATGGGGCTTCAAGCACCCAAGAACAATTTCAAAATTCAGTTCCGACAATAACCTATCTCCATTATACCATAGCCCAAATAGTAATACTAAGAAAAAAGGCAAAAAAACTCCTCTGATACCACTTTGTAATGTCCCGACCCAAACAACCACCTGAACAGTGATAAACGGGCTGGGTGTTACAAACCTTAGGCACACCTCCCCGAATGCCAAAGGCTTGAGACTAGAAGAAAAGGTGTAATCAGGTATAGTGGGAAGGATATACCCTTTGGGAATAGAAAATGGTACTGGTCTGAGTATAATAATATAACATGTAGCAGAATTTAAATGACTTAGCAAACTTGAACTAAACCCGCAAAGAGGAAGTATATATAATAACAATAAATAGTATAAGTAATATAGAAACAAATACCATGGAAAGTAAACAGAACAACATGTTAAACACCAATTGTAACTAATATTGAAACAAACAAGGCATGCATCCATAACAGGCTATACATGTCAATACACAAAGGGATCCCATGGGTAACTACTATAGATACATATAAGAATAAGCATGCTGATACATGAGTAAAATCTAATCAAAAGTAAAACTATAGATATGCATGAACTCAAGGTCTATACCAATCTCCATGCCAACCAGTACTATGATCCAACTCTTGAGGCTGATCCTTTACCTATACGTAAAACCATAAAGTCTACACGCATCCCAAAGGGCTTGTGTAGGGTGTGAGATGAATCTCAGTAGGATACCACCCAATGGTGTGTACCTAGTATATGTGTTTAAGTAGACATGCATCTTTAAGTAAGGTAAATAGTACAATGCAATAATAAAAACAATCTCCACTGGTGCTCAGTTGCCACCAAGGAGTGTCACCTGCTTCTCCCAAGACTGGAATCTCAGAAGTAAAGAGAGTCTTTGGACCATGGCCCAAGGTACTCATATAGTCACAAAGTCCCAGTGAACCCTCAGGTTCGACCTCAAATATGTAACTCAGCACCACGTGCCTTCTGACACCTCGTGTCTCAAGTACCAACATCCTTAGGGCACACCCAAATAATAGTAACTCGGTCCCATGGACCCCTACTCGAAAGCTCACTCCCTTATCATGACAACTAGAGG
Organism: Viscum album; assembly: GCA_963277665.1. Classification (NCBI taxonomy): domain Eukaryota; kingdom Viridiplantae; phylum Streptophyta; class Magnoliopsida; order Santalales; family Viscaceae; genus Viscum; species Viscum album. Next base: position 981,936,908 of record OY728167.1, read on the forward strand.
AACAACAATGCCTATCCTCAAATAATAACCAAAAGAACATTGATTTTTGTCCTCAAATAAATATCTAGTCCCATAGTCTCAATCATGGTGAGAATAAACCCCCAACCCAATAGCCTCACCACTATCCCCTCAAGGATCCTCACCTTCCATATGGCTTCCTATGATAAGTACCCTAAACCGATAATACCTAAACCACAACTATCGAGGTCCTCTACCCACACAATTAGTCAAAACCACCTCATCACAGAGTCTATTTATGTGCACATGACTCAAATAAGTGCTTTGACCATAACGAGTGAGTGACAATCACCAAAAATATCCCAAGACACACTATCTCTGACACCTCGTATCCCTACGACCATATCGCTTAAACCCGATGGCCATGCCCTCCAAATATCCTAGGCCATGCCCAACCTGATAGTCACACTACCTCAAACTGACGTCCATGATGCCCAATCTCGTGGTCAAACCACCCAATGCAATTTGGTATATTCCCAACCCCTAATCAACATCACTCAAGAAAATCTGGGCCATGCCCAACATAACCCCAAGGGTTCCAGCACATGCAATTCAGCAATTACATATATACATGCAATTTAAACAAATCATTATAATCAAATAATTCAATTTAGAAGATTTAATTGCACACTTTAAAAAATCATCATAATAGGACATGGAGGTCTTGAATTCCTCTAAATAGTTTAATCAAGCTTAAAAAATTTAGAAATATCAATATAAATCAAGACAATTCATTTAAAACCATTTTAGCACCCTCGACCAAAATAAACCGATGAACGATGACCTCTCACCCGACGTCGCTCAAGCATAATAGGTAAAGAAATAGCCAAAAACATCCCACAAGGTTTAACAATCAAATTAAAATTCAAAAATTGGGTTCCTCTCAAAAACCCACCATTGCGCTAAAAGCTGCAACCCCCAAATGTTAATGAAAATACAAAACACGGTATACACCACCTACCTTGTACTCATATGATGTCCCTTGTCTAGTATCAGCCTCTAATTCGGTCTAGAATGGGGTATATCTACAAAAATATCCAAAATGATCAACCCTCGATAACTTGGTTGAGAGAAGAAATCATGAAGAATAGATCAGAAGTAATCAAGAGCTTACCGATGGGGTTCAAATGGATCTGATGATGTTCAAATACAAGTTCAGACGAAGAGTTGGGATCCAAATGAATTTCAGGTGGATTTTTTGCAGAGGTTCTATCCAGAACTAGAAAAATAAGGCTACTATCCATTTTAATCAAAAATTACAAGATACATGGTGTGTACTTTGGACTACACTCCATTTAGGTTCTTTTACTATTCTAAAGATTGTTGAGTTTTCCGACTTACTTTCCAGGTCTTTCCAACATGACTACATGGCGTATGGAAAGAATACATGGCTTGTACATGTTTAATTCTCTATACCCTTGATGACATCCCAATACACCAAGTATACCCCTTACATGGCCATATAGTACATAGCATGTACTTGGGATTACATGGTGTGTAACCCTAAGTCAGGCCGTGTGACAATCTGATTCCAGTACTTGACCAGTTTTCCTATGTTTTCTCAACCCCCCCCCCAAAAAAAAAGAAACTAGTACCTCAAAGGAAGAATTGGGTTCTTACAACAGAGATAGTATCATCATAAAGTTCGCAATTCCCGCTCCCATCAAATTTGACATCTCCTTGGGATAGTCATCACATTGCCTGTCACATTGATTATTTACCCGATTCCTCTTATTTTCGACCATTGAATAGAATAAAAGGAAAATTAGGGATGAGTATTTTTAAACTATTAAACACATAAATAGGAATTAAATAAAATTAAAGGAATAACTTATAAATTACATTTATTTCCCTAACTTATGAATTTCTAGCCTTCAATCTATGTTATCTATGCGCTATTTAATAACATATATTCTTATGGGATTTTTTGGTTCCCTTAATAATGGTTCATAATGAGTTTATGAATTTACCAAATCATATACCTCAAAAGTGTAAAAACAGGTGTGTAGTAAGACCCGTTATCATGTACCTGGTTACCCTGAGTCCCGCCTGTGACACTTTATTAGAGTTGTCACCCCTAGGTATATTTGTGCTAGAACCACATCCTCTTGTAGTATCTAGACATGGATTTATTTTCTTGATAAACTGCTTACTCTATATATACCAAAATTTGGGGATGTTTTCTTATATTTGTTCTTATCCCTAAGGATTTATCTAGAGTTTTCTAATCCTAATCCCAAATATAACTAAACTTTTCCTCTGATACCAACTATAACAACCCTACTCTTTATTTCATATTAATACATAATTTATTACATAAAATTACACTTAATACAACCTGAAAGATCGAGAAGTCTAGTGTCTTTGGGAATTAAGTATATATCATAACATTTTGAACATAGGATATAACAATATTATTGAAAACTTCCTTAACATACTTCTAAAATTCCATAGCTTTTTAAAACTACACATGATAACCTGGTGACAAACATAAGAAAGGGGTGAGATATAAATCCCAGTAAGGGAATAACCATGGAATAACATGAAGAAGATAATAAATGTTAGAAAATAGGAATATCAATGTTTCATAACAAGAGTAGGGATCATAAATATGACAATGAAACATGATATATCATGATAATCATAACATGGGAAATATGGGAACAACTTAAAACATTGAATCATAAACATAGGTCAAGGCTAAAACTAGCAATACATAATGGTGGAAAAATTACCATAAAGGAATCAGGTTCACTCTCTATCCCAACATGATTGTAACGTCCCGACCTAATCGACCACATGAACAGTGCTAAATGGGCTAGGTGTTATTAACCTTAAGTGAACCTCCCCGAATGACAAAGGCTACTGACTAGTAGTGATGGTGTAAACATTTATAGTGGGGAGGCTATACCCTCTTGGAAGAAAATAAGGTATTGGTATGAGTATAATAATAAAACCTACAATAGTAATAAAGACTCGGTAGACTCGAACCAGACCCACATAGCAGAAGCACATCCAAAAAAAGATAAACAACAGAAGTGATATATAAACAAGAGTAGCAGAAAGTAAACATAACATCATACTGAACATCACTTGTAACTACTAAACAAACCAAACATGCATCCACATCAGGTCATACATGTCAATAAACAATGGCACCCATGGCTAACCAATAGTAGCTACGAAATAAAGTAAGCATGTTGATACAAGAAAAAAGCAAAAAAAAAGTAAACACTAGCTAGGTATGACCTCAAGGTCCATACCATATCTATGAAACAACTAATATGATTCATCTCCTAAAGCTTATTTCTTTCCTGCACGTAAATCCATAAAGTCTACACAATTCCTGAAGGGCTCATGCAGGGTGTGAGATGAATCTCAGTAGGATACCACCCAACAGTGCATACCTAGTATAGATGTTTAATCAGTCATGCATCTATAAAGAAATTAAAAAGTACGATGCACAATGTAAAAAAAACCTCCACTGGTGCTCAGCATCCACCAGAGAGCATCACCTACTTCGGCCAATGTTGGAATCTTAGTCACGTAATTGGGAACCATGTGCCTCCAAACACCGCGTGTCTCAAGTACCAACATCCCAAAGACACTCCCAAACAATAGTAACCTAGAACCATGTGCCTCCTAACACCTCATGTCTCAAGTAAAGATGTCCTAAAGGCTTGACTAAGTAATAGTAACCTGACACCATGTTCCTCCTAACACATCGTGTCTCAAGTACCAACATCCCACAGGCAAGCCCAAGTAGTAGTAACCTGGAACCATGTGCCTCTTGAAACCTCATGTCTCAAGTACCAACATCCCATAGACACGCCCAAATAATCTGAAGTCTACTCACCTTATACATGGATTCTACATCAAGCACCCCCAAACCATAACCATCTAACCGTAAATATGAGGCCTCTACCCACACGAGCGGTTAAAACCACCTCATCACGGAGTCATCTATGTGCACACGACCCAAATCACAGGTGATCAGTAATAACCAATTTTAGAACCCAAGCCACATCACCTCTAACACCTCGTGTCCCTACGACCATGTCACTCAGGAATTTGATGGCATTTATATCCAAGTAACCTTGGCCATGCCCAACCTGACAGTCACACTGCCTTAATCCGACATCTATGAAACCCAACACCATGGTCAAACCACTAAATAATCCGGGTCACGCCCAACCTGTGATCAAAATCACTCAAGAATATCCGGGTCACTCCCAACACAACCCAAAATTTACAGCATATGCATTATCAATCATCACATATATATAATCAAAAGAATCACTTTAAATAGCAAAAAAAATTAAACAGTTGAATTGCACTAGCCATGTGTTGTCCCATATCAATACTGAGGTCTTGAAAGTCTCCAATAACTTATTCATGTTTAAATAGTTTAAACTCAACAGTTTAATCAAAACAAATCAATTATAACCATTTTGAAACCCCTGTCCAAAATTCCCCAAGTGAGAAATGACCTCTAACCTGGCCTCGCTCAAGTATAACAAGGTAAGGGAATTCCCAACGACATCCCATAAGTCATACAATCAATTAAATATAAAGAAACACGGGTCTTTCTCAATACTCTAAATTGTGCTAAAAATACACAACCCCCAAATGACCATGAAAACTAGAAACAAGGTATGCAACACCTACCTTAGACTCGTAGAAATAAGCACGTCTGATATCGAGCTCCAATTCAAACCTGATCTTCGTAGATCTATATTTCCATCAAATTACACCAATTCTAATTGGATGGAAACTGTAGTGTGTGGGGAAAAGGAATAAGAATGGAATAGGATGCATGGGTTTAGCCTTCCTGATGTTGTCCCGCAGCCATCGACAGATTGAAGAATAAATGTCGGATGAATAATCCAGGATAAGAAGTGTTCTCGGCCTCCCAGAGCATCACAGTCCGAAAATGGAGAAGAAGAATATGTTTTCGGAAATAATACACGATGATCATCTATATAAACGAATAAAAATAAAATTACATGATGTGTATTAAAGAACAAACGCCATGTAATAGATTTTTTGTACTCCGACTTATGTAGGTTTCCAGGTCATCGCATGACTTAGACGTGTCACACGGGTCAACACATGGCTAGGATTTGGTCGATATGAAGAAAGTAAAGTACACGACATGTTAAAGAACACTACATGCCATGTAGTATCTTATTTTTACTTGACCACCACAAGAAATGTACTAAGTTAGTACGTGGCTAGTACAAACCTAACATATACATCATGTTCTATGAAATTCATGGTGTGTAATTTGGAAATTTTCCAGAACTACCCAGTTTCTCCCCCTTTTTCTCAAAAACAATGTAAAAAGAAAAGAAAGACCCGTACCTCATAGGAAGAACCTAGTTCTTACAAACTTCCCCCCTTAAATCAATTCTTCCTCGAATTTCCCTTCCAAGGGTGGTGAAGAAAGATTCTAGAACAACCTTGGACCAAAACTCAATCAATCAAAGGTCCATAGACCTATTACCTAGACCCATGGTCCTTCCATGATGCATCTTCACCCCTTCACCCTATCAGGTGCCCCCGTGTCATTCCCGACACCCAAACGTATACCACACCGTATCGGTGTCCTCCTTCTTGAGGTCCTGCATCCCATGGATTCTCAAAACTAAACTTGGTGCCTTGCACCTCAAGTAACCCGCATTCTCGATGCCCCGATGCCCACAACATCTCAAGTATTCTGCATCCTCGATATTCTTGATGGCACACATCTCATATATATATAAATATAAATATATTATGCACCCAAAATGGTTCCAATCCTAATGACTAGCATCTAGTTAGTCCACATATATCTTGTGCACATCGTGCACTCAAAATGGACATGCCAAAAAGAAAACAAGAAAAATCACGGGCATGCTCGTGTTATACCTCTAACCGTTGTCGGATCACCGGACTACTCAGCCTCTAGTAGCTCCATGGCATGAACCCATCCTGAAGTACGAATACCTGATGCCTGACCTCCCTCTGGCACTACTCCAGTCACCAGCCATTGACCCCTTAGTTGGGTCCCGCTGTCTGTGCCACATCCTCCACATGCAGCTGAGCCTCGACTATCCTCACCTGGTACTGATCCTAAATCGACCCCAGACGCCACTGTCTGTCCTGGTCCTTGCCTGACAGCAGTCTGAGAAGTATGACTACAAAAACTCTTCATATTTCTGACCTGTCCACATGCCCAACACTCCTTTGGAGGCCTATCGTACTGAGTCCGGACATTCCCTGGCTACCCACATTGAAAGAAAACCACTGATGAACTGCCATGAGGTGGTCTAGCCGAGTCCTTACCCTGAATTCCCTACTGGAACTCATCCCAACATTACTTCATGCTATCTAAACCATCACCTGAAGCCACTAACCAAATCAAACAGGACCTGTACGTCAAGTTACCCTCTTCTATGAGTGCCAGATTCATTGCCTTAGAGAATGAGGCCAACCGAAAGATGTTTACCTACACCTTAATGGTGTTCCATAATCCATCTTCGAAGCGCCTCACCCTCGAGGTGTCATCACTTACCATACCTGGTGCGAAGTAAGATAGCTAAATGAAGGTAGCTGTATAGTTAATGATAGACATGTCACTCTGCTGAAGACTCAAGAACTCCCAAGCTCTCTCTTCCCTTAGTGTCTCTAGGAAAAAGTGCTCGAAAAAGCTTTCCTTGAAGTCCTTCCATGCCGGTCTTTCATGTCTGGAAGCCTAAAACTACACATCCCACCAACGCTTCTCCAGTCCTCTCATCATGTACATCACCAGCTTGACCCTCTACCCTAGAGGCGTCTCGAGCTCTTTGAAGATCATATTAATGCTCTCTATCTAGTTTCATCCACCTGTGGACCACCCTCACCCTGAAAAAGTGGCAGGTGCTTCGATTGGAACTCCCACGTCATATATTCCATAGAGGGATCTGTACCATGAACACCTCTATCAGTCCCCTACAAGACACATATCATACTAGATCAGAGATGCTCGTCGAACCACAACCAGAATACTGCCAAACCCGACTACTGCTCGACCTGCACTAGATCCTGAACCTGATCCTGTCCCTGAGCCTGTACCTACGGCTCATGCTCTGCCTGTCTCTTAGGTGTCTGAACCTGATCATGCTTCTGCAACATTGTACCATCACCTACCTGATATTCCATCGAGCTGTCTAGGAGGAACTTGCTGAATACCAAAAATGGCCAGACAACCCATATATATATATATCAATATATTCATGCAGATAGAAAAAGTAGTAAAAGGTAGTGCATAATAACTACACTTAATCTCTCCCATCGCAACCCATGACCACAGTATCTCGGCCTCATGGCCTCCTTACCCACCCTCAATAGATCTAAGTATCATAGTATCCTCAGGCCACGCCCTTCCTGACAACTATCATTGACTCAAACTGACAACTGATTCACCCAATCCTGATAGCCACACTGCCTCAAACCGACATCCAGGATGCCCAATACTAGTGATCAACATCACCTCAGTCATAGTACCTACCTGCTCATATACGAGCCAAGCCCAAATCTCATGCCCCATGAAATTTTACATAATTAAAAGTATGGCATATTACATTGAAATAAACATGAAATTCTATAAGGAATTTCACCTTTCACATTTCAAAAGCATATATAGCATGACAATTGATATTATTCACATGGTATTAAAACTTCACAAATAATACATGTAGATATGAAATTGAAATACCCTAAAAAGGGGCCTATCAAAATCCAGAAAATCATACCTTTCCATAACGAGCCAAGGTTCAATTCCCTCTTACCACACCAGGACAAGGATCACATATCATAACCAATAATAATCACAAACCAAGTTATCCACCAAGGTGGAAATAATATAAACAGTAATCTAAAAAAAATAAAAACAACAATTCCCACCCAAGGTAACTTGGTCCATCCCTCGTACCTGGGGCTGGAGGCACCCAAGAACAAGCTAGATCCCAGTTCCAATAACAACCTATCTCTAGTTTACCATATCCCAAATAGTAAAACTGGCATAAATAAAAAGACATTATCGATCTCATTAATAGTCAGTGAAAAATACTACTAAATCCCTATCAAGAACAACCTCCTCTGATACCACTTTGTAACATCCCAACCCAATCAACCACCCAAACAGTGCTAAACGGTCCAGGTGTTATTGACCTTAGGCGCACCTTCCCAAACGCCAAAGTCTACTGACTAGCAGTGAGGGTGTAAATAGGTATAGTGGGAAGGATATACCCTCTTGGAGGAAAATAAGGTAGTGGTCCAATTATAATAATAAAACCTACAACAGTAATAAAGACTCGGTAGACTCGTACTAGACCCGCATAGCGGAAGAACATCCAAAAATAGATAAACAACAGAAGCGATATATAAACAAGAGTAGCAGAAAGTAAAGAGAACAACAGGCTAAATATCACTTGTAACTGCTAAACAAACCAAGCATGCATCCACACCAGGTCATACATGTCAATAAACAATGGCGCCCATGGATAACCAATAATAGTTATGAAATAAAGTAAGCATGTTGATACAAGAAAGAAATAAAAATAAAGTAAACTCCATCTAGGCATGAAATCAAGGTCCATACCATCTTAATGCAAGAGCTAATACAATCCATCTCCTAAAGCTGATCTCTCTCTTTCATGTAAATCCATAAAGTTTACATGCGTCCCGAAGGGCTCATGCAGGGTGTGAGACGAATCTCAGTAGTATACCACCCAATGGTGCGTACCTAGTATAGGTGTTTAAACAAGAATAAATCTATATGAAAAGAAAACAGTACGATGCACAATGTAAACACAACCTCTATTGGTGCTCAACAGCCACCAGAGAGCATCACCTGCTTCAGCCAATGCTGGAATTTCAATTGCATAACTGGGCACCATGTACCTCCTGACACTGTGTGTCTCAAGTACTGACATCCCGATGGCATGCCCAAGCAATATTAACCCAGAACCATGTGCCTCATAACACCTCGTGTCTCAAGTACTGACATTTTGAAGGCATGAAAAAGCAATAGTAACCCGACACCATGTGCCTGTTGACACTTTGTGTCTCAAGTACCGACGTCCCATAGGCACGCCCAAGTAGTAGTAACCAGGAACCATGTGCTTCCTGACACATCATGTCTCAATTACTAATGTTCTATAAGCACGCCCAAACAATCTGAAGGCTCCCCACCTTCTACGTGGCTTCTACGACAAGCACCCCCAAACCATAATCACCAAACCACAACTATAGGGCCTCTACTCACATGAGCGGTCAAAACCACCTCATCATAGATTCATCTATGCGCACATGACCCAAATCAATGGTGAGTGGTAATCACTAATTTTAGAACCCAAGACACATCACCTCTGACACCTCGTGTCCCTACGACCATGTCTCTCAAGAATCCGATGGCCTTGAAATCCAAGTAACCCAGTCCATGCCCATCCTGACAGTCACACTGCCTCAATCCAATGTCTATGATGCCCAATCCCATGGTCAAACCACCCAAATAATCCGGGTCATGCCCAAACTATGATCAACATAACTCAAGAATATCCGGGCCACACCCAACACAACCCAAACGTTTCAACATATGCAATATGAAGCATCACATATATATAATCAAAATAATCACTTTAAACAGAAATAAATTTAAGCAGTTGAATTGTACTATCCATGTGTTGTCCCATACCAAATCCGAGTTCTTGAAAGCCTCTAATAACTTATTCATGCTTAAACAGTTTAAACTCATTATTTTAATCAAAACAAATCAATTATAACCATTTTGGAACCCTCGACCAAAATGCCCCAAGTGAGAAACAACCTCTAACCTGGCCTCACTCAAGCATAACAAGGTAAGGGAATTCCCAACGACATCCCATAAGGCATACGGTCAATTCGATATAAAGAAACATGGGTCTCTCTCAATACCCGATGTTGCGCTAAAAATATGAAACCCCAAAATGACCACGAAAACACAAAACAAGGTATAGACCACCTACCTTAGACTCGTAGACGTAGGAACATCTGATATTAATCTCTAATTCGAAGCCGATCTTCATAAATATACGTTTCTTCCAAATCCTGAAAATTCTACTCGGATGTAAACTACAGTGTGTGAGGAAAAGGAATAAGAACAGAATAAGATGCACGAGTTTAGCCTTCCTGATGCATTCTTTCAGCCACTGACAAATTAAAGAACGGATTTTTAATGAAGAATCTAGGAGAAGAAGTGTTCTCGACCTCCTAGAGCATCATAGTTTGAAAACGGGGAAGAAGAATATGTTTTTGGAAATGAGATGCGACGCTCATCCATATAAACAAATAAAAATCAAAGTACACAACATGTATTAAGGACTAAAAACTGTGTAGTATCTTTTTTAGACTCTGACTTATGCTGGTTTCCAGGTCATCACATGAATTAGACGCATCACACGAGTCAACACATGGCTAAGATTTAGCCGGTACATAGAAAGTAAAGTACACGACGTGTTAAGGAACACTACACACCATGTAGTAGCTTATTTTTACACAGTCACTACATGGACTATACTAAGTCAACACATGGCCAGTACATGCCTAACACACACGATGTATACTATGAATTACATGACGTATAATCTGGAAATTTTCCTAAACTACCCAGTTTCCCCCCCTTTTTCTCAAAAACAACATAAAAAGAAAAGGAAAAGGAAGACCCGTACCTCATAGGAAGAACTAGGTTCTTACAATGATGCATCATGATACTAAATTTTACCCAATTCATTAAAATTCTATATAATTCTAGGTGCACTTTTCATATTCATTTCACTCTCATGCTAATGTGTGCCCCATAGATCATACAACAAAGAATCATTCATCAACATAATTTATTCCATGATCAAGGAGTGTGAAATAAATATATGTAAGTACCCAATCAAAAGTATATTTAAATAAACATGAACAACCTTAATAGGAAATGAGTATTACATTCATTATACAATTGTCTTGGCATGGAAAAATCACAGTGAAATTTCAGAAGCATAATGGCATCACTTAAAGATTCATAAAAATGTGTTGATGAGAGAGAAGGGATCTCTCATCACATAGAAATAAAATGGGAAATAATAGGTACATAAAGAAACATATCCCAACATAATAAATTGGAAATAAAATGCATAAGATAGTAAGGAAATTTAAATAAAAGAGAGAAGGTGAGGATCCCTTACTAATTTTCGGCATGGTAACGGGTGTACATAAAGGATCACATAAGGATTAATGAGAGTGAAAGGAATATCTCATCATTTATACATAAAATTTATAGTAAGTTGGATATTTAAGAACATATCCCAACATAAGAAAAAAGGAAATTTATAGACATAACAAAATTAAGTGCTTGATAAAAAGTGGAGAGTGGAAGTTCCCTTACGGAATTTCGGTATAGTAACGACTTAGGTAAGTGTCAAAATGAGAGAGGATAAATGATATATCATTCATATAAAATAAAATTTATAGTATTTTAATTATTATAAATTAATTTAAATATAAAAAATTAAAATTAAGAATACTAATTTTAAAGAATGTGCTTGAATTGAAAGGAGGAGAGGAAGGTGAGGATCCCTTACTAAATTTCAGCTTGGTAATAGGTTTATATAAAGGATAATGGAAGAATTAATGGGAGTAAAAGGAATATATCATAATTTATAAATTCAATGGAAATTAATTTGGATATTTAATAACATATCTCAACATAAGAAAAAGTAAATTTAGATACATAACAAAAAATAAGTGCTTGATAAAAAGAGGAGAGTGGAAGTTCCCTTATGAAATTTCAGCATAGTAACGACTTAGGTAAGGGTCAAAATGAGAGAGTATAAATGATATCTCATTCATATAAAATAAATTGTACAGTAATGAAATTAATATAAATTAATTAAAATATAAAAAATTGAAATTAAGAAGACTAATTTTAAAGAATGTGCTTGAATTGAAAGGAGGGGATGATGGTGAGGATCAATTACTTGAGCATGTGACACCAAAAGCTTAGGAGGGGCTTCTTGAGAGTTTTGGGGTTACTTGGTAGGACTATATAGAGTGTAGGGAAGATTATGAACATTCTAAATGTACTTTAAGTGAAGATAAATGGGAGATTTGGTGGATTTATATAGGAAATGAGGGGGATTTCTCTATTATTTAGATTTTGGACCCTACATAATAAAATATACAAAATCAAAAACCATACCATGGGTTTTTCCCAAGGTCTCAGAAAAATGGGAGTGGTTTTTATTATTTTATAATTATAAGGTTTGAAATTATTAAAATAATTCCCTTGCTTATGTGGTGGTGAGTCACACTCTTAAAGAAATGATTTTAAAACCATAAAATATATTAATGGTTTTGGAGGATTCATAATGGATTTATAAAATAAATAAAATAAACTTAAAATATCATTATTTTAAAGGTAAAACATATACTTGTATATGTATAAATTTTATGATATTTATTACATCCCTTTTGGGTCACTATGATTTCATAATACACAAAGTATATTTATTTAATATTTAATTTTTACCCGAAAATTCAGCTGTCTCAGAAAATTATAAAAAAATTACTATTGAATAATTTCAAAGTTATAATTAAAATAATAATATTCATTTTACCTAAGTAATTTTCTAAATATGTGAATTTTTACTTTTAAAATAAAATCTACATTTATTAAGAAATGCTGGGTTTTTTGACAATAACAGTTTTTGAACCCTTATAAAAGTTACATTTGAATTCATTAAAGTAATATGATAATTTATATTTGATAAAAAATATTTAATAATATTAAAATTTTATTTATTTAAAAAATCTATTAATTCTTAAATTCATTAATTTAATTTGAATATAAAAAAATACAATTTTTTCTTTATTGTATCAAAATAAAAATCATTTACAAAGTTACAATAATAGGATGAAAATATATTAATTATTCTATAAAAAATAATATGCATATTAATATTTCTAGGGTCATAAAACATATCACTTTAATACACCAACAAACTCCCTAAGGGTAAGGTGCGCATTGATGGGACTTTCATGAGGCGGTTCGACGAATATGGTTTGTGACGTGATCTCAATGATCTTGAACTTCTCCTGTAAAAGATTTTTATCATGCATAAGTTGTTAGATCTAAACTTGTGATTGGTCAATGGAAAATCTCAGTGATTCTATCTCTCTCAGAAGCTCTGATAAATGGGCTTCATAGGGTATGATCCTATTGGTTGAGGCCATCACTTCCTTTGTCTATGTCAATTTGATTTGTTAAAACCCTATATTTATAATAATCATGTGATCACTATTCAATTACTATATTATCAATTATAAAGATATTTAATAGTATTTTAAATCCAGTCAGATATAATAAAATGAAATAATTACACGTGTTTTCTATATCCATATTACTTAATAAGACATTTAATTAAAACAGAAAAGGGGAATTTTATTTATAATAGTTTGGGTTGTTAAAATCCCACTCATTTGATCCAAAATGGAGATAAAATATCAAAATCTAGGAACATTCTCTTCTCTTTCTAGGATGCGGGAAAGAGGAGAGAGGAGCTATCAAATTTTAGCGGATAAATAGTCACTCGAAAATGATCTCCCTCTTGCTTATATAGCGTAGGTTAAACACCTAGAAAGGGTTACTCATCTCCTGTATATATAATGCCTACTAAATAATTTATAAATGACACATTATGACCAACTAACTATGTAATAACTTTAACTTATATTTTATCACCAAATTTTAATGTATAATAAATATATTATTTCATAAAATCGAGTATTTAACTTGACTCATAATTCTCACAAATATTAAACAAATATTGAATATTAATATAATATTCATTCATATAATATTTGTCTATGTATTCACTTAATACCATGTGAATACTTTTAATAAATAAATTCAACTCCAATTATCTTCTACTTGAATAATAATGAATTTATTTATTCATTGTTTATTGTTTATTCTCGGGCATCTCTTGGACCCTTTGGTGGGGCCCATAATGTCCTATAATCGTATTCACCAGAATAGGGTAGACTTTTGAATATGCTAAGTATATATACATTTATTACATTATCTCAATAGTAGTGAATACTATTCACAGACTAGGAGTGGTGTCTAGAAACCCATCAAGACCCCTAAGAAGATAAGGAAAATTCATAGATATAAAAACCTTTCCTATTAACACATGCCATGTAAAATAATCTCTTTGTCATAATATATCTCATAAAGTAGGATGTACACTTTGTGCCATCATCCATTCTTAATTTATTATTCATTAACCTAACTGAAAAGACTTACATTCTTCTACCATAGACATGGATTTAGTGAAGGTACCACCATCCTAATCAACTAAACCTGAGATATCACTTCCTAATGGAAACAAAAAATTCTATCTTGATTATTCAATCATTGAAATACCTATAATTACATAACCAATACAAGATACCTTTCTATGACATCAATGTCATAGTTTTCATCATGCATCGAAGTAAATAATCAAATAGTATACACTGATAATAATATCAAGTCAGAAGACCATTATACATGTTTTCAGATAGGAACTGCTAATGGAACCTGAAGCATGTGGTTTTATTATTGAAAATTCAGCCCTCATTATCCTCATCTACTCAAGATCACCAAGTGATAACTTCATGATAAGTCTCAATGCTTATGATCCCCCATCACCTGATGTTCTCACATCATATATGTCTTTCCAGCATGATGTAGCTAGAGCATAGGATATATCTTTAAGATTACTATCATGGTATCTCTAGGTTCTCATTATAGCCCAGGAACTACTATAATCTTTTGATATTACATGTAATCTAAGAAAATTACCATAAATAAAGTGGGAATGGAAGTATTAGCACTATTATGGTAAGATAAACACATGTATAAAAAAAATTTATACATGAAGTGGTAATAAAATTACATAAAGGAGTTAGATCATGGAAACTGACTAAAAATAGACCACTTACATCATATCATTTTAGCGAGGCAAGATCCATATTTCATAATGACTTACACTAGTTTTAGTATGTAAATAATCCATGAATATATTTTTTAGAAATTTTTTTTCAGTCATATCATATATGATTCTTCGATAGATGAGTGGACAAACACTTTATCCAAATCCATCATATTGATCCAATCAAATATACTTCTCTAGTATCCAAACCGTTAGGGTTTCCTAGCTAGTGTAACCCAAAGAAAACTACAATAACATGGAACTTAACCATTAGGGTCATGACCACACTGTTGTGACATGTCTTGATTATAATTTTAATGCTGATTTATAGTGTAGGGAAGACACTAGGTCATCTCTCAAGGAGCGTTAGTAGGTTTAGAGTGTGCGTTTTTAATAAGAAGTACTTAGATAGGGGGTGGTTTTGAAAACAATTTTAGGTAAATTACTTAATTTAAGAGTATAAATAAAGGTGGTGTTTTAATAATTATGAGAGAAGAAGATCATTTCAAGTTCACTACACATCTTGTATAGTTTATTGTTCTGAAAATTTAACATGGTTTTGTTTAATTCTTTGGTTAAAGGTTGTCAAGATATTGACTCCCCTCTTGCCTCTTCAAATGATTCTTAAAGAACCACCCCTTGGCACAACAATCATGTTGCCAAGATTTGGTTATCAAACATATAATAAAAGGTATACCAAAGCATAATTAAATCTTTTTTATGTGTGAGATAAATAGGATTATTGTGTTGTCCAATCGGATCAACCCAATATTCCCACTTTAAATCTCAACCAGATCAGTGTTGAAATAAAAAGTGTTCCACTTAATTATATCAAATGAAATGTAATTGGGGGGAATCATGTCAAGAAAAAAATAAGTGAAATATTCAAAACAAAAATTATACAAAACCAGTAGTAGAACATGTGATGTAACTCCCTCCCAAGTTTGTGTAGCTCCCTCAAAATGATCGTCCACCGTTTAGCTCACCATCGAAAGGAAGAGGAAGCTCGGGTGGAACTCCCTCTTCATCCTTGATTCCCCTATTAAGATAGGCCCCTCCAAAACTCCTTGGATGATGAGAGGACTTATTTGGGTCCCCAAAATATCAAAGATTTGCCTCCTGGCCGAACTTACAAATGAGGATCCCAAGGTGCCATTTTATAGGAAAATGGGAAGGTGGTTTTGAGCACACCGAATTATTAAAACCACTTGTCACATGTGTTTAGACCTCCATAAAACCTTATCTCAATTTGGAGAAAATAACGAAGTCTTATACCCACCTCTTGGATGTCTCCACCGAAATTTTGGTATAAATTGGACACCTATAGCCTGAGATATGGATAGATAACAACACATGTAACACCTCGAGATTTTATGAAAAATATTCTTTTAATTTCATTAATGTCTTGCGTTGTATTCTACACCAAGATTACCTTGCGCTATACGCAACACCGTATTAGCTTGTAGTATACGCAACACTATTCTTGGACTGTATTACACACAATTTTGATAATAGTTATTCTACGCAACATTGAGTATATATATATATATATTAAATGTATAAATGAAATATGGTTGGATTCTGTTATACGAAACAACGAAGGATTCTTTCACAACACGCAACCCTGACTTGGCTTGCATTACACGCAATCACGACCTTCCTCGATAGCGTGTGTTGTACGCAATATCGGGTTTTAATAAACAATGTTATATTATTATAATATTGTCATGAACTAGCCATTATGAATAGTATTAACTAAATTTTGAATTTTATAACATTATTATTCATCTTACACATTTCTAGAACATGGTATAAGAACAAAATAAATTTTTCGGGTAAAATAAGTATTTTTCAAAAAATGCAGTTTTACCGCCTTTTGATGGCGCACCCACTTTAAATATAGTTTTTGACATGTTTATATGTTCAATTTGACAAAATAATATTCTTCTTTTGAATCAGGATGTAAAAATTTACATTAGATAAAGTTTTGATATTTTTCCGACAACTTTCATATTTTAATGAATAGTAAAAACACGCTATATTTTAATTAAAAACAACTTTTTTCATCGTAATATATATTGTGGTTAAATTATAATATTGAATGGTTTTAAAGTATATTTAGAATATATTTTTACCACTTAATATAATGTTGGTCATTGGACACAATTTTACAATTAAACCGAACATAAACAAGTGTCAATCTTTTGATAGTTATTATCTCTTAAAAACACGCTTTTTTGTTTTGACAGTGGGAATTAATTTTAAATTAATTTATGCCACTTCTGTGTTTTGAATTTAGAAAAATGGATTCCATATTTGGAATCAGGATGTTCAAATTGTGTAAATAGATAACTTTTATTTTTAGACATTTTGAATAATTACTGCGGTAAATATTTTATTTACCATGGTTAAGGGTAAATCCGGTAAATAAGGGTTAAAAAATAATATTATAATAATATTAAATTACCCTAAAACGTGTCTTAACCCCATTGGTTGATACATGGTCGACCATGGGCATCTTTGGGTCGATTTTGGGACCCCATTGATCCACTTGTAAGTGATAATGACACTTTATTTTAATTAAGTTAAAATGAATACAAAATTGACACAAGCATATATCTTTTAGCAAAACAATTGTTACATAGGGTTATATATGTTGGATTTTAGATTATAAATATTCATTAGAAAGATAAAAAGATTTCCTACATAATGGTATTTTATTTGTAATTTTTAGACTTTAAATAATTTAATTTATTTATGACACAATGATGATGCAGTAATTATCTTATTAATGAAATATTGACATAATTGATGTTATAAACACCAAAATAAATGTAATTTGAGACTTTTTATGAATTCCACTAATTTTATAGGTTACTATGATATATTAATGTTGATTTAATTAACTTTCTTCGAACATTTAATTTTGTTATTACTTTCACAAAAATCATATATCAAATAGTGTCAAAATTGACACAAAATAGTTTTTAAATCAAATATTATATTATTAATTGTTATTGTATTCCTAAAAATCTAAGGTTCGGCCAAATGACTTAGATAAGTATATATATATTAATAATAAACAATTTGGGGTTCTTTTGGCATGTTATAGTAAGTTTATTAACCATATAGTGAAAGAAAACAAAAAGACATGGTAAAAGTTAAATTATTTAACTTAGAGATAAATCTAATTGATAAGGTTAAAATAATATCCTAAACTTGTCTAAATTCTATTGGTTGATAGGATTTCGACCCATCCCCACCTTATCTTAGAAATAAGACCCTTTGGAACCATTATAAACCGATTTTGACTTTAATATAAAATAATATTTTGAGATATTCCTAAGGTGCCCCTCTCCTCCCTTATAAAAGGACACCTCCCCCCCCTCCTCCTCACACCAATTTGAGCACTCAAGCTCGGCCAACCCCTGCCAAAATCTCTTCTCCACTTCCCTAGAAACATCCTAGAGGTTCTGGTATTCCTCAAAGATCAATTTTAGTGCCCTAAGAGGAGGTCTCAAAGAGGCACTTCAAAGAAGAGGTAATTACCGTTACCAATTCTTTCATCTTTATTTCTTCTTCCACTTCTTCTTCTTAGGTTGTTTCATTATGAAGTAATAACATCAGTATCAATCATATACTGATATGTTATTATAAGTATGAAACAACCCTATTTCACCATCTATCTATCCTACGGAAAAAGAAATCACCGCGCGTGCGTACGTACGGAATACCGTCTCCACGCCGTGGTGTAATCTATTTTCCACCACCACCTTACATGGATGGGTATAATGGTGTAAAGAATAACTATACATAGTTATTACAAAATCATATTTATTCTGATATATTGTATAATCCACTCCAATTCAATTCAATATTTATAGAAATGATATCATCGCTCGTGCGTACGTACGGACTACCGTCTCCACGACGCGATGAGATTCATTCTCCATGTTAACCATTTAAGAATGATTATAAAGTATATATAAGAAATAATAATGAAATATATGACATTATAAAGCTACTGGATTTATGTATATATATATGTATGTCATCTACTTACTTCCATTCAAGACAATAAGGAAAGGAAAACAGCGTTCATGCGTACGTACGGACTACCGTCTCCATGAACGGTGTTTTTCATTTCATTTATCTACCTATTATATATATATATATACTGAATATATATGATATATAAATCATATTTTATATTCTGGAAGTGAGTAAATCATGATATAAGTAATAATGATGTCAATAACAACAAGTCAAAACACCTACGATAAATGAAACGATTTTACCCAAAACGCTTCTTTAACATGGAATTTACAAAAGAACGGGTAATATAATGTCATAAGTGAACCATATATGATATCATAACAATGAATATGATTCTGTAATAAGTCAATAACATGATTTAAATCATTATACAGGAGGTTCGGACACTTACAAAGCAAGTCGTACCTAAGGTAAGGGAAATATCACAATCTCATTTTTATCCGAGATTGTTTATTCGTAAGTATTTACTGGGGTGTATTTTATCATCCACATCCATGTTCCCTCAATATGTAATATTGTTTCCATCCACTTGCAATAGTTTAAATCCAATTTTACCCTTAGGTGAGTTTTTAGTAAAGAATATGAAAGGAATCTTTTGTCGTTTTTCCGTACGAGGTACTTTTTGACTTTTCCGACAAAAGTACGAAGAATGTTTTTTTTAACTTATACGGCACGAACGGATTTCTACTGTTTTATAAAGCCTTATTTTCATGAAGCTTCCTCTAAAATATTTCATGACTATTTTCAATAAAATCTCTTTCTTTTAAAATTGCATGATGTTTTGTGAAAAGAAATTGATTTTGAAGAAGAAATGATATTTTCCTCAAGAATTCAATTCAAGTGTTTTATCAAAATTATTTTCCATCTAAGATAATAAAGGGTTCTGTTTCTATCCATATTTTTACATTGATTTGACTATGTTGTGATGGAATTATGTTTATGAATTCCTTTATCTTATATGAATTGATTTATGATGTCATGATGTTTCAAGAATCCCATTTTTGTTACATGTGTTATGCGATGATGTATGGTTTATGATTATGTGGCACACATAAGAAAGGATTCATTATAAGATGGGTGGGACCTATATCTCCCTCCAATGCATTGGGTAAAGATTTTATATCTCATGAGATAGACATGGCTGGAACGGTAGGTTATACCGGTTCAGTGAAACAGGACTGGAACGAGGGTGACTCGGTTCAGAAAGGGACTTTGTCCACTAAGATAGTCTTGGCAATGAGTCATGACTAACAAGAAATGATTTTCCATGATTATGTGTGCATGCCACAAAGTTTCAAGTTTTATGTTATGATTATGGGGATCTCATTTTCACTTCTATGATTTATCCCATGTTATGATATTATGAGCTCTTTTGCAGGTTAAGATTTCCAAAAGCTATGTTCTTATGTATATGATGTGATTGATATTTCTTTTGTTTACCCTTACTGAGCATTTGAGCTCACCCTTTTATGTTTTCTTTTCCCCAGGATATAAAGAAAGGTTTTTAGGTAAAAAAAAAGGGAAGATCTTTATGGGAGATATTGAAGATCTTTCACCACGATTAGAAGATTACGTTCCGAGTTTCCAAAGACACTTAACTATTACGATCCTTATGTGTGTGTTTTTGTTATGTACTAAGTATTCCGCAAAAGTAATGTAATGTCCATGTACGTCAGGCTTCGGGTCTTTACAGTTGGTATCAGAGGAAAGGTTTAGTCAACCTTTGGAAACTAGGATGCGAGAACTTTAGTGAGATCCTTAGAGATATTTATAAGGTATGTCTAGGGATGCCCCTAAGGATAAGTATACGTATAGGATATAGTCCTAGAACTATGGTAACGATATTAGATTAAACCAAATATGATAGATATTTAAGTTACTCCCCCTTTATTATGATTTTTTCATCTAACACTATTCTGTTTGGGTTTTAGAAAATGGCTGGAAACAAGATGATTCACAATAATGGAGGATATGATGGACAATGGAATGATATTCTTCATGAGCAACCAAATGAAATGAAATTTGGATATCCAAACATCATTATTATGCCGAATCAACAATCTCATAATATGATCAATAAAGTAAAATTTGGTAAGTTTCATGACTCGACTAATAAGAGAAATATGGAGTTCCATGATGATCATAGAAGAAAGAAAGTTCAATTTCCCCTATGTAAATCATGTGGGAAGAGGCATCAAGGAGAATGTTTCAAGGGAACTGGAAGATGCTTTGGGTGTGGAAAAGAAGGACACAAAGCAAGTAAGTGCAAAGGAAAAGGGTCGGTTAACACCATGGATGAGGATAATGGTATTGCTACGACATCAAAAATGGTTAAGTGTTTTAAATGTGGAATGTATGGGCATTATGCAAACAAATGCCCTTAGGGAAAGACTCATGAAGAGAATCAGTATGGTCATATGGGTAGTATTTATGTGGATGATGATGAAGAGACTACAAATGATATGTGAGATGAAAGAATTTTTGAATCTCGGTCAATGGTTTAAGAATGTAGTGGAATGATTACATGTTTATCATGTGTAATGTTGTATAAGTAATCTCATGGTACTATGGAATAAAGAGACATGTAAGGATTGTTACATTGTTGTCTGATTAATGTTACCAGTATCCATGAAAGGTTATTCAGATATTTTTAGAATTTAGATGATATGCACACAATGAAGGAATAATAAGATAATGGGGTGTTTGATTATATTCATGAGCTCATGATTGATATAAGGACTAAGTGATATCATGGTTTGAGTATATAGAATTTTGAGGATTTTGGTATGTGAAAAGTGTTAACTTTTAACTGCATTCAAGTTTTCACTATGGTTCAATGGGTATTCAAGAGAATACATTATTAAGGCCTTTGAATGTTTGGAATGTGACTAACAAGACATATCTTATGATATATGGGGATCAATGATGGTATTAAATCTCTGGTAATCGTTTTCACTATATTATGAGAGTGGACTGAAGTATTATGGATAAGCCTAAAGATTGTAATGGATTATGTTGGACATAAGTTAGGATAAAACGTTTTTCGATATTATTGATGAGATGTTATAGTAATATAGCTTTAGAAAAAGGACAACCTGCAGGACGGGCGATAGCCCATCGCTTCGGAAAAGGCTGTGGGAATCGAACCCACAACCGAAGTGCGACTGGCCTTTATCGCCTACCACTGACCTACAGGAAGTCCCTGTTTTAGTAGAAACTAGTGTTATTATATTAAGCAGTATGATATATGAAGTATAAGCCCATTTTAGGAACCATATATGATTAATCCCACTATAGATCGACTTATGTATATAAATTTTGATAACCTTTTGAGACAGATGGAATGACCCGTCATTCTATCACATGATCTGCTAACACTTCACGAATAACAAATTCAACTTCATTTATTTAAGAGATGAAGTGGAAATTGTTAAAGGCATGAACAACAGTGAGATTGTACCAAAATAAAGTAAGTATTTATTCTAATTCAAATTTTCAACTTTAGGGAAATGATCTTGAAAACCAAAAATGTTGTCCTAGTGATCTTATACCTGATGAATCAGATGGTACCTTATATCATCACAAATCTATGGATTTGTGATTACTGGCTTTTCCAAAGCCATGTTCTCTACCACTCTCCATCAGAACATGATGGTTAGATTTCTCTTTCATATCCATATTTTCACCTATGTGGAAACCCAGTGATTAGTTTATTTGGGTAATCGTTACATTTCATACTTTAGTTTTTAAAGCCAAGTTTTGGTATTCCTTTTTACGATGTGGGTTTCTATTAAAGAAACTTTCGAATAGTAAACCATTTATAACCCCAACGAATTTCGAGGGCGAAATTCATTTTAAGGGGGGTAGAATGTAACACCTAGAGATTTTATGAAAAATATTCTTTTAATTTCATTAATGTCTTGCGTTGTATTCTACACCAAGATTACCTTGCGCTATACGCAACACCGTATTAGCTTGTAGTATACGCAACACTATTCTTGGACCGTGTTACACACAATTTTGATAATAGTTATTCTACGCAACATTGAGTATATATATATATATATATATATATTAAATGTATAAATGAAATATGGTTGGATTCTGTTATACGAAACAACGAAGGATTCTTTCACAACACGCAACCCTGACTTGGCTTGCATTACACGCAATCACGACCTTCCTCGATAGCGTGTGTTGTATGCAATACCGGGTTTTAATAAACAATGTTATATTATTATAATATTGTCATGAACTAGCCGTTATGAATAGTATTAACTAAATTTTGAATTTTATAACATTATTATTCATCTTACACATTTCTAGAACATGGTATAAGAACAAAATAAATTTTTCGGGTAAAATAAGTATTTTTCAAAAAATGCAGTTTTACCGCCTTTTGATGGCGTACCCACTTTAAATATAGTTTTTGACATGTTTATATGTTCAATTTGACAAAATAATATTCTTCTTTTGAATCAGGATGTAAAAATTTACATTAGATAAAGTTTTTATATTTTTCTGACAACTTTCATATTTTAATGAATAGTAAAAACACACTATATTTTAATTAAAAACAACTTTTTTCATCGTAATATATATTGTGGTTAAATTATAATATTGAATGGTTTTAAAGTATATTTAGAATATATTTTTACCACTTAATATAATGTTGGTCATTGGACACAATTTTACAATTAAACCGAACATAAACAAGTGTCAATCTTTTGATAGTTATTATCTCTTAAAAACACGCTTTTTTGTTTTGACAGTGGGAATTAATTTTAAATTAATTTCTGCCACTTCTGTGTTTTGAATTTAGAAAAATGGATTCCATGTTTGGAATCAGGATGTTCAAATTGTGTAAATAGATAACTTTTATTTTTAGACATTTTGAATAATTACTGCGGTAAATATTTTATTTACCATGGTTAAGGGTAAATCCGGTAAATAAGGGTTAAAAAATAATATTATAATAATATTAAATTACCCTAAAACGTGTCTTAACCCCATTGGTTGATACATGGTCGACCATGGGCATCTTTGGGTAGATTTTGGGACCCCATTGATCCACTTGTAAGTGATAATGACACTTTATTTTAATTAAGTTAAAATGAATACAAAATTGACACAAGCATATATCTTTTAGAAAAACAATTGTTACATAGGGTTATATATGTTGGATTTTAGATTATAAATATTCATTAGAAAGATAAAAAGATTTCCTACATAATGGTATTTTATTTGTAATTTTTAGACTTTAAATAATTTAATTTATTTATGACACAATGATGATGCAGTAATTATCTTATTAATGAAATATTGACATAATTGATGTTATAAACACCAAAATAAATGTAATTTGAGACTTTTTATGAATTCCACTAATTTTATAGGTTACTATGATATATTAATGTTGATTTAATTAACTTTATTCGAACATTTAATTCTGTTATTACTTTCACAAAAATCATATATCAAATAGTGTCAAAATTGACACAAAATAGTTTTTAAATAAAATATTATATTATTAATTGTTATTGTATTCCTAAAAATCTAAGGTTCGGCCAAATGACTTAGATAAGGATATATATATTAATAATAAACAATTTGGGGTTCTTTTGGCATGTTATAGTAAGTTTATTAACCATATAGTGAAAGAAAACAAAAAGACATGGTAAAAGTTAAATTATTTAACTTAGAGATAAATCTAATTGATAAGGTTAAAATAATATCCTAAACTTGTCTAAATTCTACTGGTTGATAGGATTTCGACCCATCCCCACCTTATCTTCGAAATAAGACCCTTTGGAACCATTATAAACCGATTTTGACTTTAATATAAAATAATATTTTGAGATATTCCTAAGGTGCCCCTCTCCTCCCTTATAAAAGGACACCTCCTCCCCCTCCTCCTCACACCAATTTGAGCACTCAAGCTCGGCCAACCCCTGCCAAAATCTCTTCTCCACTTCCCTAGAAACATCCTAGAGGTTCTGGTCTTCCTCAAAGACCAATTTTAGTGCCCTAAGAGGAGGTCTCAAAGAGGCACTTCAAAGAAGAGGTAATTACCGTGACCAATTCTTTCATCTTTATTTCTTCTTCCACTTCTTCTTCTTAGGTTGTTTCATTATGAAGTAATAACATCAGTATCACTCATATACTGATATGTTATTATAAGTATGAAACAACCCTATTTCACCATCTATCCATCCTACGGAAAAAGAAATCACCGCGCGTGCGTACGTACGAAATACCGTCTCCACGCCGTGGTGTAATCTATTTTCCACCACCACCTTACATGGATGGGTATAATGGTGTAAAGAATAACTATACATAGTTATTACAAAATCATATTTATTCTGATATATTGTATAATCCACTCCAATTCAATTCAATATTTATAGAAATGATATCATCGCTCGTGCGTACGTACGGACTACCGTCTCCACGACGCGATGAGATTCATTCTCCATGTTAACCATTTAAGAATGATTATAAAGTATATATAAGAAATAATAATGAAATATATGACATTATAAAGCTACTGGATTTATGTATATATATATGTATGTCATCTACTTACTTCCATTCAAGACAATAAGGAAAGGAAAACAGCGTTCATGCGTACGTACGGACTACCGTCTCCATGAACGGTGTTTTTCATTTCATTTATCTACCTATTATATATATATATATACTGAATATATATGATATATAAATCATATTTTATATTCTGGAAGTGAGTAAATCATGATATAAGTAATAATGATGTCAATAACAACAAGTCAAAACACCTACGATAAATGAAACGATTTTACCCAAAACGCTTCTTTAACATGGAATTTACAAAAGAACGGGTAATATAATGTCATAAGTGAACCATATATGATATCATAACAATGAATATGATTCTGTAATAAGTCAATAACATGATTTAAATCATTATACAGGAGGTTCGGACACTTACAAAGCAAGTCGTACCTAAGGTAAGGGAAATATCACAATCTCATTTTTATCCGAGATTGTTTATTCGTAAGTATTTACTGGGGTGTATTTTATCATCCACATCCATGTTCCCTCAATATGTAATATTGTTTCCATCCACTTGCAATAGTTTAAATCCAATTTTACCCTTAGGTGAGTTTTTAGTAAAGAATATGAAAGGAATCTTTTGTCGTTTTTCCGTACGAGGTACTTTTTGACTTTTCCGACAAAAGTACGAAGAATGTTTTTTTTTAACTTATATGGCACGAACGGATTTCTACTGTTTTATAAAGCCTTATTTTCATGAAGCTTCCTCTAAAATATTTCATGACTATTTTCAATAAAATCTCTTTCTTTTAAAATTGCATGATGTTTTGTGAAAAGAAATTGATTTTGAAGAAGAAATGATATTTTCCTCAAGAATTCAATTCAAGTGTTTTATCAAAATTATTTTCCATCTAAGATAATAAAGGGTTCTGTTTCTATCCATATTTTTACATTGATTTGACTATGTTGTGATGGAATTATGTTTATGAATTCCTTTATCTTATATGAATTGATTTATGATGTCATGATGTTTCAAGAATCCCATTTTTGTTACATGTGTTATGCGATGATGTATGGTTTATGATTATGTGGCACACATAAGAAAGGATTCATTATAAGATGGGTGGGACCTATATCTCCCTCCAATGCATTGGGTAAAGATTTTATATCTCATGAGATAGACATGGCTGGAACGGTAGGTTATACCGGTTCAGTGAAACAGGACTGGAACGAGGGTGACTCGGTTCAGAAAGGGACTTTGTCCACTAAGATAGTCTTGGCAATGAGTCATGACTAACAAGAAATTATTTTCCATGATTATGTGTGCATGCCACAAAGTTTCAAGTTTTATGTTATGATTATGGGGATCTCATTTTCACTTCTATGATTTATCCCATGTTATGATATTATGAGCTCTTTTGCAGGTTAAGATTTCCAAAAGCTATGTTCTTATGTATATGATGTGATTGATATTTCTTTTGTTTACCCTTACTGAGCATTTGAGCTCACCCTTTTATGTTTTCTTTTCCCCAGGATATAAAGAAAGGTTTTTAGGTAAAAAAAAGGGAAGATCTTTATGGGAGATATTGAAGATCTTTCACCACGATTAGAAGATTACGTTCCGAGTTTCCAAAGACACTAAACTATTACGATCCTTGTGTGTGTGTTTTTGTTATGTACTAAGTATTCCACAAAAGTAATGTAATGTCCATGTACGTCAGGCTTCGGGTCTTTACAACACACAACTTTTGACATCATGCAGATTTGGTGTGCTGGAAAGATCAGTTTGGTTGGGACAATATATGGATGAATGTGTCTTGGGTTCATTCATAATAAATATATCCCAATAAAATTTGGATCAGATCACAAAATATTAGCCCAATTGGATGCAAGGTCTAGTAGCAGTGTGCGGATTAATCTACTGGTGTGCTTGGATCCTGCACAATTTGGCTCATTTTTCTTGGGCATCATCATGGGCCCTCCAAATCACCTCCTCCTACAATGGAATCATCAAAATAAGTATCATTTTCCTTTTTAACAGTGATAAAATAAAATAAATTATTCAAAAATGGAATGAAACTTGTCATTATTTTTATAATTTTCAATATAAAACAAGTTCAACACAGTGGTGTAAAGTTGAAAATTACACAGTGAATCGTGGTATGATCACACCCCCACACCTAAACATTTTCACTCCTAAGAAAAGTCACATATCCGAATAAAATGAGGAATATAAATATTCCCAACAACATGAGGATTTAACATTTGAGGAAATTTTAATTCATTAAAGTAATGAGATCAATGCACGAACCACACCAAGGAGTTTTCCCTATGGAAAAAGATGTCTCATAAATCATATCACAATGAAATTCAAAGAGATTCAGGACACCAACATGATCTAGGAAGTTAAAAGTCAACCATTCCACTAACTCGTCATGTGTGTGTGTGAAAACCATTCAATGCTATTCTTTCCACTTCCTATCTAATTATTATATGTTATTTTAGAATTATTCAGCTTTAAATGAATTTTCACTGAACCTACCCTATATCCTTTGCAATAATATTTCAAGACCCACTCAATTAAGCATTTCTAGAAGTCAAACTGTAATTTACTGACCTAGATATCCCCATATGTTGTACATTTCATCACTCCCCTCATTTATTATTTTTTAGAAGTTTCATTTGGAACAAATCTCCCACTCATCTCTCAACCCTTGTTTGATATCCTAACGACACTAATTGCAATAGTTATAACAAGATCAAAGGTTGAGGAGGAGTGGTTTTTGACCTTCCCAAGACACAAACTTTTTTTTGAGGGCGTACAACAGTCGGACATTAGGTACACACACATAGGTTAATTTGGTACAATAATAAAACAGATCAAATAAGGAACGAATGTATTAAAATATCATTTAAAGCTAAAAAATATTAACCTAACATATATTTACCTTATATTAAGAAATAAATATTAAAACTTCATGGTTTGGTGTAAAAATGTATGGAGATATTAGTGACATAGTTTTCTAAAAAACTACTCACACAAGTGGCATCAATCACCTCAAATGCTTCACAATGATAGAAAAATTTATATCATTGATAGAAAACCAATTCACTAAAAATCACTCCCTGATGTTAACTTCATAAAAATATTCTTTTTCACCATTCTTTATGGTATTTTTACTTTCCCCCCTTTATGGTCACCGAATCATGGAAATTTGAAATTTTTGATGGGGGAGAAAATGAAAATACCACAAAGAAGGTGAAAAAGAGAAGAAATAAGAAATAAAATGGAAAGGCTAATGAACTCAACAAGATGGGGAAAAGTGAGAATACCATAAAGAAGGTGAAAAAGATAAGAAAAAAAGAAAAAAATGATGAAAATTCCTATATAACTCAGGAATGTACCCATCCCCCCACACCTAGAATGTGCAGTTTCCTCACTGTAATAATTGAGAAGGTGAGAAAGAAGGATAAAACCTGGTGTGTTTAACTGGTATGTTGCTTCTTGAACATGGAGTTCCTCTATTGGGAACTCCAAAAGGGCTTCGTGGAAGTGCTTCAGCCCCTGCCCATTGACAGTGAAGGTTTGCTTGGTTTCTTTATTTTGAACCTAAACAACACCAAATAGAGATACATTAATAATAGTGTATGGGCCAAACCAGTGGGAACAAAGCTTACCAAGATGCAACTTCATCATTGCATTATAAAGGAGGACCTTCTTCCCAATGTGGAACTGACGATGAAGTATAAGATGTTCGTGGGCAGCCTTGGTTTTCTCCTTATAAATCCTGGAGTTTTCATATGCATCTCTATTCATTTCCTCCAACTCCCAAATCTACAACTTCCTTTGGGAACCTGCACCAGAAGGATTAGAATTGCATTGTTTGATGGCCCAGTAGGCCTGGTGCTCAATCTCAATAGTTAGGTGACAAATATTTCCAAACACAAGATGATAAGGTGACATTCCAATGGGAGTTTTGAAAGTAGTACGGTAGGCCCATAATGAATCATCAAGTCGAAGACTCCAATCTTTTCTATTGGGTTGAACCATTTTTTCAAGAATCTGTTTTACCTCTCTATTTGATACCTCGTCTTGAACATTGGTCTATGGATGATATGAAGTAGACACTCTATGACCGACCCCATACTGACGCAAAAGTGATTGCATTGTTCAGTTGCAGAAATGAGAACCCTGGTCACTGATGATAAACCTAGGTAAGCCAAACCTATAGAAGATTTGGGTTCTCAAAAATTCTACAACTGCCTTAGAATCATCAGTCTTTGTAGCTCGTTCCTCTACCCATTTTGAAACATAATCAACCACCAGAAGAATGTATAAGTTGCCAAAGAAATTAATAAATTGACCCATAAAGTCAATGCCCCAAACATCAAAAATTTCATGAAAGAGCAATGGTTGTTGTGGAATTTAATTTCTTTGAGATACATTCCCCATTCTTTGACAATGAGGACAAGATTTGCAAAAATCACGGGCATTTTGAAAAAGTGTTAGCCGAAAAAGGTCAGAATCAAGGACCTTGAGAGCAGTCTGTTGGGGACCAAAGTGCCCCCCACAAGAAAGAGTGTGGCATAATTTAAGTACAGACTGAAACTCGCTATCGGGAACACAACGCCTAAGGATTTAATTGCTACATGTATGCCAGAGTTAGGGGTCATCCCAAATGTACCAACGAGACTCATGTTTTAGATGAATGGCTTGGTTTTTATTGAAATCAGTAGGAATGCAAGATGCTACCAAATAATTTACAATTTTATCATACCAAGGAATAAAATCTTGCACTCGGTACAATTGCTCATCAGGAAACATATCATTTATAGGAATACAGGGGGATGAGTCAATGTATGAGGATAGGGGAATCCTACTAATATGATCAGCCACCACATTCTCGGCTTCTTTTTTATCTCTAATTTCTAGATTAAATTTCTGAAGGAGGAGCATCTAGAGAATGAGACATGGTTCTGATTCCGGTTTCTTAAGGAGATTCTAGAGGGCTGCATGGTCTGAGAACACAATGACTTTGGACCCCAAAAGGTATGACCTGAATTTTTCCAAGGAAAAAACAATGGAAAGGAATTATTTTTCAGTTGTGGTGTAGTTTTTTTGGGTAGGGTCCAAAGTACATGAGGCATAGGCAATGACATGTAGAGCTCGATCGACCCTTTGTGACAAGACTACCCCAACTGCATAGTTAGAGGCATCACACATGAGCTCAAACGGTAAATCCCACCGAGGTGGTTGGATTACTGGGGGTGATGTGAGACTCCATTTTAACATATTAAAAGCTTCCTAACATTATTTATAAAAAACAAATTCTTTTTATTTTTGAAGTAATCAGGAGAGGGGGAGTGCAATTTTACTAAAGTCACGAATGAAACGACGGTAAAATACAGCATGACTTAGGAAAGACTGCACATCCCATAAATTTTTGGGGAATGGTAAGGAATAAATGACATCCAATTTTGATTTATCTACTTGGATTCCATCCCTAGAAATAAAATGACCCAAAAATATACCTTGTCACACCATGAAATGGAATTTCTCTTAATTTAATACAAGATTCTTTTCAATACAGAAATATAGGACTAGAACAAGACTACTCAAAAATTCATCAAAACAGGATCCATAAATAGTGAAATCATCCATGAATACTTCCATTCAATTCTCCAGGTAATCTAAAAAAATACCAACCATGCATTATTGGAAAGTACCCGGAGCATTGCACAGACCAAATGACATCCTTCTATAGGAAAATGTGCCAAAGGGGAAAGTGAAGGTTGTCTTTTCCTGATCCTCGGGGGCAATATGGATCTGAAATTATCCAGAATACCCATCAAGAAAACAGTAGTGAGACTTACCTTCTAGCCTCTCTAGAATTTGGTCAATGAATGGCAAAGGTAAATGGTCCTTTCTAGTGTGTTGGTTTAGTCGGCGATAGTCTATATAGACACACCAACTATTCTAAACACGAGTTGGAACCAATTCATTATTTTCATTTTTGATTACTGTAAGGCTGATCTTTTTAGGAACCACTTCAACAGGACTGACCCATTGGCTGTCAGATATGGGGTAAATGATTCCAGCAGCCAATAATTTTGTTACCTCATTTTTTACAACTTCTAGGAGGTTTGGGTTCAGTCAACATTGTGGCTTCCTCACTGGTTTAGCCTCATCATTTAACAAAATATGATGTGTACAAATTGATGGGCTAATACCAGGAATGTTAGCAAGTGTCCATCCCAAAGCTTGTTTATACTCCCTCAAAAGTTTAAGCAGTCGCAATTCATGCTCAGAAGGGAGTGAACTATTAATGATGACGGGCAACTTGTTTCCATTCTCAAGATATGAATATTTTAAATCTTGAGGCAATTGTTTTAGTTCCAATTCAGGTGGATTTTGGATTTATGGGAGTGTGTGTGAAAGTGAGAGGTCACTGATCTCATCTAACTTCTCAATGGTATCATCCTCAATAGAGGAATGAGATTTTACAAGCTTAGCAGTATCATCGATGGTCAGTGGATCCTCAGTGTTCAAGAAATCATCAATTAATAAACATGCATGGTATTTTTCTAATACACTACAACAATCAATAGATGAATCGTTTCCTATAATTTCTATCAGTGAAGAAAACTCAAAAAGGATATCAGGGGAAAGAAAAGTTGTTTTTTCAGGGGTAGGGAGTACATCAATTGAATTAACAGAGATAGAGGAATGTTCTTCAGAGGGGTGCTTCATGGCATCAAGGATGTTTAAATGGACAATGTCACCACCAAATTCTATAGATAATGTACCATTATGGACATTAATTATGGCTTTGGTGGTTTTCAAGAAGGGTATCCCCAAAATTATCAAGGCATGTCCATTCATCCTATCATCCTCCATTTTAAGCACATAAAAGTCAGCATGAAAAATTAAATTTTAAACCCTCACCAGAACATCCTCTAACACACCAGAGGGGTGTGCGATACTCTGGTTGGCTTGTTGAACAACAATTCTAGTGGGTTTCAGTTCCCCAACCTACAATGTAGAGTAAATGGAGTGAAGAATCACATTTAAATAGGCACCTAAATCAAGCATATCATTAGAAAAAGAATACTCCCTTATGGTGCATGGAATTGAGAATGTTCTAGGATCATTTAACTTGGTGAGAAGTGATGGATCTATCAATGCTGAAACATTCCTCTCTAATGTCACTTTATCATCACCTCGAAGTCACCTTCAGTGTGTACACATATCCTTTAGAAACTTGGCGTACCATGGAATTTTCTTCACAACATCAATCAATGGGATGTTAACCTGCAATTTCTTGAAAATATCAAATATTTCCTTATCAAGTTCAGTTTCCTTTTGTTTTCTTGGTTGGGTGGCCCTTTGAGGAAATGGAAGAGGAATGGTTGGGCTAGGTGACTCATCAATATACACACTCTTTCCTTTGGAAGGGCTTCTCTCAGGGTAAGGTTCTTCAACATTTGGAACATTTTTAATGGTTGGGATGGAGGTTTCCTTAGAAGGGGATTACTCTAATAGAGGATTAATTTTACTTTCTATTTGTTTTCCACTCCTAAGAGTTATGGCACTAAAATTTCCTTTATCCATAGGGTTAACTATTGGTTGAGAGAAAAGTTTACCTGATCCGTGACTTTGAATTTCACCCAATGAATTAGCTAGTTGGCCTAATTAGGTTTTGAGGTCTTTTATAGTTGTGTGAGTGGTTTGTTGGAATTGAATATTGTTGGCAACCATTTATTTCATCATATCTTCTATGTTAGGATTGGGTTTTGGAGGGGTTTTTTGGAAAGGCCTTTGGGGTGGTTGAGGATTTCTGGGTGGTGGTGGTGAATAACTACTCTGCACTTGTTGGTTCCATGGTTGATGATGCTAGTTTGAATAACCCCCTTTACTATAGGATTGGTTGTATTTATACCCAGAGTTGGATAGATAGTATGGTTTTTTCCTAAAGTGTTGGTTATAGGGGCGTCCTAGGAATATTGCCTCACAACTCTCATAAGTTTCTCTTAATTGGGGGCATTGGTCCGAGTAGTGGGTGTTAGAAGAACATATACCACAATGGATGGGAGGAGGAGATTGGGATTTCCCTTAGAAAAGAGCAAGTTGTCGAAGAAGGGTACTTACCTCTTTGAACTTTGTGTCCACCTTCTTCTCAAATTTAGTACTTTGCATCCCATGGACACCTCGAATGGATATGCTAGACCTTGTACCGAATTGTTGAGTGTTTTGTGCCATGTTCTCAATTAGGGTTCTTGCAGCAATTGGGGTCTTATCAACTAGTGCACCACCTGCCACAACATCGACCATATTTCGATCATTAGGGATTAAACCTTCATAAAAATATTGAATTAAAAGTTGATCGCTTATTTGGTGGTGTGGGAAACTTGAACATAACCTTTTAAAGCGTTCCCAATATTCATGCAATGTTTCCCCTTGCAATTGTCTTATCACACAAATTTCTTTCCTTATTGTTGCAGTTCGTGAGGCTGGGAAATATTTTTTAAGGAAAAGAAGTTTCATGTCTGCCTATCCTCTTATTAGGGAATTAACATAATATAACCAATCTTTTGCAGTGTCTTTTAAAGAAAATGGGGATTCTCTAAGCTTTACTTGTTCCTCATCCACATTAGCAGGTTTTAATGTTGAACAAAAAGCATGAAATTATTTTAAGTGCTTGTGTGGATATTCTCCAGGAAGTCCATGGAATCTTGGTAATAGATGAATTAAACCATATTTTAGTTCAAAATTGGGTGCCTCACCTTATAATTGAATGTATGTGGGTTGGATATCAACATCAGGTGAGGTTAGTTCTTTTAGTTTTTGATTTTTTTCATCCATGTTATTCACGTTAATTTCAGTTTTGATGTGGGTTCTTGAAGAAGAAGAAGAAGGATCAAGATGAGTGTTGATGTTTTGTGTATCCTCCTTCAAAGGTTCCTCTTGTGTATCTCGGGGTCACTAATGTAGGATCCTCTCTAGTTCGGGTTCAAAAGGTTGTAAGTCTCCCGAATTACAATGCATCATGCACTAAACCTACACAACAAATAGACTAGAATACAAAAAGATAGGTATAGGTATACGATAAAACAAATAAATATTCACAAAAATTACAAAAAACTTATAAAAAACACTCACTAAAACTAAAATCCTCCCCAACAACAACGCCAAAATTTGACCGCGCTGTCATGACAAGTCAAATTGATTATGATTTTAAGGTTGATTTATAGTATAGGGAAGACCCTAGGTCATCGATCAAGGAGAGTTGGTGGGTTTAGAGTGTGCATTTTTAATAAGAATTACTTAGATAGGGGGTGGTTTTGATAACAGTTTTAGGTAAATTACTTAATTTAAGAGTTAAATAGTTGATAAATAAATGTGGTGTATTAATAATTATGAGAGAAGAAGATCATTTCAAGTTTACTACACATCTTGGATTGTTCATTGTTCTGAAAATTTAACATGGTTTTGTTTAATTCTTTGGTTGAAGTTTTTCAAGATCTTGACTCCCC
This sequence comes from Viscum album, assembly GCA_963277665.1. Classification (NCBI taxonomy): domain Eukaryota; kingdom Viridiplantae; phylum Streptophyta; class Magnoliopsida; order Santalales; family Viscaceae; genus Viscum; species Viscum album. Next base: position 981,972,076 of record OY728167.1, read on the forward strand.
TCTTTCCTCTTCAAATGATGCTTAAAGAACCACCCCTTTTCACAAAAATCGTGTTGCCAAGATTTGTTTATCAAACATATAATAATAGCTCTACCAAAGCATACTTAAATCTTGTGTATGTGTGAGATAATAATATTATTGTGTTGTCCAATCAGATCAACCCAATATTCTCACTTGAAATCTCAACCCAATCGGTGTTGAAATAAAAAGTGTTCCACTTAATTATATCAAATTAAATGTAATTGGGGGGAATCATGTCAAGAAAAAAAATAAGTGAAATATTCAACACAAAAAATATACAAAACCAGTAGTAGAACATGTGATGAAACTCCCTCCCAAGTTTGTGTAGCTCCCTCGAAATGATCCTCCACCGTTTAGCTCGCCATCGAGAGGAGGATGAGGCTCGGGTAGAACTCCTGCTTCATCCTTGATTTTACTATGAGGATAGGGGCCTCAAGAACTCCTTGGATGATGAGAGGACTTATTTTGGTCTCCAAAATACCAGATCTTTGCCTCCTGGCCGAACTTGCAAATGAGGATCCCAAGGTTCCATTTTATAGGAAAATGGGAAGGTGGTTTTGAGCACACCGAATTATTAAAACCACTTGTCATAGGTGTTTTGACCTCCATAAAGCCTTATATCAATTTTAAAAAATAAAAATTTGTATCCCCACCTCTTGGATTTATCCACCGAAATTTTAGAATAAATTTGACACCTATAGCCCGAGATATAGACATATCACAGCACACAACCATTGACATCGTACAGATTCGGTGTGCTGGATAGATCGGGTCGGTTGGGACACTAGATGGCCGAATGAGTCTTGTATTCCTTAATAAGAAATTTATCCCAATGAAATTTGGACCATACCACAAAATATCAGCCCAATTGGAGGCACGTTTTAGTATCAGTTTGCGGATTAATCCACTGGTGTGCTTGGATCCTACACAGTTTGGCCCATTTTTCTTGGACATCATCATGGGCCCTCCAAATCACCTCCTACTACAATGGAATCATCAAAACTAGTATCATTTCCCTTTATAACAGTGATAAAAACAAAATAAATGATTCAAAAATGGAATAAAAATTGTCATTATTTTTATAATTTTCAATATAAAACAAGTTCAACACAATGGTGTAAAGGTGAAATTACACAGTGAATCATGGTACGATTAGGTCACCTTATCACATTCTTTACTTACATAATATAGTTTATGGGAACTTAATCATTAGGGTTATATTTTCTATATGATCTAGGTCTTAATAATTTCCAATTTTAAAGGAATCTCAAAATAAATATTTCAAAATTTTTTCCTAAAAATATCACCAATTTAATATATAAATCATTTATATTAAACCCATTTCATATTTGGAAATTTTTATTATCGCATGTTTTATTACTTATCAGTATCTATGCTTCTAACAACTTAGTTTTAGAATCCCTTTTCCATCATATAAATTAATATGTTCAAACCACATAAATGTGTAATTATTTACACAACCCAAAATATTTTGTTACTAACTTAAAAATAGAATCAAAACATATTCATACATATCTAAAACTTTACTCAATAGATAATTGAATTCATGAAATCTATAACACCTAATATACACATACTATAATTAACAACTATTCTCAAGTTTATAACTCAAATAAAAAATATAATTCGAGGTATATGAAAAATAAATCTTATGGAGTCACACCTAGTATGCAATGCAAGACTCTATCTCCTAGAAGAAATTTATTACAAAAAAATTATACACAATATTTACTTTTCATAATTTTTTACTAAATATTTATATTATAGGATTTAAAAAATAAATAAATACTTTATAATTTTTCCAAAACATGAGATAAAAAATACAAGCTTAAATAAATTAAGAATAAAAAAATTGGATATCCATAGCTAGCCCACATGAGTAGTTAGACATCAGTTAGGACAACAACCAAACTCAAAGGTAGGATGACCAAGAGAATTAGAGGAGGTGAAAAAGGCTTGTGAGGGTAGCACAAACATTATGATCATAGGTAATCACTAGGTAAAATCCACCCAAAGGGGTATAATAGAGGAGAGTGGTCGTATAGTAAAAATACTATTAGTTTGACATCCATTGGATCATTGAGTTGGGGAGAGATGAATCAGTGATCTATTTTTTTTATGAGTCATTAACTTTTTAAACCAAACTCTTGAACTTTTGAAAGTTCTCGATCCACTTAATGATTTCTCATAGCCTCTACTTTGTGTACAATAATATATAAAGAGAGTAGGACACAATATTTACATGGTTGAAAGTCCTACTCCTTTTCATGTTGGTTATTCCCCCCCATAATGGATTCTCCATTCTTATATTATTATAAATTACATCATTCTATTGATTCTACAGAATCATGATTGGTTTTACCTCCCAATCAACTTTTCTTCCTTTAATGGTTATACTCTCTAGTCATGAGCCTCTTCAAAAACTAGTTATAACCCCAGTTATAGGCTCCTTCACTTTCTGGGTTGGTCCAATAGTAGAAAGTCATACTTATTATTTATAGTGATATTATTCCATGAGTCTGTAGGATTTGTCTTGCTTGTGTAAAACTTCAAGATTTTCAATAGTATGCTAGTCTTGAAACTTATTCTAGATCTTGAATGGTCTGGTTTTCCCTCAACACTTCATGAATACTAGGGAGAACAACATATCTCATTCCACTTCAATGGCTCCTGGCTTCATCTCCTTTTCTCTCTATGATATAAATGGGTATTGGGTCTTCAAAACTCTCTTATACAATGTATGAAATTTATACTAATCTTTATGATTTAATCTTCTTCTATTACATGCATATTTATATACATAGATATTTATAATTCCTATTTTCTATTAATATTTGGAAAATCTTTAATCTATATCAGGTGATATATTCTCATTCAAAATTTATTGCTTTTCGGTCAAGGATATTCATTTAAATCACCCAAAGAATAGAGTGTTTCCATATTCAAAATCCTCTAAAAAATATGTTTATTTAAAATAATTGAAAATATTCACATGCATGTAAACACATGTCTTTTCCATTTTTACCTTAATCTTATGATGTGGAACTCATTTCAGCTTCCTTCAATATTGTAGGATGTTTCCCTATAGGATATTCATCACATACATAAGATAAATACCCCGTATAATATTTCTCATGTAAGATATTTCTCTTATATAACTCAATCATCTTACAACATGGTCCATATAAGATATTTTATTTTATGATATCTCAAATATCATACAGTATGGTCTGTGTAAGATAAATGCCTTTGTATTATGGATTATCTTACATGAATAAATTAATTTACTTACATATCCTAATGTAAGATAAATTCTTTTTTTATTTTTTAGTATTGGAATAATACTATAATAATCTCTCAAAATCAACTCTAAGATTCATGAAATCAATTCTGGGATTTCTCAAATAAACTTAAAAACATAAATCTTGATTTATATAGTGTCTCTTCATCCACCAACACATGATTTTAGTTTCCTTGAATATTATCACCTTACAAAAAAAACATATTAAACATATTGAAAACAAATGAAATACTCACTTGGTAACAAAAATATCCACATTTTTATTTGTTATCAATATTCTTACACATATTTGAAGTCAATATGTGTTCTAAATTCTCTCTCCCCCATATGTGTGTAAATTTTATTTATCCTACTTATTGAAAATTAATTAAAAAGATTAATGTAAGGGTATTATCTTCTCTTATTATGACTATCAAGAAACTCTCATTCTATTATCCTTTTTTTCAAATCTGAGAGAAGGATGATTCCACATAGTTGTGTTAGTAAAGAAACTTTAATTATTCCACTCTAATTTTCGAATAGATAACCCAGTGTAGAAAACAAGAGATATATAATTAAGGTTTTACATGTTATCCATACACTACTATTCATACAATATCATGCTCAGAATATTCTCAGTTATCAAATAGGGGTTTATGTAATAAATTACCATAAAAGAAACATGTAACTTATAAAAAGTCAACAAATCATCAAAATAGTTCATATAAAAGTCATGTAACACCCGTTTTTTCATTTTTTAATAACCACACTCCCCTTTATTAAGTGAATTATAACTAAGGGTTATAAATGTAATTATAAAACCTCAACCTTCAAGTTTTCAAAGAGTCCTAGAAATTATAAGTTTACTAAAAATAATATATTGGAATATAACTTCTCAAATTTTCTCCCCCTAAACTGATTCACTATTTTATTTCATCATGTAGACTTATTTTCAATAGTTTCTATGATAATATCATCTTATTTGTTGTATAGTGTGTACTGGTCACAAGATTCTCCATAAATTCCGTACATGTTAGTTCGAAACACATAAAATAATAAGGAATAAGGAGAGACTAATTTGTGTCTTAGAGACAATATTCATGATGAGAGTTTCCTCTTGAACAGGGCCATTTCTTTCTTATAATCTCATTATGGGAAGATTTGTTTGGACACATATTTCCATTTTGAGTCTCATCCTTTTTATTGTATTATTTGTTATATCAAAATTATTCTTTATGTGGAATATATTTTTCCACTTTAGTATTATGGATTTTAAAGTTTCAATTTGTGGATAACTTCTCATCATCTTTCATGTTATCTTTTGAAGCCAAATTATTTTCTATATCCTCAGTAAGTTTTTTAGCTTCTTCAAATTGTTTATCCAATTTAAATTAATTTAAAAAGATAACTAGTCACTCTCCCTTAATATTACCATTATTCTCAAAATATTCACACGACTTACTATTGTTCTTATTTTTAAATCTCTTCCCTAACATAATATAGGGAACCTATCCTTCCAATATTTTCATGCATACCTTAGCCCTATTAACTTTAAAACTAAATATTTCACATACTTCTTCCAGAATCTGAAAAAAATTGAGTAGAATTTTGTGGTGAAGACCTAGTTATAGGTTGTATCCTCTAATATTTTTCATCAAACTTTAACTAACCCCCTTGGTTATCACCTATTTCCTAGTAAAGACATTTTGATCTAGAAATAATGTTATTTTCATCCATTCTTTCCCTAACACTAGTACAACCCATGAAAGTTTTTTATTTTAGATAGGTTCTAGATCTATCAAGTTTTTTATTATTTCTATCCTATTACAAACCAAAAATTACATTTCATAGGGGGTCATGGTATCCTTGGAATATTATTAACTTCCCTTGATATGAAAGATTTCCTTTTAGTTTTCTTGGCCCAAATATCCTCATATTTGGTTTTTACATCTATACTATTAGATAAAAAAAGTTTGTTTTGAAATTGATTAATTATAGATTAAGCTTATTCACATGAACTCTTCTTATCATTGGTTTGAGAAGATTCTCTATTTACCTCAACAACCTTAGTTATGTCTTCTTTGGCCTTATTCAACTCATGTTTTACTATGGGACATATGTATTGAGTCTCATTCATCTCTTCTTTCTTTACTTCTAGTTGTTCTTTAAGATATAAGATAAAAATTTTCATGTTCATATTCTCTAATATTTTTATTCTTGATCTCATTAATGCACGTCACATCTATTTTGACATATTATTCCATCTCAACAACCACTATATATTTTTTCTTTCTGAAGACCATTTTTTTATTTCTTGAGATATTGTATCTGTACCATGAAGAATTATAATTTTTCTTTCATCTCCAACTAATATTATACCCTTTATTCTCTATAATAATCACTAATTAATGATTCAAACCCTTTTAAAAACCTTGGTAAATAGAGTGACTTAATTATCTAAGTCAATTTATGATCTATCCTTCTATTTATTTCTCATAATTTTTTTTCTTTTTCTATTGAACCACATTTTCTTCTTTTATTTTTCTATATTCTCTCCATTCTCATCTGATTCATATTCATTAACATGATTTTTTGGGAAATATTTTGCAATATAACCACAATTATTAAAATTATAATATCTATGTAGATTCTTAACTATGAATTTACATTTAACCTTAATGAATCTCTTGATATAAGAGAAACAATTTCATCAAAGTATTGTTCATCCTAAGTTTCTGAGCCTTCATATTTTTCATCCTCTTCTCTCTAACTTTTATGTTTCTCATGGATTCAAAATCCATTTCATCATTTTCCTTCTTTTTTAAAGTATGATACTTTCTCATCTTATAATCTATTAATATGTTGTGTATCTCATCAATTATCAATTATTATATTTCTCACAAGGATAATATTTTTAAATCCAAAAAATCTAGAAAATTCTTTATTAGTTTTTTTTGAAAGTGATAGAATCCTCTTGATTCTCACCAAAACCATAGATATTAATCACAATCTCATTTACCCAGGTGAAATAGGTTTCAATATCTTCATCATCGGTCATTTTAATGTATTCAAATTGGCTCCTCCAAATTTTAAGTTTGGTTTCCTTTATATTCACATTACCTTCATAGTTACTCCAAATTTATCACAAATCTCCTTAGATTTTTGGAGACCCATGGAAATTGTGTACAACTTATCTGATATAGACATTAGGATATAATTTTGATCCATTCTATCTAAATTTATATTCCTATTATCTGGTTGATTCAAAGTTTCACAATAAATAATGGGTTTAAACCCATACATTACAACATCTCTAACTTTGAGGCTAAGTGATAAGAGGTAGGGTAGAATCCTGTTGTGTTAATTCTTACCATAAAATTTGGGAGCACATCAGATGTTTACAAGGTTAATATTATCTATCTCTCAGAGGTATAACTTGAATATTAGAGTAAATCTACACCCTGATACCAACTATTAGTCTCAGATCCATCGGATCACTAAGAGAGGGAGAGGGTAAATCAGTGACCTATTTTATTTTATGAATTATTGAATTTTAAACCCAGCCTATTGAACCTATTAAAGTTCTTGATCAAATCAATTATTTCTTAAAACCTCACTTTCATGTGAAATAATAGATAAATAGATCATCACACAATATTTCAAGGTTCTTATGAAAGGGATACTCTTTTCCATTTTGGTTATTCCATTCAATATGTATTATCTAATATAATCTATTTATCTATTAAAATGGTCTCTTGATTCCAAAGGAGTATGATTGGTTATACACCCCACTCACCTTATCTTACTCAACTAGTTATACTCCTTAGTTTTGAGCCTCTTTAGTAACTGTTTATACCACCCAGTTACATGCTCTTTAACTTTATGTGTTAATTAATTAGTAGAAAGTCGTCCATACTCTTTAGAGTGATATTCCTCTATAAGCCTATAGTATTTGTATTACTCACATACAACTTCAATATATTTATCAGTGTGTTGGTCTTGAAACTTCCTCTAGATATTAAACAATCTATTTTTCTATCATCACTTCATGAATACTCAACTTCATGACATATATCCTTCTACTTAAATGGATCCTAGATTCATATTCTTTTCACCATACGATATATATGTGTATCAAGTTATCATAACTCTCTTTAATACTATATACAAGTTCTCCAAATCTTAACACTTTTATATTCTTCTTTACTAGTATATTTATACCTAGATATATCTCTTGTACCTTGTTTCCCTTCATATTTGGAAACTACTTAATCTTTGACATGTGAGATCTTTTCATTAAAAATTCCTTAATTTTCAATCAAGTATCCTCATTTAAATCACAAAAATAATTGGATGTTTCCTTATTTGAAACCCTCTACAAAATCTACTTCTTTAAACTCATCTGAAATATTCACACGCATGAAAGCACATTTCTTTTCCATGTGGACCTTAAGCTTGTGACATGAAACTCATTTAAACTTCCTTCATCTTATTATGACATTTCCTTATAGGAAATTTCTAAAGTGCATAGAATAAATCCCCTAATTTATATTTATAAAAAAATATATTTCTCTTACAAACCTCAACCATCTTACAATATGGTTCACATAATATATTTCATATTATAAGTTCTCAATTATATTATGGGATAGTCTGTAATAGATAAATTAATTTTTCAAATATATCTTAACACATAACTATTCTAACATAGATTAATTATCATACCTGTATAACTGAATTTACTTACATGACTCAACGTAAGATAAATACCATTTTCATTTGTCATCATTGGAATAATACTTACAAAATCTCTCCAAATCAACTCCAAGCTTCATGAAATGAATTATAGGATTTCTCAAATCATTTAAAATAATTCAATCATGATTTATAAAACATATCTTGATCCACTAAAACATTCCTTTAGTTTCTATGAATATTATCACAAAAAAACACATATTGATAATATTGAAAATAAATGAAATACTCACTTGGGAACAAAAATATCCCCCTTTTTATTGGTTTTCAATATCCCCACACTTATTTGAAGTCAATATGTGTGCTCAGTTATTTATACCCCATATGTGTGTGTCTTTTCTTCCCCCCTTACTAAAAATAAAATGAAAAGATTAGTGTAAGGGTCTTATATTCTCTTCTTATTCCTATTAGAGAAGGATGACAACAAATGGTTTTCTTAGAAAAGTGCCTTTGATTATTCTACTCTAAGTATACATGGGATATACTAATGTAGAAAACAAGATAGATACAATCCAGGTTGTCCACATCACCCACAAACTACTATGCATGTGATATCATGCTATGAATCATATCAATTTTAAAATATAAACTATATGTAATAGATTCTATTAAAAGAAACATGATCACAAAGATAAAAAACCATCAAAATAGTTCATGCATAATTCATGTAACTCCACCTATTTCCTCATGTTTGTAATGAATAACATTCCCACTTAATAAGTGCACTGAAAATAAGGGTTGAAAGTGTGATTATCATACCTCAACCTTCATGTTTTCAAATATATCTAGAAATTACAGGTTTACTGTAAATAGCATATTGTCATATTCCTTCTCATATTTTCTTCCCCTAAAGGGATGTACTCTTTTCTTTCATTGTGTAGAATTATTTTCAGCAGTACTCCATGAGAATCTCATCTTCATTGTTTTATAATTTTTATAACTCTAAATATTATCATTTAATTCCATGAATGTTATTCCCAAACACATAAAATAATAGGGAATAATGAGATACCTCTTTGTGTCTCAGAGATGAAATTCTGGTTGAGATATTCCTCTCAACCTGGGATATTCTTTTCTTCTAATCTCATCATGGGAATATTTCTTTAAACACTTCTTTATATATTTATTCTCATAATTTTGATTGTATTTTTTATTCCCTTGAACCTTTTCTTTATTTGGAATAGATTTTTACTCCTCTATCTTCTCTATTTTTAAGTTTCCATTTATGGATAACATCTCATCCTTTTTCATGATATCTTTTGAAGAAACTTGATTTCCTCTAGCCTTAGTAAATTTTTTAGCTTCCTTAAACTATTTATCCAATTTTAATTATTTTATCCTAATAAATAAGCACTCTTTATTGACATTATTATCATTATCATAATGTTCCCACAACTTACTGATATTTTTATTTTGAAATGTCTTCCCTTCTACAACATAAAAAACCTCTCATTCTAACCTTATTATGCATACCAAAACCTTGTGACCTTTAAAAATATCACTGGAACATACTTATTCTACAATATAAAATTTGTTTTGAGTAGAAATTTATGGGGTATATCTAGTTACGGGTTATCTCCTCTGATATGTTTTCCTCATATGCTCACCAAATCCCCCCTTGGTTCTTACACATTTCCTGGTAAATACATTTTAATCCTGTAATAACAGGATTTAGGTACTTTCTTACCCCAACACTAGAAAAAACCTTCAATTTTTTTTCTAGATTGGTTCTAGATATTTCCATATTTTTGTTGTTGTTTTCCTATTGAAAACCAAGACTTACTTTTTTAGGGGGTTTTGTCCTTCTTGATACATTGTTCCCTTAATTTGATGCAGAAGATTTCCTATTGGTTTTATTGGTCCAAATATCCTCATATTTGGTTTCTACATCTATATTATTAGGTAAAGCATTTATATTTTGAAATTGATTAATTACATATTTATCTTATTCACATGAAATATTCTTCTCATTTGTTCAATAATATTCTCTATTTACCTCAACATCCTTAGTGAAGTCCTCTTTGGTCTTGTTCAAATCATATTGTACTATGACCTAAATGAATGGTGTCTCAACCGATTCTTATTCCTTTTTAACCAGTTATTCCTTGATATCTATGATAATATTTTCATGTTCAACTTCTTTTAGATTGTGATTCTTTTTCTCATAAATGTATATCACATGCATTGTAACATACTCTTCCTTTTAAGAATCTACTATTTTTTTTCTATCTCAAGATTCTTATTTTCTTTCTTGAGATATTGTATATGCCCCATATAGAATTATAATTTATCTTTAATATCACACTCTATTTCTATTATTTATTCTCCAAAGACATCACTTACTGATGAATTAGATTATTTCTAAACATGAGAAAATAGAGTTACTTCATTATATGAGTCACTATACGAGTCATGATTCTCTTTCTTGCTCATAAATATTCTTATTCATTATCAAACCACTTTTCCCTTTTTTTATATTTATATCTTCTCACCATACCCATATAATTCGTATTCTTAAAAATAATTTTTTGAGAAATACACTGTAATATGAACAACATTATTAAAATTATAACATCTTAGTATGTTATTACCTATGCCTTTACATTTACCCTTCATGAATCTATTTGATAGAAGAGAAATAATTTGGTTGAAGTCTTATTCATCCTCAACATATGAGACTTCAGATTATTAATACTATTCTTCTTGGACTTTTACTTTTCTTATGGATTCAAAATAAATTTCATCTATTGCCTTCTTTTTGAAATCATGTTCCTTTTTCACCTCATAATCTATGAGTATGTTTTGTATCTCATCAATTTTCAAGTCTTATTTTTCTTCCTGGGATAATATTTTTAAATCAAACTAATTTGGAAAATTACTCCTTAGTTTTTTAACAATGATGGAATCATCAACCCTCTCAAAAAACCCCTAGATTATACTCACAATTTCATTTACTTGGGTAAAATACGTATCAATATCTCCATCATCAGTTATTTTAATGTCTTTAAATTGGATCCTCCAAACTTGAAGTTTGTCTTCCTAACATTTGATATTACCTTCATATGTTCTTTTCAATTTCTACCATATCTATTTAGTAGTCTATATACCCATGAACTTTGTGTATACCTTCTCTGATAGAGGCATTAAGATGAAATTTTGAGTGATTCCATCTAACTCTATACTCCTCTTGTCCGCTTGATTCAAAGTTTCACCACCAATAATGGGTTCAAACACAAACATTATCGAATCTATCACTTCTAGTAAAAGTGATGAAGGTATGGTAGAATCATATTTCTTAAAATGTGATAATTATTCCCATATAATTTTGAACACCTAATTTGTTGAAAAAGTTAATATTATCCATCTCTCAGAATGCTATATAGGATCTTTAGAGGGAACCTATGCTTTAATACTAATTGTTAGTCCCAGATCCATTGGACCATTAATAGGAGGAGGGGGAATCATTTATCTCTTTCCATTAATGAGTTATTAAATTTTTAACCCAACATCTTTAAACTATTAATGATATCAATCCACTCAATGATTTCTTATAGCCTCACCTTCATGTGTTGTAATAGAGAAAGAGAGTAGTACCCAATATTCACAAGGTTTGGATGAAAGTAATACTCCTTTCCATGTTAGTTATTCCCCCAATACAGTTTTTCACCTATAATATTATTATTAATTATAAAATTATCTCAAATACATAATAGAGTAATTGGTTATACCCCCTAATCACCTTATCTTATTTGATTGGTCATAATCCCTAGTTCTGAGCCTCTTTAGCCACTAGTTATAACCCCCAGTTACAAGCTCCTTCACTTTGTTTATTGATCCAATAGTAGAAAGTCTTCCTTATTCACCATAGTGGTATTCCTTCATGATCTTGTAGGATCTATATTACTTTCATACAACTTTAAGATCTCCATCAGTATACTAGTCTTGAAACTTGCTCTAGATGTTCAATGATCTGGTTCACCCTCAGTACTTAAATAATGCTTAGGAGAACAATAGATATCCTTCCACTTCAATGGATCCTAAATTAATATTATTTTCTATCTATGATACAGATGTGTATCAGGTTCTCTGAACTCTCTTTCATAGTGTATGAAAATTCTCTTGATCTTCACACTTTAATCTTCTTCGCTTACCTTAATATTTATACATGGAAATATTTCTCATAACTTATTTCCATTCATATTTGGAATCTATTAAATATCTAGTAGGCATGATCTTCTCATTCAAACTTCCTTGATTTTTGGTCAAGGCTACTCATTTAAATCAGAAAAAGAATCATGTGTTTTCATATTTTAAATCCTCTATAAAATACACTTCTTTAAACTCATTTGAAATATTCACATGCATGTCAACACCTGTATTTTCCACATGGACCTTCATCTTTTTATGTGGGACTTATTTCAACTCCCTTTATCTTCATAGGATATTCCATAATAGGATATTTTTCACATTAATAGGATAAATCCTTCATATTATACTTATCTCATAATATATTTATCTTGTAGACCTAAATCATCATACGAGTTGGTCCATGTAAGATATTTTATCTTACGAGCTATAAATGATCTTATGTGTTGGACTGCATAAGATAAATACGTTTATAAAATATAGATAAATACAAAACTATTCTTGTGTATCTGAATTATATTACGTGTATAACTGAATCAACATACGTTTATCAATATAATATAAATTCTTTTGATATTATTCATATTTTGTAGAGTACTTATAAAATCTCTTTAATTCAACTATGAGCTTTGTGAAATCAATTTTGGGATTTCTCAAATCAACTCAAACACTTTAATCATGATTCAAATGGTGTCTCTTCATCCACTAACACATGCCTTTAGTTTACTTTAATATTATAACCATACAAAAAATACACATTGACCCTATTAAAAAAACAATACTCAATTTTGTACAATATAGGCTATCTAGAAATTCAATGACCACCCATAGATAATTCTAGGTAATTTAGCAGCATACATACGTGTTGAAGTTTGATTTGAGACTCGATCAATACACATGAATTGTTAATAATTTAAGCAGGTGTTTCCCTCAAATTATGTTGACACTCAACATAATGTAGAGTGTTCATCACACATTAGATTAACACTCAATTTATTGTTTAGAAGACAAAAAATGATACTCTATTTTCCATGACACCCAACACAAACTATGTTATACTATAATGTATCCCATGACTTCTGAACTACATTATGTTAACTACTTAATGTAATGGAGAGTCTTATCACAATATACATGATCAAATAAGTGTATCCTAATGGAATAAGTTGAGATTACATTAACTAAATAATGTAATTTCAAGGTAGAACACCTAACATTACATCATCATATTGTAAAGTCATACATTTTTAGAGGTTTTGAATTTCAAAGAAAATTTAAAATTTTGACTATAGAGAAGTATTTATTTTAAAAAATGATATTTAGATTGGAATATTGAGAGTTGGATCATCCTGATTATATTTTATTAGATATGAATTAAGTCATGGAAGGTGTAACAGGTGCTCAAGTGAATCTCAGGATATTTAGGATGAAAGTTGGAATTTTGACAAGGGGTTTTTAACATGTTGTATATTTATCACACAATTAGGTGAAATTGAGTGAGGGAACTATGATGGTTGGTTTTGTATTAGGGGTTATCACATAGTTGGAATATGGTTGCAGAAAAACCATGTAAACCCTGTAACTTTGGGTTTAGGTGTTTTTAATGGTTAGTGAATTCTTTGGAAAACCAGATGGCTAAACCATGTGAGGGGGATAGATTGAGGAAGTTTAAAATTCATGGTTGGAACATGGTTTATAAAACCATGTAGGTGACCAAATTTTCTTTAAAAGTATAAAATACCCATTTATACCTCTGAATTTTTAAGATCATTTCCCCCACTCTTTTCCCTCGTATATAGATTGACTAGGAGTTCCTACCCTCTCTCTTCTTTTTTAATCCCCATTGTAATATGGGTGATTATTAATGGTTCATTCAGCGATTAGAGGTGATTATTCTTCTATATTTTCTTCTTGTTCTTCATCTTCTTATACCTCTATTTTTTGGAATTTTAGTTAAGGTTTTGGTGATGATTTCCACCAGATTATGGTGGTAATAATATTATATGATAGGTAATTTTGTCGACATGGCTAGAAGATATATTGAGATGATGAAGAAATTCCATCACATTCCATTTTGATGAAGATGCATTGCTTGGTGAGTTTTATTAATATTTTTTTCTAAAATTGGATGAAATTGGCCATTAAATTAGTGTTAGTTTTTAGGGATTTTTCTTGAGATGGTTCTAGTAGTATGCCATGGATATTTCCTAGGTGTTTTTATCCTAGTCTTGGTGCTAAGGGATGACTGAGTGAGAATTTAAGCATTATGCTTAATTTAATTAAATCGAAAAATTAATTGTAAATTTTTATAATTTATTAATCTTGATGTTATGGCTTGAGATAGGTTCTAGAAGGTTGATCAGAGGTATAAATGTGATTAGGGTGGTAGAGGTTTGGTTTAATTTAAAGTAAATGGAATTGAATGAGGTAGTTCATCCCTTGAGTATATCCCTTTGGTTTATACGTCTAATATGTATCATAAGATATGTGGTACCATCACTATGGTTGATCAAAATTTTTGATTAAATGATTTGTTTTATTTAAATGAAATGCTTGTAAATAGAAAAGATACCAAGGGATACTATGGTCCCTTATGCTCTAGATTTTTGTCTTAACTACCAATGACCAAGGGAATGACTTTGAAATATATTTCTTGATATATATAAACACTTAGAGGTGGAAATTAATAATATTAAGTGATGATAGTGTAACTGGATATGATCCCTAATTTTCTTGAGTAATAATGTGTGGTGATTTGAATGATTAGCCTAGTTAGACCATGAGAGAATTGTGGGATACCTTAGAGTCTTCGATCTAGATGATTTGAGACTGGGGAGAGTGTTACTCTCCCACTAGAATGTGAGTTCGTATGTGGGTATACCCTAGTTAGGATATGGATTATGTAGGCGTGGGAGGACTAACCTAGGATGAATTGGGAAGTAGGATGGGAATTTTTAAATCTCTAAAGTGTAATGTATATAGGGATTATCCTATGAGGCTAAAAAGGTTATGATATGATCATGCCATTAAGGAATTATTTTTCCTCTGAGTGATAGGCTTGGCCTAAGATATGAGATTAATATTGAGGATCCCAAGTTGGGTGTTCGTTTTATGATGATACCAAGGGGACCTTGGTGGGTGCCCCATTAATTATTCCAACCCATGAGAGGTATAGTGTGGGAATAAACATGGATGATTTTGGGTGCCACCTAAGAAACTGAATCGATGATGTGATACTGGTAGGACTATAGTGATAAAGATAAGTTTTGAACTTGAGAGGACTACCTTGGCTACATGTGATGGGTTGGGAAGATTCCAAACTCATTTTTTTATTATTGAAATGTGACCAAGTGTATTTTGGTCCCTAAACTTGATGATATGATATTATTAGTGATTCCTAGAATCTATAAGTTTATCCTAATTATTAAATGGTATACCTATGTAGTTTATGATAGAGTGGATATACTTGGTGATGATTGATGATATTGTTAGTGATTCCTTAGATCTAGTCATTGCACCTGATGATGTTGGGAGATATTCCTAGTTATTCATGGGATATAATCATAGTACATGATGATTTTGGGAGATATTAACAGTGAATAATAATATCAATTCATTTAAAATGATGATATTGAGTGAGATTATTATTGATTACTAGGATCTGGTCATTCTACCAGATGATATTAGGAGAATCCAAGTGATTCCTAGGATCTGGGCATTGTATCTGATGATATTGGGAGAGATTCCTAGTGATTCATAGGATCTGTTTGTTTCAACTAATGATGTTTCTTGAGATTCCTAATTATACCTAGGACATGTAAGTTATTACTTATGTTGTCCAGATGCTTAGGATATTCCTAGGATCTAGTAGTGGTACCTGATGCTAATAAACTCCTAAAATGATTTCTAGGATTTGGTGTTTACACCTCATAAAAGAAAATTCATGGTATTCTAGGGTAGTACATGTATCCCCCAGATGATTATGTGATGTGATCAGAGACACTCTAGCACTAACCAAAGCAGGTATGGTTGATCATGGGTGTCACCTTTGAACTTGAGGATCAATAATGGGTTTTTATTTAAACTTACATTATATATTTATTTATTCATATGATTATATTCCATGTTCATACATTTATTTATTGGTTATATTTGGAACCCTATTGGCGATGGGCTAATGATTTGTACTCACACCCTATTCAGTAGGTAATGATACTTGGGTACCTGAGCAGACCTTATTATTTGTAGGTTCAAGTAGGGCATAATACTGATGTTTCATAATCAACTAGTATAAAATATATGTGATTAGAGACTGGGTTGAGTTGGAACAGGGATGGAAGTAGAGATTTAGTATATTTTATTCTTTTGGTTATTTTTTATATGTGATCGGACTAATGGGTGATCAGTTATTATATGATGGCATGAATATGTGTTTGTATGTTTGTATACTTCTACATTACATTTTTTATATCATTTTATATTTCATTACTTCCATGCAGTCTGATTATTTGATCTGTGTTGTTTGGTTATTTCCACTATTTCTCGCTCTGATATGAGGTTATAGTATCCTCACAGTAACAACCTATACCCTTACTATTATTTAGCATCCTTTAGTGTATGAGGAGGCATGCCTGAGGTCATATTTCTTCATTGGTCTAGGCACTATCAAGTCTTCATGGGCTGAGGAATGATACAAAGTGGTATCAAAGTGTCTTTTTCTTTATCTTTCTATTTGAGGATATGATAAATGGAAAATAGAAATGTATAGAATGTTGTGATGGACCTTTGAATGGTGAATCACAATTTTTTATGATGTAAAGTCCAAATTACATGGGATTTGGGATTTTTATTCATGGTTTTCAATGTTATGATTAGGATATTTATTCAATATGATACGTGTATTGAGATATTATTATGGTTTTAGATCTTGGATGGTTGGTTCAAGGAATATGTACATGAAACATTATTGTAACTTAGGATTCACATGACATATTTATGGTTGTGTGTGATTCAAATCACTAATGATGAGGGTTCCATTGTTTAAAATTTCATCAACAACTTATATAGTTTTTCCCTATATAACATGTTAGTATCATTATAATCAACTAAACCACAATATATTTCTTATAAGTGGATCATATGGTGAGATTTTCCTTGATGGTGACTATACAAACCCTCTATATAACGAATGAATAGTTACCCTTAGTGGATTGGTATAGAAATTAAATGCCTTAATGATGATCCCCTTGTAGGTAATTATGATACAGGTTTTGAGAGAAATATTTTTGTTTACTTAAAGTGTCAAAAATAATCTATATGTTGTTTTCCTATATAGATTCTTAGTGGAATTCTAATTAACTGAACCATGTGATCATGTGTTAATCAACATATTTCATTTTAATGTGATGCTTTTATATACTAAAATATGAGGTCATGATTCTCGAGGGGGTAGTCTCATATGCATATTTATGGTGAGGATCAGTTCCCTAGTTGGATGATGACTTGGCATGTGATACCTGATGCATATATATATATATTTGTGTGTGAGAACCCCTGAGTGGGTGTTTTGGAAAATGAGTGGCCTTATGATATTTATAATTAGAGTATGGATGTTTCCCCATGAATTGTGGCTTATGTGATATGTGGTTATGGGCTAGGTGGGAGAGCCTAGTTCTATTGAGATACAGTTCAAGATATCAGTGAGTCAAGTGTTATGAATGAGTAATATAAATTTTTTCTTAATATCGTCAATATGAGTTGTGATATATACTAGAGTAGCTCAATAGAGGGGTTAACTAGGTTTGTGAGTTTCTTAATGGTGAGAAGCATGGGTAGATTCCTCAGGTTATGATATCGGTGCACATGAGGTGATACCAGGTATGTGATGTAGGCATAAATTTTCCTTGATTTTTTTGATGAAAATCACATAAGGTGATTTTGGAATCAAAGTTTGTTTTTGGAGGGTATAATCAGTAGGATTCCTAACCCTGGTAATTTTGAGTGTCATGCTTGATGAGGTTGTGTATTATTACTCCATATGTATAGATCTAGGATAGATAAATAGGGGTAGATTCTCTTAATTTTGAGATGATTCATAGAGTGGTAGGTGATCATCTGATATGAATTGTCATGAGTGTGATTCCTTTGGATAGTTAGATAAAGAACCAAGGTGATCTAGGTTAGACAAGATTAATATGTGAGTGAAGAATGTTATATGGTTAGGTTTGTAAGCCTAGGTTTGATGGTGTATGACTCATGGAAGCATGAGTCAAGTTTTGTAAATGAGTGGTATGGGATCATACTCCTATTGGATTCAGATGAGATCAAGATATCACATGCTAGTTATGTGTAGTTATCATTGTTTATGGATTAGTGAGTAGTAATGTGTGAGATGAGGGAAAATGAATTTGATTAAATTCTTATTGGAATTACTTTCCAATAATTTAGATGAAATGGTAAATATCCATATTTGGTGATATGTGACATCCGATATGGATTGGGGTGTCATGGAATGATTGACCGGAGTGTGTTCCTTGACACGGATTATCAGGAAGGTGTGTTGTTGGAACCTATTTAAACTATGCTCGAGGAGTGGTATAATGGAATCCATATGGTGGTGAGTGCACCATTAGTCATTGGAGGGTGTGACACTCATTACAGATGGAATTTCAATATATGTCTAGGATGGAAATTTTGGTGAGTTGGGAATGGTTGATGATCGATGTTTCCTATTGTCACTCAATTATGAGTAAGATGATCACATCCATTCATTAAATTTATTAATGGAAACATCATGGGTCATTGAGATGTGACCCTCATGTGGGTTGGGTCATGGGTGCATGAGATTGATCATAGGGAGGTCATGGTGGAAATTGTAAATCTACGAGATGATGGATCTAGTTTTATCTGGTTCCCTATTGAAAACCAAATTTGAGGCTTGAATGCAATATTGGATGGAGTCTGTTCATTGTAATCAGGCTTAAGATGGTTTTGGATGTAATATAAGTGTGTGTCAGATTGAGGTTAAACCAATGATCATGGTGAGAGAACGGAAGATAGTTTGGAAAGTAAAGAAACCAACCATGGAAATATGAAAAGAGTTAGGTTTGAACATTAGTGTGGGTGATTGAACAATCTTGAGATGCCTTTAGTGATTTAGGAATTGTGGTCAATTGATTATCACAACACATTGATGGGTGAAGTAGATCATTTTGGAGAATGGTCAGCCCAAATAGAAATGATCTATTTTTATATATGTAATTGGGTGTAGTGATATGTAAATCACACTGATAGGGTCAACATACCATTGGAATTGTGTTTGAGTAGGTGATTCTGATGATGGGAAGAACTGTGGCTTGAATTCATCCCTTATTAGTTGATTCATTTGGTGGGGATCTTCATAATATTGAAGGTTAATTGATTGATGATGAATTAATGTATCAATATAGGAAAGTGTTGGTGAGTGCCACCTCAGTATTGTTGTTAATGATAAGTGGGTGGCTTGGGTTTTATTCTTGGCACATGGTTTGGAAAATTGTGCAGCTAAACTATGTTGGGGGGATAAATTAAGGTAGTGTCAACTTCATGGTTGGTATGCAATTTAGTAGACCATTCAATAACCATACTGGTGACCAAATTTCATAAAAATTGTGAAATACCTATTTCCCCCCTTTTAATTTTTAAGACCCCTCCTCCTCTCTTCTCTCCCACACATAGCCAGACCAGAGGGTCCTCTATCCCTCTATTTTTCTTCAATCCCCCTAGTAATAGGGGTAATTATTGATGGTTCCTTCATAAATTTGAGGTTATCAACCCTCTATCCTTCCTCCCCGTTCTTCCCCTTGATCTGCCTCTAATTTTGAGAATTTTGTTTTAGGTTTTAGTGGTGATTTCCACTAGTGCATGGAAGAAATCATCTAATATGATAAGGATTTTTCTTAGTGTGGATTGAATATGTATTTAGACAATGAACACACATCATCACACACCATTTCTATGACAGTACATCTCTCAATGATTTTTCCTAGGTTTTTTCCTAAATTGGATGAAATTGGATTTTGAATTAGTGTTTGTTATTTTGTAATTTTCTTGGGATGGTGTCAAGAGTATGTTATGGATCTTTTATGGGTGGTTGATCATGGTTTTATTGTGATGGGATGACCTTGTGAGAAATAATTAATAATTCCTAATTGAATTCAATTGAGAAATAAATTTTAAATTATTATTATTAATTAATTTTGATGTTATGGATTGATATTAGTTCTTAGAGGTAGATCTGATACATGGATGATCTTGGGAAAGAGTGGTTAGTTTTTATTTAAAGGAAATGGATTGAAATGAGATAGGTGGTTCCTTGAGAATACCCCTTTAAATTATTATTTTGATAAGTATAATGTGATATTTATTCTCTCTACTATGGGAAAACATCTTTGGATTAAATGATTTGTTTTATTTAATTGAAATGTAAGGAAATAGAAAAAGTTCCAAGGGTAATAGTGGTCCCTTGTGCACTATCTTGGTGTCTCAACCACCAAGGGTTGAGAAATTGACTATGAAATGTATTCCTTGATATATATGAACCCTCAAAGGTGTAAATTAAATGGATTAAGTGAATACAGTGTAACTGGATAGGTTTCTTTAGTTCCTTGATTAGGAATGTGTGGTGATTGGAATGATTGGCCTAGGTAGGCTATGATGGAACTATGAGAAGCCTTAAAGCCAGTTGGATAGATAATTTGAGAATAATAAGAGTGTTTATCCACCATTATCAAGTGATTTCTTGAGTGGGTATACCCTAGGTATATTATGAATCATTTAGGTGTGTGAGTGCTGACTTGGGATGACTTGGGATGTGGGGCAGTCATTATTCCATCTCTTTAGAGTAATTCCAGTATGGATTATACTATGCAGCCAATGAGGCCATGATATAACCATGACATTGAGAGATTTTATAACCTATGAGTGATGAGTTTGTCCCATGAGATGAGTTTTAGATCAAGGATCCCATGTAGTGTGTCTGTGTTATGATGAGACATAGGGGTCTCATTGGGTGCCTTGTAATTATGTAAACCCCAGATATGGTTAGTGTGGGAATATTTATAGATGATTTCAAGTGTCACCTTAGAACCCAAATTTATGATGTGATCCTAGTAAAAAATTAGTGAAAAGTATAGGTTGTGAACTTGAAAGGTTGGCCTTGATTATGTGTGATGGATTTGGTGGATTCTTATCCCATGTTGTTATTATTGAGATGTGACCAAGTGGATTATGGTCCCTAAACCTGATGATATCAAATTCTTAGTGATTCCTAAGATTTGATAGTTGACCATGATGACTACATGGAATTATTAAGAAACCAAAGATTTGGTGGATATACTTAGTGATGATTAATGAGATTCCAAGTGATTCCTATCATCTGGTCATTGCACCTTATGATGTTATGATATATTCCTAGTGATTCTTAGGGTCTAGTCATTATACCTGATGGTGTTGGGAGAGATTCCTAGTGATTTCTAGGATCTGTTCATTATACTTGATGATGTTGGGAGACATTCCTAGTGATTCCTAGTATTTTTTTCATTGCACTAGAAGATGTTGGGGGAGATACCCAGTGATTCATAGGATCTGGTCATTGTACTTGATGATGTTGGGAGAGATTCTAGTGATTCCAAGGACATAGTTTTTCACTTTATGATATTTTATGAGACGCCTAGTTACACACATGATCTAGAAGTTTTGCTTGATATTGTATGATATGCCTAGGATGATCCTTAGATCTGGTGGTAGTAACTGATACTACAAAATACCTAGAATGATTTGTAGGATTTGATGGTCAAGCATTGTGTGGGAACACTCACGGTATTCTGAGGTAGGATGTGTATCCCCCTAATGATTACATGATGTGATCAGAGACACTCTAACACTAGAAGAAACAAGTATGGTTGATCATGGGTTCCACCTTAGAACTCTAGGATCAACAGTGGCTATTTATTTACACTTTCACACTATATTTATTTATTAATTTAAGCCTATCATATGTGTATAAAATACTTTACCAGTTGTGTTTGGAACCTCATTTGTGGTGTCATATTGATTTTTTACTCACACCATGGTCTGAAAACCATAACACTTGGGTACTCAAGTAGACCTCATTGTTCATCGATTTAGGTAGGGTAGAGGCCTAGTGTTTCATGATCAAGAGAGATAGCTTGGTTGTGATTTGAGACTAGACTGAAGAGGATTAGGGATGGTAGTAGATCCCCAATGTATTTTATTCTTTTGGTTATTTTGTATGTGTGATCAACCTAGTGGGTGATCAGTTATTATATGATGGTATGAACATGTGTCTATATGACTATATTCTTATGAATTACATTTTTTATAGCATGTTATGTTTTATTTCTTACATGTACTCGGATTATTTGGTGTATGTTGTTTGGTTATTCTTATTGTTGATCACTTTGATATAAGGGTATAGTCTCCCCCATGGTAACACTGTAGACCATCATTGTTAGTTGGTAGCCTCTGGAATATGGGGAGGTTCACCTGATGTCATATAGCTTCATCAATTTGTGCATTTTCAAGTGGTCACAATCCAAGGAACATTACACATACAATGTAATATCAATTGGGTAAGTATAGTATACTTCACAAAAAAAAAATCTCCATCAAAAAATGAAATAAACACATTGATTCTTAAAATAATAAGGTTCCAATACCATTTATGGGTTTTGGGGGATCATCTCAAGATCATTTGAAATAAAAACAAACCCATATGATGCCTGATATATCCTTAAGGAATCAAACAAGCATGGAGATAAAAAACACCATGGGTGTAATCATATCCAAAACAAATTAGCCTTTATATTCTTCATGGATAGAGTATGGTTGATGTGAATCACTGAAGTAGAAAATGTAGTCTTCCTACCTCAGAGAATATTATAGTAGCTAAGGAACACAAATTGTATCATGAGGTCCTTGAAGCATAGAAGGGGTTCTAGAACCTTAACCTTTTGCCAAACTATTCTTTGAGAGTAATAGAGATTTGGTTATCTCACATGTATCAAAGCCACCCCCAACATGTAAGGATAATATCCTTTTATAGGCATCTCTGATTATTTTTCATTTAATTAAGTTCATTGTCCATATTGAATGTATCGGGTTCTATCTCATAGCACTCACACATTACATCTCATTAGATTATTCATTGAACTCCTTCAATGAAATTGAAAGACATGTATAATTCATTCATAATGAATTATAACTGAAGAAAAATGTGGGAGATAATAGAAAGTTCTATGCACTATGAATACAATACGTTGGGTGCAAAATAGTCCCAAGTTGCATCGCATGCACACCAGACTATGTTGGAACCAACATAAGCTTAGGATCCTACATAAGTATGTGTTGGAATCAACATATCCTTAATTTATATGCATCTCATACATATAATATTAGTGAAAATACAAAATAGTTAAACATGAATAATTCACTTCTATCAAATATAAACTTTTCATATTATTCATTATATGGTATTTGCATAAATATATGATATTAAATAAAAACTAAACATTTCATATTCCAATTATATTATGTAAAAAATTTAAATAATCCAAACATCATATATTTAACATTTTTTAGACCTTGATCATGTCGATTTTCAAAACTCATTATGACATGGTCCTAATAATTTTCTCAAATAAGGCCTTTAATTTAAACAATTCAAATTAATAATTCTGAACAATTCATAATTAAATATAATTTTTTATAATTATCATTATTTTATAATTTATAAACAATTTATAAATTATTTTATTATTTTCATATGAACAATTTATATTAAAATTATAATTCATTCCACAGAAATCAAAAGTTATTTAATATTAACAATTAATATTATAGAAATTTAATTAATAAATGTTTAATAAAGCTTTAATTAATTAATTATAAGCACTTAACAATTAATTAAATTATAATCACCTTTATAAATTAAATAAATATCCCCAAATACCTTTTTCCATAATTTATAAACAATCTATAAATTATATAAGCAATTTATAATTAAAAATTTAGAAATATAAAAATTTTCATGTATGTTATGTTTTATGGTATACTTTATATCATACTCTATGAATTGAATTTAGTATCTATCATATTTGATTATAGATAATCCTTAGTTGTTATAAGTTCTTTATGGCCCATAAGTCGTATTTATGATATCTGTTATGTCACAAATAAGATGCAATGCTATGTTTTTCATGTATACATCGAGGCTACCATCCCATAAAAATTCCCATATTTTATGCTACGATATGTATAATACCAAAAGATTTAAATTGTATCACTGGTTATGATTTCACATATCTTATAAAATGATCATA
This sequence comes from Viscum album, assembly GCA_963277665.1. Classification (NCBI taxonomy): domain Eukaryota; kingdom Viridiplantae; phylum Streptophyta; class Magnoliopsida; order Santalales; family Viscaceae; genus Viscum; species Viscum album. The sequence continues at coordinate 981,996,679 of OY728167.1, forward strand.
TCATATATTATGATATCATATATCATAATACAATCCATAGTTAAAAATGTATATCATTTCTTATGATATCACATGTCATAAAACATACCACAGTACAAAATCTATATCATTTTTTATGATATCAAATATGATATATAAAATGATATCAATTCTTCTTCATTTCAAACATGATTTCGAGAATTATAAATCATGGAAAAATATGATACCACTGATTTGATTCTAAGGATTGAATAACACTTATCTAATACATAAAATGACATTATAAACCTAAATCCAAAGATCACCATGCTATGAAAAAATGAAATCATAGAAATTATAAATTAATAACATATTCCTTTCATCTATAATGGAATAATTTACTACCTTCAATCTTATTCTTGATGAAGATCTGTAAAAAGTGACTAAAAGACTCCTTTCTCTAGGGTGTATATATGGATTGACTAAATCACCCAACACTTGGGTGGGAACCTCCTCACGACAATTATATGGTAGTTTATATTGGGAGCTAAGGAAGGAGAAGGAAGATAGCTTTAAGGAGAATAAGAGGGTGAATAAGATCAATTAGATAGCCATATCAATGGATACTTTCTCTTAATATAACCCTCTATAATGATCGCTAAGTATCCATGAATTTACTTACATAACATTCAAGTAATTCATGTAGTTATAACTCTTTATAACCCTCACCTAATTCCACTCTCCCCAAGGTTTCATCGCATGAAACATAACTATTGATGATAGCAAAAATATAAGATCACTAAATGTTAACTCTTTATGTTCAAATTTCATTCTCAATCATAAGATGATTTTTGTATCATATGATATGATCCGTTCACTAAAATATTCCCATGTCCTATAATATGGGTTTTAAGGTAGTAATATTACAATATCTATATATCATAATCAGTGATATACCCATAAAGAATAAAATATGTATTTTATTTAAAAATATTATACAATAAAATATCCATTATATCATGTCATATGATATATCATAAATAGATCAAATTCATATAGGTTTTAGATCATTTCTCCATCAATATTAACCTAGAAAGAATGTATAACATGCAGTTTAAATCCATGTAAGCAAAGAATATCATGCAATTTAACATCATGTGATAAAGATATTATACTATATAGTTTAAGTTTATATGGTGAGGACCATTATTTAATGCCTTTTAAGGTCATGCAACAAATACCTTTATGTCTTAAAGTTTAGGGCCTTATGACTATGACTACTAAGTAAAATATACTTATAAATTGTATGAGTCTAGGAATTATGCATGAACATCCCTAGATAGGAAAGCTTGACAATGGGATAAATAGAAGTGTTGGGAGTTGCACAAATAAATTGATCCCAAGAAAGTGAGAATATGATTTACATATAATAAACCTTGAAAGGATATAAAATAGAAGTTTGTCAAATCATTGGGATTAATCTAAGAAGGAAGCCCAAAAATATAGGATTTTACTTAAAAGGAAATGTTGGAAAATATGGAAGGGAGACATGTCATGGGCTCTTCAAGATGAAGGATACTTATAATCCAAGGGGTACAAATTTGACCATTCCTTAATGATTTATAGTAATAAGGGGAACACCATGAGGGAAATATTTTATGGGATTTCAAATCTCATTTATCAAGGGGGTACACAATCTTATAAGTCATAAAAATGTGAAATATAACTTAATCATGGGAATATAACTATAACTGGAAAGATGGGTTTGTCAAAGCTACCCTCTTGGGTAGAAGACATTGGTGAAATTGATCCATTAAGGTCAATAAGACTATTTGTGTGAAATGAGGGGAATTCTCTAAGGTGGGTGACCTTGGAAAATATTGTTAGTTTATAAAATCTTGATAACTTGGAAAATACTCCTTGAATTGAAGAGGCAATAAAAAAGATATCATTTACACAACCTTATATGAAATATTCCTCAAAGGAATAAATTTTTCCAATGTTTGAATTTAATACCTTATCAAAGTGATTTTTACAGATGTATTATGCATGAAACCTATAGATTAACAAAAATTCATCCCTATTCTCTACTATCCCTTAGGTTTTGATTCATAAATCACTTATAGAACTTCATAAAGTCTTGGATAATGTTAGATGTGTTATTCCTATAGTATTTCTCTATCCTTTGTGTCCATGTTTCAGTGTGTTCATCCATATATCAAATATGGAAGTCAAAAAATCTATTAATAGGAAAATTCACTTTGGTTTCTCATCATTGACCTAGGTGAACACTAATCCTCAAGAATGGTAGACAATTAAATTTTATTTTTTTGTATGCTAAGATTTGATATTGGCATGTGCTCAACCTTGTTTATGGTATGAACATCTTCTAATATCCAAAATTCATTAAATTTTTCCTCAAGCATCATATATCTATTTTAAAATTTTTGTAAGAACCTACAATATATGTATGTATATATATGTGAATGCTTTTTTAAAATTTATATTATATATATTATATGTGATGTTTTTTAATCCTACTACACACCATGTATATATATATATATTAAAAAAATTAAAATTATCAATATAGGTGGTTTAATGAAATAAAAGATCAATTTGATATTTGTATCCCTTTTTAGAGTCACTTCCAAATATGATGAATCTTTTGTATGGTTCAAATCCATACTTATCATGTTATCCACCTCACTTTAAATGTATATTGTGATAATTTTTTTTTCTATTGGATCTATAAATACAATATATGGTTCCACTTTTGATGATATAGCCTTCTTATTTATATAGATCTAAAATTCAAAAAAAAATCATTCCATAGTAGCTAAAAAATTAAATGAGTTTTCATAATTAATAAAATTATTTAATTAGGTACTAACTTACATGATTTAATTCCATTTTCAATTTTAAAACATGAGAAAAAATTATCAGTATGATAAAATTCATCAAAATTGGGATTGAAATCAAGACATCCTTCCTCAATTAAAAAATTAATATGATACTCAACCTAAAATTTTCAATACTTTCACTCTATTAAATATAAGAAAAATCATTTGTGTGAATGAAAAATGGATTTAAAATATCATCTTATTCAAATATTATGGATGAAAGAATACGATCCTCATATAGTATACCAAGCTCATTAAAATTATTCCTTGATTCTAATTCATCAAAATTATATAGTTTTTCAGAAATTTTTCAAACCAATGTATCTAATTTTTATAATTGGGTTGGTCTAATTGGCACTTGGTAAAAGATTCCATCATAAAAAAACTCATAACCATAATTGTCAAACATATTTGGGAGATCCTACATTGTAAGAGGTGCATGACATTAGAACATGGATTAGAATTCATAATTCTTTATTGCTTCATCCATAAATTCATAATATCTCACCTGATGAAAATTTTCCATTTCTAGATTATATAGAAGTAACCCCTCTCATGATAAAGCATGCAATCTTCGAGTAAAATTATCATTCATTCCTATAACCTAAAAATTTACATAAAAATATACTTAGGAATAATATAAAATAATAAACTCAAAATGGAAAAACTACACTAATTAAATAGTTTCCACCCAAAACTAACACCATAAAAATATCATACACCTCAAAAACAATGCCATAATTTCATATCTTATTTTTTTTACACTAGTCATAAGGTCTTATAAAGTAAAAATTTATGTTTTTATTTATTAAAACTAACTAGCTAAATAGTGGTATAATGGGGTCAATCTCATAGATAAATGAGGATTTTGTAATTGATACTTTGACTAATTATTTGGGTGGTTAAAATGATGATTTTTTTTGAAAAACATAGAGAATTAATATATATAATTAAATTATAAAAACGTTAGGTTTTATGAAATTTAGGTGATAAAATAATATAGAGTTTTTATGTATTAAGAATACTTATAATTAATGTTATTATCATGAGGATTTGATCATACGTATGACCATTATGGTCAAATAATCAAATGTTATTTTCTAAATCAATTAATTATTGGTTAGATATTAATTAATGCTGAAATTTAATACAAAATTTTCATAAACATAGATAATATATAATTATTAAGGTCATATAATTTATACTACGAAATATTTCATGTTTATCCAATCTAAACAAACTTGGTTCATTTATTTAGATTGGAAAAAGGAACCAAAAAATATAAAAACTCTTTTATTACATTAAATCACTATTCTATAGCCCCCCACACTTATCTTATTAACCTCTCATGGTCAAGTGATTCACATATAAGATTCTAGGAAACATAATTATTCCCAAAAGTAGTGATGTGAGATGGTAATCATGACTTTCCAAAATAAAATTCAAAATAAACACTCTATACATGAAGTATTATTTAAGGTTCAATCTAAAGGGATGATGTATTACTCTCTATATTAAAACAATTCTAATGGAGAATAAGAAAAATAGAATAAATAAAACATGCAATGAACCAACCTGGGTAAACCTTCCACATCATACAAACTAGTCCACCATAAGGATTAAATTTCATTCCTAATCATCATGGGCTAGAGAAAAGAACCATCGTAGAAAAATATAATCAAGTGGGAATGGATTCACCCTATAATAACAATAAATAAGTAGTATATAACTGAGAATCTTGTATGGTGCATCCATACATTAGACTTCCATGAATAAAAAATAAAGAGTTATAATAAATGAGCAAAAAAAACAAGGAACAATAAAAATAAATAACTAAATTCACTTTTAAATATACAACATAATGAATAATACATAACATGTACCAATATAAAGGGATTGATCGTGTTGTCGAGCGTGTCAAATTAGATGTTTATTTTTAATTAGAATTTCTGCAGTATAGAAGCAACCCTAGGTCGTCTCTCGAAGGATCCTTAGATAATTAATTAAAAAATGAGGTTCTGATTAAGAAAATAAAAGTAGAATTGGGTTTTATAAAACTAGGTTTTTGTTAGTTTAAGAACAGAAATTGAAAGTATATTAATACTAAAAGAAACCGGTTGGAGAAATCATGATCAACCTGGTTAAGTGTACCCTAATGCTCAATCTGTCATTGATCTCAAGGGAAAGGGAAGGATCATTTATTATTTGCTTTTATACATAATAAAATAAGTAATGGTATGTGAGTTCTTACTAGGTTACCACCTAGGATTTTATCGACCAATGATATTGATTATTGGCAACCGCTCAAAATCAACAAACATGAATTGATGTAAAAAACGAAACTCAATCAAGGCATCACATCAACAACGTGATGAAATGACCAGATTTGTATCAATGATAAAAATATTCCACAAGACAATAACATGCATATTTATAGGTTCAAGCTCTTGGATTTTATCAATCTACGCAATCCATTTGCACACTCATGAAAGAGAGGGGCGAGAAAAAAGGCAACCAAACTCAAATCATCACAAGATCCGGGTTATGCATGGAAGCATGTGGATTCTTATTCCTTTGATTTGTATTTGATCATACCAGAATAAACAAAAATTTATAAGGTTTAAATGAATAAAAATTGACAAAAAACCTAGAAATTAATTACCTTATGAATATTACAAGTGTGGAGCTGGGGATTATAACAAAGGACACTCCCCAAATTGATCATTAATAGGTTTAGAAGTACATGAGGAAGAAGAGAAAAAAATGGGTGAAGAGAGCTATCCAATTATACTCACCTTCAACCATGATCGTGAAACATATATAATTAAGGGTAGGAGTGATTTTATGGGAAATTACATCCATATTTCCACATAAAGAGGTCAAGTATATAAAAGGCTAGGTGACTATTCAAGAAAGATTTTTTACTCCATTTTTATCCGGATAGTTGACTAACCAAAATGCGTGAAAATGAATTTAGATTTTGTGAAGAGTCGGGGATTCGACTTATCTATCCATGGGAGGTGGAATAATCCCAATTGGATCTCTGAGGCCCGAGTTATGGCCCAAATACAGAAGGGTGTTCCAATCTGGCCCGCCCAGAATTTCTTCACATTGTGGGCCTATTTTGAGCCTCCAAGTGGACGAATTGGGATCAATAATCTTTTAGAGAAATTTATCCCACATTGTTTTGAACTCATACACCTATTTTGAGCCCAATTTTATGCACATATTAACCACATTACAAATAATTGTCCAAATGCATGCTTGGGCTCTCGCACAGTTTGGACCATTTTGCTTGAATTCCATCACGGGCTCTCCAAATCACCTCCTCCTACAATATAAACACCAAAACAAGTAAAATTTCCCTATTAAAAAGTGATAAAAAAAATAAATTGATTGATTCAAACCTAAATTTAATTTTTTAATTATATTTTTAATATTCATTACATAACCAGTTTAAAACAATACTGTAAGGGTGGATTTGAATACTGAATTGCTATGCGATCACACCCACACACCTAAACATTTTCACTCCTAGGAAAAGTCACATATCCAAAAAATGATGCACGTATATATTCCCAACATCATGAAGTTTTAAAATTTTAGGAAATTTAAATTTATTAAAGTAATGTGATCAATGCACAAACCACACCAAGGAGTTCTTCCTAGTGAAAATAGAAAAAGATGTCTCATAAATCATATCACAATGAAATTCAAAGAGATTCCAGATACCAAATTTTGAGAGGAATTAAAAATTCAACCATGCCACTTACTCTCCATGTGTGTGTGTGTGAAAACCATTCCATGTTATTCTTTCCACTTTCTATTCAATAAATATTGGTTATTTTAACATTATTCGGCTTAAATGATTTTGTCCACCAAACCTGCCCTACATCCTTTGAAATCATATTTCAAGACCCACTCACTTAAGTATTCCCAGAAGTCAAACCATAAGCTCCCAACCTAGATATCCCCATATGTTTCACATTTCATCACTTCCCTCATTTTTTTTCAGAAGTTGGATTCGGAACAAATCTCACACTCATCTCTCAACCCTTGTTTGATCTTCTCACGACACTAATTGTAATAGTTATAACAAGATCAAAGGTTGAGGAGGAGTGATTTTTGACCTGCCCAAGACACAACCCAATTTTTTTTGGGTGTACACCAGTCAGATATTAGGTACACACACATAGGTAAATCTGGTACAATAATGAAACCGATCAGATAAGGAATGAACGTAAGGAAATATCATTTTAAGATGAAAAATATTAACCTAATATATATTTACATTCTGTTAAGTAATAAATATTCATACTTTATGTTTTTTTGCAAAAATTTGTGGAGATATTAGTGACACAGTTTTCCCAAAAACTACTCACACAAGGGGAATCAATCTTCTCAAAGGTTTCACAGAGATACAACCATTTATATCATTGATAGAAAACCAATTCAATAAAAATCACTCCCTAATGTTAAATTAATACAAATATTCATTCCATAATAGAGACATGTTTTCATCAAATGTTAAATCAACATGGAATCAAAAATTTCAACATGTATTTTCAGTAAGTTCTATGATTTTGGTGACCAGAAGGGGGAAAAGTAAAAATACCACAAAGAATGAGAAAAATAGAAGAAATAAGAAAGACAATAAAAATCGTAATGAAATCAGAAAGATGGGGAAAAGTGAAAATACCATAAAGAAGGTGAAAAAGAGAAGAAAGAAGAAAGACCATGAAAATCCTAATAAACCTAGAAAAATGGGGAAAAGTAAAAATACCATAAAGAATGTGAAAAGGAGAAGAAATAAGAAAAAACAATGAAAATCCTAATGAACCCAGGAATGTATCCACCTCCACACCTATAATGTGTAGTGTCCTCACTATAATAATTGAGAATGTGAGAAGGAAGGATAAAACCTGGTGGGTTTTTCTAGTATGTTTCTTCTAGAAGGTGGATTTACTTTATAGGATTCTTTGGAAAATCCTCATAGAAGTGTTTAAATCGCTGCCCATTAACGGTAAGACTTCTTCCACTCTGCTCATGAAAAATCTATATTGCACTAAAAGGGTTAACATTAGTAACAATATAAGGACTGAGCCATCGGGAAGGAAGCTTGACTTGGTGGAGATTTAGCCTGGAATTGGACATGAGGGACTTCTCACTAATATAAAACTTCCACTGATGAATCATGCTATCATATATAGCCTTTTTCTTCTCTTTATATATTCAAGAGTTCTCATATGAATCACGTCGAATTTCTTCCAACTCTTGAATCTACAACTTCCTATGCTCACTTGCACCTGAAAGATTCATATTGCATTGTTTATCAGCCCAATACGCGTGGTGTTATACCTCTATTGGGAGGTGACAAGCTTTTAAAAACACAATTCTGTATGGTGACATTTCGATTGTGGTTTTAAAAGCTGTATGGCACACCCAAATTGCATCATCCAAGTGCAAACTCCAATCTTTCCTATTGGGTTGTACCATTTTTTCCAAGATTCTCTTAAATTCCCAATTTGAGATTTCTTCTTGTCTGTTATTTTGGGGGTGATATGCAGTGGATAATTTATGATCAAGCTTATACTTACAAAGTAAAATTTTCCTGTTGTGATTGCAAAAATGGGAACCCTGGTCAATAATAATGAATCTCGGCAAACCGAACCAACTAAAAATTCGGGACCTCAAAAAATCAACAAAAAATCAAAATTCATCGGTCTTAGTAGCCTTTTATTCCACCAATTTAGACATGTAGTCCACATATAACAATATGTACATGAATCCAAATGAATTTGGAAAAGGCCCCATGAAGGCAATGCCCCATGCATACAAAATTTCACAGAATAACATGGGCTATTGGGGAATTTCATTCCTATTGGAGATATTCCCTGTGAATTGACAACAATTACATGACTTGAAAAATCGATGGGAATACCTATACAATATTGGCCAATAAAGTCCTGAGTCAAGGACCTTTTGTGTTGTTCATTGAGATCCAAAATTTGATCACGTTGTCGAGCGCGTCAAATTAGATGCTTATTTTTAACTAGAATTTCTACAGTATAGAAACAACCCTATGTCATCTCTCAAAGGATCCTTATATCATTAATTAAAAAACAATGAGGTTATAATTAAGAAACTAAAATGAGAATGGGGTTTTATAAAAATTGGGCTTTGTTTCTTTAAGAATAGAAATTTAAAGTATATTACTACTAGAAGAAACCGGTTGGAGAAAACGTGATCAACCCTATGAATTGAAAATGACTACATGAATCTCAAAATTGATGGGCATAACTATATAATGTTGGCCAATAATTTCATGAGTCAAGGACCTTTCGAGCTATTCATTGAAAGATAAAGTGGCCTCGACAAGCCAAAGTGTGACAGAATCTCAAAACAGAGGTGAACTCATGGTCAGGGGCACACCAACGAACTAATTGGTCACCACAAATTCTCTAGAAATATGGGTCCTCCAAAATGTACCATCAATAATCATGTTTAAGTTTCTGGTATTGGGACGTGATAAAATTAGTGGGGACCCTAGATGTTGCTAGAAAATTCACAATGTCCGCATACCAGGGGGTAAGGTCCACAACATCACAAAGGTTCTCAGGAAGAAAGAATTCTCTAATGGGACGGGATGAGTCAGCATGGTGGTCCAGTGGTGGAGAAATCCTACTAATGTGGTCAGATACAACATTTTCTACTCTCCTCTTATCTCTAATCTCAATTTCAAACTCTTAGAGGAGGAGCATCCACCATACGAGGTGGGGTTTAGATTAAGGTTTCTTTAAGAGGAATCAAAGGGCTACATGGTCAAAAAACACAATCGGTTTTGATCCAAGAAGATATGAACGGAATTTTTTCAAGGAAAAAAAATAGAAAGGAGTTATTTTTTAGTGGTTTTGTAGTTTACCTGGGCATGGTTAAGGTTACATGAGGCATACACAATCACATGAGGAGCCTTCTCAACCCTTTGTGATAAAACTGCCCCAACTGCAAAGTTAGAGGCACCACACATAAGCTCGAAGGGAAGATCCCACCTTGGTGGTTGGATGATGGGAGGTGATGTGATACTAATTTTTAGTGAATTGAATGAATCATCACAATTTTTATCAAACACAAACTCAGAATCTTTTTGTAATAATCGGGAAAAAGGAAGTACAATCTTACTAAAGTATTTAATGAATCGGCGGTAAAAATCAGCATGACCCAAGAAAGATCACACCTCAAGACAAATTTTTGGATATGGAAGGGATGAAATTAATTCAATTTTAGATTTATCAACTTGAATTTCCTCTTTTGAAATAACATGCTCAAGAACTATCCCCCGTTCAACCATGAAATGGAATTTCTCGTAATTTAATACAAGATCTTTTTCTATGCAATGACAAATGATATAACTTAGGTGAGCTAAAAAATCATCAAAGGGAGTTCCATAAACCATGAAATCATCCATAAAAGCTTCCATGCAATTCTCTAGGTACTCTGAAAATATACTCAACATAGAATGCTGAAAGGTACCAGGGGCATTACAAAGACCAGAAGGCATCCTTATGTATGAAAATGTGCCAAATTGATAGGTAAATGTTGTTTTTTCTTCATCCTCAGGGTCTATATAGATTTTAAAATAACCTGAATAGCCATCAAGGAAACAATAATGGGACTTACCAGCCTATATTTCTAGAATTTGGTCAATGAAAGGTAGAGGAAAGTGGTCCTTCCACGTGGCATGATTCAGTCAACGGTAGTCTATACAGACTCGCCAACTGTTTTGCATGCGCGTTGGAACCAATTCATTCCTTTCATTTTACACAACTATTATTTCTATTTTTAGGCACAATTTGCACTAGGATAACCCATTTACTATTATATATAGGATAAATGATCCCCGCAGCAAGTAATTTACTGAATTCCAATTTTACCACTTCAAGGAGAGTGGGATTCAACCAGTGTTGAGATTGTCTTACGGTCTTAGCCGCATCATCCAAAAGTATATGGTGCATACAAATAGATGGGATAATCTTGGGAATATCAGCCAATGTTCATTCTATTTCCTTTTTACACTCTCTCAAAAGGTTGATCAGTTTTGATTCCTATTCTAGAGAGAGGTTATTGGAAATAATGATAGGAAATTGGTCAATACCCTCAAGATATGCATATTTTAAATTAGAAGAAAGTTGTTTAAGTTCCAACACCAGTGGCTTCTGGATTGAGGGAGGGTATTTAGGGAGAGTTAGGTCCATTAAACTATTTATATTCTCATGTTTATTCTATAAGGATAGAAAATCTATTGAAATGCGATTTTTAGAATCATCAACCATCATAGGTACCTCATAATAAACACACTCATCAATTAAAGCACAAAATTCACACTTTTTAGAACCCACACAACACTCAAAACATGAATCAAAACTCAAATCATACAAGGGTGAAGAAAAATAAAATGAATTAAAGTATGGGTTAAGGAGAGAATTGTGTGTGTGTGAATTATTTGAGAGCACTTCCATCGAATATATAGGAAGAGTGTAGTGCTCTTTAATAGGGTGTTTTATAGCCTCAAGGATGTTAAAACTTACCTTTTCTCCACCGAACTCCATGGAAAGCGTACCGTTGTGAACATTGATGACCATATTTGATGTTTTGAGGAATAGCCTCCCAAGTATGAGAGGGGAATGTCCTTGGGTTTGGGTATCTTCCATCTCAAGAATGTAGAAATTAGTGGGGAAGATGAGATTCTCCACTCTTACAAGGACATCCTCAATCAATTCTGTTGGATGCGTAGTACTCCGGTTTGCAAGTTACACGATAATGCCTGTTGGTTGAAGCTCTCAAACCTATAGAGAATTATAAACAGAGTGAGGCATTACATTAATGGAACCACCTAAATCTAGCATAATATCAGAATAGAAGGTCTCCCCTATGTTACAGGGTATCATGAATGTGCCCGGATCCTTGCACTTAGTTGGAATTACAGGTTGAATCAAGGCTGAAACATTTCTTCCTAGGTTGACACTTTCATTTCCCTTAAGCCTACGTCTATGGGTGCAGAGTTATTTAAGAAATTTGGCATAATGTGGAATTTTCTTAACTGCATCCAATAATGGAATATTAACTTGAAATTTTTTAAATGTATCCATTATTTATTTATCAATATCTTTATAAAAATTATTTTTAGATTTAGAGAGTCTTTGGGGGAAAGGAATATGAATGGATTTTTCATTTGAATCATCATTGATAATTTTATTACCCTTTCTATTTTGTTTTTCTTTATTAGAATCTTTTATGTTTGGAGAAAGAGTGTTTTCATTAGGGGGACATACATGTTGGGAAGAATACTTAGAAGAAGAAACTTATTTACCATTACAAAGTGTAACATCACATGCATTACCCTTGTCATTTGGATTAGCAATGGGTTGGGATGGTAGTTGTCTAGAGCCTTGCATCTTAAGCTCACCGATGGTGTTTTCCAACTTCCCCACTTGAGTTCGCAGGTCTTAAATTTCCAATTGTGTGGGTTGTTGGAATTGGAGGTTCTGTGTTTCCATTTGATTTACCATATCCTTGAGGCTTGGTTCAGATTTGGGAGGATGGGGATGATTGTTTTGAGAAGTTTAAGGATACGAAGGTTGCATACCTTGGCCTTTTGAATACCAATTATGCTTGAGGTAGATTGAGTTTCCTCCTTGTTAGTACTGGGGTTGTGATTGCCACCCGGGGTTTGGATTTGGCCTGAATAGTTCTTGCTTGAATGGAGGTTCTTATTGGAATAGATTCCCTAGGAACACGGCTGCACAAAACTTAGGTGAATATTGAAGTTGTGGGCAGTGGTCAGAAAAATGAGTATTTTCAGAAAAAATACCACAATGTAATGAACCAAGAGGAGATTTAGAGTTACCTTTTGCTTGATCTAATTGCCTTATAAGGGTATGAATCTCATCAAACTTATTATCTACCTTTTGATCTAGAGATGAATGAATTACCTCATTAACTCCTTGGGTTGGTTCAATAGCTCGTGTACCAAATTGTTGTGCATTTTGAGCCATGTGGGCTATTAAGTTACGAGCAACAGAAGGAGTTTTATTAACCAAGGCACCACCAGTTGCTGCATCAATAATTCCATGATCTATGGGGATAAGTCCCTCATAGAAGTATTGGATTAACAATTTTTCACTAATCTGGTGGTGGGGGTAGCTTGAGCAAAGTATTTTGAATCTCTCCTAGTATTCATGAAGGGTCTATCCTTATGATTGCCTAATGCCACACATTTCTTTTCTAATTGATGTAGTTTGGGAGGTAGGGAATAAATTCTCTAAAAATAGTATTTTCAGGTCATTCCAACCCACAATTGTGGTAGTAAAATAGTATATCCAATCTTTGGATACACCATCAAGGGAGAAAGGGAAGGCCCTAAACTTAATTATATCCTTAGAAACATTTTGGGGTTTCATGGTGGAGTACACTATGTGAAACTCCTTAAGGTGTTTATGAGGGTCCTCACCAAGAAGACCATGGGATTTGAGAATTTGGTGGATGAGGCCTAATCTCAGCTCAAAGTTGGCTTCTTTCTCAGGATATTAGATATACTTAGGTTGGTACTCCACATCCGGGGTGGTCAGTTCTTTTAAGGTTCGATTATTTGCAGCCATGTTTTCTTGGATTTGATTGGATTCAATTTTTGATTGGTTTATGGAAACTTGAGATTCCAAAAGAGGTTCCTCAGTGTTACTTGATTGACCTTTTCTAGATTTCTTGATTTGTGAATGGAGTTATTTTTAAATTTCAAGGTCAAATTCAAGTAGTGTTTCTTTAACAGATCTTTTCATGAAACAATGATGTCCAGTTTGATTGATTGATTGTTTGTTGTTTTTTTTGAATTTTTAAATTTTGTTATGGAAGATGAATGAAATGAAAATACTTAATAAATTAAAGTAGGAAAGAAAATTTAATGTTCTACTACAAAATTAGAGAGAGAGATGGAGAAGAAGAAGAAAAAGAGAGAGAGAGGAAGAACACACAAAAACAACCAAAAATAGAAACAAAAAACCAAAAATAAAACAATCGAATGTGGGTGGGGTATTGAAAGGGGTAATAATTAAGAAGTAAAATAAATAAATAAAAGTAAATAAAGAAAAAAATGATCTTTTATCTCCATTAATGGTGCCAAAATTTGATCACGTTGTCGAGCGCGTCAAATTAGATGTTTATTTTTAACAAGAATTTTTGCAGTATAACAGCAACCCTAGGTCGTCTCTTGAAGGAGCCTTAGATAATTAATTAAAAAATGAGGTTCTAATTAATAAACTAAAAGGGGAATGAGGTTTTATAAAACTTTTTTTTCTTTAATAACAGAAATTGAAAGTATATTACTACTGAAAGAAACCGTTGGCAGAAATCATGATCAACCCAGGTAAGTGTCCCTTGATGCTCAATCCGTCATTGCTCTCAAGGGAAAGGGAATGATAATTGATTACTTGATTTATACATACTAAAACCAGTAATTGTATGTGAGTTATTACTAGGTTACCACCTAGGATTTGATTGATCAACAATATTGATTATCGGTAACCACTCAAAATCAACAAACATGAATCAATGTAAAAAAATGGAACTCAATCAAGGCATCACATCAACAACATGATGAGATGACTAGATTTGTGTCAATGATAAAAATATTCCAAAAGACATGAGAATGCATATTCATAGGTTCAAGATCCTGGATTTTATCAACCGATGCAATCCATTTGCACACTTAGGAAAGGGAGGGGGTGGGAAAAGAGGCAACCACACTCAAATCATCACAAGATCCGGGTTATGCATGGAAGCATGTGGATTATTGTTTCTTTGATTTGTATTTTATCATACCATAATAAACAAAAATTTAGAAGGTATAAATGAAGAACAATTGACAACAAACCTGGAAATCAATTACCTTATGAATATTACAAGTGTGGATCTCAGGATTATAACAAAGGACACTCCCCAAATTGATCACTAAGAGGTTTAGAAGTATATGAGGGAGAATAGAAATAAAATTGGATAAGAGAGCTCTCTAATTAGACTCACCTTCACCACTGGTATTGAAACATAGATAATGATAAGGATTAGTGTTTTTATGGGCAATTACATCCATATTTTCACATAAAGTGGTCAAGTATCTAAAAGGCTATGTGACTATTCAAGGTAGATTTTTTAATCCATATTTATCTGGATATTTGACTGAACAAAACGCATGAAAATGACTTTAAATTCAGTGGATAGTTAGGGATTAGAGTTAGATATCCATGAAAGGTTGAATCATCCCAATGGGATCTCTGAGGCCCGAGTTATGTCCCAAATACATAAGGGTGGTCCAATCTGGCCTGCCTAGAATTTCTTCACATTATGGGCCTATTTTGGGCCTCCAAGTGAAAGAATTGGGCTCAATGATCTTATAGATAAATTTATACCACATTTTTTTTCACTCATAAACACATTTTTATCCCAATTTTATGCACATATAATCCAAATTACAAATAATTGTCCAAATGCATGCTTGGGCTCTCGCGCTGTTTGGCCCATTTTGCTTGAATTCCATCACGGGCTCTCTAAATCACCTCCTCCTACAATGTAAACACCAAAACAAGTAAAATATCCCTATTAAATAGTGATAAACATTAATTCATTGATTCAAACATAAATTGAAATTTGTTATTATATTTTTAATATTCATTACAAAACCAGTTTAAAATAATAGTGTAAGGGTGGATTTGAATAGTGAATCACTATGCGACCAGGGATCCAAAATAATGGAATAGTTTAATTGTTCATTACCTAAAAAATAAAAAATAAAACATAAGCCTAAACCAATTCAAAAACATTTCCATGTGACCCAAGGACACCACCACATTCCATACAATCCATCAACAGGCCAATAAGAACAATATCTATAAGAAATGAAAACTAAGTAACCTTTATGAAAACATAAGAGCTACACACACATGAAGGTGATTATATAAGTTGTGAGCTAAGCATTACTAGATGGGTTTCACCAAAGAGGTTATGTAATTCATTTTAAAATTATTTTCATAAATTATATTTTTAACATCAATTAGAAAATGGGGTTTTCATTTTTAATTGCATAAAGAAAAATGTAACATTATTTTTCTATTTAATTTTTTTTTCAAATGCTATTTTTATAAATAAAATTTGAAACTTCCACTTAGAAAAAAAATAATTTAATAACCTTGAAAAGTGGACTCCTGAGTTTATGAAAACAAAACAAAGTCCTTTATTATTTTCAAAACCATTCTCAAAAACCATTTTTATGAAAAAATAGTTGAAGTGAAACTAAACCACATAAAGAGGGAACAAGAAAGATAAATAATAACCAAAACTCTAATTAATAATAGTAAAGGTAATATCATGAAGATAAAAATTATATCAAGTATATCAAAATATGATATAAAATAAGGATCAAAATAATAAGTTCTCAACTAAAGTAGTATCATCATGGGAAACTCACTAGGTCTTAATGTGAGATGATCTTAGACATACTCAAGTGGAACTGACTATCACACAATGTTGAATTACTAATAAAATAACCTCACAAATTATTGTCACTAGTCTCATCTGGGGTACTTCCCTAGAATGGTTATAATCTACACTAGGGGACACTCTCTCGTGTAGTAATCGAAGATAGTGTAACATAAATCAAGATCACTAACTTAGTATCCTAGGGTTCCCATGACCTAGATTAAATTAAAGTGAGGAAATAATCAATTCATATGATCATCATGTAAATAAATATTTAAAACATAAAAAATAATCCCTCACCTCACCTTCAACACCATCTCAATAAATGAACCCTTACACATTTATAGAACCATCAAATGATAATTCTTTTCATCTAATATACAGAATAATTATATGCAATACATGAGATAAGTGATATAAACAAGGGTGTCAAAACTATCAAGAAAACCCTTTTTATATGGTTACAACCAGGCCTTTAAATCAAACTTGAAAAAATAAGTTATAAAACATTATTTGAAAACGAAACCATAAGAAAAACATTTGAAAGCCACTGGGAAGAAACACTTCCCTTGAAACCTCATAAAACACCAAAAATACTAATAAGTCTCAAAAAATATTTAGTAAGGGTTAAACACACACAATTTTTTTTGTAAAAAAACCCCTTGAAAATAGGGGTTTAGCAGTTTGAAAATTAAAGTGAGTTAAAAAACCTATTTCATATTCAAATTCATTTTAATTGTTCCCTTGATGCAATTATACAAACACTTGGCATGCTAAATACTAGTTTTAGAATTCAAGAACTGTAAATACATGGAAATGAATTTTATACCATGTTTTAAAAACAATGAAACCATTTAATAAAACCATAAAGGGTATAACATATAGGTATAACATGAAAGATTGTTTTTTGTAAAAAACCCAAGCATCACATGATATGTCAAATAAAAATGATTACACAAAAACACCTACTTCAAATATCTGAAAAAAAGAACCTTCAATGGTAGAAGAAAATCCTTGAAATGAAATAGCCTCTACAATACCTAGAAAACTAAAGACTCAATATAAGACTAATAAAAACCCTAGGTTTTACAACCATTACCATTAGAATTAATGTGAGATAGAGAAACCAATAGAAAATGGAAGGATGAAGGAGAGAAGAAGAAGAACAAAGATTTACCCACCAAATCCACTTGAAATCCATGGAGAAAGGGTCTTTTAAGATTGGAGAAGAAGAAGATAAGCTCCCTTGAGATCCATATCAGTCATCCATGTGAAATGAGAGTTTTATGAGGGACAATATGGTATAAATTGAAGGAAGGGAAAAAGTGTAATCTCACAAATTCCATTTCTAGGCATATTGAATGGTTTGGCCGCACGATTTATCAAAATGTGCACTAAGAATTCATCTCCCATTGGAATCTAGCTTCAACCCTTTTATGGTTTTACTACATGGTTATCCAATACATGCACAAGTCACTTAATTACACACCCATATATAGAAGTACTCTACAATGTTACAAGAAAAACCCAAGCAGTTTACTATATACCATGTTCTAACCTTACACCATAGATAAATTGGAAATCTCATACATAAGTGTAACCCTCCCCCATGATGTATGGTTATATCCATAGTTTTATAAAAACCATGTGTCAATAATGCATCATTAATTGAAGGAAATACTTATATATGAAAAAGCATACATGGTTTCCACTAATCTTGTGGTAACCATGCAAAAAACTTTCACTATAGAAAATCCTAAAAAAATTAAAAGTTCAAATTAAAAAACTCTAAAAATTTAAAAATAACTCATATTTATATAGTATATTACACAATGGTGATATGAGGGTATCATAAAACAATACTTTATGATGATATTTAATTAAAACTAAAAATGATAAAAAACATGAAATAAATTCAATGACTAAATAATAAGAAAACCAACACTCAATGCAAGAAGTGAATAGGTATGGGAATTTTTGATCAATGTCATTTGATATAAAATGATTATATTATTTATATTTAATCTTAAAAAATTATTAACAATATATTTCAAGACATGGTAAAATATTATTGAATTAATTCTCATTCTATTTTGAGTTAAATAACAACTCAAAAAATAAAAATGAATGAGTTAAAATCTATTTACAAACTAAACCATTTCTAATTTCATAAATAATAAAATTACAAACAATCAAGGGTATGGAAAAAGAATAAATTTCAATTAATGAAAGAGAAAAATAAAAATAATAATAGAGAAATTATTATCAAAATTCGTTAATTATAATCCCTTAAATGTCTAGTCAGTAAATATATTTAGAAACATATAAAAAACATGTGTTTGAAATATTAATTTAATAGAAATGATCAAAGGAAAATACATAAATAAAAAATAATTCTACTTGATTTGTAATTTTTTTATACTCATCTGGATCTTCTTCTTGGTCTATTAACTTTTCATGTGTCTCTAATTAGTTATTCAGGCCTCCATGTACACTCACTCGGTCCCCTTCCAATTATTTAGATATTTTCATTTTATAATATTTTCTTTATTTTTATTAGGCTCACATTTTCTCTTTTAATTTATTTTATTTTATATGAAATTTTTATTCATCTTGGTATGGATAGAAATGGGTACTTATTAACAGTATACCCAACACTAATCAACTTGATTAAATAGGATTATAGTAGTGGTTAAATGAGTATTTATAGGGTTAATTTATCAAATCAAAAATTCGATTATGGCAGTACTCTTAGGGTACCCTAAACCCAAACCCAATTATGAAAACTGTTATTAACCAATCAAAAATAAATTTTTAAATGGAATTATAATTATAAAATTTATTTATTTATTTTGAGTTTAGTTAATATTTTATTTATAATTAAATTTTAAATTTTAATTCACTGAAATAAATTAAAAAAAACTAATTAATTTTTTGATATTTTAATTATATTTTTATAAATAAAATTTAAATATTTAAATTTTTAGTTAGGTAATTATAATGGATATAATAGTTAAATTGGAATTTAAACATATAATATGGCTATGTTAAAGTATTTAATTTAAAAAACAAATGGGTTAGAGTTAAATCTTGTAAAAATCATATTATAATTTAGACACCACAAATTTCATAGGTGCACACATTACGAACCACTACCTCTAATTTTGTTGGCAAATCATTCTCAAGATTCAACATGTGACCGACTCTTGAAATCTATAAATATTATTTGACACTATAGATTCTCTTGGATCAACAAGTGTAAACTTTCACCCTTGACCTTTTCATCCTATGTATCATCACCCTCTTGATTTTACATTGATATAATGGCTTCAATTGAATGAAAAAAATCAATATACAATACAATTTATCTTCTTCCAATTGCATTAATAAAATATTTTAAGATTGTTTTCCTCCAGCCCTGAGTTTTCTAGACCCAACATATAACCCCTTCTGGGATTCCATCCTAAAACTCATAGCTAATAAGAGGAATTGCTCATCCAAGATTATATATGAGCCACCATCCCTTGAGGAAACCAATTTGGGATTGATTTTTCACCCAAAAATCCTCCCTTCAAACTAAAGACCACACAAATGGGCCTTCTTTTTAACAAAAATACATATGATCCAAATCATCTTTCAGTTACACCAATATTTCTCTCTTCACTAGGAAATGCCACTTGACCAATGTTATCAGGCATAATTTTGATACAAGGCACTATCATAGACCCACACTCTCCAAACCGAGCAATCATTATCATTCCCAAACTAGTTTTGGGCCACCCACACCACACCTAGGCTACAACCTACCTCTCATACCACTTTTTTGGATTATTTTTCTCCATACATAAGTATTTCAGGCCCAATACACAACCCATTATGGGGTTTTTCCTAAAAATCATGGGTTATAGGAGGAATTTCCCATCCAAGATTATATGTGAGCCACCATACTTTACAGAAACTAATATGTGATTGAATTTTCAGCAAAAAAATATAATTTTCTCAATTAGTCATTGGAGGAACTATTTAAAACTAGACTATACATACTTTAATTTGCTTTATATGGAACCTTCCTGTAGTATCTATCGATGATGCATTCTCTAACTGACATAAAAAAAAATTGGGTTCTTGAAATTTTATTTGTATCAAAGTTAAGTCTATATATATTTTTGACATCACAACTTTCTAATGGAATCATCTCTAACTCTCATCAACATCAGTGAAGATTCTGGTCTAATCTAGAACCTTCTGATTAGATGACCTCATCCAATCTGATAACTGTATTTTATTATATTGGGAATTCCTTAGTTAATTTTCCAAAACCTTTATTCGGTGTCTTTGATCAACCTCTCTTTGAGAACAAGAATATATCTATGTCCTCTAAAGAGATTTGATGATTCTTGAAGATTCCTAATGTGTCATCTCACCCAAAATCTAGTTACCAGTAATTCAATATAATTAGATTTCATCTTGGTCAAAATGGATTTTCATTTTTATTTTAAGTAGATTTATTATTGGTTGTGTATTAAACCTGTTAGATAATCCTCCTCTTCTTGAATATTTGAAGCAAACTCATGCAACACGCACAAATTTATATTCATTAGTTACATAGCTCTTTAGATGAACTCTCACACAGGGCTTGGCTTGTTGAACTCTTACGTGAGTATGAATTATGCATACATGATACAATTAGATGATAAATTAATTATGGATCTCAAGATATTAGATCATATATGAAGAAACTATCTTGTAAAAACACGTAGAAACTACCCAGGACATTAGAAATGAATCAGAAAATAATTCACTCACATAACAATAGTAGATGATAAACCACTTTCACATACATTCAAAACCCTTGAGAAATTATTCTATTTTATCACCTAAATAGAAAAATATAGTGTTTAACTCTTACGAGGAAATCCATTATCTACAAAATTAAACTTATACACCACTATAAATTTCACAAAATTATATTCAATTAGAATAAATTTAAAATTTCAAAAATCAATTAAAAAATTAATCAATACAACCATTTAAATTTGGGAATATTGAAAACTCTAATTTCAAACACAAAATATTTTTTATATTTTAATAAAAAAACATTTTAATATTTTTTAATAAATTATTTTAACATCAATTTTTTTCATTTAGTGACGTTTGATCAAAATTTAAATTATGAAATGTTATAATATATTACTTTTAAATCACCAAATATTTTTAAATTTTGTTTATTATATGTTTTAAAATTTAAAGAAAATAGCATTTACCATGCACATAAAAATATATTATCTCCAAAAAATAAGAAATTATTTTCAATTTTAGAGACAATTCACCAAAAACAAGAGATGAAACAATTTATATCCAATTTGTAAAATGATACGTGACATGTAGATAAAAGGAATACACATAAAATTCTTCCACACTTGATCCATTTATTATCCTCTTGAAATTAATATTTTATATTTAAGAAGGTAAAAATTAAATAATAACATTAATGTTTCCCACTTGTAAATTGGTAATTTTTACATAAACATATCCCTATGAAATTCATCAAGTAGAATAAAAATTATCATTATATCAAGAAAAAATAAATGATTAAATCAATTTTTTTAGTTTAAAATAATAATCAAAGACAATATCAATGATAAGTATTGAAAATTTTAGCTTCTTTTCTCAATTATTCTTTCATAATCCACATTTAATTCATGTTTGAGTGCACACACCACTCAATAAATTAACCATAATTAATTCATATAAATAACATAATTTAGTTACACACTTAAAAATAAATAATGAGTGAGTTTCATTGAAATAAATAACATTTCATAATTTAAAAAGTAGTTTTCATCAACTTAAACAAAAAGATAACTCAAACAACTCAACATGGAAATTAGAGTTCATCATCTAAAAATATCAAAAATCTAACTTTGAAAATATAATTCTCATCAAAGCACCTCATATTTAATTAAAAAGTATGAAAATACTTTAAAATTATCATCACAAATGAATTATTGAGATTATAATATAAAATGATTAATACAAGGTACATTTCAAGGATATAAAGAAAATAATTAATCACCGAAACAAATTCAACATTCTCTATCCAGAAAATATATTTTTGTATAACATGCATACAAAATACTTTATGATTATTTTTTTTAAAAAATGATTAATATTTGAGTGGTAAAATCAATTAAGTGTATTCATAAAATTACCCCCTTCCCCCATACTTAAAACATGACATTGTCCCCAATGTTAGACTCTAAAGTGGGCATGTATTTTTCTCTCATTTCCTTCCAAATTTATTTATTTTTAAATAAACACAAAATATTAAATGCATAGAAGAAAAGAGTATAATTGATTAATGGAATAAATAATCCCCTAATGTAATCCAAGTTTTCCCACTAAAAGTTTCTAAAGATAAAAAAATATTGTTTAAATTAGAAAAAGATTATAAAAACCTCATTCCCAAGATCATTATGCTATGAAAACTGCCTCAAAACATTATTTTTAATTTTTCATAAAAATCACATTTTGGTTTAGTGAGAACCGTACAATCCAAAAATAATAATAATAAGAGGGCATGTCCTGGAGTCTAGTCCTAGACAAGACCGCTCTAAAATAAGACAAAACAGACCGACCAAGGAATCCTACCCAAGACCAGACCTGCCCAAAAAACAGAGGGAAGGCATCGGTAGCCACCCATCCAATGCCTCCCCACATGTGCCCACATCACCCATCAACCCAGAATATGATCTAACAAATCACCTCAAAACTATAAACCAAGAGCCATGCCCCTATCGTACCATCATCACCATCAAGGTCACACATGACATCATTACTAACCACTGAATCCTACCAGGACCCTTGATTGATTAGAAGGGGCCACTGACACAAACCGACTACAAGAGCCAAGACTATCATCAGACCACCAACACCATCCACAAACCACAACCTCAAAAATTCCACACCAGATCCATGATGGAGGATGATTGATGGGGAGATATTTATTGGAAACACTCTATAATCACAGATAATCCGAGAGGGGATGCATTCAGATAAAAAAAGAATGCGGGACCGGAAGGAACAAGAGGGGGACTGTGTTGGAATCACCTATTTTGATAATCCCAAATCGTGTTTCATTTATGTGATAATCATATTACTACTATAGAATAATCATGTTTCATTAATATTTATAATCTCTATCTAGTGATACTTATATATATTTAATCTCATTATTCTATTGTTTAAGCTTACAGTAAAAAATTTATCTAAGTTAAGGTCACCGATGCGAAGGTTATCTTTGTAAAGGTCACTGATGTAAAGGTAATCGATGCAAAGGTTACTGATGCAAAGGTTACTGATTTAAAGGTCACCGATGAAAAGGTTACCGATGTAAAGGTTACCGATGCAAAGGTTACCGATGCAAAGGTCACCGATGAAAAGGTCGCCGATGTAAAGGTCACTGATGAAAAGGTTACCAATGGAAAGGTTACCGATGAAAAGGTTACCGATGAAAGGTTATCGCTGAAAGATACAATTGAGAAGGTCACTGATGAAGGTCACCGATGAAGGTCACCGATGCAAGGCTACCAATGAAGGCTACCGATGCACCTACTATTAAAGCCTACCATTGTGAAGGATACTGTTACCAGTCTACCGATGCTTACCCTTCCATACCTTTTCAAATTATTAAAATTATTATAATGATCATATTTGGTAAATTTAATGCGTCTAATATTAATTAATGCTGATTATAGACATATCAAGAAACTATATTTGGGGACAGTACGAGGTACGAGAAGGACCATACATGGTTTACTTATTTCTATTGTCGAATATCAAACATAAAAATAAGAAGAACAAGGAAGAAACCAGTAGTAATAAGATAATTTAAGAAGTGTGGGTGTGAAAAGGAATGTGAGAGTGTAGAGGAATGCATAAGAAAGAGCTTACTTGCTAGATCAAAGAGAACAAGGAAGAACCACTCGATGCTTATACTGTGAACTGAAGAATCTCAAGAATATCATTTTGGGAGAATAATTTCAAGGCTAGATTCTATGATTCATCAAATTTCTATCAAACAAGAAGCAGAACACTCACCTTCTAAAAGCAAGAACCTCGAGTTACGACACTCTGTTTTGAGGACAACTTCCAGAGATAGATTCAAACTGAAAATTCTTCATTCCAAGGAGTCAAGAGCTAAACTTCAAACCCATAGATATTTATAAACTCAATATCATAATATTATCTCTACTGTGTTCTTTTATTTTACCTTTTTGAGAAGTGTGTGTCTATCTGTTACAAACACTGTCTCTTGTGCTCGAACTGGAGGATACTGAAAATCCTCTCATCAAACTTCACTTACATTATGTTTCCCACGTATAGATGTGGAAGAGACCGTGTGTGGTCTGTATTGTTTTTTTCCCATGAATAACTGTGGAAGAGGGTGTGAACCCTAGAAAGTTTTTGAAAAATATTGTAAAGACCGATACATAATGTGTATCAAGTTTATTGTCAATATAAACTACTTGGTGGATGATGATCACCAAGTGGAGAGGATTAAGTCTCGACTTGAGACTAAACCTCTTGTTTAACTATACTGTGTATTATATTTTGTGATACTCTGTTTTATCTATTTCCACTGGTCATTAATTTCTAAAACATAATTTTTTTTTGCATTGACTTTGATAGTTAGTTCTGGTTAGCGTGTGTATGTGTTTAATTCAATAAACTTGTTTCAAAAGTTGAAGAAGTGTTTTACACTGATTCAACTGAGGACTAATCACCCTTTGAGAAACCTATTGACCAACTAAACATTTATTTATCTACTGCCTTAATTAATTGGGCCGTTTCATATTTGGGGGATCTTTATAAGAAAGTTTTTAACAGAAATTTTAAGTAGGAACTCAATTCCCCCCCCCCCACTTGAGATTCTACTCTGACCAACATTTAGTATCAAATGAATCAGTTTTTATTGATACTATCTAAACTGTTGTGCAAGTTTTCAAATTCTTTTCAACTGTGATTTTAGTTGTATCTTAAAGATCTTAAAATTTCTATCATATCTAAATT
Organism: Viscum album; assembly: GCA_963277665.1. NCBI lineage: Eukaryota > Viridiplantae > Streptophyta > Magnoliopsida > Santalales > Viscaceae > Viscum > Viscum album. Next base: position 982,022,133 of record OY728167.1, read on the forward strand.
TTCAGTTCTTTAAAATTATAATTAACTATGGATAATAGAGTTGAGGGTGCTGATACTAACAGACCACCTTTCTTTAATGTAAATAACTATGCTTAGTAGAAATTAAAAATGAAAATGTATCTAGAGAGCATGGGTCCTAAAATCTGGGACACAATTGAAGAACACCATGCATTGCCTCTTACTGCTAGAGACACATGGTCTCAGTTGACTTAAGCTACATATAACAATAACTGTAAAGAAATGAATGCCCTGTACTATTCCTTAGGTGATGAATAATTCAATAGAATATCTTCCTGTAAAACTGCCTATGAAATTTGGGATACTTTGGCTGTTTCTCATGAGGGAACAACCAATGTTAATGAAATGGGATCAAATACCTATACTATTAAATATAATAATTTTAAAATTAAGCCTGATGAACTTATATCTGAAATGTATCTCAGGTTCAATGAAATAGTAAATACCATGAGTCTTCTTGGAAAACCAGTGGACAAAAAGGATCAAATTATGATATTGCTTCGATGCCTACCTGACCGATAGAGAGGAACTTCTATTTCTATCTAAGAATCCTGTGACATAGGCAAGCTACCAGTGAAGGAACTAATTGGAAAACTTATGATGTACAAATAAGAGATTAAGTTAAATCAAGAAGAAGATGAAGAACCAAGGAAGAAATATGTAGCATTCAATACTTCTAACTCAAAAATCAAAGACAAAGAAAAAGTTCAAGCTTCTATAGACACTTCCACCAGTAAAGACTCAACTTATGACAATGATGATAAAATGGATCATCCTGATAAGAGATTCAAAAATTTCTATCGTAAGAAGAATTTATTTAGAAAGTCAAACTATATAGGAAGGTATGATAATAAAAGACAATGAAAAAATGACAGAAAATGGAATGACAACATAAATGAGATAGTCTACTATGAGTGTAAACAGAAAGGCCATGTGAAGGCTGATTTCCCCAAGCTAAAATTTAAGAAGAAATATGAAGACAAGGGTAAGGGATATAAAAAGTATATGAAAGATACTTGGAGTGCTTTAGAGGATAGATCTAGTGGATCTGACACTTCTGATATTGAAAAGAACAAACATGCAAACCTGTGTTTCATGATAGAAACATCTGAGGTAACACCCAGTTCCCCTATACCTAATGGTTATTATTATGGGAATGAAATTGAATCAAATAATGATGAGAATATGACTAAGGCTGATCTATTTGAATATTGTGTAATGATTGAGGATACCTTTAATGAACTCAAGGATAAATACAAATTATTGAAAAGACAACATGCCTTAAATGCTAATTATAAGTCTGATCTAGATATTGAGAAAGAAAAATGTGCTCAACTGTTAAAAGAAAATAATGAACTTAAATTATCAAATGAGAAATTAAAAAGAGATCTTGAGAAATTTACTGAAGGTAAGGATACCTTGACTCAGTTGATAGGGAAACAGATTGTTCCAAAATACACAACTGGTATAGGATATTAACCAGGACAGAGAAGGATTATTAAAAATAAATTTTTTCCAAATTCTAGACAGTTCACTGCTAGTTCGAGCTCTGGATCATCTTTTGAAAATCATTTCTCTAAAGAAACTAACAAAGCATTAATCTCTCAAAACAAATATGCTGATTATAGGAAACCTGTGCGACAAGTATGGGTTCCCAAAGTTTTACTTGCTAATCTCTCTGGACCCAAGAAAATTTGGGTACCAAAGTTACTCTACACTTAATCTATTTTGTAGGAAAATTGTCTAAAAAGATTCAATAAAACTCTATAGTACTTGGAAAGTGGATGTTCAAGACATATGACAGGAGACTATTCATGATTCAAGAGCTTAATTAAAGTGGATGATGGACATGTTACATTCAGTGATAATGCAAAAGGGAAGATCATTGTCTTAGGAAAAATTGGTAACCCTAATACTATATTAATTTCAAAAGTACTTTTTTGTTGATGGGTTAAAATACAATTTACTTAGTATCTATCAGTTGCGTGATGATGGTTTTAATGTTAAGTTTAAAAATAATGCATGCAATGTTTTTAATTCTAAAAATGATTTAATATTCACTGCTCTTAGAAATGAAAATGTATATGTTATTAATTTAAATTATTTATCTAATAAAAATGTTTCTTGTTTAAATTCTTTTCATAAGGAATCCTGGTTAAGACACAGAAGATTAGGACACTGTAATGTTCACTCACTTAGGAAACTAACTAAGAAAGTTTTAGTTAGAGACTTACCTAAACTGGAATTCCCACTTAACAAAGTTTGCAATCCTTGTCAAAAAGGAAAAAACAAAAAGTTTCTTTCAAACCAAAGAAAGAAGTTTCTACTTCTAAACCGCTTGAGTTGGTTCACATGGATTTGTTTGGACTATCTAGAGTTTCAAGTTTAAATGGGAAGCACTATGTTTATGTTCTCATAGATGTTTTTTTGAGATATACTTGGATATAATTTCTAGCTCACAAGAGTTAAGCATGTTCTTAATTCATTAAATATTCCAAGTATGTAGAAAATCTTAGTGGACTCAGAATTAAGACCTTGAGAAGTGATCATGGCCGTGAGTTTGAAAATCATGAATTTGAATATTTTTGCTCCCAAAATGGATATAATTGCAATTTCTCTGCTCTAAGAACACCTTAACAAAATGGAGTTATATAAATAAGAAATAGGACACTTTAAGATATTTCCTGAACTATGCTAAATGAGTATAATCTACTTATCTATGGCTGAAGCTGTTAATAAAACTTGTTACATTATCAATAGAGTCGTAATTAGATCTATTCATAAGAAGACCCATTATGAGCTCTGGAATAATAGTAAGCCTAAGGTTAATTTCTTTAGAGTTTTTTGTTGCAAGGTCTTTATCCTTAACACTAAGAATAATCTTGACAAATTTTCTTCTAAGAGTGATGAAGGAATTTTCCTTGGTTACTCAATCTTTAGTAAAGCTTATAGAGTATTAAATAAAAGAACCAAATGTGTGAAAGAATCAGTTCATGTCAAATTTGATGAGACTGATCCAAATGAACCCAAAACCTTCATTGAACATCTTGAGGAAGATATGTTAATTCTGGACATTAATGATAAAGACAATGAACCCTTAGTGAAAACAACTAGTTTTGGAAATTTTCCAGAATCTATGCATGGTGAATCTAAACCTATATACAACCATGAGGAGTCTAATTCATATCTTTATAGAGGTATTAGAACTCTCAAAAATCATCCTTTAGATGTTGTAGTAGGTGATTTAAATAGAGGAACACAAATTAGAGATTATATGAGAAACCAGGTTGAACATCAAGATTTTCTTTCACAGATTGAAATAAAAAATATCAATGATGCTATCAATGATCAATTTTGGGTGATAGCTATGCAAGAAGAATTAAATCAATTTTAAAGAAACAAAGTTTGGGAATTAGTAGAAAGACTTAAAGACACTTTGACCATAGGCACTAAATGGGTGTTTAGAAATAAAGTTGATGAATCTGAAACATTTTTAGAAACAAGGCTAGACTAGTTGCACAAGGATATAGTCAAGAAGAAAGAATAGACTATGAGGAAACATTTACACCTGTAGCTAGACTAGAAGCCATTAGGATACTACTTACCTATGAAACTCATCTGAATTTCAAACTCTATCAAATGGATGTCAAAAGTGAATTTCTAAATGGGTATATAGTTGAGGATGTATTTGTTGAAAAACCCCCTGGTCTTACAAATCTCCATTTTTCAAATCATGTTTTTAAACTTTCTAAAGCTTTATATGGTCTAAAACAATCTCCAAGAGATTGATATGATAGACATAGTTCTTTTCTTATTTCAAAAGGTTTTACTAAAGGAATAGTGAATCATACTCTCTTTATTAAAAGGATTTCCAAAGATATTTTAATTGTACAAATTTATGTAGATGACATTATTTTTGGATCCTCTAAAAATTATTTATGTATTGATTTTTCAAAAATTATGCAAGATGAATTTGAGATGAGTTTAACGGGGGAACTTAAAATTTTCCTTGGATTTAATTTTTTTAAAATAAAAATGGTATTATTCTAAATCAGAGTAAATATACTAAATATCTTTAGAAACATTTTGGTTTGAACAGTAATAATGGTAGTGATACACCTATGAGTACCACCTGTAAATTGGATGCTGATGAAATTGGTAAATCAGTAGATCAAACCAATTATAGAGGTATGATTGGGAGTCTACTCTATCTCACTACTAGCAGACCCGATATTATGTTCAGTGTATACATGTGTGCTATTTTTCAAGACAATCCCAAAGTGTCTCATTTAACTACAATTAAAAGTATTTTTAAATATATCAATTATACTATAAACATAGGACTATTTTATCCAAGAGGACAATCATTTTATTTAATAAGTTATTCGGATGCTGACTTTGCTGGTTTCCAGCTAGATATAAAGAGAACCTCTAGAACATGTCACATTTTGGAAAAGTCTCTAGTATCATGGTGTAATAAGAAACATAATTATGTTGCATTATCTACTGTAGAAGATGAATATATAGCTGCTGGTAGTTGTTGCGCTCAAATTATGTGGATGAAACACACTTTACTAGACTATAAATATTAATTTAAACATGTATCTATAAAGTGTGATAAAAAAATGCTATTAATATCTCTAAGAATCCAGTATCTCATTATAGGACAAAGCACATTGATGTGAGACATCACTTCTTGAGAGATCATTATCAAAGAGGTGATATCACTCTTGAATTCATTGGCACTGAAAAATAATTGGATGATATATTCACAAAGCCTTTGAATTCTGAGAGGTTAAATTACATCAAACATGAGTTAGGTATGATAAACTGTTAAGGATGGACCTCACTATTAGGAACCTCACCATTGGACCACACCGTTAGGAACCTCACCGTTGGACCTCATCGTTAGGAACCTCACCATTGGACCTCACCGTTAGGAACCTCACCATTAGAACTCACTGTTAGGAACCTCACCGTTGGACCTCACCGTTAAGAACCTCACTATTGGACCTCACCATTAGGAACCTCACCGTTGGACCTCACTGTTAAGAACCTCACAGTTAGTAACCTCAACGTTGGACCTCACCATTAGAACCTCACTAATAGACCTCACCGTTAGAACCTCGTCGATAGACCTCACCATTGTTACCTTACCGATACTCGATGTTTTCAAGACTTAGCATTTTCTCTTCCAGAATCTGAAATGTTTTTTGTTTTACTTATTTCTTTTACTTGATTTGTTTTTTGATCCCTAAATGATAATAAAGTACACACCACATTTCGATCCACATCTACTCTCTTCTGAACCTCTCTCTCCCTAACCTAAGAACCTCACCTTCTTCCAAAACCCTAGAATCTCTCCAGATTGAAATGGAAAGGTAGAAGCGATCGTTGGTCAGTAATGAAAAAGATGTGCCAAATCCTAAGAGACCTCGAGCTAAGTCGAGTAGTAGAAGCTAGGTAGTGGGAAATCTGATCAATCTGTATCTGTTTAAGAGGAAAATTGTGGTTGATAAAGAACTAAGCTCGGAATGGCTAATGTCGAGAAGGTATTTAGTGCTGAAGGCACTTGAAGCTCAAGGTTGTGTCGAATTATTTTCAAATAAAAATGGACCCTATTATCCAAAGTTAGTGAAGAAGTTTTATGAATATCTGAAGTTCAAGCAGACTGAGGTTGAGAACATAATGTATTCAAAGGTAAATGGAGTAAGTATAAGCTTCTACTCTCTTGAATGGGCTGTTTGAGAGTACCACATGAAGGGATTTTCGATCACTACTCAGAAGTGGTGCCTCCCACTACTGAGTTTTTCATTTATAAAGTAGCTCTGGATGAACTGATAAGAAATGGGATCCTTAGAAAAGTAATTTCTGCAAAAATAGAAGGAGAAGATAGGCTGCTGTTTAAATTTGTTCAACATGTGTTGAGTACCAGGATAGGGGACTTTGCTAACTTGAAATATCAGGATGTATTTCTTTTGTTTCTTTTGAAGCATGGATAGAAGATAAATTTGTGTAGGATACTAATGATTCAATTAGAAGATATGACAAAGCCCAGATCTAAGTCCAATGCATTATTTCATCCCAGATTGATATCCTTGATGTTTAAAGTAAAAGTATTTACTAGAAATAAAGAAGAAACATTTGTTGTGAGAGATAATTTTTTCATCACCAAGATAATTTTCAAGTTTATTAATATCGGATGAAACCCTTGGAAAAAAATATGGGTAAATGATGAGGTTAATCTATATGAGGAATTCAACCTAGTTACTCATCCTACTAGGCCTAAGGATAAGAGAGATCCTAGTATGAATCCTAATTAAGTAGAGCTTGCATACTCAGATGAAGAAGAATAGGATGCTGTTATGCATGTTAGAGAGGACTCTTCTATAGGTGACATGAGTGATCCTGACCTTCCTCATACCCATATTGTATCTTTTGTTGAGACTTGCCCACCAAAAAGGCTGCCTAGAAGGGAGAATATTCTAAGGGATAGTGATGATGAGGAAACCAGTGAAGAAGAATAAGATCAAAATATATTAAGAGACATTAGAGAGACCTCAGAGGAGGAAAATGACATTGAATCTGGTTATGATGACTTTGAGACAGCTGTTGGTGCAAGTGAAGAAGAATGTCTAAGTATCAGTCCTCTAATATGACATACATAAATGGTAGAAAGTGTGAATGAAGAATTTTCTAATTCAGTTGAAGGTGGAATTGCAATGGAAGTAGTTGAAGATTCTGTGGAGGAAGTATAAGTGGAATCTCCTGTTGATGCTGTTGATCAAAGAGGTATGGATGAAGTGAATGTGGTTGCTCAGGAGAATGCTCCAAGTGAGGGGGAGGAACTTGTTGTTACCGGTTTAGTTGTTGTTGCTCATGGAATAGAGGATTGGTCTGAATACCCTGGATTTGTGGTCTTAGTCTTAGATTATGGAGATTATGATGATGGCCATCCTATCATAAGTCCTCCAATTCCTTAAGTTACGAAGACTACTATTGTGCAGCCAATAATACTTCTACCTCAAGACTATGTGAAGAAGGATGATTTAGAAATATTTGAAGTCAGATTTGAAAAGTCATTTTTATGAGAAATTTGTTGAGATATAGAGAATTGTGGCCCTAAACCAAGAAGTGGTGGCATCTTCCTTAGAGAGAGTTATTTCAATCTCTCACTCAAATCTACAACATGAAGTGAAGGAGTTCCAGAATCAGGTTAGAAACTTGGCAGAATCTATGGAATCAGTGAAACAGTATATTGACAATTTAGACTTCTATATGGCTTCAAGGGTGCAAGTGGACAGAGATCTTAGATATGTTAAAAGTATGGTTCAGCAGATGGTCAATGTGTTTGAGGACTTTAAGAATTCTATGGAAACACATGTGAGTGGATAGGATGATGATGTGAAAAGGCTGATTAGTGGGCTGACTAAATCTTTTAAGGAGACAATGTCTTTTACTATGGTACCTTCGTGTGTATCTACTTCCTCTTCAGCCTCTCCTCCTATTGATCTGGAGGCCTTCAGATTGGTTGGCAGAAAATAAGTGGAGAAGTTCTCTGGTACCGGTACCTCAGACCCTCAGTCTATGACTCAGGTTATTTCCACTACCAAATAAATTCATAAGCTTGTGGGAGATTATCTAAGGGAAGCTTCTCAAGATCATAAGGCCATAAAAGAGAAAGTTATTACAAAAGGGTGTACACTAAGCATTAGATGGATGGTCACTTTAAGATACTGTTAGAGAAATTGAGGATCTCACCTTTCATTAAGGACTTTAAGGATCAAGTTAGTAAGATTAGAGAGCTGACTCCTTCCTTAGAGAGATTTATAGAGAATAAGGATGATTTTATCTCAGCCATGGAAAGAGGAATAAGTATTATTATGGATTTCAGAAATCTTCTTTTACCCTTCCTCCATGTAGAATTCACTCCCATCATTGTTCCTCCAACCCTGCCTTCTTCCTCAGCTGCTTCAGGATCTACTAGTACTGCACCAGTGACGACTTCTGCACATGACATCCAAATTTTAAACCCTATGATTCCTTAGAGATCTACTCACTATAGGTATACTTATGCCTCTGTAGCAGCTCCTCCAACCCTGCTAACTGCCATACCTAGTCCTATCCCTCCATCTTCTGAACCTACCTCTTCAGCTTCAAAAGACAAAGCTCCCTTAGACATATCTGATGTGGATTTACTATGGGATGTCTTAGTTTATATGGATCTTATATAAACTTTTTGTATCTTATATTATTTCTTCATTAATAATAAAATCCTTTTTTGTCCCTTTTTGTCTTCCATTCTTTTTGTTAATCACAAAGGGGTAGAAGTTTTAAGTTCCCCAAAGTTACCCAAAGAGGGATAAGTTTTTATGTTACCTAGAATTTTTTCATATATACACTATTTTTATTTTCCACCATAACCATGGTTCAATTTTAATTATACACACCTCTGAAGATATTATCAAATGTACTTAACCCTGATTGAGAAAACAATGAAAAAATTTGTGATTATCAAAAAGGGGGAGATTGTTAGACTCATGTGTTTTGATAATCCCATATCATGTTTCATTTATGTGATAATACTATTTCTACTATAGAATAATCATGTTTCATTAATATTTATAATATCTATCCAGTGATACCCATGTATCTTTAATCTCACTTTTCTATTTTTTAAGATTACAGTACAAAATTTATCTAAGTTAAGGTCACCGATACAAAGGTTACCGGTGAAAAGGTCACCAATGTAAAGGTTATTGATGCAAAGGTTACTGATGAAAATGTTACCAATGTAAAGGTCACCGATGTAAAGGTTACCGATGCAAAGGTTACTGATGCAAAGGTTACTTATGCAAAGGTTACCAATTCAAAGGTCACTGATGCAAAGGTCACCGATGTAAAGGTCACCGATGCACATGTTACTGATGCAGAGGTTACCAATGCAAAAGTCACCGATGCAAGGTTATTGCTGAAAGCTACCATTGAGAAGGTCACTGTTGAAGGTCACCGATGAAGGTCACCGATACAAAGCTACCAATGAAGGCTACAAAATTACCTACTATTAAAGCCTACTGTTGTGAAGGATACCATTACCAGTCTACCAATGCTTACCCTTACATACTTTTTCAAATTCTTAAAATTATTATAATGGTCATATTTGGTAAATTTAATGTGTCTGACATTAATTAATGATGATTGTAGACATATAAATAAACCATATCTAGGGACAGTACGAGGTACGAGGAGGACCGCAAGTGGTTTACTTATTTCTATTGTCGAATCTCAAATATAAAAAGGAGAAGACTGAGTAAGAAAAAAGTATTACTGAGATAATTGAAGAAGTTTGGGTGTGAAAAGGAGTGTGAGAGTACATAGGAATGCATGAGAAAGATCTTACTTGCTAGATCAAAGAGAACAAGGAAGAACCACTCGACACTTATATTGTGAACCCAAGAATCTCTAGAAGATCATTTCAGGAGAACAATTTCAAGGCTGGATTCTATGCTTCATCAATTTTTTTTCAAACAATAAGCAAAACACTTACCTCCTGAAAGCTAGAACCTGGAGTTACGACACTCTGTTTTGAGGACAACTTCCAGAGACAAACTCAAACTGAAAATTCTCCATTCCAAGGAGTCAAGATCTAAACTGCAAACACATAGAGATTTCTAAACTCAATCTCATAATATTAGCTCTACTGTGTTCTTTAATTTTTCCTTTTAAAGTAGTGTGTGTCTGTCTGTTACACACACTGTCTCTTGTGCTTGAACTAGAGAATACTGAAAATCATCACATAAAACTTCACTTAAATTCTATTTCCTACGTATAAATGTGGAAGAGACCGTGTGTGGTCTATATTGTTTGTTTTTCCCATGAAGAAATATGGTAGAGGGTGTGAACCCTAGATAGTTTGTGAAAAATGTTTTAAATCCTGATACAGGCTATGTATCAAGTTCATTGTCAATATAAACTTCTTGGTGGTAGGTGATCACCAATTGGAGAGGATTAAGTCTTGGCTTGAGACTAAACCTCATGTTTAACTCTACTGTGTATTATATTTTGTGATAATCTGTTTTATCTATTTTCCACTGCTAATTAATTGATAAAATAGAAAATTGGTTTGCATTTACTTTGATAGTTAGTTCTAGTTAGTGTATGTATGTGTTTAACTTATTAAACTTGTTTTAAAAGTTGAAGAAGTGTTTTACACTGATTCAATTGAGGACTAATCACCCTTTGATAAACCTATTGACCAACTAAACATTTATATCTCTACTGCCTTAATTAACTGGGCCGTTTCATATTTGGGGGATCTTTATATGAAAGTTTTTAACAGAAATTTTAAGTAGCAACTCAATCCCCCCCTCTTGAGATTCCACTCCGACCAACAGACTGGTAAGAGGATTCCACCGGTTATGAGCTTTCCTAAGGCCAACTCATGTGACTATGTAATAAACCAAAAAGAAAATGATGACCCTTCCAAGTCTGACCCCGATACAACCGGTCACCACCAAATAAGAATGAGAATCGACAAAGAAAACAGGATGTGCCATCGAAGAAACATGGTCAAGGCCATGGTGGGAGTAGGAGTGAAGACCTGCAAACTAGATTCATCGAAGGAGGTTGAATGACATTTAATGTCAACAGAGCTCTAGAGGACATGTCATACCACAAACTAAGAGGTATCTAATAGACTGCCACCTATATGGTGTATCTATGAGATAACTGAATCATGTAACAACTCCAATATATGTTAGCATCTCTCTAGAATTAATTAAGGAGATCAAAGAGAGCATAAAAAATCAGTAGGAGACTTAAATCACTAGGAGAACCATATTGATGGGATCAACCTCCTTATATAGTCCCTCAAAACATTCCTGAGTATTCATGCATATAATCAAACATTTCATAACATTCAAGTAATGCACATGGCTATAACTCTTATAACCCCTTTATCCATCCAACTATCTCATATGTTTCATCTTATGAAACATTTAATAATAATACTATCCAATGTGGAAGAGATCCAAATGTTAACCATTTAACGATTGACTACCTTATTAATCATAGGGTGTTACATGAATCATACATTATGATTTATATTATATCACGATATATCTAAGTCATACAATATAACTAATAGACATTGGCATGATATCATATACCATGCCTTAAAATGCACCCATATCATAACATATTATATAACTAAATAAACATCAAACGTATATGGATTTATGTTATATGAATTTGTGACACATTATATTATTATATAATAACTTGTGAAACTATATTCAAAAATAATTTTGGATATTTAAAAAACACTTTTATAAATCTATTATCCAATTTATTGTGTATCACATCATATGCAGCCCTTTGTGAGTATCCATTAAGAAATCCTTTTTAATAAAATCTATAACACTTTTAATGCATATCTCTAAGTTTTTTAAAACTCAAAACTCATTCAGTAAACCATAAATTATAATACTATTTCAATTCAAAGAGTCGAAAAAAAGGAATTTTCAAATTCATAAATGTAAGAAAAGAGAAATCACCAGAAAAGCATTAGTATAACTCAAGCTAAAAAGGGATCTGACATGATCTCGATCAAACACATCTATCTCTATACATGTAATGACTATCTGAATCACAAAAAAGTATACATTTTTAATTGATCTCTTTTTCTATGACACCATGTATCCATGGGATATAACGTATGTCAATCCCACATAGTTACCCATATGTTCTCGATTATCTGAGTATAAACTAACCTTATCGATGTATACATCACATGTATTTTACATTTATGGATGAACACAACACATGTATCAAATATGATAGATATGAAAACCATATTTAGTATCTTGGTATGGTTTTACACTCCTTCAATATATATTAATAGGGGGTCTAGATGTTATAATAATTATATGAGAGGATAAATCACATATTTATTAAGCTCTAACCAATGACATGATCAGAAAAATACCACAAAACCCCATGATTTGATAATCCTGAAGTATTTTTTAATAAATAATTAAAATAATTAAGGTTATCAGGTGTAGGGAAATCTAAATATGAAACATTCACCCTCAATATACCAAATACATAGTGTATTTCACTCTATGTGGTTGGCTTGTCTGGTCATTCAACATACGAAACCCATTTTGTTCCTCATGAGAAGATTTCATACCTCTATATAAAATCCTACCCACACTAACATTAACATTTCATCACAAACTATAATAATCCATGATGATCATCAGTTAAGGATAACTCAAAGTTGTACTTTGAGAGGTTAATTATAATTACACTTCATGTAATATTTGTATCAAACATGAAAGAACAAAAAAGTAGAGATTTCAATTTTTATAACATGAAAATTTTTATATTCTTAAAATTATTTAATAATATTAACAAAACCATACATAATCACTCATTTAATAATATCACATATGATAGACCATTGGAGAGGCCTTATGTTTACTGCAATTTTCAAGTTTTGTTAAACTCATTACATCTATAGGTAATTCCTACCACATATCTATGTGAACATCTGATAAAACCCTCCCACCAAAATCTTTTAGTGAGTAACATATATAAATAAATCTATTTTGAATAATGGTGAGATTTAGAAATCATATTCCTATTATTCAACTCTTTAAACATGGTATTCAAAATCCTTAACTTCAAAACATAAAATGTTATGATGTTAACATCTATTGTCAACTTCAAGCTTTTTCTAAGTTCATCATTAATATCCTTGGAACTCTTTTTTTTCCTAACATTTTCCTAGAGATAATTTTAGTAAATATATGTAACTCTTTAAATTTTTTTTCTTTACCAACCCATCCTAAAATATTTTAGAATATAAAGTTATATTCACTTTTTTATGATAACTAAATATATTTTTTAGATTTATCTTTACCGATATACACAAAAAAATTATAAGATATTAAGTGAAATTCATTTTTAATTCTGAATAGTATAATCCTTTATTTATTTAATTTTAACTTTTCTAAGTCCAAATATTATCCCACTAGCCTTTAAAAACTATATTCTCTTTATAAGATTATGATAAGATACACAAAATTATTTTTGTGAGGAAATTAAACTTATTTATTTTAGTGGGAATACATAAAAAAATAAATAAACAATATCCATATCTTATATGGTAATCTATGTTTTTAGATCATTATTCCAAAAATAATATTTTATTCTTTAAAATACGCTATTTTTGAGTGGAGGGATTACATACATAATATTTTAACAAATATCTAGATAAACTATTTTATCCTAAATAAAAATTATTATCCTTATTATCTCTTCAAAACATGTTATAGAATTAGATTTAATTATAACCATGTGTATAACCTTCATCCTATGTTGTTCATAATAATATATTGTTAATAAATAACTACTCTTATCATATAAGTGAAATGATATAACCTTATACAACGTTTATTTAGATCCATCTAATCTTGAAACATTATTTTACATTCAAATACATGATTCAACAACTCTTTTCTTTATCATTTGAATACAAACTATAGTGTCTTTCAATTATTTCCTTTATTTTGAACTCTTGTATATTTATAACATTTTTAAAGTATATATTTGGTATCATATACCTTTCAAAATCAAATAATTTATTTTTATAACATCAAAACATGATACAGACATTCCATAGAGTTTACCATACTCCTTTAGGTATCTTAGAAAACCACATCATATGGGAATAATTTCCTTCTTAAAACTACCTTTAGGTTACAATAACCAAGGCTAACTATTGGACAAATCCAACCTTATATTTTTGGGTTAAACATTTACCCTTTTGTACTATCTACATAACAATAAATCCTAAACATCACATTTCATTATCATATTTCCTCAAAAATTTGAAAAAATAGTGTAAGATTCTATTGAACTCTTTCACATTGTCAAAGAATTTATAATTATGAAAAAAGAACAATTCTATAGTCAAAACATTTTTAATGAAACATCCAATATCTTCAAGTCATTAACATATATAATCATATTGAATTTATGGGTGGATAATGAAATCCATTTAGTCATATTGTATATAATTCCTTTTAAACCTTAATTGATCCTTTTATGCTTCTAATAAACATCTAGATTCAAATTTTGAACAATATCAAGAGTTGGTTGTTCAGGATTGGATTTTTCTAACACATAGATTTTTCTAACTTATGAAGAATTCCTTAGTTTTGTAATAGCGTAACAAGTTTCATTAAGCTCCTAATTTATATAATATTGATCTCAAAGTTAATTTTTTATGACAATGACATCATATTTCTACAATAGAAGCTTTTATTATATGAGTATCGTGTTTTACATTCATTTAATAAGAACTTTTATTAAGTGTGATTCCACGAAAATGATGACTCCTATTAAAACCCATCATACCCATTGGTGGGAAAATATCCATATTCTATTAATTAATGAGTCCAATTTAATTTTTCTATCACCACTTACCTTTTTATACTGGTCTTTATGCCAATGATATCATATACGACTCTTGTATGGTTGAGTGGAAAACTATTTTACAAATCCATCATGTTGATAAAATTAACACTATTCCTTTAGTATCCTTACCAAGGGTTTCCTAGATAATTGTAACCCAAATAAATCACTAAAAACATGACACCTAAATATTATGGTCACTATATTACTTTCTTGTATTATACAAGAGAATCCATGGGAACCCAGCTTTAGCAAGAATGTACCTGGATGGATGATCGAGTTCTTTGATAAGTGTTTACTTTGGAAGGAATCTAACACTTAATATTTTTAATGGAGACTTAATCTTACCATATTATCTTATGTATTCCCTTTACATGTATGAATGCTTATAATGATTTAGTTTGGAATCTATTCTTTCTACCAAATTAATATGTTTAAACCATATTCATGTATAACTATTTACACAAAACACATATTGGGTTACTAACTCAAATTAAAACCCAACTATATTCACACATATCCAAATGAATATTATAAATAAGGTACTTGAAACCATTTCATGTAAAGGATTTGAATCATATGAAATCAACAATCCATATAAGAGTAAGTATGGAGTGAAAATATTCAACCCCTACTTTTCTAGACAAGGAATAAGACTTCATGTTAGGGAGCAGCTTGGCACAAAGTCCCTCTACCCAAGGTTACTTTACTCAAGAGAGACCTCAATTACATTACAATTATAACACTTAATATGTATAAACTATAATTATATTCTTAATTCAATCTCATTACCTATTATAAGAAAAAGTCAATATATAAAAAAAATTAAATCAATTATCATACCTAGAATGTAACTCCTTAAATGTATGTATGAAAGTTTATAGAAGAATTTTAACACTTTAAAATAAAGAATATATCCTTTCATAATATAAAGAATTTATATCTATGAATAAAATAGGGAATAAACTAATTAAATCTACAATTCATATATTTAAAGATGAGATAAACAATTTTATGAATAATTCATAAATAAATCTAATTATAAACACTTCATAATTTAATCATGCATTATACATATTCCATGATTAAATAAATTTAAACTCTCTATATTTATATCGAATATGAACTACTTCATATAATCCTTTTATATGGAATCCAACATAAATATATTATATTAAATGAAATATAACCATTTTTATATTCAAATTCTATTATGTAAATATCTTACATAATATAAATATCACAAATTTAATATTATTTAAACTCTCATCATACAAAATATCAAAAATTCTTTTAATATGATTTAAATATGTTCTGAAATAAGACACTTTAATTTGAATATTTCAAATCAATTATGAATAATTCCTAATTTTAAATATAAACTCATTTATATTTTTCCTTATTTTATAATTTATAAACACTTTATAAATTACAATTATAATTTCTATATAAAAATTTTATATCTGAATTATAAGCCGTTACATATAATTTAAAAGGTATTTAATATAAATAATTAATATTTTATAATATTAATTTATTAAAAGTTTCATAATCATTTAATAATAAATTATAAACCTTTTATAGTTAATAAATTTATAAATAATTTATAAATTAAATAAATTTTCTAAAATAAATTTTTCTATGATTTATAAAAATTTTATAAACCATATAATCCAACTCATAATTGAAATTGAAAAATTACTTTTGTTATTATATCATATTTTAGAATATAATGTACATCATAAGGTGTGAAAAAATTCAATATCAATCATATTTTATGATTTATAATTCTTATGACCTTTGATGCTTGGATATTTTTTTTATGATATGTCATTATGGTTTGTGTAGCATTAACCTAGCGACACAACCATGTCGTGTTTTATGATAGATGAAAATGGGGTCCTTGTAGAATATTAAATAAGAACTTATCATATATCCTATGCGATATCCTAGATTTTTATATTACAAACAACATTGAAAAAATTATTACAACATAAAACTTTGTTTTGCTGTAAGTAGAAAATTCTTCTCAGTGCTATCATCTAAGACAATACCCTATATCATATGTTATGATATAAAAAAACTGAATAAAATCATTGTGTTTTCTGCTATAATATCATATATAATATAGTGAAAGCCCATCTCTACTTAAAATGTATCATATTGTAATTCAATCCATAGAAAAAATAGCATCATAGATTATAATATACCGTATCATGAAATAATACACAATTAATTTTCTATATTGTTTTTATGATATATAATACAATAATAATATAATATCAAAATCTCTTCATTTTCTGAATGTTTTTTAGAATCATGAAATATGGTGAATCTTTGATACCATTAAAGGTTTCTATGGATCAAACAAATATTTTTTTAGGTAGAAAATGATGATATAAACCTCATCCCCAAGATAACCATGCTATAGAATATGGAATATTTATAAACTATAAATAAAAAACACTATGCACCTTGCATTGATGAGTACCTACTACTTTCTTCAAACATTCATTTTATGAAGATCACTGAGAGGTAGGCAAAAGACTCCCTCCTCCATAGTGCATCCATGTGTTAACTGAATCACCCAATGCTAGGGTGTGATTCACCTAGAATCCAAGATATTATAGTATCTTTTGAGGATTAAAGAAGGTGGTTTAAGTGAGTTTTGGGAAGAAATATACAAAGAATTATATCACTAGGACAACCATCTCATTGGCATCAACCTCCCTAAATAGGACCTCAGGACATTCCCAAGTATTCATGAATTTATATGAATATTTCATAATGTTCGAGTAATGCATGTAGTCACAATTTTTTTGACCCATTACACCATCCACCACTCCAATAAATTTAATCTTATGAAACATTTAACATATCCAACATGGAATAGATATGAATGTTAAACATTTAACATTTGACTACATTATTAATCATAGGGTATTATATGAATCATACATTATAATTCATATTTCCTTATGATATATCCAATTCATATAATATGACCGATAAGAAATGTCATGATATCATATTCCATGTCATATGATACACCAATATCATACCATGATATAGAAAAATACACATCAAAAAAATAATTCTTTAGATCATATTTACATAACCAAAAAGTTGGTATAATGAGGATAATCAAATATTCCTTATTTTAGTCATTAAATTCTTCCCTATTCATTTTCAATTCAGTTCTTGCAATAAAATCAAAGATAATTTATATTTAAAATTAAAAAAATGAGATATAACCATCATTTAAAAGAATAAAAGTTTTTATAAATTTATGGTTTAAATATTATAGAAATTGTAATGTATCACAAAATATGAAACAATTCCTTTTGGGAAAATATTCAAGACTCAAATTCATTTTCCATGTTATTTTATCTAACCAATTTATTTAGTATTTAAAAAAATACCATGAGGGAGGGCAACTAATGGAATTTTTCATCAAAGGAACCACCAAGGTGTAGTGGTTTAGACCATGTCATGGTATTCCTTTAGTTACACCATGAATTGGTGAGTGTCACACCGATGACCTCATTTTTAGGTATTTTCTATATTATTTACCTGATTTTGATCATGGACACTGATTCAGGGTATTTTTATTTAAAAATTAAAAAATTTGGGAAAACATGATCTATCGTATGGTTGGTTCATGTTTAGTGAAAACCATGTGAAAACTGTGAAACACCTCTATAATTTTTAATAGAGGTAGTTTTCATGGTTAGCGTTTTAGGTTCCAGGTGTAATGGAAGCATGCAATGGGTGGTGCCTAAATTTGATTTTTTCCATAATCGATGATCAATCTGAGATCTATGTGATGATGAATTCCATGATCCATGGAATTGAATCAAATAAATAGATATTGGATAATAATTCCAAAAACTAGAGAGATTATATCAACACATATTGTTTATAATTAATTTAATTAGATAAATAATTACCTCTAAGGAATTATTTCTTCATTGATGAATCTGGAGAAAGATCTGTGGTGCACTGTCATTATGTTGTAGAAACCAAGTGCAGATTTCCTATAGTAGTAATCCACACATATTTTAGGAATCTCTAGATGCCACCAAATGAATCTCTGGGTACTAGCACAGAAGATCCTTACGCTTGTGTTATTCGCCTTTGATTGCTTCTAGATTCACTTCTAAAGCGTTCTCCTTGATCTGATGGAGGATGATTGCTCTCCATTCTTGAGAGCATTCTTAGAGAAGGGAGATCTATAGTCTTGAGAGGATTATCTAATATTGTTGTGCACAACGAAAATGAATTGGCCTAATGAGAAAATAACATAATTGGGTATTTATATTTTCAGGTTTAAAATAAAATAACCACACAAGTGACCTTAATTATTTATTTAATCCTATCAAAACCCCATGTCAAATAATAATAGTAATATTATTATTTCTCAACATGTACTTAATTTAAAAATTATAATTAAAAATTATTTAATTAAATAATATTTATTATTTATTATTTCTCAACAGACCATTAAACTCGGTCATCCATTCCTCCACAATATTTATCGGGCCTTGAATAATGTCTATTTATTTATTAAATAAATATCACTACATCATTCACCAATAAATAAATAAATATTATTTTTACTAAATAGAAAATAAATATTTATATGCGATCAAGAATAAATGAATAATTATTAAACCACATGTGGGAATAATATTTATTCAACCTATTAAATAATAAATAATAATATATTATTTAATTGAGATTCTAGATACACTTAGTGTGTGACCCTATAGGCCTCTTTCTCAGTGGCATTAGGCGAAGCAGCCTAAAGTCCAATGTTAACACCTAGTAACACGCCAAAACACCCATATAGAAATAATTTAACACCACAACGATATGTCACCTCATACAGACACTTACCATGTAATGTAATCTCTTTATCCCAATATCTAAAATCAAGCAGGTTGCATGCTAGTTCAATCAACCTATGTGATCGATTATCTCTTTCTTTGAATTTTTGAAAATATCACTTGACTATAGAACACCATGACCATGGATTTATTTAGGGTATATCATTTCTATCAAAGGGCCTAAGATATTAACTTTTGTTAATGAATAGAAGGAATAAATCATTTCTTGCATTATTCATTAATACAATATTACTCATGACACACCCAATGTATTCTACCTCTTCATGAACATATTCCATCATGGTTTTCATCAATACATAAAAGTACATGACTTATAATATTAATTAATAATAATCTTGAAGTCTAATGAACAATACACACATCCACGGATAGGCACATCCAATGACATGTAGAAATGTGGATTTCCTTCTAGTGGGTCTTGTTCTCATAATATCCTACTAGATATTACCAAGGATATAAACCATGAGAAGGTGGATCAAAGTCCTATGAGTCCACATCTTTGATAGCCTATATCATTTGTGTCCCTAAAATGATATCATCCAGATAAAGAACATATATTCAAGAATAGTGTCATAGCACTTCCGGGTTCTCATCATAGCGGGAAACTGATATGACCTTTTAGTGCGACACCTACTCTTAGAACATTATCACATAAAATTTCATGTATAAGAACAATTATGATGTGATAAGTAGTTTATTAATATTAAAAACCATAAATAAAAGTTATCATAAAGTACACAGATGTTGGTTATAAGGAACCAACTCTAACAGACTCCCACTTTCACTAGAACCAATGGCTAACAACCTTCAGTATGTTAGCTATCACATGATAATCGTGATTTTACTAAGATGGACCTTTATTCAATGGGTCTGCCATGTTATCTTCCATGAGTACTCTTCTCACTGCAACTTCACCCCTATGGTATAAATCCATCAAGAGGTGATACTTATGAAGTATATGCTTTGTTCGTTGGTGTAACCTTAGATCTTTTTCAAGAGCCACCACTATAGTATTATTATAATACAATGTGATAGGGTATTTTCTACTAGGTACCACATCAATATCATGGTCAGATTTTTGAATACAAATAGCTTTCTTGGTTGCATAAGAGCCACTATATACTTAGACTCTACTATAGAATCAACAACAACTGGCTTCATTGAACTCTTCTAGCTCACAGCTCCTCTGTTGAGACAAAAAACATATCCTGATTGTGACTTTAGAACATCATGATCTATTTGAAAACTAGAATCAATATAACCTCTAACAACCAGCTCCTCATCTTCTCCATAAACCAATAATATATCCTTCGTTATTCTCAGATACTTAAGGATAGACTTAACAGTAGTCCAATGATGTTCTTCTAGATCTTCTTGATATCTCCCTACCATGCTTAGTACATAGGCAACATCAAGTCTATTACATAACATGGAATGCATCATTGATCCTATCGCTGAACCATATGAGATCTTACTCATTATCTCTTTCTCATGTTGTGTCTAAGGACAAATTTTCTTAGAAATATATAAACCATGTGAAATTGGAACCAATACCCTCTTGGATTATTCCATACAAAATTTATTTAGTATCTAGTCAACATATGTACTTTGAATTAGTCCAAGTAGCCTCTTATATCTATCATGAAAGATCTTAATCCCTAGAACATAGGTTGCATCACCTAATTCCTTCATGAAGAAACACTCGTTTAACCTGTCCTTAACAGATTATAATACCAGTATGTCGTTTCCAATAAGTAATATGTCATCAAAATATACTACTAGGATAATGACTGCATTCCCATTAAACCACTTGTAAACACATGGCTCACATTCATTATTAATGAAACCAAATTATTTTATATATTCATAAAATCAAATGTCCCATAACCTAGATGCTTGCTTCAATCCAGAAATGGATCTATATAACTTGAAAATAATTCTACCATCACCTAGAGTCACAAAACCTTCTAGTTGTATCATATAGACTGTAGGATCAAAATATGAATGTAGATGCTCAATTACAAGAGTGGGGGGGGGGGGGGGTGAATTGTAATTTTAAAAACTTTTGTTTTTAACCTTAATGAAAACTATGTTTAACAAAGTTAAACAAGGTAAATTCACAAGACCTATTTTAGTTATACAAAACAAACTTGCTAGGTTCCAAAAATATGATTCCGGAAATGAAACTTAAGGAAAGTTTACAAGGAAAAAAATCTACCTTAAAGTGTATAGAATCTTAATTATTAGAGTACATAAAATAATATGAAAGTATAAGAAGGTTATAATTTCTTCTTTTATCAAAATAAATCAAAAATAAACATGAAACAAAAAAGTAACAAGTATGAAATATTTTAACCCAAAGAGTAGGGTATCCAACAACCTTGGATAAAGGTCCCTTCATTTATACTTTCAAGAAATTATGTCTTACCTACATCAGGGTAAGCCCTTGATAGAAATATTGAAATCTGTCTTGCTATCCTTGCAAGCTCTCGATCTTTAAGGTAGTCGACACCTCTATTTTCGTATCCCCAGAAGTCCTCAATCTTTAAGGTAGTCAACACCTCTATCTTCCTATTCCCAGAAGCTCTCAATTTTACTCAGTAACAATCAGAGTCGCACAAAGCAATCTGAACAAGAAGTTTAGAACCACACAAAGCATGAGAGTCTGTCTCTCTAGAAATCACTTTAGTAGCATGCAATCTCTAGAGTGATGGAATAGTTTTTGATCTCATTCAAATGAGATCCTATTTATAGGCACTTATCAAACGGTTGACTCCCTCCTCAAACAATCATATTTTACCTTGAATCTCAGAGAGACCTATACACGTTTCACTCAAACAATGGTTAGTTAGAAACAGATTATACGACATCGTTTCACAACAAGTGTAAGTAAAATGAAGTTACTTAACCAAATTTATTTTTCAGAGTCTAAGAAAAAATAAAATTCAGAGTCTAAACAAATAAAAATTATGAATCTATATGACATGGATATTCAAATTATATTTTAGAAAGAATTTGAAATCTAAAATATATAGATTTTGGAGTCTGAATTCCAATGAATTCAGAATCTGAATTATGAGGAATTCAGAGTCTAAATTCTGAGGAATTCGGAGTCTGAATTCTGAAGAATTAAGAGTCTGAATTCTGAGGAATTCAGAGTCTGAATTTCAAAGAATTCAGAATCCTAATTTTAGAGAATTCAGAGTCTGAATTTCAGAGAATTCAGAGTCTGAATTTCAAAGAATTCGGAGTCTAAATTTCAGAGAATTCGGAGTCTGAATTTCAGATAATTCAGAGTCTGAATTTCAGAGAATTTGGAGTCTGAATTTTAGAGAATTGTAAATATGAAAACAAAAAACTCTATATTCAAGGATTTATAGGATTCCGAGGTTTTAGATGTGAAACTGAATTTTAGACTTAGGAATAAAATGAGTTAGATTTAGAGAGATTATTAAATCAACAATGAAAATAAATATAGGGATAAAAATTTCCTTGGAGAAGGGAAATTTTCCTTATGAAAATATTTCTCAAGTAAAATATAATTTTCATTAAGATAAAGTTTTTGTGATTTTCAAAACATAGAGAAATAGAAAATTCATAAGGAAACCTTATTAACTCAACAATCTCCCCCCGAAAGCACAAACATCCTTACAAAAAAGAATATAAAGACTTAAATTTTTTCTTAAAAGAAAACTTATCTCCCTTTACTTATGAATCATGATGAATATGAATAACTCCCCCTTAGGTTTTGAATTCCCTAAGGATCATATTATTGACTTTTTAAAAGAGATTTTTATTTTTCTTGCATAAGGAAATCTTCTTTGATAAAACTCCCCCTTACTTAAGGAATTCTCTTCTTTACCTAGTATTATTTTTATCATTACTTTCTTCCCCTTTTTTATTTTCAAAAAGGAATAAAGGGAATGGGAAAAATAGTACCTGAAATATTATTACTATACAACAAAACATATAAAGAACAACCAAAATTTTAATTATGATTGGAAAAATTTGTACAAGGAAGGTAATACAACAAAAGATCGGAGGTAAGGAAAATAATCATCCTTATTTTTTCTTCGTAATAAGATTCTTGAAAATAGTCTTCAAATTTTTAAGCTCCTTATGATCCTCTTCAAAAAGTTTAAGCAGTTGATCCTGATCTTCATTTCCTTCTCCAGAGATTTTATCTTTTCTTCCAGATACTTATGAATTTCTCCTTGAGTCTTAAAAAGTTCTTCTTTATTATTGAGATTTTATTCAAACTTAATTATGATATCTATTTCCCTTTTCATATTCAAAGCAACTGAATTAAGTTTCATATTCAGATCCTTATCTTCCTGCTTCTGATCTGTTTGTTCAACATTGAGCTTCTCATTGAAACTAGTAGAAAGATCTTTGATCTTGATATCTTCAGTATCAAAAGAATCCTTTACATCATCTTGAAAGTCATTAAAGAATCTCAGCTCTTCAATTGTCTTCTTGGAACACTTGGTGATTTCCTTGCACGACCTGCTTTGAGCATCATACCCAATGTAGAAAGATTTAAAATCAGCCTCAAGACTGAAAAATTTGTCCATAATAATGGAAATAGAATCCAATTTCTAAATAAAAGAATGCTGAAGCATCTAAAATATTGAGTCAGTACTTGGAACCATGGGAATTGTATCAACCAATTTCTTTAGGGATTGGACAAAAAAATCATGACCTAAAGAAGACTATTCTGAATCAGATTGTTTTTATAGTGAGGGATCTTTCTCAACCTCATAATTATTTATTTTATGAGATCCACCAACATCTTTTTTAGCCACCACTCCCTTCTTAGGTGAATCAACTATCACCTATTTTCTTTTATCATCTCTTAGTATGATCTCATCATCCTTTGGTGATTCATGTTCACTATCTGATAGTTGGACTATCTTATCTTCCTCAACCTTTTCCTTTTCAGCATCTGCCACCAGATCCTCTAGTTGAACCAATTCGTGGTTGCTGCTCTCTTTTTCTGATAGTTTGTTTACTTCTTCCTGACCCTCTTCTTCTTTTCCTAGGGTAGCAAGTTTAGAAGATTTGTCCTGGGAAGTCCAGATCAACAATTTCTCAGAAGGAATCTCCTTATCATGATATTATTCAACTTTATTTATCATATCATCAGTATCATCACTTCCTTCATCTTCTTTTACTTCCACTTCCTCTTCCTGCACAATCTCTTCCTCTTCATCAGGTTCTGGAATGACCATTTTCTTTCCTGGAGTCACTGGAAGTGATTCTTGTAGAATGGATTCTGGTACCTGGACTTGCTTAGGAGCTTTCTCAGTATCTTTGAGATGATCTTGAATTATTTTAACCTCAGTCATATTCTTCTTTTGCTTATTTTTCTTTTCTTGCTTCTCATATTCCTAAACAGCCTTAAGCTTTAATGCTTTTGCCTCAGCAGGGCCCAAGTCAAATCCAGGCTATCCTTCTTTCTTATTCTTTTTATATTATCTCCACTTGGAAAAAAATTCATCTGAATAGGGCTTTTTCTTCTTAGATTTTGGAGGTGCTGATTGGGTTTCCTGAACTACATAAGTTTTTTATTTGACTTCCGGTTATTTCTACTTTCTCTTTCTCTGACCTTTCTTAGAAGTATCAGCTACTTTCGACTTCTTGGAAAAGGATTCTATTTCTCTTTCAGACAAGTAATAAAATTATCCAGGCTTTTTGTTAAAACCAACATTCATCTTTCTGAGCGTATCATCACTCAACAACATAACCTTGAAATTATTTGTCTTAGAACTGCATGGGATTTTGAACGATTCTAGAAAAATCACTATGATCTTGGAAAGAATAGTCAGATACATAATAATATGTGATTTAAGAGTCCCATTCTTGATATTCATAATTTTAATCAAGACATACTTCACCAGATTAATCTTCCTGAGGTTCACTAGAAAATCTTGAATGTATTTATCACTTTTCTTTAAGGTATCATTATCCCCTTTTCTTATAATGATAAATACCTAAACCCATAACTCTAGAATCTAGAAATTTGTATAGATATGAATAATCTTTAGTGTATTTACCCCTAATAAACTAGGTCACTCTATGGATTTCTCCTTATCAAAACTTACTGATATATTCGGTAGCTTGTGGGTGCATAAATCAGCTTCCACTTCATAAGGAATTCCAATTATGTTGGTTGCCATACTGTAGGAAAGGAAATAGGTTTTCCCATAACTCTTAAAAGAAAACTTATCTCTTCCTCCTTTATTAAAGAAACTTATGATCTCATAAAATTCTACCAGTAACTCTGGATACACTAGATCCTATCCCTTTGGTTTGGCTACAAATAGACTTTCCCATCCATTTAACTTGATATTCTTCAAGATAAGAGAATCATACTTAATAAGAAACTTCGGATCTACTAACCTCTCTATGTAGATCTACCATTCAGAAAATTCCTTAACTGATGACATTTTCTTCTACGAGGATGCTTCCAAAGACATTTATATTTGATCAAACCAAAAAATTTAGAATGACCCTTAAGTAGAGCGATAGAGCTTAGGCATGCAAGATCCTGAAAACCGATGTGGGGAAACCATTAGAGTGGCCTTTATATAGGCATTGTGGCAACGATTCATATTCCCAGATTGATCCAACAATTGAATCAATATTGATAAGATTTTACGGTTGAGATGAAATCCGAAGAAGGATTTTCGTAGATTCTGATCTCTTGAGGATTTTAAGATATAACTTCGGATTTAAGGAAAGTGAATTCTAATTTTTTTCTTAAAGTAAGATGAAAATACCAATAAGTAAAAAATTGATTACAAAAACTTAAGTAAGGAAACATACCTTCTGAAGTGCTTGGAAAATTTTCAGTAATGAGAAAAATTATTCTTGAAGAACTTTAGATTTCAAAAAAACTTCTTAAAGAAGGAAAATTTTAGATTCTGGAAAAATTTCTCAAAGAAGGAAAATTTTAGATTCCGGAATTATGGGTTCTGAAAAAAAATTTGATTACAAAAAAAAAATTGAATATGAAATTTTTTTAATATGAAATATTTTTAATACGAAAATTTTTTAATACAAAAAAGATTGAATATGAAAAATTTTGAATACGAAAAGTTTTGAAGAAAAAATTGATTAACAAGAAAATGTACTCCCCCTATGAAAAAAAATTGTTTAGTGTAATGAGATAGGTTTAAAAAAAAGTTAATATGGAAGATTACCTTATGGTTCTCATTATTAACTTTTGTTTGATGTATTCAAATCTATCGGAGGTTAAGGATTTTGTAAAAATATCAGAAAGTTGATCTTACGTTCCGATAAAATAAAGAATGATATCTCTTTTGAGTGTGTGATCCCTAAGAAAGTGATGCCTAATATCTATGTGTTTTGCATGAGAGTGATGTGTAGAGTTTTTACTTAGTGAAATGGTATTAGTTTTATCACACAATATCTGTGTTTTGGTAAAATTCATTCCATAGTCTGTGAGTATGTTTTGCATCCATAACACTTGAGCACAACAACTTCCAGCTACTATATATTTAGCTTCAATAGTGGAGATTGCTACTGAGTGTTTATTTTTGCATGACCAAGAAACTAATGAATTTCTTAAGAAATGATAGTTCTGGTTGTACTTTTCCTATGCATTCTATATCCACCAAAATCAACATCTAATTTTTTTTAAAACAAAATCATTTCCAAAAGTATAAGAGTCATAAATCCATGGTTTTCTTTAAATAGAGAAAAATTATTTTCACTGCTTTTAAATAAGATTCCTTTAGATTGGATTCATATCTTGCACATAAGCATACTGAAAACATTATTTCTATATGACTAGCTATCAAGTATAGTAAACTTCCTATCATACCTCAAAATAATGTTTGATCTACTGGTTTCCCAGCTTCATCAAGATCAAGAGAATTTGAGGTATCGATTGAAGTACTTATAATTTTAGTGTTGTCATATCCATACTTTTTAAGGATATATTTAATATACTTATGTTCAGATATGTAGGTTCCTTTTGGTTTTTGAGAAATTTAAAAACCTAAGAAAAATGTTAACTCACCCATCATACTCATTTCAAACTCAAATTTCATTAGATTCGCAAATGAATTAGTTAAAGAATTCTGAGTTGAACCAAATAAAATGTCATCAACATAAATTTGAATGATCAAAATATCTTTCTTATATTTATTTATAAAAAGGGTTGAATCAGCATTTACCTTAACATAATTGTTTTGTAACAAAAATCTTGTAAGTCTATCATACCAGGCTCTAGAAGATTGTTTAAGTCCATATAAAGCTTTGGTAAGTTTGAAAACATGTTCAGGATGTTTTGTGTCTTCAAAACCAAGAGGTTGTTCAACAAAAACTTCCTCTTGAACATATTCATTAAGGAAATTACATTTTACATCCATTTGAAAAAGTTTGAAATTAAAGAATACTGCAAAGGCAAGTAAATTTTGAATAGATTCAAGTCTAGATACTAGAGCATAGGTTTCTTCATAGTCTATTACTTCTTGCTGATTATATCCTTTAACAACCAATATAGATTTATTTCTTACAATGATTCCATTTTCATCACATTTGTTTATGAAGACCC
Source organism: Viscum album (assembly GCA_963277665.1). Classification (NCBI taxonomy): domain Eukaryota; kingdom Viridiplantae; phylum Streptophyta; class Magnoliopsida; order Santalales; family Viscaceae; genus Viscum; species Viscum album. Next base: position 982,050,126 of record OY728167.1, read on the forward strand.
ATTTTACTCTAATAATAGATGTTTCCTTAGGTCTTTCAACCAAGGTCCATACTTTATTCCTTTCTAATTCATTTAGATCATCTTGCATGGATTTTATCCAATCATCATCACCTAAAGCTTCATCAGTGATTTTTGGTTATAATTGGGAAAGGAATGCTAGATATTCTACTTCATTTCTTAAGGAACTTCCAGTCTTTACAGTTTGATTTACATCACCAATGATACTATCACTGGGATGATTCTTAATAAACAACTGATTTGGGTTTTGTAAAACTTGTTTATCAATATATCGTAGGAAATCTTCTAGGGTAAATTTTTTAGAAATATTTTCTTGAACATTTTCCTTATTAGAAGAATATTCTATCAAAGGTTGAAAATCAATTTTTGAAAACACATCCAAATATATAGGTTGGGTTTGTTTAAAAACAAAAGGATAGATTTCATCAAATTTAACATGTACTATTTATTCAACAATACAAGTATTTTTATTAAAAACTCTATAAGCCTTTGAAGTTGTGGAGTAGCCTAAAATAATTCCTTCATCAGATTTGGGTGAAAGTATTTGTAAATTGTCTTTAGTATTCAGAATGAATACTTTGAAAACAAATACCTTGAAGTAGAAAAGTCTAGGTTTTCTAGCATTACACAATTCATAAGTGGTTTTGTTAAGAAAATGTCTAATAAAAACTCGATTTGTAGTATAACAAGTAGTTCTTACAACTTTAGCCCAAAAGTGTTTAGCTATAGAATATTCACTCAATATAGTTCTCATTATCTCTTGAAGAATCTGATTTATTCTTTCAACAATACCATTCTATTGAGGAGTTATTGGAGATGACAAGTTATGAGTAATGCCTTTTCTACTACAAAAAGTTTTAAAATATGAATTTTGAAATTCTCCTCCATGATCACTACGAATATTTATCAATGGAAGGTTTTTATCATTTTTAACTTGGTATCTAAAAATTTTTAAATATGAAAAATATTCAAACTTCTTTACTAGAAAATGGACCCATGTAAATCTATTCTAATCATCAACTATGACAAATACATAATATTTGCCTCCAATACTTCCAGTTTGTGTTAGACTGAAAAGATCCATATGCACCAACTGTAATGTATCAAATGTTGTGACTTAACAGATTGATTTAAGCTTTATTTATGTTTCTTTCTATATTTAAAAGGATCAAAAACTTTTGAAGAATAAAATCTAAGATCCGGTAGATCCTTAACAAGTCTTTTCTTAGAGAGTTTTCATTGGTTCCTAAGGTTACAATGTCCTAACCTTCTATTCCATAACCAAGATTGATCTTCCATTCACAAGGTAACCTTTATCACATAATTGACTTATGCTAATGAGATTGTTCTTAACACCCTTAACAAATAAAACATTTGAAATCAATATTTTTCCAAGAAGAAAAATATTACCAATACCAACAATTTCTCTTTGAGAATTATCTTCAAAAGTTACTTTCCATCCTTTCATCTTTATAATCTTTTCAAAGAAGTTTTTGTTACCAGTCATATGCCTGGAACATCCACTATCCATGTACCATGTATTATTGTTGGAATTTTCTTTGTTTTCATAAAAATAAAAGAGTTAGACTTTTGAAATCCAAAAATTATTGGTTTTGGAAATCTTAGAAGCAAAAATTTTTGGAATCCATATTTTCTTAGAAAAATAAGCTTTATAAAAACCTAAAGATTGGGTTTTGTTTAAAGAAAAATTTTTCTCCCAATGTCCGCCACACTTAAATTTATTACAAAATAGAGCACTTTGGGGAACAAAATAATTATTACTAAAAACTTGTTTAGAGTAGGTATAACCAAATATAGAATTATTTCTTAAGGGATGAATTTGGGAATACATCTTGTCAAAATTTTCCTTACCAGAGGTAAAGTTTGAAAGACATTTCCTTAAGGAAAATTTTTTTGACTTTAGTTTAATAACCAAATTTTTATCCTCAAGGACATTAGTTTTAGAACTAGAGTTAACCTCAAAAATATTTTTCTTAGAAATTAAACTTTTAAGATCCTTAGATAGTGTATCCTTTTCAGAATTAACTTCCTCATGTTTTTTTAAAATACTTTCAAAATCAAATTTTTTTGATAAAGATCTTTAGAAAGATCTTATACTTCTTTAGTTAAAACAAAAATTATAGAATTTTATTTTTATAACTTCTTTTTTATCTTACAATTTTTATTCTCAAGAAGTTTAGAAAATCTAGATACTTCTTAAAATGAAGGTAAGGTATTATCTTATGATGAGTAAGATTCATCATCTGAAGATTCAAAATAATCTTCATTAGAAAAATTTTCATTTAAAGACATGTTGGTTAGAGATTAGCATTATATAACTTCGCCGTTAGACAATGATTTTCAATTGGTACTCTGGATATAAGACCAAGATTATTCTAACTAGAAGATTCATACTATGAGGATTCACCAGATGAGTCACCACCACTATCACTCCATGTATAATTAGCCTTAAATAATTTCTTAGCCTTAGACTTGTTATATTTATTCTTTTTTTTCTTAGGATGCTTTTCCTTCCTATCTTTTCTTTTAATCATTGGACAATCTAGCCTTATCTTCCCTGATCTTTTTCATTCATAGCAAGTGACTTATGAGTCTTTCATGTCTTTTCTTTATTTCTTCTTATATCTATAATTAAAGTATTTCTTTCCAACTATCTTGTTCATACTTCAATAAAGATTAGCTAGCTCATTCTCAAAATGTCCACTTTCACTAGATTCAGATAAAACAGTAACTTTCTTTGACTTGGATCTTGTAACCCTTTATAGATTCTTGAATTTAGTAGTAGTAAAGTCTACATTTCCATTTCCATTATTCTTCTTATTCATACCAACATATCTTTTCATTATTATCTCATGTTGAAGAAGAGTTCCAAAAGGCTCATCAAGAGTAATTTGAGATACTTTTCTATTCTCATAAATAGTTTTTCTCTTAGATTCCCACTTATTAGTCATAATATCAATAATATTGTCTACAAGAGCTTCATCATCTAAAAATTTCTCTCCCATAGATTGTAAACTATTGACAATGGTCATAAATCTTTGTTGTACTTTACAAACAAGTTCTCTATAAGGAAATATAAATCTATGATATTCAGCTCTCAAAATAGCTCTTCTAGTCTTTATTACTTTTGAAGTTCCAAAATGAGTAACCTCAAGTTTATTTTAGATGCATTTGGTAGCTTCACAAGAAGAAATTTGACTATATATATTACTGGTCATGGAACATAACAAATTATTCTTGATATTCTGACTTTTCTTAGTTGGTGAAGGTTTTGACTTCCTTATCAAGAATTTTTTAATCTCCAGTAAGCATTACAAAATTTTCTACTCTAGTATTAATAATAAATGTCTTCATTCAATCCCTCCAGTACTCATAATCATTACCATAAAAAATAGGTGGTATAGTAGGATTTATATTGTCAATTAAACTAACATTCATTCCTTCCATTATATAAGAAAAATACTTTTCCACAAAAAAAACATGTTAATAGAAAAGTTTTGTAAACAAATATAAAATCTCCAAGCAAAACTTAAGCAAGAAAAGTTAAGAAATAAAATTTAGAACAAGAAAAACTTAAGCAAGAAAACTTATATGTGAATATAAGTATTTCATAGACCTCCTATGATTCCAATTGTAGGATCGAAATATGAATGTATATGTTCAACTAAAAGAGGGGTGTGAATTGTAAGTTTAAAAACTTTCATTTTTAACCTTAAGGAAAAATATGTTTAAAAAAGTTAAATAAGATAAATTCACAAGACCTATTTTAGTTCTACTAAAAAAACTTGCTAGGTTCCGAAAATATGATTCCATAAAAGAAACTTAAGGAAAGTTTACAAGAAAAATATTCTTCCTTAAATCATATAGAATCTTACTTATCAGAGTACATAAAAGAATATGAAAGTATAAGAAGGTTATACTATCTTCCTTTATCAAAATACAACAGAAATGAAATTGAAACAAAACAAGTAACAAGTATGAAATATTATAACCTAAAGAGTATGATATCCAACAACCTTGGATAAAGTTCCCTTGATTTATAATTTCAAGAAAATATATCTTACCCACACTAGGATAATCCCTTGATAGGAATATCAGAATCTATATTTCTATCCTTGAAATCCCTTGATCTTTAAAGTAGTCATCACCTCTATCTTTCTATCCATGGAAGTCCTTGATCTTTAAGGTAGTTGGAACCTCTGTCTTCCTATCCTCGGAAGCCCTCGATTGTACTCAACAACAATCAGAGTCACACAAATCAATCTGAACAAGAAGTTCACAACCACACAAAGCATGAGAGTCTCTCTCTCTAGAAATCACTTCAACTGCATGCAATCTCTAGAGTGATGGAATTGTTTTTTTGAGCTCATTCAAATGAGATCATATTTATAGGAACTTATCAAATGATCATCTCCCTCCTCAAATGATCATATTTTTTCTTGAATCTCAAAGGGACCTATACACATGTCACTCAAACAATGGTTAGTTAGAAACAGATTACATGACATCATTTCAAAACAAGTATAAGGAAAATGAAGTTACTTAACAAAATTTATTTTTAGGAGTCTAAGGAAAAATAAAATTCAGAGTCTAACCAAATTTTTTTTGAATCTATATGACATGGATATTCAGATTCTATTTTAAAAAGAATTTGGAATCTAAATTCTATAGATTACGAAGTATGAATTCCAATGAATTTGGAGTCTGAATTATGAGGAATTCAGAGTATGAATTATGAGGAATTCAGAGTCTGAATTTTAGAGAATTCATAATCAGAATTTTAGGGAATTCAGAGTCTAAATTTCAGAGAATTAAAAGTTTAAATTTCAGAGAATTTTGAGTCTGAATTTCAGAGAATTTGGAATCTGAATTTCAGAGAATTTGGAGTCTGAATTTTAGAGAATTCAGAATCTGAAAACAAAACACTCTATATCCAAGTATTTATAGGATTCTGAGGTTTTAGATGTGAAACAAAATTTTAGACTTAGGAATAAAATAAGTTAGATTTAGATATATTATGAAATGATCAATGAAAACAAATATAAGGATAAAAATTTTCTTAGAGAAGGGAAATTCTCCTTATGAAAATAATTCTTATGGAAAATATAATTTGCCTTAAGATAAAGTGTTTGTGATTTTAAAAACATAGAAAAATGGAAAAGTCATAAGGAAACCTTATTGAATCAACATATACATCCTTATAAAGATTCATGTTAAGGAATGCATTTTTGATATCCATATTCCAAATATCATAGTCATGGTAATCTTCTATAGAAAGTATAATTCTAATGTATTTTATCAAGGAAATCGGAGAAAAGGTTTAATTATAGTCAATTAATTGGTGCTGTTTAAACCCTTTTTCCACTATCCTTGCTTTATAGGTACTTAATTTACCTTCCATGTCTAGTTTCCTTTTGAATACTCATTTGAATCAAACAGGCTTTACATTAAATAGCATATCGACCAAAACCCAAACTTGGTTTTGATTCATGGAATCCATTTCAGAATTCAAGGCTTCTTTCCATATTGTAGCTTCTAATCTCTGTACTTACTCCTTGTAGGGGAGAGATTCATAATTTTTAACCAATAATTAATCACCATATTTTTTTATTAGAAAACCATATATCTTTGGTTCTCTTACCTCTCTTACACTTCTATGCAGTACTTGTGATTCAAGAACTACTTCTTCAAAGGTGATCTACGAAATTTTCTCCTTTACCAACTCTTGTGTATCTTGAGCAACAAATTCATCCAATTTAATCTTGATCCCACTATCCATTTTGAAGATGCGCTCCCTCTCAAGAAATACAACTTGTCTAGTGATAATGAATTTCTTGTTTGAGGGGTTTTATAGGTAGTATCCTTTTGTTTCCTTGGGATACTCTATAAAGATACATTTCATGCCCTATGGTGCTAGTTTGTTGCCTAAGAAGGCCTTAACAAATGCCACACAACCCCATACACATGTATGTGAAAAAATGGGTTTCTTTCTACTCCATAACTCAAAAAAAAATCCATTTTCTTCTTTAGTTAGTACTTAGTTTAATGTGCATTCCATAGTTTGTAATGCATATCCTCAAAATAAAAATATAAGATTTTCACAACTCATCATCGAACTTACCATGTCTAACAAGGTACAATTCCTCCTTTCACTAACACCATTCTACTGTGGTGTATAAGGTGGAGTGATTTGAGATATAATCCCAAACTCCTGTAGAAATTCAATGAAATTTTTTTAAGATATCCACCACCTTGATCTAATCGAAGCTCCTTTATCTTCTTACAAAGATGATTATCTACTTCATTCCTGAATTCCTTCAATTTCTCAAAGGACTCAGACTTATACCTCATCAAGTAAATATATACATATCTACTCAAGTCATCAGTAAAAGTTATGAAGTAAGAATATCCACCTCTAACTTTTACTAGAAATGGTTCACAAACATTAGTGTGTACCAATCCTAAAAGATCTGTGGCACTTTCACCATATCCACCAAATGGTGGTTTGGTCATTTTCCATTGAAAAAATCATGACATCTATCAAGTGGTTTTAGCTCATAAGAGTCTAAATAACCATCTTGATAGAGCTTTTTAAAACGCTTCTCGTTTACATGACCAAGACAGTGATGCCACAAATGGGTGTTATATGATTCATGTGAACATGATTTTTCATAGATTTCCAACACCTGGATTTTATAATTTAATAAATAAAGACCATTATTTAAATGTTCCATATCATAATATATATTTTCCTTATAAAATAAACAACTTTTATTTCTAAATTTGAAAATAAACCCATCCGTATCTAAACATGACACATAAATTATGTTCTTGGTAACTGTAAGTACATAATAAAAATTTCATAAAACCAAAATCATTCCCATTGGAAATGAAATTTGGTATTCATCAATGGATAGGGTATCCAACCTCGCTCTATTGGCAGTTCTCAGATCCACATCTCCTCTGGAAATATTTTTAAATCAACTTGGTTCTTACATTTGGATACAGATGTGACCACCACAAGCAGTATATAATACCCAATGTGTAAAAATGGAAAAATTTCACTCAATAATAAATGAAACTTCAGATTTCCCTTACTTCTAGGTGTAGGTCCTATTTCAGTGGACTGACTTTCCACATGAAAAACATACTATCTCCTTTCCCTTTCCCTACCTATGAATATTCTTTTTCTTTTTAGGATGGTGCTCAAGTGCTTTAGACTGTTTATAAGTCATAGACCCCTTTGCCTATCCTTACTTTTCTTATTCACCATAAGGATTGTGGGTTTTTTACACCCCATGTCCTTATAAATTTGACTAATTAAAGTAAGAAGTTTCAAAATACCCTTCTCATTATTTCTCACATTGTAATTAACAATAAAACTGGAGAAGGTCTTAGGCTATGATGAAAGTATGAGATCTATACACAACTCATTTTGTAATTTAATCCCTAAGATTTCTAGTTGTTCAATACAGCTAATGAGATTGACTACATGAGGCCCATCTAGCATAGAATCTCCAAGATTAGTTGTGAACAAAGTATTAGAGATCTCATGCCTCTCTTGTCTCGCCTTTTCTTGATAGAGATCCCGAAGGTGAGACATGATGCTATAGGAATCCATATCCTCACATTTATTTAAAATATCATTGGACATAAATGATAGTATGAAGCACTAAACATCTATAGCATCATTTAAATATTTCTTAGAGAGATATCTCTTCATCAGTTGCCTCATTTCCAGGTACAACTAGTAAAGGTTCTTCCAGCACATACAATTTTCATTCATGGTGAAGGATGACATGTTAGTTCCTTTTCCACTCTTGGAAAGTTGTGCCAGTGAGAAGGTTTTCTTTATCAAGTATGGATCACGATGATATGTTTGATGCTATTTTATTTTTGTTTCTACAAAATAAGATGAGTATAATTTTAGTACTTTATCTAAAAATTTATACAAATAAATAAATATTATATTTATTAGTGTCCCACTATTTTATTGAAATCCAATATCCCTCAACATTAATTTTGGAATATCCTATTTCTAGTACATTATAGTGGTAAGGATCCATATTACCCTTCTCATTACCCCAACTTTGATCCATCAAGAAACTTGAATGGTTTTAGGTAGGCATTCCAAATACCAACTATATTAACTCACATTTCCTTGATCTGCAGAGTGGACTCCCCAATCCTAAAATCATTAATTTAGATTTCCTCAACCTTTTACTCTCAGTTACACCGAGTCCTGCTTTGGTAGTCAACCCTTGATGTGAACCAAGTTAAGTCAACCTAAAAACTCATGTTAAAATTCACGAATAATTGAAATCACCCCAACTTTGGCTGGTCAAGAACATTGAACTATGGTTATATTCTAACCAAATTAATGGAAGGCTATAGTGACTTAATATTTTATTGACGGATTTTATCCTTTTATATGTAAATTTACAATTATTATCTTTATCACATGCTTGTTAATATTAATTAGTATTACTTAAGTGATTAAAGACTTCTTAGATAATATCTACGCATAATCCATTTTATTTTAATTCCATCTTGTATGCTTGTTAATTCATTAATTATGTGATCAAGACGAATCATCTATAATTAAATAACCATTCAACTTGAAAGAAATAAAATAAAGGGTATGATCATGAGATTATAATAATCGTTAGTTTATTTAGCGGTCGATAAACTAATTGTTTACCCAAGAGAGAAACACCTTAAACTAATTGAGGTTCATGTTTATAGCTTTCCACCTATCCACCTTTCTGTCTCCTTATATTGGTTTCACCTCTACTCCAAACTTAAACCACATCCACTATCTTGGGAGATCCATTCTTTACATATGACTTTTACTCACATGCAAGTGAGGGTAAAAAAGGGTTTACATAAAATAAACCATGGTCACACATGCCCTACATAATGAAAGAAGAGAAGGCATATAGGTAAACAATTTAATTTAATAATAAATTAAATGAAACCAATCACATACAAAAGGTTTGGTCTAGATCATGATCATCCACATGCATGAAACAAATGAATTTAATAAAACTGACATTTAATTCTTAATCATCCTTATTTAAGATAAATCATGCTCGAATCAATTAACTATTATCTTTAATTAATCAATCCTTTTATATTAATTATTATTCGAATTTCCTTGAGATTTTCATCCATTATAATTTAAAAAAAATTAAATAAATTCATTTAAAATAAACTTTTTACATAAATATACCTTGGAGGCAACACGGTGAATACCCATACAATTCTTTCCAACATGTATTATACTCATATACTGTTTTACCCTTGTGACATATGGAATATACAACTTATCACATACTTTCAAAACATGTACTTCATGGATGATTACACGAATTAAATGATTTTTTAGTCTCATGTTATGCTTAAACGCACATAGAGTAACCACTTAGAATACAACTCATACATGATATGAAGATCTGAACATTACATAGATATTAATTAAACATTTAATGTTTATGTATATTGAAAACTATCACATGGTGTGTCCTATCTTTATGACCACACACAAGTACACATCTTAAGGTTTACATAGTAAAATAAATAAATTTTAAATCTGCATAACTTGGTAAAAGTACACGGCGTGTAGATTCGATCTACACAGCATGTACATCTTTCACCATCTATCTGAGACACACACCTAGGAACTCAGCATGTAGTTTGTGCCTCAGAAAAATTAGAGAACACGACGTGTCCAATGGGCCACACACCATGTTGACTCTATGTTACATGATCACTGGTTAGGTAGGTCGTGTATGGAATACATGGCCCGTCTATAACTCAATGAGACTAAATTCCATGTATGTGGGATAAAAAACATGTAGTCTAGCTGACCATACACCAGTAAATTTTGGTCAACACGTGGTACAATTTAATGCGTGTATTCAAGGCATATGACTGGAATTAATTTCAAAACTAATTCTTGATGCACGAAACATTACTACATGACATGTAACTCCAATTACACGATTTGTAGTCCTATGTTGTCTGGATATAAACCTTGGAACCTCTAGATGAGTTATTTGATTTTATTTTAATCATAAAATTAAACTTCTCAATTAGATTTATGAGAAATGAAGGAGGAATAAACAGATCTCACAATTCATATTAAAAGAATGATTAAAATTGAATTGTAAAAGTAAATTAAAAATATGTAAATAACCAATTATTTTCTTAAATAATTATAAAAAATTATGTGCTCACTCTAATACCACTTTTTGGTTCTAGGTGCAGCAGAAGCGAGTGATGGGCAGTGCGCAACATTGTTTTTTTCCATAATCGATGGTCAAATTGAGATCTATGTGACGATGAATGCCATGATCCATGAAATTTAATCAAATAAATATATAATGGATAATAACATCGGAACCTATAGATAGGAGATCGACACATATTGTTTATAATTAATTTAATTAGATAATGAATTACCACTAAGGAATTATTTCTTCATTGATGAATCTGATGAAAGATCCATGGTGCACCATCACTATGTTATAGAAACCAAGTGCATATTTCTTCTATTGGTGATCCACATGTGTTCTAGAAATCTCTAAATGTCGCTGACAGAATCTTTAGGTGCTACCGTGTCAGATCCTTGCACTTGTGTTTTCCGCCTTTGATCGCTTAGAGATCCACTTCCAAAGCATTCTCCTTGATCCAGTGGAGGAGGATTTCTCTCCGTTTTTGGGAGCATTCTTGGAGAAGGGAGATCTCTAGGATTTATAGAATTTTCCATGATTTTTGTGCACAACCAAAATAAATTGTCCTAATGAGAGAATAACATAATTGGGTGTTTATATTTCTAGGGTTAAAATAAAATAATTGTATATGTGCCCTTAATTATTTATTTAATCCTAGAAAAACCCCATGTCAAATAATAATAATATTATTATTATTTCTCATCATGCACTTAAATTTTGAATTATAATTAAATATTATTTAATTAAATAATATTAAATATTTATTATTTCTTAATGGACCATTAAAATTAGTCAACCATTCCTCCACAATATTTATCGAGCCTTGAATAATTTTTATTTATTTATTAAATAAATATCACTACATCATTTTCCAATAAATAAATAAATATTATATTTACTAAATACCAAATAAATATTTATATGCAATCAAGAATACATGAATAATTATTAAACCATGTACCGGAATAATATTTATTCAACCTGTTAAATAATAAATAATAAATTATTATTTAACTAAGATTCTGGATGTACTTAGTGTGTGACACTCTAGGCCTCTTTCTTAGTGGATTTAGGCAAAGTAGCATAATATCCAAGGTTAGTGTCTAAAATCATGCCAAGGCACCCATAGAGAAATAAGTTAATGCTACAACAACATGTCACCTCATACAGACGCTTACCATGTAATATAATCTCTTTATCACAATATCTCAAATTTAGTAGGTTGCAAGCCAGTGCCCTTAACCTATGTTCTCGATTATCTCTTTCATTGTATTTTCAAAAATAGAACTTTCCTATAGAACACTATAGACATGGATTTATGTAGGATATTTAATTTCCATCAAAGGGCCTAAGATATTAAATTTTTTTAAAGAATATAAGGGATAAATCCTTTCTTGTATTATTCATTAATGCAATATTACTCGTGACACACCCAACATATCATACCTCACCGTGAACATCTATCATCATGGTTTTCTTCAATACATCAATGTACATGACTCATAATATTCATTAATAATAATCTTAATGTCTAAGGACCAATACACACATCCATAGATAAGAACATCCAATGACACATAAAAATGTGGATTTCCTACTGGTGGGTCTCGTTCTCATAATATCTCACTGGATATTACCAAGGGAGTACACCATGAGAATGTGCCTCAAATTCATATGAGTATCCACCCCTGATAGTCTGTATCATTTTTGTCTCTCAAATGATATCATCTGGCTATAGAACATATATTCAATAATAGTTTCATAGCACTTCCAGGTTCTCATCATAGTGGGGAACTGCTATGAACTTTTAGTGAGATAGCTAATCTTAGGACATTATCACATACAATGTCATGTAGAAGAACAATCATGATGTGATAAGTAGTTTATTAATATTTAAAACCATGAATACAAGTTATCATAAAGTTCACATAATTTGGTTCTAGGGCTCCAATTATAACAAGCACATGGTTTTTAAAACTTTGTGATTCAACCATAAAAGTTATTAGATGAAGGAAGTGAGGTCCACATGATTCAAAAATGGTTTAGAAAACCATGTGGCCTGCATAGAAACTAAAAATGTTAAAATAAAAAAAATTCATTAACTAAAATCTAAAACCTAATTCTCATATTCCCACCCTACTCAATTTCCAGCCACCCTCTTGCATAGAGTTCCCTACACCTTATTTTAAGTGGGTTCCCTGAATCCAACTCATGTATGTACTTTGATTACCATTACATGTATATAGTTTGATATATGTGCATGTTCTTACCTTTCCAGAATAGTTTTGGTACTTATATATCCACTATATCTTTAGTAATTTCATTAGATTGCATGTTTTAGAAAAAGGTTATTACAATTTCTAGTATATAATGAGAACCTATGGATACCATGATATTAATATTAAAGTTATATTGTAGATTCTAGATATATCATGATAACGAGATATAGATGATGTGTGACCAACCAATATTGTGGTAATATAAGCACTAAGACTTATTCTAAATAATTATGCACTTAGTGATATCAATTGGATGAGATCATGAAGACTGACCTGCCAATAAGAAAACTACATGTTTCATGTTCCATTAAAATTTTCTATCTGTGAACATGTCTAGCAGTCTCTAGACTTGAGATTATTATCAGTTTATACTATTTTATTATGTAATTTGATCTAAGAAAAAAACTAAGGAATTAATATTGTAGTGAGGTAGCTTTCATTGGGTGTGTCATTAGTGGTATGAAATTGATTAAATAATCAAGATAGAATTTTTTGCTTTTGAAAGGAAGAGATTCTTGGGTCTTGATGATTAGGATGGTAGTACCTTTACTAAATCCATGTCCATGGTATAACAAGGTAAGTATATCTAGTTAGGTTATTGAATAATAAAGTGATAAAGGATGATGACATCAAGTATGCGTGCTTCTTTATGAGATATCTTGAGATAAAGATATTATATTACATGGAGTGTGTTTGTAGGAAAGGTCGTTATTATTATGAAATTTCCATATCTCCATAGGGGCCTTGATGAATTGCTAAACTCCACTATTGGTATCTAAATAGTATTAATTATTTTTTAGATAAGGTCCTCGAGGGTCACACACATAGCGTATTCAAAATTTTGGCCTATTATGATGAATAGGAGTATAAGACATAGTGGGTCCCACCATGAGGTATGAGAGATATCTGAGAATAAGAAATAAAAAATGTATAAATAAATTCTTTGTTATTAAAGTATTGAATAATTAGAGTTTAATATATTAATATTATGTACTTAATTTTGTTTAAGTGAATACATGGGATACTATTTAATGAACTAATAATATTTTAATATTTAATGTTCATTTGATATTTCTGGGAATAGTGAGTCAAGTTAATGATTAACTTTTATCATTTAATATACTTATTATATTACAATTAGGTGATAAAAAATATAAATGAAGTTTATGACATAACTAGTTGGTCATAATGTGTCATTTATGACTTATTTAGTGGCGTTATTTATAGAGGTTTAGGAACCGTTTTAGGTATTTAACCTCCACTATTTAAGAAAGAGGGAGATATTTTATGATGAAATACTCATCCACTCAAATTTGATAGATCCTATCTCCTATTTCCCATATCCTAGAGAGAGAATTTACCATTGAAATTCTTCAATCCATGATCGCATTTGCGGATCAAAGAAACAAAACCATGGTGATCATCGTGATATTGAAGGCATCATTAGAAATCTACACTAGAACCCATACATTGATGATAAATGTTTCCAAAAACTCCTAAATAATGTGTGGATGATCTAGAGATATTTTAACTCAAATCCTTTGAGTGACGGTCTTCAGGGATTAGTGATAGTAAAACATTCCTTCCATTCAAACAAGGTAATTTTTCATTTTAATTTTTGTGTATAAATAAATTCATGTGAGATACTTATCATTTTTTTGGGGCTCTAATCAATGGATATGATGTAGTTACATTAATTCTATGATGAAATATTTTAAATACCCAACCCTTCTACTTCTGTTGCACGCCCTGATACCATCAACTGGTATCAGAGTGATCATATGAATTTTCTAAACCAATAAAAATTAAATTTTCATTAAATTTTAGGATAGGGCTTCGTTTTAGTACCAATGTAAAAGACTTCTCTTTGTTATGATCTCATATGACCAAGTTATGACCATCCAAAATTTTAATTTGGATCAAGATAATTTTTATGGGTATCAAATTGAAGAACATATATTTAAATATATGTTAATTTTATCTGAAAGTAATGTATGGTAGAGATTTTGGGTGACCTACTATTTTCAGTATAGGTTCCAGTTGGATTCCAATTTCCGGAACAATTTCAGATGGTGTGTAATTACCCCACATAGTTATGAAATTATTCAAAAAAAACCAATAGCTAAACATAGTAGGCTTTTGAATTTAGAATAAAAACAAAAATGGAGGATAAGGGGAAGGGTTTCTTTTTCTAGAAGGTAAAAAAAATAAAGAAAAAATCATTCGGGGGGAGGGATTTAGCTTGAAGAAAGTGTTTAAAAAATCTTAAAAAACAAAAGGGGTTATCCCTATAGACTCAGATTCTCCTCTCCTACTTAGCTAACTTCTACCACCACCACCATGGTTGGCCTACCCAATGTCATCTTCCATATCCCTGTCATGAATCAACCACCACCGCAAGCCCTTGACCTCCTACCACCTAGTGCCACCTCAATAGACTAACCACCACCCTGCTATACCACCACCTAGTAATGGTATCCTATCATACATTTCTCTCCTTAAAATGAATCATATCATTCTCAAAACCATCTTCCCCTGAAGGCTCCATGTTTCCTCATATAGATCAATGAACCATGGCCAAGTCATGTTTTCTTGACCCAGAATGGGCCTTGGTAGGTCTTTCCCAACTTGGAATGGGTCGAGCAAGGTCCTGTCTGATCCACCTTTCCCTATCTCGGCCTGGAAAATCCTTGAAATTCTTTTAAATAGTTTTCAAGCCATGTGGGAACTAGGGTAAAATCATAAAAAAAATTAAATTTAGGACATCATAAAATAAATTATTCGAATTAAAATAATTTATTTAACTTCCCTTGACAAGAATTTATTGCAATTTAATTTTTATTATGCATTTAATTTACCTTTTGACTGATCTTGAGCATTTATTAACTAATGTTTTTTTGAGATTATATTTATTTAATTAATTTTTATAAGGGTGTGTGATGAAATTAATAGTTAATTTATTTTTGATGGTATGTGCTTTATCTTTCTTTGCTTAATATGTGTAAGGTCCTTCACATCTATCAGTATAACTTTTTATGTATTTTGTGAATCATAAGACCCCCTCTCCTATACATGATTATTTATGTATTATGATAACAATGTTATAATACATGGACAACACCAAGATGATGTGATATTCCAGAAGAGATGCAGAAATATTAGAGTAGGGTGTGATCTATGATATGAGTTAGACCCAACTCAGGTATTTTACCCCTAGGGTCACTTTTGATTTATTAATTATAAATGGATTCAATAATAAAAAATTCTCAAGATCAGTTAAGTAGTTTATTAAATTTATGCATGGAATATTTTGTGTGTGGATATGGATGTTTACACCAACACATAAATTAATAAACCAAAATTCCTAGTTTATATACATGTTTAATGTTTATAATTAAAATATTGTTCAATTGTGAGCATAATCACATTATATGAACATATCAAATATAAAATGAATTAATTCATCAAGAAATAATAACATCCCTCAATATAATGATATACCGTAACACCTTACATCATTTAAATTTTAGAAAAACTGTGTGTATGAGGTGATCATCAACCATAGTTGGGAATATACCTACTATTGGGGAGTTCTTATAAGAGTGATAAATTGACTTAACTAAATTTGGTATCAAATAAGTAGTCATATCTAGATTTCTTCCACTTTAGAGGCAAAGTATTGAAGGAATCAAGGTCACGATTCCAAGAAGTTGGTACTTCACTCAATAGTTCAAGGTGTTTTAAGTCAATGCGATAGGCCATTTTAGTTCCTACCTTGAAACTATCTTAATAGTGTCATAGCCACAGCTTGGACTATGAGGAGAGGTTTCAGGATCCTTTACAATAGAATACTGAAGTTACTTGGTTTTCAGAATCTAGTAGTGAGGGATACTAGGGTTTAATAAAATAGTGGGAGACATTTAATGATTTAATTTTTAATATATAAATGGTAATCAAGATAAATTATTGCTAAATAATGTTTTGTAGATAAAATTGAAATTAACACTATTGTTTCAATATCACTTTGATTAATTTTGTAAAAAGAAAATATATTGACTAGCCACAACTTCCATGAGTGGTATAGGCTCTTGCGTATAATACTATGCCAAGAGATGAGTCTTTATGTGCAAGATTAATCACTTCTTGCTAAGCCTCCTTAGGGAGAAAGTAAGGCAGACAAAGACAAATATAAAAATCATGTAGATGATTCTCTAGATGTATATTGTATCATGTTTTCATTGATATCCAATCAACTATAGAAAATTCATGAGAATAAATATTCCTACAAGATTATAACTTATCTACATGATTTATATTAGGAGAGATCATGAAAAAAAAAGATGTAACATATCAAGTGCACTATATAGGTTCAACCCAGCAGAAGGGAATCAAGCAGGACCTCATGTACTCAAGATAATAGGGTACATTAAGATACTTGAATCACTTGGGTTTAAACAAAACCAAGAACTAGCGACTAATATCATTATTTCCTCTTTACCACCATGATTTTTGAATTTTATTGTTAATTAAAACATGAAAAACATGAAAAAGTTTCTTCCAAACCCATTTAATTTAGTTTTCCAAGATGAAAATGATACGGATAATACCAACTCTCTAGTACTTTTGGTGAACAAGAGAAGAAAGGTAAAGGTTAAGGGATCTAAGTCTAAACCCAATATGAATCCAATGATGCACTATTAGTCGAAAAATCCAAAAGTTACAAAGGGAGGGTAATGAGAAGTAGGTTTTCTTCCTTTAATGTGGCAATAAAGGACACTAGAAGAATAATTTTAAAGCTTGGGAAAATAATAAAGGGGGATGAAATCTGTCTTTATCTACAATTTGGGTATTAGATACTACACATGGATCACATATTTGTATTAATATATAGAAACCAAGTAAATTCTAGAAGATTACAAAGGCTTTGGTGAATCTTTGGGCTACAAATGGTGTGATACCAGTATCCTTGGCTGTGTGATATTATCATCTAACTTTTCCTAGTGGGTTGGTTCTTGTATTAAATAATCGTTATTATGTTCCTTTAGTTACAGGAAACATAATATCAGCATCGTATTTGGAATCCATGAGATTTTATTTCATGTTTGGAAATAAATTTTGTCTCTTTTATATGGAAAACATATGTTATGGTATAACACATCTTAAAAATGGTTTGAATATACTTGAACTTAAAGAATCCTATATTGGAAATTAATGACCAAACCAGTGAAAATGAATCAAATAACACCTAACTATGGAACTTCAAGATTGGTCTTGTAAATGAAAAGAATTTCCATAAATTCCACCAAGTGAGGTACTTATACTCTTTTGAGTTAAAACCCTTAGATGTATTCCATTATTGTTTACAAGAAAAAATTTCCAAACACTCTTCACTGGGAAAAGATTAAGAGCCACTGAATTACTGGAATTAATTCATACTCACGTATATGGTCCATTTTAGGTAGAGGAAAGGGGTAATATTTCATAATTCATTAATTTTACCAATGACTATAGTAGGTATGGTTATATACACTTAGTGAGGTTTAAATCAAATTCCTTTCAAATATTTAAGGAATACCTGCATGAAGTAGAAAAATATCATGGTAAAAAGATTAAGGCACTCTACTCAGGATGAGGTGTAGAGTATCTCAACAAAGAAATAATTGATCACATAAAGAAGTGTGGGATTTTATCCCAACTCACTCCTACTTATACAACTAAATGGAATGGTGATAGTGAAAGGAGGAATTAGACCTTTATATACAAGGTCAGACCAATTATAAGTAAGATAACTCTTTTATTATGATTTTAGGGATATGCATTGAAAACAATGGAATATACCCTTAACTGAGTACCAAATAAATCTACAAATATAATTCAATATGAGTTTTGGTATGGAAAGAAACCCAGTCTGTCAAAGATACACATGTGGGGATGCAAGTATTTTATCAAGACTATACCAAGTGAAAAATTAGCACCCCGAAGTATGAAGTAAAATTTTATAAGTTATCATAAAGAAACTAAATGATATTACCAATACAACCTTTTAGATGGTAAAGTGATTGTAGAAATACATTATATATTTCTATAAAAGGAAAAAATTTATAATGGAAATAGTGGGAGTAAGATAGACTTCAATGAAGTAGATTATCATGAACCAACCCGGGTCGACCCTAAGCCGGTCACCCGAGCCGATCCGCAGAAAGACCTAAGAGGTGTTCCTGATCCTCCCAGGCTGGTGACAAGTTCTAGGGCATCAACAGAGAAAATGAGAATGATTTTTCCTAATACAAATAAATAAAATCAGAGAAAATAATAAAGAGTATCATATAATAAATAAACCAAATAAAACAACAAAATAGGAAATAAAGGAAATAAAAACTAACCGAACAGGAAGACACTATCTCCATGTGACCCCACATGTCACTCCTCAACTCAATGTTCAATAATCTCCCAAGGAGAGCGTACCCAAGTTGGAGCCTTCATAATAACTAAAAACAGAAAATAACTATAGGCGTGAGTATTAAAACTCGGTAGGATAGCCCGATATACTATTTCCCAATGCACTACCTTTAAAATAAAAGCAACTCCATTTCATGTTTGGACTAAAGTTTATAAAAAATAATTTTTTCTATATAATTTACTTAAAAGAAAAGTACAATCCATTTCCCTTAACCATTTTTAAATCTAGATTGTTTTCATTAGTGACAATGAAATTTTCAAATGGAAAGTGATGTTTAAATTTTCATATTTGTACAAAGAGGATAAAACACTTTCATTTGAAAACCATTTCTATAAAACCTAATAAAAACAAGATCACCAATTTCCAAGAAAAAAAACACAAAAATGCACAATATCAATCACACAACAAGGGAAATGTAGATATACATACGAGCACCATATTCATCACTGCAGAAATATGAAATCCAAAAGACATGGGTGAACCTAGGAGATCAAGAATAATCCAAAAGACACCAATACATGAGACCTCATCCTCGTTGACATGTCACGCATGATTAAATCAAGTCGATCAAAATCCTCGGCCATCCTTTCTCATGCAGGCCGAGGGAAAATCCCATATCAATAAACCCAATACATCCACCTACTATGGGCCAATGGTCAGTACCATAACCTACCAGTGCATCAATCATTATCAAAATATTCTCTAAATATGCCATATTCCCATGTCTCAAGTATTTATAAAGGGGGTGATCCAACCGATGCCAGTCGAGTATCCAATCACAATATATATAATAATAATAATGCACAATAGGTCTCACCTCGAGTCTCCCCTGGGACCATCCTCATGCCTTAAAATAAAATAATTATAAAGAGTTCCAACTAAAGAAGCCTAAAAATGGATCTTGAGGATCCCCAACAAGGACCTCCCACCCATTTCATGCAATCGAGGCATGAGAAACACCCAATGAGGGTTTTCATAATAAAAACTTTTCACAAAGTTCACGAAATGGCCAAACAGGCCCTTAAACATTCACAAATAGAACCTTATCTCAAAATGCAAACAATTTTTTAAAAGTGGTGTCAAGAAGACTATTTCCATTAAAAAACATTGATAAAACTCTTCTTAATATACCCATATTACACACTCAAGACCCAACCATTTTTAATAAAAATGGTAAAACATACTAAAACACAATATGCATTTAAAAAAAATCCAAACCACTTGGGAAACCACACAAAGAACCCAAAATATTTTTCCACATGTTGCTGATACATTTGTAAACCCAAAAAATTTATTTTAAATCACACTTTACTCCTAAAATCTAATCGGGCATTTTATAAAGGACACAAGGCATGCAATATTTAATAAAATAAATTTCACTTTAGCACTCAAAAAATTATAAACTTCAATTTTCATGCTGTAATTTTATTTAAACTACTAAAACTTGTTTTAAACTTTACAAACCATGTTCATAAAACACCCGGTGTTCAAAACTCAAAATAACACACCTCACATTCAAAATCTATTTTTAAAATAAATTGCACTCTAGAAACACTACATTTCATGTTTCACACAACCCAAATAATTTAAAAAATGTTTAATAAATTTATAAAAATATCCTCAAGAAACACAATGAGGTTCCACAACAAAAAAAATCAAATTTTACACAAAAATTATACTTTAAAATTTATTACATAGAAAGACCATATCAAATACGATTCAAACATTATTCACATACCAAGTAACTAATAAAAAGGCTGTGAATTTTTTTAACATGTATATAAAGTGAGAAAATTATGAAATTAGAGTTTCTTAAATTAAAAGGATCGGTGTAAGGGAATTCCTACTTCATAACCAAGGCGTGACAACAACTCCCACTCAGAAACACCCCACACGGGTCCTAAACTACTAACTCTACAAAAAACAACCCTTAATCAACAAAAACCTTAACAAAAACCAAGGGA
Organism: Viscum album; assembly: GCA_963277665.1. Taxonomy (NCBI): domain Eukaryota; kingdom Viridiplantae; phylum Streptophyta; class Magnoliopsida; order Santalales; family Viscaceae; genus Viscum; species Viscum album. Next base: position 982,071,103 of record OY728167.1, read on the forward strand.
AAGAACACAACCAATGGAGAAGGGTATAACAGAGGGAGAGGTATTCATGCGGGAAAGAGTGAAGAACTGTCAAGGGATCACGCCGATAGAGGTGACACACCAAAGATGTGTCAGGTAAGAAGAGGTGTGCTGGATGGATGAATCGCCAACAGGAAGAGGGGGCGACACCGGGTACTAATCCGTCCAAGGAAGGGGAGAACACCATGGGGAAGCTGGTCGAGATAGAGGGGGGGGGGGGGGTTGCAGCCGAAATCGGGTCATCCGGGAGTTGCGGGTTGGAGGAGGGAAGGCCGGAGGCATGGCGGCAGGTTTCCGTGACGGGAGGCAACTAGAAGGCCAGTGGCACGGTGTGCAACGGGGTGGCGGCTGGGAGTTCGATGATAGGTGGCCTGCTTGCACATAGCAAAGAGAAGGTGTTGAGGCTGTTGCAAGGGAGAAACAGGAGGTCGAGGCCAATGTTTTTGTCGCTACAGAGAAGATGGCACGCTGCATCAGGGGCTGGGGTTGCGCCACACACAAGGGGAAGGGGGTGAACTTAATTGGAGAGAGAAACCCTAAAAAAGGTTATATATATATATATATATTAAATTAAACTTCTAATAACTAATTAGTAATGAATCAAATAATAATAATAATAATCATAATCATAATAATCATAATAATAGAAATGAAAATAATAAAAGTGTTCATTCATTTTAATGATAATAAAATCTTTAACAATAATAAAAATATGAAATGGAAATAATTAATGTTTGTTTTAATTACGAAGTTTATTTATTTGCATTTTCAAAAAACAAACAGTCACGCAGTTGCATGGGCGAAGTCACTCGGCTTCCAAATTGCGCTATGCATGTGCGCCCGGTGATGTCAACACCAAAAAAGCACTTTTTAATATAACTAAAATAAATTAATCCAAGACTGAACTTGACCCCCCAAAAAACATTTAAAGGTAAGAAAATAATAAAATAACCCAAATACGTGGGTCAGGGTGTAACAATTCTCCCCACCATAACACTTTATGACCCTAGAAAGCCACAAAACTATCCAGTTGATCGATCAACACCTAAGGATTCCGCATAAACACGATCCAACCTCTTAATCCAAGGACATTCCATTGACCACCAATGAGACTCAACATCATTTCCCAAAACATATCACCAGTAGAGGGGAGGCCGGAATAGACTCCCCACCATAAGAATTCAACTAGCATCTGATAACAACTTAAGAGAAAACCCAAAGAGACTCACAGTGGATCTCCCCACCATAAAGAACCAACCTAAAAGAGGACAAATGGAAATCCAACTTGAATATGAATTGGGCCTTACCCAAGTTAAAAGGAATACAACATAAACACTTAAATCATCACCTCCCTTTTTATCTAAGGACAAATAAAGACTAATACCTCACCCGATTCACATGGGTGGTCCACGAAAGGATGATGATCGACAACTTGCATAAAAAAAGGCATGATTACTGACATTTCATGCAGGATAATTCCAACGTACTCTTTCCAACCAGAGGAAATTTACAACGACGGAGAAACCATAAAAAAAATGTTAAAACTATCTCACCACAATAATAGAGGCCTAACCTTAACCAAACTCCTAAAACCCCCTGGGATTCCTGACCGCACGCCATCTTCACTCTAAGGCCTTTTGGCTGGAGCTCTGATAGATGAATCATCTCCTAACTCGTAGTCAAGTTCTGATTATCCAAATAAGAAACATACATCTTTTGATATGATATATTAAAGGATAGAATTTTGAAATAAAAACCACACTGGCATTGCAAACCATAGTTCATCCAAAGACCCATGAAATTACCATACATTTCAAATCCCAAAACACCATCAGTACTATTGCCACATCAAAATATTCCTTACACTAAAAGAAAACTTACACAAGAAACTTTAAAAAAAATTAACAACACATCAACAATGATAATTTTCTCCTTGACGCTTTCTTGCGATGCCATGACAGAATCGTTGTAAGTGACCCAAATGTCCACAAGCATGACATGGCTTAGGAGTACTTGGTAACAACGACCTCTTGTGACCCAACTTTCCACACTGATAACACACAAGGATCTCTTGTTGTGAAGAGGTTGATGAAATATCCTGAGGCCTTTTGATTCTACAGCTTGTTCCATCAACTTTCAATCACTTCCTCATCTCCTTTCCAGAATACTCACCATTAATCCTAGAAATTGAAGGAGGGAGGACTACTTCGAGCACTCCCACCATCACAACTTCAACATGAAAATATTTCCTCACCACATTGGAAAACAAAGTTAGGTTGGATGCTGACACCTTCGACTACAGATTGGGATGGAGACCCACCTCAAAATTTCAAGCCTTCATGGAGTCATATGTGGAATATCCTAAATCATAAGGGAATAGCTCCACAAAGTACTGGAAATACTCCAACACTAATCAATCACCCTACTCCAGACAACACATCTCCATCCCCTTTCTCAAACTTTATTTCTCAAATACATACCAATGAACGAACAAAGGCTTGAAATACTCCCATGTAAGTTCTTGAGGAGGCTTGTTCCGAGACACTGACTTCCACCACATCCAAGTGAACCTTCTAACATGAAGGTTGCAAATTTGACCTTCAAAGACTCAAGAAACTCAATGAGGTCAAAGTCTCGTTCAATCTTTCGCATCCACTCCTCCGCTACGGAGGGGTCTTCTTGACCATAAAAAGAGGTGGATCCAGCTTCCAAAAATCAAGAATAAAATCCATAGGTTGATCGACCGCACTACGATCACCCATAGAAGCTTCAAGGGGACAACCGCTAGACAAGAAAAGCCAAGAACCCAATTAAGGACAGCTCAATAAATAAAACCCTCAAGATCAAACACCACATAGGTGAAAAGATCTAAACAAAAGAAAATAAGCCATCATAACATCAAAACTTTTCTTTTTGAAAACATATTTAAGTTAAAATGATTTTGGTGGGTTAAACACTCTCCATTAGTATTCTTTAGAGTCTCACTCACATGCATATTTTCATGACGCGTTGGTAATCTATCCACCATACTAATCATCGATTCATATTCCCACATACCACTATGCATGTAATCACCCATAAAAACACAAAGGCAAAAAAACATTATTTTCTAAAAACAAATCATTCATCCCATTTCTTTTACAACAATTCACAAATTAAACATGTAATTTCAAACAACCATTTTTCAAAACCAATTTTTTTCTGATTCGAACCACTTTAAAAAGTTAGAGAAGACCCAAAAAAACTCAAAAATGGAACTAGTGTCGGTGGGTGACTTGACCATATAGTTGGCAGCCAAATGCTAAACATGTCACCGACACAGAGATCCTTTTAGAACCATGCCCCTAGTTCCACATGGATTTCTAGGTTGTGCGACTCATGAGGACTATTATCCCAACTCCATTTTTCATATCCCAATCACAAAACATACCCTAAAACCCCAAAGAAACTAATTAAACAAAACTTCCCATGAAAACTAGAGGATTATAATGAGCAATAGTTCACGACTCTCTTCCCGAACCAACCCCTCGAGTCCAAACATTCCTACTAATTCTATCTTGACATTCCCAAATAACAAAGGGAGCTCTTAAAAGAGAGGTCCACTAAGTGAAAATCTCACTCTAATACCATTTTTTCACGAGCCAACCCGGGTTGACCTTGCACCGGTCAACCGAGTCGATCCGCGAAAAGACCAGAGAGGCGTTCCCGATCCTCTAAGGATGGAAAAAGTGCCATGGAATCGACAAAGATGATGGGAATGATTTTTCATAATAAAAATAAATAAAAGTATAGGAAATAATAAAGGGAAACTTAGAATAAATAAACTAAATAAAATGACGAAACAAGAATTGAAGGAAATAAAAAATATCTGAATGGGAAAAACTATCACTGTGCGACCCCACGGGTCACTCCCAAAATCAATGATCAAGCATCTCCCATGGCGAGCACACCCAAGCTAGAGCCTGTACAAGAACTAAAAATAAAAAATAATTATAGGCATGAGTATTAAAACATAGTAGGCTATCCCAAACTACTATTTCCCAATTTAATACCTTTAAAATAAAAGAAACACCATTTCATGTTTGGACTAAAATTTATAAAAAATAGGTTTTTTATGTACTTTACTTAAAAAGAAAAGTACAAACCATTTCCATTAAGTATTTTCAAATCTAGATTCTTTTCATTAGTGACAATTAAAATTTTAAAGGGAAATTGATGTTTACATTTTCATATTCATACAAAGAGGATAAAACACTTTCATTTGAAAACCATTTCTAGAAAACCTAATAAAAATCAGATCACCACTTTCCAAGAAAAATAGTACAAAAAATGCATAATATCAATCAGACAATAAGGAAAATGTAGATATACATACGATCACCATATTCATCATTGTAAGAAAATGAAATCCAAAAGACATGGGTGAACCTAGGAGACCAAGAATAATCTAGAAGACACCAATACATGAAACCTCATCCTCGTTTACATGGCACACACGATGAAATCGAGTCACTCATAATGCTCCACCATCCTTTCTTAGGTAGGACAAGGGAAAATCTCATAGTAATAAACCCAATACATCCACCTACTATGGGCCACTGGTTAGTACGATAATCTACCAATGCGAAAATCATTCTCAGAATATTCTCTCAATATGCTAGATTTCCATGTCTCAAGTATTTAGAAAGGCAGTTAGATAACCGATTCCAGCCAAGCATCCAATCACAGTATATATAATAATAATTCACAACATGTCTCCCCCTGAGTATCCCCTGAGACCATTCTCAAGACTTAAAAATAAAATAATTATAAAGAGTTCCAATTGAATAACCCTAACAATGGATCCTGAGGATCCCCAACAAGGACCTCCCACCCATTTCATGCAATTGAGGTATGAGAAACACCTAACAAGGGTTTTCATAATAAAAACTTTTCGAAAATATCAAGAAATGGAAAAATGGGCCCTTAAACATTCACAAATAAAACCTTATCTCAAAATAAAAACACATTTCAAAAGTGGTGTCAAGCACACCATTTTCACTCAAAAAAATTGATAAAACTCTTCTTAATATACCCAGATTACACAATCAAGACCCAACCATTTTTAATAAAAATGGTAAAACATGCTAAAACACAATAAACATTTTTTTAAAAGTAAAAACACATGGGAAAACACAAAAAGAACCCAAAAAATTGTTTCACACTCCACTAATACATTTCTAAACCCCAACAATTCTTTTCACATCACACTTTACTCATAAAATCCAATCATAAATTTTATAAAGAACACAAGGCATGCAATGATTAATAAAATAAATTACAATTTTGCACTAAACAAATTATAAACCTCAATTTTTATGCTGTAATTTTATTTAAATTACTAAACCTTGTTTTAAACTTTACAAACCATGTGCGTAAAACACCTAGTGTTCACAACTCGACAAAACACACCTCACATTCAAAGTCTATTTTTAAAATAAAACACACTCAAGAAACACTAATTTTAATGTTTCACACTACCTAAATAATTTAATAAATGTTTAAGTAATTTATAAAAACTTGTCAAGAGACACAATGAGGTTTCTCACCAAAACACATCAAATTTTACAAAAAAATGCTACTTTAAAATTTATTCCACAACAAGAGCATATGAAACATGATTCAAAAGTTATTCACATACCAAGAAACTAATCAAAAGGTTGTGAAGAAAATGTTTATCATATATATAAAGTGTTAAAATCATGAAAGTAGAGTTTCTTAAATTAAAAGGATTTGTGCAAGGGAATTCCTACCTCGGAACCAAGGCGTGGCAATAACGCCCACTCAGAAACACCCCACGTGGGTCCTAAACTGCTAACTCTACAAAAATACCCTTAATCAACAAAAAACATAATAAAAACTAAGGTAAATAACATAAACAAGAGAGTAGGGTATACCTGAGGGAGAGGTATTCACGCTAGAAAGAGTGGTGTATTGGCAGTAAATCGTGCCGACAGAGGCAATGCACCAGAGATGTGTCATGAAGGAGGAGGTGTGCTAGCTGGACGAATCGCCGGCAGGGAGATGGGGCGACGCTGGGTAGTGCGATGGTCGGTGAAGGGGAGTGCACTAGGGGGAAGCCGAACATGATAGTAGGGGTTGCATCTAGAAGTGGGTCAGTCAGGAGTGGCAGGCTGCAGGTGGGCAGACCGAAGGCGTGGCAGCAGGTTACCGCGATGGGAGGTGGCTGGTGGTGGGTGGACTGCTCGCATGAAGCAAAGAGAATGTGTTGGGGCTACTGTAAAGGAGAAACAGGAGGACGAGGCTGGTGGGGTTCGTCACTACAGAGGAGATGGCGTGCTGCACCATGGGTTGGGTCACGCCGCACACAAGTGGAAGGGGGTTCACTAATTGGAGAGAGAAACCCTAAAAAGGTTTAAAAAATAAAAATAAAAATATATATATATATATATATATATATATTTAGATATATATATATATATTAAATTACACTTCTAATAACTAATTAGTAATGAATCAAATAATAATAATAATAATAATAATCATCATCATAATAATAAAAATGAAAATAATAAATGTATTCATTCATTTTAATGATAATAAAATCTTTAAGAACAATAAAAATTTTAAATGAAAATAATTAATGTTTGTTTTAATTACAAAGTTTATTTATTTTCATTTTCTGAAAACAGACGGTCGCGCAGTTGCCTAGGCAAAGCTGCACGACTTCCAAATCGCGCTCTACCCGTGCTCCTGATGACATCAATACCAAAAAAACACACTTTTTAATATAACTCAAAGAAATTAATCTGGGACTGAACCTGAAACCCAAAAAAATATTTAAAGGTAAGAAAATAATAAAATAAACCAAATACGTGGGTCGGGGTTTGACATAGATTCTCTAGATACACATAAGTTGGTATAAGAACAATATTCACAAGAGATAACAGGTGATGAATATGTTCTCGAGACACAAGTATTGTGTAATTCAAATTGATAGGTTAGAGAACCAAAGTGATATGGTTTTCTTATCACTGAATCTGGTGACACATTACTCTTAGAGAATGATGAACCTCTAACCTACAAGGAGGCAATATATGGAAATAATTATTCTAAATAGAATCATGCTATGCATTCTGAGATCGAGTCCATGTACTAAAACCATGTTTAAATTTTATAGACCCTCTAGATAAGGTAAAACCCATTGGGTGAAAATGTGTATTTAATAAAAATATGGACAAGGATGGTAAATTAAATATTTATAAGGCATAACTGGTTGTGAAGGGGTTCAAGAAACATTAGGGCATAGATTATGAAAAAACCATATCACTAGTAGAGATGCTTAAATCTATCAAAATTTACTTGTAATATAATCCTTCCATGATTATGAGATTTTTCAAATGGATGTAAAAAATGACTTTCTAAATGGGAATTTGGTTGAAGATATCCATATGACTTAACCTGAAGGGTTCATTAAGTCAAAAAGTTATAATAAAGTATTCAAGTTGTAGAGATCCATTTATGGGTTGAAGCAAACATCACAATCATGGAATGCTAATTTTGATGAGGCCAAAAAATAAGTTGGTTTCATGAAGAATGAAAGAAATACGTGTTTATATAATAAGTTTAGTGAGAATGATATTGTTTTCCTAGTATTATATATTGATGACATATTAATTATAGAAAATTAAGTTAAAGCCTTACAGTTAGTTAAGACTTGGTTAAATGAATGATTCTCCACGAAAGACTTTGGTGAAGCAGCCTAAATCCTACAAATCAATATCTATTGAGATAGATCCTTGAGGATCCTTGGGATAAGTCAAATTATATATATTGAAAAGGTACTCAAAAGGTTAAATATTGAACAATCTAAGAGAAGGTTGTTTCCAATGTCACATTATATCAATCCCTCTAATAATTTTCCCTCAAAAAATAATCATAGATTGGAAGATTGAGTAGAATCATTTATTCTTCATGAGTAAGACCTATCATGTACTCCATGATATTTACAAGTTTTGACATTGCCTTTTCTTTAATTATTGTGGGAATATATCAAGAGAGTCCAGGAGAGCTACATTGGGTTGTTATAAAAATTATCCTTATGTACTTGAGGCATAAAAAGGATACGTTCCTAGTGTATGGAGGAGATGAGGAACTAGTAGTGACAGGATACATTGATTATAGTTTCCATATATATCATGATAACCTGAAATCGCATCCATGCTATGTACTTTTCTTGAATGGTGGTGAATTGAGCTTGAGAATCTTGAAGAAACCTATGGTTGCTGACTCTAAAAAAGAATTTGAGTATATCATGAATTCTGATGTAACTAAGGAGGTATTTTTGATGTACATCTTCATCTCATAAATTGGTTTTCTTCCTATTAGTGTTTACCCTATTCCAGAGTAGTGATTCTTCCCAAGGAGATCAGGCCACACTATAGAAAAAAGTATATGCTTCGTAAGTTTAAACTATTTATGGATTTTACTCAGCGAGGTGAAGTCACAATTAGTAGAGTATTCATAGAGGATAACATGGAAGACCCGCATAATAAATCCATGTCGTAGTAGAAGCATGATTCTTATGTGCGAGCTAACGGGTTGAGACTTGTTAGTTGTTAGATCAAGTGAATGTGGGAGTGTTGTAATTGGGTTCCCTAGACCCAACTCATGCATGTACTTTTATTACCATTACATATATAATTTTTGATATATGTACATGTGTTTACCTTACCATAATAGTTTTGTTACATCTGTATCCACAATAGTTATGGAAATATCCTTTGATTACATGTTGTATCAAAAGGTTATAGTTGTCCCCAATCTATAATAAGATCCTAGAGATACTATGAAAGAATGCATAAAGCTATGTCCTATGGTTCAGATACATCATACTAATAGGACATAGATTATGTGTGACCATTAGGTGTTGAGGGATCATAAGCCTTAAGACTTCATCTCATGAAGTTTGCACTTGGTGATCTTGAGTAGATGAGACCATGAAAAATGACCAGCCAAATGGAACAATATATGTTTCATGTGTCATTGGTAGTTTCTTTTTGTGAACACATGTAATGATATATTAACTTGAGATTATTATTAGTGTATAATATTTGTTTATATACTTTGAGTCAAGATAAAAATCATGACATTGATGTTATAGTGACATAACTTGAGTTGGGTGGTCATTAATGGTATGACATTGATTGAATAATCAAGATAGAATTTGTTGCTTCTGGAAGGAAGTGATATCTTAGGCCTTGTTGATTAGTATGGTAATACCTTCACTAAATCCATGGATATGGTAGTGTAAGTAAAGTCCATCTAGTTAGGATAACAAATACTAAAGTAATAAATTATGATGACATCAAGTATGCACTCTTATTTATGAGATATCACAAGATAAAGAGATTATATTACACAATGTGTGTTTGTAGGAAAGGTTTTCATTGCTATGAATTTTCCTTATTTCCTTAGTGGCCTTGATGGATTTCTAGACCCTGCTATTGGTCTGTGAATAATATTCACTGCTATTGAGATAAGGTTATAGAGGGTCACACACATAGCATGTTCAATATTCTGGACTATTATGATGAATACGAGTATAGGATATGGTGGGCCCCACCATAGGACTGATAGAGTTTTACAAATAAACTATCACCAACATATAAATAAATTCTTTATGATTCAAGTATTGAATAATTGGAGTTAAATTTATTTATTTTATGTATTTACTAGTATTTAAGTGAATACCTGGGAAAATATTTATTGAAAAAAATATTATTTTAATATTTAAGGTTAATTTAATATTTGTAGGAATAATGAGTCGAGTTTATGAATTTATTTTACCACATAATATTATTATTATATTATAAGTAAGTGATAAAAAATATAAATGATGTTTATATTGGTCGGAGCAGAATAATCAAGAGGGGGTGAATTGAGATTCCAATTAAAACTTTTTAATAAAAAATATTTAAAACATAAATCCACCAATTTTTAAAAAATGAACAGTTAACTAAATCTATAGAATCATATAATTTTATCTTTTCAAAAATATTATCAATAACTCAATCCCAACTCAGTTAAAAATAAGTTTGAAAACTTAATCTATCTTTTGAAACATATTTACTTAAATCAAACATAGTATATAAAATAAAAAATGATATCAATTATCAAAGTAATGTTTTGATATTAAGGTTTTGAAAATATATTTCAATTTGTTTTAAAATAGAGTAAAAGAAAACAAATATAGACATAATAGAAATAAACAATGGTTTCAGTCTCAAGACGAGTCCCAATACCCTCCACTGGTAAATCACCCACTACCAAGAATTTTATTAAAGAATAAACTGATCTAAAAATTCGGTTTTATACAATAGTGCACAAGGATGACTAGGCTATATATAGAATCTTGAATAGTTTTATATGGGAGGAATGAATTAAAAAAACTATATGCAAGTAATTCAGGCTACACAGCCCCTTCCACAATTCTACATGTGGGTATATATGATAATGAATGAAATAGAGTGTACAAAACTCTCTAATAAAATACGAGAGACTTTGTTAAAGGATAAATTGATTATAAAGAACACATCTTAAAATATAATCTATAAAAAAGTTTAAATAATATAAATTAATAATATTTGATGTGGATTAGTTTGATCAGCTTCGGTTATTTAGTATTACTTGAATTTATCTTTGAAGGGAATCAACCACATTTGTACAAGAATTTTAGAAAAATAGAGTATCATTGAAGTCCTAGATAATCCATTATTCTTAGTTGTCACTAAACTAGTAAAATAATATGGTAATAGAAATCATTTAGTCAAATAGTTGGTCTATATTTTTCCACCACTACTACCGACATGAAAGAGGGGTTCCTATGAATTTATATAATTTTAGTAAGTTCAATTATTAGTTGCAAGATAATAATAAAATAAACTAAATCATTGTATTGATCAGTAAACCTATAAAGTAAATTTTTTTCTTTAAATCATCTATAGAGTTATTTTAGAATAGTCATTATTAAATACACTTTCCTCTGACTAGAATTGAATTTATTAATCTAGCTTTTGGAGGAATTTAGTGTAAATAAAATTAAAAATAGCTATGGTAGAAAAAACATACAGTGGTGGTAAGGTCTTGGTGATAGAAGCACTTGACGATAGATTCTTGAAACAGTGGTAGCAGTATCTTCACTTAGTGGTAATAAAACTAAGTGGTAGTAGCACCTGACAGTTGATTAACTTATTTGTAGATACACTTGATGGTAGAATCACTTGTCGGTAAATGCAGTTAGTAGTAAATACACTTTTCAAGAGAATCTTGAAATTGTGGTAGAAGTATCTCCTAACAATAGTTGGATTCAACTAACGATATCTTGATACAACTAGTGGTAGTTAGTCATGGTTGGTTCAAGTCTTATCCAATTTTATAATTTTGGCTAGAAAACAGTTGACTACTATAAAGAATGAAACATTATAGAAACATAATAAAAATTATTTGTGATAATTAAAATAAGGAGGTGCTAGACTACGCCAAAAATCTCCCCTTTTTTAATGACTACAAATCATGGCATTAATAATCATATAAACAATATTATAGATGAATACAATGAATATAATCTACTTAAAAGTAAAATTACTTATTCAATTATTCCAAATAGTCTTTATCCCCCTTTTGGGATTATAAAAAAGATAGAAATAAAATTAAACAAAATAAATGACACAATTATATGGAAATAGAGAGGGTTATTATTAAATATTAAAGTTAATACAGTACATAATAAAATGGGAATAAAAAATAAAATTCCTTAAAATTCTTAATATGAGTCTGAAGAAGCATCCTCAGTATGGATAGAGGTGGGATCCACTGGGTCTGTTACTTTTCAAAAAATAGGAGGAGCAGAAGTGGAGGTAAGAGGAGGTATATGAGGAGTAAAAACTATGAAAAAAAGAAAATGTCCTAAGATGTTGCACATCTTCAATATGTGTAAGTCTAAAAGGACTACAATCAATTGAAGTGGTCTGAATAGGTGATAAAAAGGGTTTAGAAATTAGGGTTGTCATGGGAATGGTTTGTGGTGATACAAAAAATATATTGTAAGTGTAGAGAAATGGATCCATCATCTCTACAAACTAGGTAATAACCCTAAAACTATGCTCAATAGATCTGAATAAATATATATTCTCTTCTATAAAAAGATTGGGAAAGGGAATTATTCAACTGATTTACTTGTTTTTTGAAGGCCTAGGTGATAGGAATAATCCTTAGATTATTATATAAGAATGAAAAATAAGATTTATGTTCATTTTTATTAAAAATACCATATAGATAATAATTTTATGGATTTTGTGATCGTTTCTATATCATTTATAGATTTATTTAAACATTCTATAACAAGATTGTAAATATTATCACCATTGGATTTTATCTGATGAATTTCATCTTGATGAGAGGTAGAATATTAATCCAATACTACTAGTATATATTCTCTTACTATAGATCTAATCAGATCGACATAAATAAAGGTAATAATAGAAGTAGAAGGAGATTAGGAATAAGAATCTATTATTGTTGACAATGATTCCAGCCTCTCTAGAATAGATAAAACTCTCTATGTGAAACTAGTCCTTATACACTACAAGGTTGAATGAATGACATTCATCTATTCCATTAACTTCATATTCTTAATTTTCAGATTTCTAATCTTTAGGATGATTTTGGGTAAGAGATTATCCACTACTAAGGAAAATATTAAAGAGGTTCCATCATCAAGTAGTTTCTTATGTTGAAAGGAAGAAAACATGATAATTACACTAAGATCAAATAAGAGATATATTTTGAAAGAAGTTAGATAAAATTGGTTCAAGAAAGTGGTATGAGGAGGAGTATGAGGTAGAGTAGAAAACCTCTCCCAACTAAGTAAAGGTTCATCCTCATGACATTTTTCCACAACAAGAGCTACAGGAAAAAGGTTCTGAAAGCTCTAATTCATATATCTGATCTACTAAAGAACCCTTAGGATCTCTTTGAGCTTCTAGGATGGCTGGTCCACCATGATCTGGTGGAATACCCTTATCATCATCATCTCCATCATATAAGCCGGAGCAAGTGAGCCCTAATACCAAAGATCCTAGGTATTTATCACACTTAGTTGGTAAATTATCCTCAACTTTATCTAAAGTGCCTGCCACAAATTGGATTCAAGAAGCCCGAATCAATGAAGCATGCTGGGTTATACAATCCCAATCTCCACTGATAGTTATATCAAATTCAGAAATATTTAAACAAGTATTTGATTTCTAATCCTCATATCTACTATCAACATCAAACATATAGACATCAGATAACTCAATAAAGTCTTTTGGAATTTATTAGGTATATATTTTATGTAATCACCATTTAAAACTTTAGAATATTCAGCTTCATTTTTTTCTTATAGTTAGCCTTATTTAGAAGGTAGGGAAAGATGCGAGTTAGGGGATCCATAAGATATATTTGGACTTGTGAAAATGTTAGGGTCACTCCCTTATTCCATTAAAACTCAAATAGATTCCAATACAATATCTATAACTTCATTTCCTTTACTTCATCACTAATGAAAACACCATATTCTACATTAAAAGAATACTCTAGTACTTCACTGTGATCCAAGCTAGGTTCAACCAAATTCCTTGGTCTATAAGGATTCTCTATAGGGTTGAACATCTCATATAATTTATCACTATCCACTACCCATATTTTCATATAAGGATTCCAATTTACTTTCATCCTCTCATATGTGACTTTATTGAGGAAGAATCAACCACATTTTGTTTCCTTTTCCTCTCATTCATAGATAAGTCCTATATCTTCCAATAGAGTAGAGATCATATTTAGATAAGAAATAGAATTATACCTTGAATTAGGTTTTTAAAACTCTATAATGTGCACCATTAAATACCTATATAGGTTTATTTTGTCTCTTATTTTCATAAGAAAAAATAAATAAATTTTTTTGATACCTCATAATACTGAAGTCCCACATCCTAGGGCACTACCTATGTTAGATTATCTTGAAAATCAAATGAAATTCTCCATCCAATTAAAATGAAAAAAGTGTTCTCACAGTTAACAGGAATAGAGACTTGATAATCCTCATAGATTCCTTTATGAGGAAATATTTGGAATAAATCTTATTATTTAAAAGAAAACAAGAACTCTTTTCCATACACAACTGTCATGATAACATACTTGGTATCTTTAAACCAAAACTTATAGAATAGGTATAATTCATGATAAAACCTAGGGTAGAATGGTCTTTCATTCCTTGAGAACCATTCTTCCCATCCCTAGTCTTGAATTACTTTCCAAAAAAGTGAATTTCTTGAAGAAAACTAGGAAACATAAATTTCCTTCTCGATAACAAAAACTCGAGATGTAAGATGAGGATTTTTTTTGGATCTATAGACTAACTCAGTTCTACTTTAGATTTATTTCTAGGATATAACTCATCATGATATCCACCAAAAAAATTCACTCTTTCCATTTTTTCATAGGTTCATGGTTTGGATCTTGAATGCGAAGGGTCATGGGTCAAGAGAGAGAGAGAGATGGGTTTCAAAAGGGTGTGTGTGAGAGATAATTCTAATTTAGACACTTATTTAATGTTTTTTATCATCTAGGGATTCAAAAATTAAATTTAAATAAAAATAATATTGATAATAAAAATTTGAGTGAAATAATCACTATAGTTAGAGAAGATAGAAAAATTAGCATTTAGAGTGGTAGAAACTTAAAGGTAGGTCCAAACAATATCTTATCAATGGTATCACAACATAGTAGCATACCACGATGGAACAATCACAGTAGCATGCCAATGATGGAATTTTTTAGTGGAATTCTAATGTTAGAAAGGGCCCACTATAGCACAATTATGGTAGTAATCCATGGTAGGAGGGATTTTTGATTCACTTATACCATAAAAATCAAACTAATGAATAAAAATGAAAATGAAAATTTATTATTCCAAATTCTTGTATGATATAGATAATTCTCTAAAAATTCAACAGTTTTTTAAATATTTCAATAATATGATGTTTAATACTAATGAATTCAAGAGTAATATCACTTTTTTAAAAATAGTCTCTCAAAAAGTGATGTCTTATATCAATATGTTTTTTCCTATAATGAGACAAAAAATTTATGGAAATTTTTGTAGCACTTGTATCATCATAATTTATAGGGACATGTAGAAATTGATATCCATATTCTAGTAAACTGTGTTTCATCAAAAATATATGTTCATAACAACTACCTATAGCTATGTACTCTGCTTCAGTAGTGGATAATGAAATAGAATTCTATTTCTTACTACATCTTAAAACTAGAGACTTGCCTAAAACGTTACATGTTCTAGAGGTGATTTTTTATATCTAACTTAAAACCAAAACAATTCACTTATAAATGAATTTCTAAATCAAATTCATATCCACTAGAATAAAACAATCCTAAATTGGTTGTAGTTTTGTGGTATTAAAAGATTCTTTTGACAGTAGTCGAATGTGATTCCATATGGTTTTCTTGAAATCAGGGACACATACACACACTAAACATAATATTAGGATAGCTAGTAGTTAAGTAAACTAAAATCCCAATCATACATCTATAAGTGGTTTGATCAATTGGTTTCCCAGTTTCTTTAAGATCCAACTTACATGTGGTACACATTGGACCATCACTCCTTTTTGTACAATCCAAGCCAAAACATTATAAAAATATACTTAGTGTACTTTATTTGATTTAAAATAATTCCTTATTATGAAAGATCTGAAAACAAAGGAAGAATTTCAACTCACCCATTAGACTTATTTCAAATTCATTTTTCATAAGTTTTAAAAATTCAGTACATAATTAATTTCTTATAGATATAAAAAATAACATCATAAATGTAGATTTGTGCGACCAAAACATCCTTTGAAATTATTTTTATAAATAAAGTAGGGTCAAAAACACCTTTTTTAAAACCATTTGAAATAAAAAATGATCTGAACCTATAATACCAAGCTCTAGGGGCTTGTTTTAAAACATGCAATAATTTTGTTAATTTGAAAACATGATTTGGAAAATGAGGGTTTTTAAATCTATGGGATTGTTCTAAAAAACATCCTTAATTACATAAACATTTAGAAATGAACTCTATACATACATTTGATATAATGTGAAATTAAAACATGTTGTTTATCCAAGAAACAATTTGATATGTTTAAGTCTATCTATTAGTTAAAAGGCTTACTCATAGTCAATACCTTTCTCTTGACTAAACCCTTGTGTAATCAGTATTTTTTTATTTATAATTATAGTTCCCGACTCATCTACCTTGTTCCTAAACACCCACTCAGTACCAATGGTTAAGATGTCATTAGATGTTTCTACTATTTCCCAAAGTTTTTTCCTTTTAAACCAATTTAATTCTTCTTGAATTTCCAATATAAAGAAATTCATAATTTATTGCTTCAGTGATGTTCTTAGGTTCAAGCTGTGAGAAGAATTCTTAATGTTCAACCTGGTTTTTTAGAGAATATATATTCTAACTTTATTTATTTATATCTCTTTAACAACATCTAAGGGATGGTATCTATGAGTCATAATGGAACTAAGAATATAAGTACCTTGTAATTAATTATATTCTTTAAGTTGTAGCTCAAAAAACTCCTTAGAAATGGGTGATTTTTCTACAATAGGTTTTACTAGGCTATCCCTATTCTTGGTTGAGGAATTAGTATTTAAATTTGGAAAATCATCCTCTAGGTTTTCTAAATAGGTCTTAGGATCATGTGGATCTGTTTCATCAAATTTTACATGTAGATATACTCCCACAATTTTTTTTTCATATTATTGAATACTATGTAATATTTATTTGATGTTGAATATCTAAGGAAAATTCCTTCATCACTTTTGAACGAAAACTTGTCTAAATTATCCTTTATGTTGAGAATAAATACCTTGAATATAAAAACTCTAAAGTAACTAACCTTTGGTTTTATTTAATTCCATAAATAATATGGATTTTTCTTTAAAATTGGTCAAATGATAACCCTATTGATAATATAGGTTCCTTGACAAAAAAGGTAAATTGTGTTCATAAAACATAGTCTAGGTAATCCCTTGAAGAATTATGTTTCTTGTTTCTATAACACCATTATTTTGTGGAGTACTAGGAGTACGAAATTTATGATTTTAGCCATATAGTGATAATAATGATTCAAAAGCATGATTTTCAAACTCATGACCATGATCACTTATTAAGGCCTTGAATCTTTGTCCACTAATATTTTCTATAGATTTTTTTATATTTTGAAAAATAAGAACAAGATTTAATTTTGTGATCTATAAAGAATAACTATATGTATCTTGGTAATTCATCTACTAGAACATATGCATAGTTTTTCACATTTAAACTAAAAACTCTATAGGGTTTAAAAAATCCCATGTGAACTAAATCTAGGGGTTGAGAAGTTGATTTTTTTTCTTTGGTTTGAAAGTGATATTTTAGTGTTTCCCTTTTTCACCTGGGTTATAGAGTTTTTTTAGAAATTAAAATTTAGGAGGATATTTAATTAATCATTTATTAGTTAGCTTCCTAAGTCAGTGAAGGTTTTAGTGGACTAGTCTCCTTTACCAAACCCAAGAATCTTTATGAAAGGTATCTAAATAAGAAATATTTTTAGAAAATAATGAATCTTAATCATCATCTTGAACATTATCATTACGCAAGGAACTAAAAACCAATACATGATTATAATCATAAATATCACAAGAATTATTTTCAAATTTAACATGGTAACCATCATCACACAACTCTGATAAGAAAACAAGATTATACTTTAATCCATTTACAAATAAAACTTTAGAAATAAAAACAGTACTAGAATTAATGATTTGACTAAGTCCAATTATTGTTTCCTTTCACGTTGTCACCAAAAGTGACATGTATACCATATAATTGAATAAGGTTATTAAATATTGATTAGTACCTAGTCAAGTTTCTGGAACATCCACTATCCAGATACCATATATATTTATTGGTACTATTTAAATAGGGTTCCTTATATGTGTTTGTCATGAAACACATGCTAGAAATGTTGTTTTTATCTTTTATACATGAATTAGAGTTTCTTGATCTATCCTCAGTGGAACTCAGAGTGGGTTTCATGAAATTATTTAGCCTATTTCCTTTTCCTCATAAATTTTCATGTACTTTAATGTAGGAAATTTATCCTTTATGTGTCCTTTCTTTTTGATCTCATAACAGGTCACTTCACATGTTTGATTCTCTTTTTCCCTATTTCATTTTTGATAATACATTACTCCAGAATTTGTCTCTTTAAAGAATTTCTCCTCCCTATATTTTTTCCTGAATCACTTGGATAGGTGAGACATTACTTCATCAGTGTTCAAGGGTAATTCATCAATAATTGAACTATTATATTTTATCTTTTATTTTAGTTTTGAGTCATAAATCTTGAAGGCCATTGACTTTCTCTTAGGTCCATCTCATTCTTCTTTGTTTACTTGAAATTCTTCCTAATAAATCATAAGTTTTACAATAATCTCTTTAAAAGGAAACTCACTTATGTCACATGATTCTCTAATTAAAACAAAGGTTCTTATCCACCTATCACACTATAAACAAATGTTGTTTCCTGGGGGGGGGGGTTCACATCAATTTTGAAAACCACCCCTAAATGTTTTATCGACAAAAAATATAGTTGTGGGTTTTTAACAGCGGTTGTTAAAACGGACGATAAATGTTTTTTAAATATTTTTTTTTTCAAAAATAAATTCTAATTTTTTTATCAGTGGTTTTTTAAAAAACCACTGAGAAATATCATCTTTTTTTAAAAAACTACCTCTAATCAAAGGAAAAAAATTAAAAAAAATATTTATTTATGATTTACGATTTATTATTTACTCTCATATATATTTTTTATGTATAATTTAAATAAATTATAATTTTTTAATTAATATATTTATAATTATTAGTGAATAATAATTTGAAACTTAAAACAAATGTTCCATAAGTTGAAAATCATACTTCAACATCAATTGACCATAACTTTTGATATGAGAGTCCATTTTAGCTTCACAACCAGTCAAATCGAAGATCATAAAATAAAATAAAACCACATTAGATTTAAATTTTGTAATAATTAAAAAAATAAAATTTATTATAGTTTCAATAAAATTAAAAAATAAAACTTGAACTTCAAACGACTATAACTTTTCATCCCGGTGTCCATTTGGGCTCCATCACAAATCAAATCGAAGCGTATGATGAGCTCTATGAGTTTTTTTTCTAGTTTTTCATCCCCAAATGGCCCATGACGCCTTCAAAACTGAGTGTTTAGTTAGGGTACCCCAATTTTTTAACATTTGATGAATTTTCAGCCGCGTTTAAGGGGGTCTTATTGCCTTTTTTGGTGGGGATTGAATTTATTTTTTTTAAAATGTTTGGGTCAAGGCCTCATTTTTTATTATTAAATAAATGGCCTCTTTTTATGATTGGGTAAAGTGGGACCCATTACAGAGCCCATAGTCCCGGAGGCATGAAAGCCCAAATACAAGGCTCGGAAGCCCATTTTTTGGCCCAAAGGGCCCTTTGGTGAATAGTTCTACTACAATAGCCGCTACTGTACCGCCACCATTAAAGTTTCTGCTACAGTGCCTCTGCTGCTACAGTTTCACCGTTGTTATAGTCTACCATTGCTACAGTACTGCTCAAGGGATTACATTCATATTGAAAACATGGTTTTGAAATTTTATCATTTTTCACAATGTAGTTTTACTTATAATTAAATATATGCACATTTTCTTTTATTTACTTATAATAAATCACTTGTATAAATAAATATTTACATAGAAATGTATTTTTAAGTATATAAACCAAATGGAAATAATTTTTTTTATTCATTTCATTTAAAATAAATAATTATCGATTACATATATATATATTTAAATATTTATACATATTTATGTTTATATATTTTATATCCTATATATGTAGATATATATAGAAGAATTTATATTTACTTATGTTTATATATATATATATTTATATTAATATACAATTATATATTTGAGTGTGTTTATATATATTTATGTAACATAAATATGTATTTAAATATATTTATGTAAATTTTGTTATAAGTATATATATTTATAGATATTTATATCCATTTATTATTTTATTATTTATTATTTATTATTTATTCAATTATTAATGATTAATGATTAATTGTTATTAATTATTTTTATATTTTTTATTATTGATTTATTTTTATTATTAATTTACAGTTAAATGAATTTCTAATAAATATTTATTATTATCAATCAATTAATTAATTAATTAATTATCTATTAATTATCTATTTATTATTTATTATTTATTGTTTATTTTTATTTATTAATATTTATTAATCATTTATTTTTTTATTACTTATTGAATATTTATTTATTTACTATTTTTTTATTTAGTATTTATTTAATATTCAATTTTATTTATTTATTACGTATTTATTATTTATTATTTATTGTTTATTATTTATTTAATATTTATTTAATATTTAATAATTATTTATTTGTTATTTATTTATTGAGTTTTTTATTATTATCATTTATTTATTATTATTTATTTATTATTTATTATTTATTTATCATTTATCATTTATCATTTATCATTTATCATTTATTATTTATTAGTTATTTTTTATTACCATTCATTATTTATTATCATTTATAATTTATTATTATTTATTTATTTATCATTTACGTAATATTTATGTATTATTTATCATTTATCATTTATTATTTATTATTTATTATTTATTACCATTTATTATTTATTATCATTTATTTATTATTTATTTATTTATTTATCATTTTTGTAATATTTAATTATTATTTATTTATTATGTATTTATTATTTATTTAATAATTATGTATTGTTTATTTATTATTTATATATTATCTATTATTTATCAATTTATTAATTATTCATTACTCTTTTATTATAAATTCATTATTTATTATTATTTAATATCATTATTTTTTTATTTGTATATGTATAAGTATATTACATACTATTTACTCACTAGATAAAGAGCTTGCTGGAGTGATAAAGTCTTTACAATATATCCAAGAGGTAAGGGGTTCAAATCTCTCCCAGCACATATATTGGCCAGATTTATGCATGACATGCATGGAATATGCATGCATGGTTGGATAAATAATAAGTAATATTAATAAATAAATAATAAGAAAATAATAATAAGTAAATAATAATAACTAAATAGTAATAATAAATAATAATAATAATAATAATAATAATAATAAATAATAAATAATAATAATAAATAATAATAATAATAAATTAATTAATTAATTACATAAATAAAAAAATTAAAAAAAAAACAAAACAAAAAAACCGCCGCCAAACGAAACACCGTGAAATAAAAAATCGCCACCCAAAAAGTACTGTGAAATGATTCCTAACACACAAATACACGACGCTTTTAAAAAGCATCCTGCATTATTTAGGAGAGGTTTAAACCACCACTAAATGCTTAAAAATCACCGGGAAATGCTTTTATTTTGTAGTGTAATCAGGTAGACATCTTAAAAGTTGAATCACTTTATCTTTGTTTTCTATTTATTTCCCAAGTTCATACATGGTGTTGATGATTTTATTGAACCTGAGATACATATCAGAAATGGATTTTCTGATTTCATTTTAAATGTATCATATTTAATGGTATAAGTATTTAAGAGAATCTATTTAACAATGGAAGTTCCTTCATGAGAAATAGAAAGTGTGTAAAATATTTTAAAAGTAGTAGAATAAGAAGTTATTCTATTAAATTAATCATATCATAATGCATAGTATAATGAATTCATGGTTTTATAAATTTAGTCAAATGCGGCCTTAGTGGAATTGCGTCATTATGCTCTAGCAGCTTTGGGCTTTTCATATTTTTCCTCAATTACGATCCAAATATCAAAACCCATGATCTCTATATGGATTTTTATTTTGATCTTCCATTTAGTATAGTTAGTTCCATTAAAGTAAGGAGGCTGGTTGGTGGAAGTTCCTTCTTATCTATTATTATCCATAAAGACAAAAGTTTAGAATGAATAGAAATTTTGATCTTTTAGAAATACTAGATCATAATTTAAAAGAAATAATAAATCATCTGATTCCAAATGTTAGTTGGAGTGGAACACTCAAGAGAGGGGTGAATTAATTTTCCAATTAATTTTTTTTCTAAAATGGATTTAAACCTTAAATACCCCAGTTTAATAAAAATGTCCAATTAAATAAAATTGTAGAATCATATAATTTGATCTTTTCAAAAAGCTTCTCATCAACTCTATCACAACTCAATTAAGAATAATTTTAAAATTATTTTTATATTTTTAAATAGATTTACTTGAATCAAACAAAGTACATAAAACAAAAATTATAGTCAACTATGAAAGTACTATTTTTCTATTATGGTTTTGAAAACAGATACTAGTTTGTTTTAAAATAAAGTGAAACAAAATAGATAAAAGACAGAGGAAATAAACAAGGGCTTCAGTCTCAAGCCAAGAACTAATACCATCCACTTAGAAATCACCCACTTCCAAGTAGTTTATTAAATAATAAACTGGCCCACAACCTGGATTGAGTTTTATAAAATAGTATAGAAGGCTATCTAGGATACATAGAGTATCTTACATATTTTTACATGGGAGATATGAATGAAAAACAACTGCACACATGCATTTCAGGCTACACAACATCTTCCACAGTTCCATATGGGAGTATAGATAGAAAAAATTAAAGAGGTTGTACCTTAATCTCTAATAAAATAGAAGATTATGTGTTAAATAATAAATAGAGTATAATGAACTCAACTCAAAATATAAGCTAGAATAGAAAGATAAAGTAATAGAAAGTAAGAATATTTGATGCATATCAGTATGATCAACCTCAATTATTCAGTTATCCTTGAAATTGTCTTTGAAAGAACTTAACCATATTTGTATAGGAATTTTATAAAAATAGAGTATCGTGGATGTCCTAGATATCCTGTAACATCCTGGTTTTTGGAAAGGTGTGTTTTTGTTATGTTTTGGTTGAATCCCTTGTTCCGAGTTTCAAGGGATGTCTTCTGAAAGTATAAGAGGCCTTGGGGGTGTTTCAGGGGCTCAAGGCACAAAAGAAAGGAAAACTGGGAAAGACAGGCCAGGGCGCACGGCCAGGGAAAACCGTGTGGCCTTCCTAGGTAAACCGTGCAACCCTTCTCCTCTGGGCAGTAGCATGCGCACGGTTTGCACACGGTTTGTCAAACCGTGCAGCTAAACTGTGTGGCCTCTTAAAGTTGGGAAAAATTACAAGTTTGCCACTTTGGGCTTTTAAACTCCAACTCGGGATTTTCCTCCATTCATCCCCTCTCAACCCTAGTGATGAACTTGGACGACCCAAGCTTCCCAAGGGTGGTTCTCCTTCAATTCATGGCCGTTTAGAGCGCCGTTGGTTGCGGATCGAAGCTCCAGGTAAGGCTAATCCCATCCTTGCTTCTATTTTTGGTTTAGGGTTTGGACCTTCTATCCCTCTTGTTCTGAAGCTCTAAAACTCTATCTTTTGGGTGAGTTTTAGGTTGAAGCTCCAAAGGCTGGTCAGATCAAGGTCTAAGGACTCGATTGAAAGTGCGTTCAACCGCGATTTCAAGGTAGGTGGTTTACAAGGGATATCCCATAGTTATTTCGGTATTTGTGCATGTTTCGTTGTGTTGTTGTTTCCCCTTGGTTGTGTTTGAATAACCTTGGCATGTTTGGTAATAATGGTGTTTGAAATGGAAAATGGGAACCCTCACGATCCCCATGGGATGTGTTGGGATTGACTTGACCTAATTTAGGGCCATCCATGGGATGCGCTGGCTTTCCTCGTAATTAGGGATTGTTATTAAACAAGTGACCTTGTTGTAATAAATGGTAGAGCCTTTGATGAACATATTGGCATGACTGGTTGAATTTGGAATAGTAGTTAGGTGATGCACCTAGACTTGGCAATAACCTAAGGGTTATTTGGTATGGGTTGAATGGTTAGTTCATGGAAATGATGAACGTGTTAAATGGGTTAATGTGTAAATTTAATAAAGACCATAATGTGATGGATTATGGGTTTAGTGTTGAATGCTTATTGAGATAAGCATAACACATGGGAATTGGGTGAATGGTTAAATGATTTGAAATGGTAAGGTGTTAATGGGTTAAGGCATAATGTGAATTCCCGCGTGGTTTATTGTGAATGGTGTTTGACTAAGGGAAATGGTATGTTGAGTTCATGGTTATATATACAAGCATGTGCACATGGCTTGGTAGAGTGGGGTATGACTTGAGGATCTATGCCCACAGGTCGAGTGAAGACTAATGCTCTAAACTCCACCCTAAATCCACGGGTTAGGAATGAGGACTGAGGATCTATTATCCTAACGGTTGCATCCACCCGAACTGAGGCTTCGAGGTGAGGATATGATTATCATGAGGGGGTTAGTCCTAGTGATATAGGATAAATATGTGTTTACCCTCTTTCTTGTGATTGTTGGTCGTAGACCCATGTAACATAGTGTATGTGATTAACCCATGGAAATGTGATGATATGTTAAGTGATGATAATCAGTGTGAATGAATGGTAATGGAAGTGGAAATGGATTTGACTCTGAACTGGTTAACGGAAACTTAAATAATTACTTGGAAATTATCATTCATATTCCTTTTGAATGCACTACTTGTTTATATAGGATATTTTGTAGACACCATTGGTGGTGGCCTACTGAGTTGTACTCACACCCTGCTCGGGCCGTCGTTGGGTACCCGAGAAGACTTCATGGTTTCAGGTCAGGAGAAGGGCAAGGGTCCTTTCTAGATAGTTGAGTGGACATGGGTAGAACTTGGTGGAGGATCCGGACTTGGATTCGGGACTATTTTGATGATTTTGGATGTTGTACTTATTTTGGGCTTTTGTTCACTTTTTCACTTGTAGCATGACATGGCATGTTTATTGTTGTAAATGGTTGTTATACATGTTCCTCGTTTATTGGTTATTGTTTCCACTATTTGGTTTATTTATGTTTTGGATTACTCTGATAAAAAGGGGTTATAGTCTCCCCACTTGACTCCATAGACCCCCACTGCTAGTCGGCAGCCTTTGGCATATGGGGAGGTGCGCTTAAGGTCATTTAACCACCCGAATCGGAGCACCGATTTAGTGGTTTCCGGGTCGGGGACGTTACAAAGTGATATCATAGGAGGTCTTTCTTCTTCTTCTCTAAGGTCTTGTTATTTGGGATAGGTTGCCAAGGGTTAAGATGTGTCGGGCCTTGGTAATGAGCTCATGCTTGGGAGTAGCTAACCCACGTACGGGGGAAAACCCAAGTCACCCTGGGTGGGAAATGTTGTTCTTGGTTATGTGTTGTTACAGTTGATGATATTTCACCATTGGATGATGCACATGTGGTTTGATGTGACTATTTTATGATATTTGGCTCATTGCCTTAACGGCACAAGGATTTTCATTCATACATCATTGTAGGCACCTAGGGAGATAGGTGGCATGTATCGTGTTAGGCACACGCACGGGATGGGTGTGTGAGGTAGGAAGGTAGGGTGCATCATGCATTTCATGAAACTAAGAAATAATGAGAAGAGTAAAATAAAAGAAGTGGGTAAAGGATGTTTAATGAAACATAAGGGTTTGAAACAAAGTGGAAAATGTTTTGTAAAATGTTGTGTGAGTTTGGTGGTAGTGCATGGTTGTTTACCCCATGTGAACTATGGCCCATGGTAGGGATGGTCGGGGCGGTGAATTTAAGGTGATAATGTTGTTAAATTAGCATATGAAAATGGGTTTTTGTAGCTAGTAAAGATCTTTTTGAGGAACTCGTGGAAGTTTTAATGTTTGCATGCTAAATATCGTGTTTGAAAATGTAGAGAGATGCCACCCTGATGTCGATTACCAGTTGGGAAATGGGAGGATGTTGCTGAGAACACTCCTCCGGTAGAAGAGCATGAAAATGTGGTGATCAATGAAGGTAGAGAAGACCAGTTCCAAGAGAACTTGGCTCGCCTTATGCAGATGATGGATCAGGACCCAGGGCGGGTTGCACCGAGTATGTTTGAGCTGACAAGGGAGTTCCAGCTGCACTACCCTCTGACCTTCACCAGAGATGGTGGGCCAGAGGTAGTAGAGTTATGATTAGAGTCTGTCCAGATGATACTGGATCATCTGGAGACCCCTGTTGAAAAGTGAGTAAAGCTGGCCGTTTACATGTTGCGGGGTCAGTCAAGGCGTTGGTGGGACATTTAGGCTCATACTGAGCAGGCTGAGGGGATGTTGTGGAACATTTTCTAGGAGAAGTTTCTAGATCATTTTTCACCCAGCGACTTTGAGGTAGGAGTGGGATGCAGAGTTTATAAGCCTGACTTAGGGATCGCTATCGGTGATGGACTATACTAGTCGCTTCACTGATTTGCGATGCTTAGTCCCAGTGTTAGCCGGGGATGAGGCAGCGATAACAAGGCGTTTCTAGGATGGGTTGAGGCATGAGATTAGGTCTCAAGTGAATATCTTCCGCTTGAATAAGTTTTCATAGGTGATGGATCATGCACTCATCTCTGAAGGGGAATTGAAGGGATATTCGGGTGGTGGGCTTGTCATGCCAGCTGGGTGGACAAGTGGTGCATCTTCCGAAGGTTGGAAGCACTGTTTAGAAAGTTTCCAGCAAGGTGGTCAGAAGAGGGTGTCATCCTCTCAGAGTGGGAACCAAGTGTTTTGTTATCAGTGCGGTAGGCCAGGGCATATGCGTGGTTAGTGTCCTCGACCTCCAGTTGAGTGTCATTCGTGTGACAGAATGGGGCATGTGCAGAGGTTCTGTAGGAACCCTCGGCAGAAGGGTGAGCATAATGAGGAAAATCAGATACCAGATACGTGAAGGAGATCAGTTACCCCGTATCAGGCAAGCAGTTGGAGCTCCACGAGCTGTACTGGCAGGGGTGGTGGACGTGGAACTCCAGGGCAAGATCGCCCACGCCAGCAGAGTAGTGCGGCATAGGGTGTTTAGGATAGAGCCCAGGGTAGAGGGGAAATTCAGCTTCAGGTTGTTAAGTTTGCACCTGGTGATGGTGAGGTCGGACCGTCAACTGTTCGAGGTAAGATCCTTATAGCTTCTACGTTTTCTAGTGCATTGTTTGAAACAGGTGCCACACACTCTTTGGTTTATACTCAACTTGTGGTAGTGTTGGTATTACCTGTGGAGGGGGTGTGTGGAGTTATGTCAATTAACACCCCATTGGGAGTGCATGTTGAGGATATCAAGCAGTGCAAGGGATATGCCTTGGAAGTTGGTGGGTATCCTTTCCTATGGGACTTGTTCGTTCTCAAGATGTCAGGTTTTGACCTAATATTGGGAATATATTGGTTGGTGTTGTATCAGGCACATATAGACTGTTATCGTCGCATAGTATCAGTCAGGTCGCTTGAGGGTGACATTTATGTCCACCATGGAAAATGAGATATTTGAGCGGGGCGTGCAGGGCCATTTTGTCAACAGATGAGTGGACTCATGGCTCAAGTGGTATGTCTCATGCTTGATGATGATGAGGGAGGGAAACAATATAATTTTTTTCCTATTGTGGATCGGTTTCAGGACGTGTTTCCTAAGGATTTCTCGGGGTTACACCCCGAGAGGTATGTTGAGTTCATGATCGAGTTGCTGCTGGGAGCGGAGCCAGTTTCTATTCTTCCATACCGAATGGAACTGGCAGAACTCCAGGAACTGAAGGTTCAGCTTGAGTAGTTGAAGCATAAGGGGTTTATCCGTCCTAGTACGTC
The DNA here is from genome assembly GCA_963277665.1 of Viscum album. Lineage (NCBI taxonomy): Eukaryota > Viridiplantae > Streptophyta > Magnoliopsida > Santalales > Viscaceae > Viscum > Viscum album. The sequence continues at coordinate 982,099,040 of OY728167.1, forward strand.
TCCTTGGGGATCTCCTGTGCCTTTTGCGAAGAAGGCTGATGGGTCGTTAAGGTTGTGTGTTGACTATCAGAAGTTGAATCAAATGACGGTGAAAAATCGGTACCCTCTTCCAAGAATTGATGACATGGTTGATCAGTTGAGGGGTGCATCGATGTTTTCTAATATTGATCTAAGGTCAGGTTATCACCAAATGAGGGTGAGATCTTCTGACGTACTGTTGACAGCTTTCCAGAGTCTGTACGGGTTGTTTGAGTTTGTGGTAATGCCTTTCGGCTTGACCAATGCACCGACGGTGTTTATGGCTTTGATGAACCAGATATTTCATCCCTATCTAGATCGGTTTGTGGTTTTCTTTGTTGATGATATCTTAGTGTACTCGAAAACTCACGACGATCATGCCCAACATCTTGACATCGTCTTGGGTATGCTAAGAGAGCACCGGCTATACGCCAAGCTATCGAAGTGTCAATTCTAGATAGGTGAGGTGCATTTTATGGGTCACATCATCTCGGAGGCAGGTGTGATAGTGGATCCATAGAAATTGCAGGTAGTTGTATCTTGGGAGCAGCCCAAGGGTGTTTCTGATGTTCGGAGTTTTCTGGGTTTGGCCGGGTATTACCAAAGGTTCATTCAAGATTTCTCTCGCTTGGCAGCACTACTCTCGGGCTTGACCAAGAAAAGAATCTGGTTCGAGTGGTCTGAGGCTTGTGAGTACGCCTTCCAAGAGTTGAAGAAGCGTTTCATGACCACACCTATCTTGATCTTACCTGAGCCGGGTAAGAAGTACATCGTATTTTGTGATGCGTCTAGAATCAGACTTGGGGCTGTGTTGATGCAAGATGAGCGGGTTATGTATTATGGGTGGAGGCAGTTGAGACCCCATGATCAGAACTATCCCACTCATGATCTTGAGTTGGCTGCAGTAGTGTATGCCTTGAAGTGCTGGAGGCACTATCTATTAGGAGAATGATTTACCGTGTTTACCGACCATAAGAGCCTAAAGTACATCTTCTCACAACGTGATCTGAATCTTTGGTAGTGAATATGGGTTGAATATCTCTAGTCTTTTTGACTTTGAGTTGGTGTACACACCAGGAAAGGGAAACAATGTTGCTGATGCTCTGAGTAGGAAGGTTCAGAATTAGGTGGTTTAGGAGTCCAGCACCGAGTGGAAGGTGATGGATTTTTTTTCAGAGATACACATGAAGGTACAGGAGGATAGTGTTCAGGTCACTCTTGCTTCCTTAACGATGGAGTCGACACTTTTGAGTCGAGTTAAGGAAGGTTAGCTTGATGATCCTGAGTGTTTGATCATGAAGGAAAAACGTAAATGTGGGGAGATACCTTCTAGTTGGGTCGTCGACGCGGAAGGTGTTGTTCGGGTTCGGGATCATGTGGTTGTGCCAAAGTGTGTGCAGGAAGAGTTGATGTGTGAGTTCCATGCATCAAAGTGGGAAGTGCATCCTTTTTTGACCAAGATGTACCGTGATCTCCGAAGGCAGTTTTGGTGGCCTAGAATGAAGAAGGAAGTTGCGGGCTTTTTGGCATGGTGCCTTACCTGTCAGCAGGTGAAGGATGAGCATCAACACCCAGGTGGTTTGTTGCATCCATTCCCCATTCTGGAATGTAATTGGGATGATGTAATAATGGATATTGTCATGGGTCTTCCAAGGATGCCGCAGAAGAATGATGCAATTTGGGTGGTTGTGGATCGGTTAATGAAAGTGACTCATTTCTTACCGATTCAGGAGACCTTTACAGTCGACCAGTTGGGTGAGATGTATGTTTGGGAGATAGTGCGGTTGCATGGTGTTCTGCGAACCATAGTTTCAGACTGAGATCGGCATTTCACATCGCGTTTCTGGCAAGGGTTGCAGAAGGTTCTTAGTACACAGGTGTTTTTGAGTACGACTTTCCACCCACAGACGGACAGGCAGTTGGAGCGTACGATCCAAGTGTTGGAAGACATGTTAAGAGATTGTGTCTTAGAATTTGGTGGTTCTTGGTAGAGGCACCTATCGTTAGTTGAGTTTTCCTATAATAACCGTTTCAGACTACGATTTAGATGGCACCGTTTGAGGCACTCTATGGGAGGCCATGTAGATCTCCGTTGTGTTGGCTAGAGGCCGGTGAATATGAGTTTTTGGGGCTAAGTCTCGTGTAGGAGACTTTAGAGAGAGTTAAGTTGATCAGGAAGCGGATGGATATGGCTCAGAGTAGGCAGAATTCATATGCAGATCAGAGGTGTAGACCTCTTGAGTTTGCAGTGGGTGATAAAGTGTTCCTTCAGGTGTCGCGAAGGTTGGGTCACCATCGGATTCAAAAGCAGGGTAAGTTGGTGCCTAGGTATATGGGACCTTTTGAGATTATGGAGAGGATCAGACTAGTGGCTTACCGATTGGCTCTTCCACATCGGTATGGTGGGATGCATGGTGTGTTTCATGTGTCTCAGCTTCAATGATATCATCCTGGCCCATCTCACGTGGTTGATGTTGAGGATGTGAAGCTTGAGGCTGATGCATCCTTTGAGGAGCATCCGGTTCGTGTGGTGGATCGTAGTGAAAGGATCTTGCAAGGAAAGGTTATGCAATTAGTGTGAGTACTATGGTAGCATGGGAAAGTTCAGGAAGAAACTTGGGAGCAGGAATCGGATGTGCGGGATCAGTGTCCCGAACTCTTCTCTTCGGTGGAGCAATGAGGCTTGGGAACTCAGCTCGAGGACGAGCCATTATAAGGTGGGGAGGTTATAAGATCCCATTTTTTGGAAAGGTATGTTTTTATTATGTTTTGGTTGAATCCCTTGTTCCGGGTTTCAAGGGATGTCTTCTTAAAGTATGAGAGGCCTTGGGGGTGTTTCAGGGGCTCGGGGCACGGAAGAAAGGAAAACTGGGCAAGACATCCCAGGGCGCATGGCCTGCGCACGGCCAGGGAAAACCGCACGGCCTGCCTAGGTAAACCGTGCAACCCTTCTCCTTCGGGTAGTAGCATGGGCACAGTTTGCACATGGTTTTTCAAACCATGCGGCTAAACCGTGCGACCTCTTAAAGTTGGAAAAAATTACAAGTTTGGCACTCCGGGCTTTTAAACCCCAACTCAGGATTTTCCTCCATTCATCCCCTCTCAACCCTAGTGACAAACTTGGCCAACCCAAGCTTCCAAAGGGTGTTTCTCCTTCGATTCTTGTCCTTTTAGAGCGCCATTGGTTGCAGATCAAAGCTACGGGTAAGGCTAATCCATCCTTGCTTCTCTTTTTGGTTTAGGGTTTGTACCTTCTCTCCCTCTTGTTCTGAAGCTCTAAAACCCTATCTTTTGGGTGAGTTTTAGGCTGAAGCTCCAAAGGTTGGTCAGATCAAGGTCTAAGGACTCGATTGAGAGTGCGTTCAACTGCAGTTTCGAGGTAGGTGGTCTATAAGTGAGATCCCATAGTTATATGGGTATTTTTTCATGTTTAGTTGTGTTCTTCTTTCCACTTGGTTGTGTTTTGAATAACCTTGGCATGTTTGGTAATAATGGTGTTTGAAATGGAAAATGGTAACCCTCATGATCCCCATGGGATGTGTTGGGATTGACTTGACCTAATTTAGGGCCATCCATGGGATGTGCCGGCTTTCCCCGGACTTAGGGATTGTTATTAAACAAGTGACCTTGTTGTAATAAATGGTAGATCCCTTGATGAACATGTTGGCATGATTGGTTGAATTTGTAATAGGAGTTAGGTGATGCACCTAGACTTGGAAATAACCTAAGGGTTATTTGGTATGGGTTGAATGGTTATTTCATGGAAATGATGAATGAGTTAAATGGGTTAATGTGTAAACTGAATAAATACCATAATGTGATGGATTATGGGTTTAGTGTTGAATGCTTAGTGAGATAAACATAACACATGGGAATTGGGTGAATGGTTAAATGATGTGAAATGGTAAGGTGTTAATGGGTTAAGGCATAATGTGAATTCTCATGTGGTTTGTTGTGAATGGTGTTTGCCTAAGGGTAATGGTATGGTGAGTTGATGGTTATATATATAAGCATGTACACATGGCTTGGTAGAGTGGGGTATGACTTGAGGATATACGCCCACAGGTCGAGCGAAGAGTGATTCTCTAAACTCCACCCTAAATGCACGGGTTAGGAATGAAGAATCAGGATTTATTATCCTAACGGTTGCATCCACCCGGACTGAGGCTTTGAGGTGAGGATATTATTATCATGAGGGGGTTAGTCTTAGTTAGATAGGATAACGATGTGTTTACCCTCTTGCTTGTGATTGTTGGCCTTAGACCCATGTAACATAGTGTATATGATTAACCCATGGAAATGTGATGATATGGTATGTGATGATAATCGGTGTGAATGAATGGTAATGGAAGTGGCAATGGATTTGACTTTGAACTGGTTAATGAAACCTTAAATAATTACTTGGAAATTATCATTCATATTCCTTTTGCATGCACTACTTGTTTATACAGGATATTTTGTATACACCGTTGGTGGTGGCCTACTGAGTTGTACTCACACCCTGCTCGGGCCACTGTTGGGTACCTGAGAGGACTTCATTTTTTCAGGTCAGGAGAAGGGCAAGGGTCCTTGCTATATAGTTGAGTGGACATGGGTAGAACTTGGTGGAGGATTCAGACTTGGAGTCGGGACCATTTTGGGGATTTTGGCCATTGTCCTTATTTTGGAGTTTTGTTCACTTTTTCACTTGTAGTATGACATGGCATGTTTATTGTTGGAAATGGTTGTTATACATGTTCATTGTTTATTGGTTATTTTTTCTAATATTTGGTTTATTTCTTTTGTGTCTTACTCTGTTAAAAAGGGGGTATAGTCTCCCCACTTGACTCCATAGACCCCCGCTGCTAGTCAGTAGCCTTTAGCGTATGGGGAGGCGTGCTTAAGCTCATGTAACCACCCGGCTCGGAGCACCAGTTTAGTGGATTCTGGGTCGGGGATGTTACATATCCCTTATTTATCAGTAGGCACTAAACTGGACAAGTAGTGTGGTAAGATAAATTTTTCATTCAGACAAATGGTCAGTGTTTTTTCCACCACCAGTACCCATATATACGAGGGGTTCCTCTAAATTTATATCATTTTAGAAAGTTCAATTTTTCATTGTGGGATAATAATAAAATAATTTGAATCCTCATACTGAGAGGCATATCTATAAAGTATGAATTTTTCTTTAATGCATACATAGAGTTATTTAATAATAGTAATTAATAAATCCATGTGCCTCTAACAAGCATTGAATTTCTCAATCTACTTGTTGGAGGAATTTAGTTTGAATTAAATTACAAATAGTGGTGGTAGACTGAACATCTGGTGGTGAAAAACTCTTGGCAGTAGAAGATATCGATAGTAGCTTGCTGAACTGGTGGTAGCAGTAGCTTCAATTAGTGGTAATAGTGCTTAGTGATAGACATACTTGGTGATAGATGCCCTTGGTGGTAGATGAAATTGCTGGTAGAAGCACTTGGAGGTATATGTATATAGGAGTAGATTCACTTGATGGCAATATATTGAAGTAGTGGCAGCAATAGCTCTTGTTAGTAGTTGATTTCAACTAATGCTTCTTGATTCAAATAGTAGTTGGTAGTCATATTAGGTTCAATCCTTATCCAATTTTAACATTTTGGCCAAAAAATAGTTGATTGTCATAAAATGTGAAACTTATTAGAAATGTAATAAAAATAATTTGGGATCATTAAAATAAAGAGGTGCTGGACTAAGTTGAAAGTTTATGAAAAAATTAATTGGATATAAATTTTTATTTATGGATTATTTACTCAGTGTTATTTATATGAGCCTTGGGGAACTATATAATAAAGAGGGAGTTAATTTCCAAGTAACTATTAATCCAATCGAATTTGAGAGCTCACATCTCCTACTTCCTATATCCTAGAGATAGAAGTCCCTTTTCCAAATGTTCAATCCACAATCTCATTCACAGATCAAAGGAATGCCATCATGGTGATCGTCGAGACATCAAAGAAACCATTAGACCCCTGTTCTAACACTTGAATTTTAATGATTGGTATTCCCTCAAACTCTTAAAGTGTGTATGGAAGATCTAGAGGTATACAAACATAAATCCTTTTAGTAACGGTAGCTGGTGATGAGTAATAGTTGAACACACCTTCAATTCAAATGAAGTAATTTTTTGTTATAATTTTTGTGTTTAAATTAATCCATGAGAGATCCTTGGACTTTTACTAAGCTCAAATCTCCAGAGAAAATGTAATAATGTTGATCCAGTGATGAAATTTTTTAAATCCTCATCCCATTTACTTCTATTTCATGCCACAATACCATCACACCTCTCCTCTAACTATGATTCAAAGATCTTCACATCAATAATATTTAAGGTAAACACTTAAAATCCTACCCCTCTTCCCTCCTCTTGACTCAACCTTCCCTCTTTGATGGTTTTCACTTATCATCAAATCTATGGTGTCTTAGGGTTTATGATAGACAATTTTTATGGATTTGTTTTTGGTTTTTATGGGTTGTCCTTTCCCCCTAGGATCCCTCTTGATGTACTAGGTGAATTTCCATTATAGGAGGAAATTTTTGATTAGTTAAAGGTGGGTGGTTCTGTATGCTATCCTTTATTATCTTTACTATTAATGTTTTATTCTTTTAAATTGGTTTATAAAGGATTATAATGGTATTATATAAATTTTTACAAATTAAATGTTAGATCCATTATGATTTAAGTGCCTATATTATAACCTAGGATTAAAAATGTTTCTTTTGGATTTAAATTGGATTTTTTATGAAATTATTGATGAAATTTCATAGTTAATAAATAATGTATATTTGATCAAAATTCATGGGAGCCTAGAGGTATTCAGGTAGGTGAACTTAGATGATATGATTTTCCAATTTACTAGACATTCTAGTGAAGTAAATGTTATATCACCATTGACTAGTGACATGTTACCACTTTCCACTAATTGAGGACACTACCCAAGTTAGTGATTTATTTTTAAGGACCCTAGAATTGGTATACATAAGGCCTTATCTCATGTGATTATATAGAAACACATATTTTTAAATCATATTCCTATATTTTATTCTTTATTTAATAGCATTTTCTTGTTAATTATTTTTAATTAAAATGATAATGGTTACTTTTATTTATTATATTAAAATAAGCATGTTTATTCTTTCAAATAAAAGTTTGATATGGAAAATTTGGTGGGATTTTATTGTGTTCTTTACTCCCACCTTGCATACACCTCCAAGTGCATGTAGACCTTTTTTTCTAATGTAAGAGAGGGAAATAAAACTCTTTGGTGATGTGGGTACTCAGGATATACATATATAGGTATATGGTGGTGACATGATGGTGGGTTGATGCCCCATGTCACATGAATATGGTTTGTGGTATATTTTATTTTTTGGTATATTTTTTAAATAGTTGGCATGTAACTTGTATCTCTATATCGACTTCCCATACCATATCTTTTGTTCTCTTTTGGTTGTTCTTATATTCCATAGATTATTTTTTTAGGTCATGATGATATTTTAATTTATTATTTTCCATTATTAAGTTTATATGTTGATGATGCTTATGACCCATTGAGGGAATGAATTTACATGGTATGGTGAGGTTATGATGAGCTCATGGATTGAACCTTATAATTGATATACCCTGGGAAAAACCATTCCCAAATTGAACATCCTAGATGCCCAAGCACATGAAATTGATCATGGGGATCTACAACACCCTTCAGGTTATCATGGGTTGGCCCATGTTACCATTTCATGGGTGGCTCAGAGCTGGTTCATGATAGTGAGTTCCATAGCCCATGTTATTGGATTATGATATCTAGGGTGTTTTAGTAGACTGAAGCTAATTGTTTTGGTACTTAAGGATGGTTGGTGCAAAGGGTCGTCTGTACAACACTCTTAGTGCCCAAACATGAGTTACCATAGGATATTTAGAATGATATTTTAGATTTTGGAATTGAATTACTTTTCATGCATACTAACCTGTGATCAGTTTACCCACTGAAATGTGTATTGGATATTGTGAGGTTCCCACTTTTCCACTAAAAGTGGTTTAATGAAAATAAAAAAAAATGATTTGTAGGATAGTATGAAGACTATGCACTCGGGACATGTCTATGAGAGTGTGTGAATTGTTATGTACCCTTTTTTATAATTTATTTGTTTGTTAAATAAATGTTTGTGAATTTAATTTATTATTTAGTTATTTGTTTTGATAGTTTTCAATTTTTTTTATTTTTTGTAGTTGCATGCCTCTATGAAAACCCCCTACTAACCCTAAAGAGGGATAAGTGGATAATTGTTTTTTAGAAAACCCACAATTTGATCAAAACTCTATAGAGTAAGTTGTGATAATGGTTTGAGCCATAGAATAATGATAGGGTTCAATACCCACTCAAGCTAAATGAGTGGGAATGATCTTGAATTAGGAAAAATATTAGGAGTTCCTTCAGCATAAGACTCCTTTATTCTGAGGAGGCAATGATACTAAAAATTTTTAGGATTGATTGGAAAATATTGAGAGTATCTTCAAGTTCCTAGATATGCCCAACCCTTTTAAGGGGTATTTCACTTATCTTATCCTTGATGGACCTAACATGTGATGAAAAAATTCAATTTTTCAAGCAATGAATCATGAGGGTATAAAATATTACAATTTCAAATAATCCTTCTCCCATTATTTTTATCAAAATACAATGGATTTAGCGAAATCCATAGAGTTAATAAGCCTTACCTAGGGTGATCAGAAATTCATGGAGTATTTTAATCACTTTTACAAGATCATCCACTTTTCACCAAATATAGTTAAAAATGATAAATTAAAAGACTAGAGTTTTAAAATAGACCTTCATCCTGATATATGGTTGTAAGTCTTCTTTTTGAATCTTTCATCTTATGCAGAAGTGACAGATGAATATCTCATGGTTAAAATTGACCAAGATGGTATGCCAGGACTAGTGGGGACTTATTTCTTACCAATTAGAAGTGATAATATCTTATTAGAAAAGAATATAAAGCACAATAATCTAAGTAGAGGTGGTAGCATGAGTTTTTAGTCCATGTCCCCATTGGCCTCTTCTACTCCTCTTGGGAGCAAGGGTCCCATATGTCATTATTGTGGAAGGGAAGGTCACCTAAAACCTGTAGGTTAAGAGACACAAAAGGATTTCCATAATTTTAGTATTTTTAGAAATATATAGAGGTTTACAGAGTGAATGTTATAGGAAGGAGTGGAGTGGGGTCCTTGAATCCTAGATGATACCGGACATAGTTTGAAACATCGAGGGAGGGTGGATCTTATTCCTATAGTTGTGGAGGAATAAGTGGATCGCATCATGAGAAGATCCATTTTAGAGTGTAACCTCATGCCAATGGTTTGACTCACAAATAGGTATAGAGCACAACTTCATGTGGTGGATCATGGCTTCACCGAATCTAAGGTGGGACTAGCTATAGTGATAGGTATGGTTCTTATAGATTCAACTATGAAAGTTTCCTTAATCGATACTAGTGACCCTCACTCTATTATCTATGCTCAAACCATGGATTTCATAAAATTTCAAATGTTTCCTATGACTTAATCTATGGAAATATGGAATCCTTTAGGAAAGAAGGAGTGTAGTCTCTAGTATACCTCTTATGTCATTACATTCTCTGATACTCATGCTGGGAATGAGTTTATATGAAATTAAATTTTAAATGGATTGTATAAAGAACATTAAGGTTCACATATAATTCTATCATAGGAGGGTTTCCTTCAATACCCATAATGGGAAAGCTCATCTATTCCAAGGGGAATGTGATCCATGATCAAGCTGAGTGGGACCCCTAATTTTCGAAGTGGGTAGACTCTTATACCAAGTGTCTTCTTTGCTATGGGGTGATGATGAGGGGAATATAGGGAGTGTGTTACCTCCCATTGTTTGAGATTTCATAGAAGTTTTTCTAAAGTATTTTTTAGGGTTTTATCAAGACCGAGAGGTCAAGTTCTCTATTGGCCTATTTTGGGGAACATGAACCCTATATTTTTCATCTTACCATATGGATCTAGCAGAATTGAAAAAATTTACAATAAAACTGGATGATTTAGAAGACAATATATTTGATGATTTATTTGATCAATTGAAATGGTAATTATAATTTTCTAAGATATAAATATGGCTAGGATATCAAAATATTAGGATGAGAGAGGCTGACGCTCCTAAGACATCATTTTGAAAAATATATGTTTAATATAAATACCTTGTAATGTCATTTAGTTTTACTAAAACTCTTACAATATTCAAGGATTTAATGAACAATATAATTCATTGGTATCTCGATCTATTTTTACTAGGTTTTTTTGGATAATATATTGATATATTTTAAGTTTGAAGAGGAACTCAATTATCATTTAATGTCATTTTAGGGATTATTCAAGATCATCGACTCTATAACAAGATATCTAAGTGTAAATTTTGGATTTGAGAAGTGAAATTATTAGGTAATATAATATCCAAATAGAGAATCTCGATTAATCCTAAAAAGGTGAAATAGATATTTATAGGATTAGTATGTTACTACTGGTGATTATTTAGGGATTTATCTAAAGCTTGCGTATATTTTGACAACACTCACCTAAAAGGGAGTCAAAATTTTATTGACTCCTAAGTGCCAAGAATTTTTTGATGAGTTTAAGTAACATTTAACCACACCCTGGTTTTGATTCTTCTTGAATATGGTTAGGGATATCTGGTTTTTAGTTATTCTTTATAAAGGGGGTTGGTTTGTTTGCTAATATAGTTAGAAAATATGGTGTCTTATGACTCTAAAAATATTTGACCACATAAAATAAAATACATGAACCACAACCTATAATTGGACATAGTTATGTATGTAATTAAATTTTTGTGCAAATGCCTATTTATTGAGACTTTTTTAGTGTTTATTAATTATAAAGGTATAAGTTAATATTTATCTCATATTGGCCTAAAACTTAGGTAGAGATAAAGGGAAGAATATCTAAATAAGTTTTACATTGATTTTGCATACACACTAAGAAAAAGTAATTAAATTATTGATTCTTTTAGAAGAAAGTTTCCATCTAAATATGTTAGAGAATTTAGTGAGGATTGGAATCTCATGAGTCTTATGTATAATATTCACTTAGAGGTTAGAGAGGAAGGAGATGTTTTTTATCTTGGTAATATCCAGTTGACCCCTTCACTCCATAATCATGTTTCCTAGTACAAGGTAGAGTATATTGAATGTAAACACTTTAGGGATGATTTATATAGTGGGGAGACCACTGGGGAGTGGTATCTATATTTGGGAGGCTCTCATTGCATAAGAGGTAGAATTATAGTCCCTTACTTAGTGAGAAAGGTAATTATTGATGGATTCCATTAGTACCAGTGGGATTTATACCCTATTGGAAAAAAATGTACTATAATATGAAGTAAAAATTATGGTGGTTAGTCATGAGGAGAGAATTAATATACATGGTGTCCTAGTTTTCAATTTGTAACCAGGTAAAGGAAAAACACCAACAACCTTATGGCTTGCTTCAACCCTTATCCATTCCTACTCAAAAGTGGGATAAGGTGTCCATAGACTTTATTTTTGGAGAACCAAATACCCCATGATTATGGAATTATATCTGGGTCATGATCAATTGGTTGAATAAATCTTACCACTTTATACCAATTAAGGAGATGACAAAGGTGGATGACCATGAAAAGTTGTATATGCATGAGGTTTTGAGATACCATGGAATACCATCCTCTTTAATATTTGACTGGGACTCCAATTATACATCATAGTTATTTAAGGTCCTTTAAGAGGAAATGGGTACCCAAGTGAAGCTAAGCATAACTTATCACCCTCATACATATAGAAAGATGGATTAATCTAACCAAATTATAGAAGATATACTCCAAGAATGTGTTCTTGACTTCGATGGTCCATGGGATACTCACCTGGGATAAAGAAATTTTGTTTATAATAATAGATAAAAATATTATACCTAGATATCCCAATTTGAGTCTCTCTATGGATGATATTTTTGTTTTCCTTCATGCTAGTATAAGGTAGCTGAAACCTCCCTAGTAGGACCAGCCTTGTCCAGGAGACGACCAATAAGATCCAAATGATTTGGATGTTCTTAGTGGAAGCCTAGAGTCACTATAAGTCAAATTTCAACCATCTTCATATCTATTTAGATATTTAGTTAGGTGATAGGGTCTTTCTAAGAGTATAACATTGTTTATTTTATTAGAGGCTAGGGAAGTAGGGGAAGCTCGCACTAGGGTATGTTGGTTTTTTCAAAATCATCGAGCGGCTTGGGATTCTTGTATATAGATTGGATTTTTCATCTCAGCTAAAAAAATATATAATGTATTCCATGATTTTAATCAAAGTAGTATTAACCTGACCTTTTCCATGTGATTGATTATGAATAACTCAAATTGGAACCAGATTTCTTGATTACCAAGCATCCCGTTTGAATCATTGACTTCCAAGATATGATGCTCTATAGGAAATATATTTTATTGGTTAACATGTTGTGAAAATTTGATTGTATTCAAATTAAATATGGGAGTGGGAAGCTTATATGAAAGATAAATTTCCACTTTTTTCACGGTTCAATAACCAGGTTGAATTTCAGGTAGAAGAAAGTGAGATGGTGGAGGGAATTGTCACACCCATGACCTCATTTTCAGGTATATTATATACCATTCAATTTATTTTAATCATGGTCATTAATTTTTGTGTTTTTTTATTTGAAATGATTAAAATTTGGATAAACTGGAGCTCTGACACAGTTAGAATATGGTTGGAACATGATCATTGAAAACTATACAGAAAATCTACAACAGCACTATAATTTTTAATAGAGGAATTTTGCATGGTAGGCATATGGTTTTCCATACTATGTAAGAAAATAATGTAAGTTCTCAAGTGATGGTGGTGGGACATGCATAGTTGGAACACAATTTGGAAAACTATGTGGCCAAACCATGTGGCCTCTCATAAATTATAAATATTGAAATGTCTATTCAAGGAAAACACCTAGAAACCTCCCAATCTCCATTCTTCTTAACTCTTCCATCCATCTTTGATGGTTTTTTAATTCTCATTGAATGAATTGTGACATAGGGTTTATGATAGCTGATTTTATGTCATGGGTTTTAGTTTTTATGAGTTTTATTGCCTCTATAGGATCCTTCCTAACATAATATGCGGATTTTCATCATATGTAGAAGGTTTTTCTTGGTCAATGAAAAATAGTTCTGTATTATTTCCTTTATTATCTTTACTTTTGATTCTTGTTTCTTTGAAATTAGTTTAAAAATTCTTATGATGGTATTATATATTATTTTGTAAATCAAATGAATGATATTTTGTGATGATTGGGACTCTTTTATTCCCTATGATAAAAAATGACTGTTTTGGTTTAAAATTGGATTTTCTTATGAAATGGTTAATGAAAAGGCATAGTTAATGGATAATGTATCTTTGAACAAAACTCGTGGAAAACTTGGGGGAACTTTGGTAGGTGAACTTAAATGGTACATGTTCCCTTTCCACTATCCATGCTAGTGAAGTAAATGTGATATCTCTATTGTCCAGTGACATTTTTCCACTTTCAACTAATTGAGAGTATAACCCTAGTTATTGAGTTATTTATAGGGAACCTATCTTTAGTATCCATAGGGTTTTATGCTATGGTATTATTTAAAAACACCATTTTTAAAGATTCTTCCTACATTTTTTAATATCTTTAGTAGCATCTATCTTGATAATTGTTTTTAATTAAAAGGTTAAAAGTTACTTTTAGTTATTATATTAAAACCAGCATGTTTAGACATTATAATATATGTTTGATATTAAACACTTGATGAGATCATAATTGGATCATAGCTCACACCTTGCATACATTCTCAGGTGTATACAGACCTTGTTTTTTCAGATATAGTAAATGGAAAGGTACTACTTGGAGGAAGTGGGTAATCAAGCTATACTTATCTAGGTATATAGTGGTGACATAGAAGTGGGTTTATTACCCATGTCACACAGATGTGGGTTACAATCTATTTTGTTTGATTTGGGATATTTTTTAGATAGTTGTCATATAACCTGTATTTCCATCTTGACTTCCCATCTCATAACTATTGTTCTCTTTTTGTTGTACTTGTATCATGATGATTGTTTTGTTATGTTGTAATGATATGATCATTTATTTTTTTTTTATATTTTTTAATTTTTATGATTTTTACAACCCATTGAGGAAAATAATCACTACATTATAGTGAGGTCATGCTGATATCATTGATTGAATCATATAATTGATTTATATTTGGGAAAACCATTCCCAAATGGTTCTTACAATATACCCATGAACTTAAACCTAACCATGGTGATTGGTAATTCCCTTAGAGTTAGCACAGTCCTAACTAGTTTCCTAGTTTGGGGGTGGATCAAATATGGTTCTTGATAGTTAGTATCATCACTACATAGTTATTTTCATGGAAATTATCATATTATATGATAAATCTTGGTTCAATTTCTATATTCCTCTTAAGTTATTATACTTGGATAAATCATTATATGATGATGATAACAAAGATTTTGAATACCATGTATATTAATTTAAACTATAATTACTCTATTATTTTAAGGGTGTGTTATGATTTATTTTTTTCCTAGACATGTGTATTCTGGTCATTTTAGTTGTTATAGGTGTCTGGGGTAACTTATGTTTGAGTTTTGGGGAGTAAGAAATCCCCACAACTAAAAATTATAGCTTGTAGGAATTCATAGTTTGAAACATGGTTTCACAAAGTTTTGATCTAGTATATCATGGGTTTTTCCTCTAATGGTTTAGGGTGTGAACCTATGTCCATTCTGTGAAAGTTTCTTGGGATATTTTTAAGGGGAAAGCCTATAATTTCACCTTGGATGTAACACCCTGAGTTTTTATGAATTGTTATTTTTTGAATAAATTAAAATTATTTGATCTATTATATTGCATGATATACCAAGTTTATATTATAATACACAAAACACTGAGTTTATCTTGTGGTACATTCAATATCAAGTCCCTTGATAGCTAGCGTTACACATAAGACTGAGTTTTACCGAACTACGATAAACAATTAATAATATTATTAAAAAATTATTATAGTTATCACCTAGACTTTAGAATAAAATTTATGAATAATATTTACTAAATTATGAATACATGGTCTACACATTTATATAAAATTACTTATTTTGTAATCAATTATTTATAAATGAAAGTAACAACTATTTGAAAATAAAGAAATTCCTTTTCTGAAAAACTATTTTTCGATGCAAAAACATGTTTTATCTCAATAAATTAAGAAAAATAGTTTTTATGAATGATTTTAATAATATATATATATATATATATATTATAAACTATGTAACATTTATATTATGTGTTTTATATGCAATAGATATGAATAAATCCAATTTTATGCATAAATAAATGTATTTTTTCTAAAAGGTAGTTTTGACATCGTTTAATGGAAAACTTATTTTAAGCTATTTTTTTAAAGATTTTATAAATTATATTTGAAAAAATAAATTTATTTTTTGAATGGGTAATTTAAAAATTATCTTAGGTTGAACTTTTTTTTATTTTTCTGAGAAGTTTCATTTGTGGATGAATAGTGAAAAGTAGTGAATTTTAATTGAAAACTGCATTTTCATATAATTTATTTATATAGTTAAGTTATATTTTAAAATAGTTTTAAAGTATAATTAGTTAAATTATATAAAAATAAATCCAATTTAGTTAATTTTAATCAATTTCACAATGAATTTGGATATAAAAACATTTCAAACTTTTGAACATTTTCACTTTGAAGACCCATTGTCCCGTACCGTCTGCGGAATTAATTTTAAATTAATTCTGCAACTTATATGATTGGAATTTGGAAAAATGGATTCAATATTTAGGATTATAATAATTTATAATTTATAATAATCCAAACTTATTTTTTGAGCATAATGATTAGTGAAAATAGTTAAAATTAATCACAAAAATAAAGAGAAAAATGAGTTTACTAAGGAACTAAAATTTAAACTTAAGAGAAAAAATTACATAGACACTTGTCCAAAACATATCATCTGAAAAAATTTAAACCATATCCTATATTATCTCAAAAATGGTTCATTATTTGAGGAAAATTATGTAATGGATACTTCACAATAGTGTTTACCTTTTGGTATTTATAAGAAGGCCACTCCTCTATTATAAAAGGGAATTCACTCTCCCCACATCTTTACACCTTTCAATTCCTTTGGATCGGAAAAAAAATATCCAAATATTTTCCCAAATTCCTCCTATAAACCTAGAAGAATATATTTGGGAAGAAATCCAACCAATTAAATCATTTGGTGCAAACCAAAATGAGTTACCCAAAGAAGAGGATGATCGAACAAGTATGACAAGAGTCAATACTTAAGGTAAGTGATTTCCATGTCACTTTTATTTTCCATTAGAAACAAGCCATGTTCACTAACTTTATCTTTTAGTGGTGTGTATAATGATCATGAATGTATTTTATGATTATTTTAATGATAATTATTGTGATTTACATATCCATTTGAGGATATCTATTTCACGGGGTTTATGGTTAAAATGTTACCAAAGCAGTAATGGAATTTTGTATCGATTTGACTTATTTGAGACACATGTTATGTTATAAACCTATATTCATTTATGAGGTGTATATACTTTTCATTTTACATGTTATATAATGAATATAATTCTTTCCATTATATCGTAAGCTTCGTTTAATGTTATTCTTTCATGGGGATTATGATTCAAATTTACCAAAGTGGTATGAGTTTATTGCTATAATCTCATCATTTATTTAGATTGTTTATGATTATGATTCCATTGATGAAATATTATGATCCATATCTTAAGAATTATCATGAAATTTATTCTCCTCAAAATATTCATGATATATTCATATAATTTTACCATTTTTATACTCTTTGTAACTTAAGATAATTAAGAAAGTGTTTAAAAAAATCTAACTTTACTTCTCTCTTCGGTTGGAAATCTATTTTATTCAAAAAAAGTTTTATAAAAAAGTTTTTAAATGGTATATTAATATCATTTTTAATTAAAAAGATTTTAAAAATGTTTTATGTTATAAAAAGTGTTTAAAATATTTTTCAAATCTTCATTTATAAGTTTTCAAAGTTATTTTAAAAGAAAATTATTTTCAAAATGTATTATGTTTTAAAAAGATTTTTTCAAAGGAGAAAAGATATTTTCCTCAATATTTTTTTAAATGATCTTTAAAAATTATTTTCCATCCAATAGGGCATCCTTTTATATAGTTTATTCTTTAATGGGGTAATTATCCAAGGACATAATTTTTATTATTTATTTGAATGGTTTATTTTTAAGATGAAAAGTTTTTTATGAAACCCATTTCTCTTCCATAGGTTATACCATAATAAAATGATTATAAAACCCACTTATTTTCATTGGTTATTCTTTGATGAAATTATTATGAAACCTGTATATTTTTTATAGGTTATGATATGATGAAATGTTCATCATACCCATTTCATTTCATGGGTTATGATATGGTGAATGTTTATGATCTTGTGGAACACACATGTATTATTTCATTATTTAACAGGTGGAACCAATATCTCCCTCTAACTCATTGGGTACAGATTTATATCTTGTGAGATAAAAATGGAAAACAAGTTGATGGGATTGATACACAATGGGAAACAGGTGCAACCTGATCCATAATGGGAAACAGGTGCATCCTGATCCACAATGGTAAACAGGTGCATTGTCACGAACCAGGTCGGGTCGTCATCCGACCCGGCGCCCGACTCGGTCTGCGGCAAGGCCCGAGAGGCATTCTCGATCCTCCCGGGCTGGCGACAAGCGCCAGGGCATCAACAGGGAAAGTGGGAACGATTTCACCCAATGAAAATAAATAAAGCAGCGCAAAAAAAGGTATAACAACATACTAACCTGACTACAACCAAAAACTCCTCGTGACCTCGAGATTCACTCTCCAAACCACGACCAAGTCTCACCCACGACGAACAAGCTCATGCCAATCTGCAGCAGAAACTAAAAACAAGAAAACACTATAGGAATGAGTATTAAAAATCAGTAGGTAGGCCTGACTAATTCTATTCCCAACTCACAAGCCATTAAATAAATAATTCACTAATTTCAAGTTTGAACTACAATTTATAAAAGTAAGTTTTTCTAATTATTTTTCACAAAATCAAAGTACAAACCATTTACCTTAACCATTTTCAAATATAGATTCATTTCATTAGTGTCAATGGATTTTTAGAAAGGTAAAGTGATATTTATATTTTCTAGCTTTGTACGAAGAGGATTAAACACTTCCATTTGAAAATCATTTCTAGAAAACAAGTCAAAACCAATTTATCACTTTCCAAGGAAAACAGTATATAAAAATGCACAAAAGAAATCACACAATAAGGGAAATGTAGGTGTATATATAAGCATCATAATCACTACTACAAGCAACAAAATCCAAATATACATGGGTCGAACCTAGGAGCTCGTGAACAATCTAGAACGTACCATACATGTGACTCATCCTGAAGGCATGCCCTAACTCGATGACGTCATAATGCCCATACTACTACCCGGTATAGCCCTGCATGGTCTAACCGAGGGGCCCAATCCCTATAACAGCAATAACACAGTATTCCCCTACTATGGGGCCACTAGCCAGTGCATAATATAAACTAGTGCAGCATCGTTCAAAAAAATTCACTTAAAGTGTCAGGTTCCCATGTCAACATGTAATAAAAGAAAGGGGTGATTCAACAAAGTCAATCAACCAGTAAAAACATCACACACAAATCATACAGTCAATGTACATCAAATATCACATCTGAGTCACCCCAAATAGAGTTTTCCAAAATAATTTATTTTATTAAAGTACCAAACGAGCCTTCACCAATTTTAAGGAAAATCCTTATTTCTCAAGTGAACCAAAACACTTGTTTGCACTTCAAAATAATTCATTTACCAATAAACCAAAACTACATTTAAAATTCCATGAATTATGTTTAAAGTCCAAACATGCATTCTTTCACTACTGGGTGTCCGATCATCAAGAAAATGTTTCAAGTGTCGTGTATAAAATAAACAATTCTTTTTACACCAAATAATCAATTAAAAATTAATTATCATATATTATTTTCGATTTATTAAAATTAATAAAATATCAAGCAATTAATGAATTCTGATTTTAAAGGCGAGTGTAGTGGGGGACCTACCTTGACTCGCCGCTCGATCGTGACAACATGACTCGCTTCGCACTTGCTCATAAGCACGCGCAAACCGATAACCACAGTGTCATGGACTTTCATTGACGACACGCTGCAACAACCGCAAGACTTTAAATGCCAAAAACCTTTACCCAATTCAATAAAAAAAATTAATTTTCATCCTCAATAATTATATCATAAAACATTTTAAAAAAATTATAAATAAAATTTTAAAGACCATTTACACGGATAAACAAAACACTATAAAATTTATTAAACAGTTTTCACACACGCCGCATGACTTTAAGCATCAAAACCTTTACACGATTTAATCCAAACAATTATTCACCCTTAATAATTATTTAATAAAACAATTCAAACTTTCACAGATAAATTTTAGAGGCAAAACACTGTTTCACACACAAGACCAACCCAACCCCTCCTACATGACCATACGCACACCTCACCATCTTAGGAACACAAACTGCATTATGCACACAATTAAAGAAAACCACCCGCACAGTTAAAAAAAAATACCTTTGCTATAATTAAACTAACTACCAGAAAAATTTTTCAAACAATTTTGAAATATTCCGTATGACATTAAACGCCACAAACTCATTAAATGTTCATTTATGACAAAACACAAATAGACGCTATGTCCAAAACACCATTCGCACCCTTTTCAAATTCAAAAAAAATAAACTGCACAACTTATGAAACACTAGAAAGCAGTTCAACAGAGGTTTTCACAGCAACATACACATTTCACATTAACACGCTAATAAACACATTAAAACATGTTGAACCTCAAGTATAAAATTCAATACGCACCAAACAAACTGATTAGTAAACATTCTAAATTAATTATTTAAGCAAATGAACTTAGCAATTAATAATCATACGCAGAACCACCTACCTTGGTGACGGAAAACCCCAAATAACAAAGCAATGCTCCAATCACGCACTGAAATTGCCGCAATCAACTCAAATAAACTCTAACATCAAAACAACGAACCAATTACACCAAAATTGAACCAATTGAAACCTAAAACCCTAACCTATCAACCTTAAAAATGATTGAAACAACAGGCCAAAGGGGAACACACCTAAGGAGAGGGTGCAGAGAGCTTACCAGAGCTTGAAGGAAGCTGCAAGAGGTATGTCGTACTGAAAAATCTGACCAGGAGGGAGAAGTGGTGCGGGTCTAGGTGGACCAAGGCAGCGGACCAGAATGGGTTGGGTGTGAGGTGTCCTGAAGGGGTGTAGAGGGTGGTCGCCGGACGATCGGAGGGCACTGGAAAACGGGATCACCATAGGGCAGCAGGAAGTCGGCTAGGGTTCGAGGGTGGGGTGTGGCCAAGGAGCGGACTGAAATGGATGCTCTGCACACAAGCGAGGAGGCTGGAGAGGCAGAGCGTGGATGGTGAGGAAGCTGGCGGGGGGTGGCGTCGGACGGGAGAAGGAGGGTGGGTCGGTGGCGGACTAGAGAAGGAGGTGGCTGGTCGGCGGCAGACTGGATCAGGAGCCGGTGTGTTAGCAGTGGACTAGGGTAGGAGTTGGCGGGTCAGAGACAGACTAGAGCAGGAGGTGGCGGGTCGGTGGCAGACTGGAGTAGGAGTTGGCGTGTCGGCGATAGACTGGAGTAGGAGGAGGCTAGGTTTACAGGGGAACGAAAAAAAGGGTTGTGCGGGAAGAGAGGGGAGAGAAAGAGAGAGGGAGGGAATAAAAGAAAAAAAAGGAAAAATAAATTAATAGAAAAAAAAGAATAGAGATAAAATAAAATAAAATAAAAATAAAATAGAACCCAAAAAGAAAAGTGGGACTTAAGCCATAAAAAAAACTAATAAAAGTAAAAAATCAATTGTTAATTTTAGAACAATGTTAATGGTTTAATAAAAATAATAACCTAATAAAAAAATATTAACAAAGGTCATAATAATACTTATAATAAAATTAAAATAAAAAAACCATCAAAAATAATACTATCATTATTAACTAGGGTTGGACATGGAGCACAGTCGCGTGTGAGGCCACGTGCGCGGTCACGTGCGCGATCGTCTGCGCGATCGTGCACTCGATCATGCACCCATGTAATAATAAAAATAATAGTAAAATGTTCTCTTATTAAAGTGGGGAACCATGCACAGTCACGCATACGGTCGCACTCCCATATAAGGTCTTAACTTCTTTTAAAACAAAACCTGTTCAAACCATAGCTAAAAACCGAGACCCAAAATAATTAAAATATAATAATCACTAGGTCGGGGCATGACATGCATCCTGATCTACAATGGGAAACAGGTGCGTCCTGATACACTATTGGAAACAAGCATGTCTTGATCCGCTATGTTAATTTTATTGGTAGTTAACCTTGACACATGAAATGGTTTTAGATATTTATAATGGTTTCACACATTTATGACATGAGATTATAGTTGATGATTGATTTGTAACGATTTCTTACCCTTATGGATCATGATTTCTAAAATGATAATGTTTTATACCATGAATCATGTTTATGATCTATGACAGGTTGGGTATGAACTTCAATAGTTTTTATTAATTACCACATACCCTTATTATTATATTATTCTTTGATATATTCATAGATTTATATCTCTTATGTTTAACATTACTGAGCATCTGATCTAGCCCTTTATTATGTTTCATTCCCTAGGTTATGAGGAGAGTTTTAGGTAGGATATGTCTATAAAGAGTAATAAATGGGAAGATATTTTGTTGGAAACATTGAATATCTTTCAACAAGTTAGAATATGGTGTTCCAAGATTCTAAATACACTAAACTATTATGGTCCTCATGAATATACTTTTGTAAAGTTTTGAATATTCATCTAAAATGATGTAATATCCATGTATGTTAAGCCTGAGTTTCTATATTGGAACCCATTATTTCCGATATTCTCTTCTTCCCCAACCCTCATGTAAAACATGCAATATTGATTCTCCCTCTTTGGTGATTTTAGCTCTATCCACATTTATTCATCGTTAGAAGTGTCATTTTTTTCAATTGATTCCTCTTAGAAAGTCTATGATGGTTATGCCCTAAATGATCTCCTTCTTCCATTGTTTCTTGGTTCTCTTGATGTAAACCCTAATGTTTAAATTTTGTGGATGAATTTAGCACTTCTTCATGCTTAAATTGTTTCAGGTGGAAATAATTTGTGATTTAGCTTCACTGTGATTGAGGAAGGAAGTCATAACCATGATCAGACATTTTTATAGAATTTTATGCCATGATTTAAATGTGGATGCATATGTATCCTTGTGAGAGATATTATTTTAGGTATCAAAGTACTGGGTGGGTATTTATTGATGCAGTCAAACTCTTAGAGGGGGAGCATGAGTTATTCAACTTAAAATAATGGAATTAATCTCAGTACCAGGGTTAAGTGTTGGGATATTTTCTTTGGAAAATAGTATTTTAATGAGCTATTTGGGCTCTTTTGAGGATAGTATGGACAAGATAGATAATATAGGGGTTTGGTTAATGAATTCCCTTACCCAGGTTCCTTAAAAATGTTGAACGAAACATTGTAACGATGATAATGGTAGGGATGTCTGCATGGGTATTTAGGATTTTAAAGTGTCATTCAAGTTTATAAAGGGATAAAATAAGGCGGTATGATGATTTTTGGGTTCATAAGATAATGTGGGATAACCATGAGTGAGATTCTTGGGTTTCTTTGTGATGATGATAGTCGTTGTGAGTGAGTCATCATCCCAAGATATGGTTGGGAGAGTTTCCCTTTCTTTTGTTACTTTTAATGCATATTGATGAATTTTACTTTTTGTTTAATGTTACCTCTATAGAGTCTCTGAGTATGGTTCCATTTGATATAGGTGACCTCCCCAAAGTCTATGAGTATGTTTCAATGTTTTATGTGACCTACTTTAAGTCCATAGGGATAGGTCAGTGTGCTTGAGGTGACCTTCCCAAATTGATCAGGGATGGGTCAGAGTTCTTGATGAGTCCATGAACTAAGTGATATATACATTCCATGAATTTTGTGTGTTATTGTTATTATTATTTATATTTCCTTCAAAAAATGATCCAAATCTGGTAGGGTCAGGGTTCAAAGTAGTCTAGTTAGCATATGATGACCCAAAATGTTATATGATTATTTATGTATTTAATTTCTATCATCGTATACACTTGTACAAGACTATTAAAATTATGTTAAATATTATTTAGTGGTGTTATAATAGATTAATACTTACACCTTGCATGAGAATATTGGTGTGTGTTTAGTCTTTATAGTCAAAAATTTAGATGAGGTAAAGGGATCTCCTTAGTTAAGGTGTGCTAGAGGAGCTAGTTGGTCAGAAGATGTCGAAAAAAATCTAAGATCTTTTTTTAGAGATGATACTTTATTTAATTTTCCTTTTATTATTATAAATATATATCACAAAATGTGGTTATCTCTTTTTGACTCATATACATAATATTATATGCCATTTGTTATAGAATGCACTAATTTTTTTATTTCTTCCTCTATGTGATCTTTTGATATTTACTATGATTATTATTTTTTCTGTTATTGTGTACTCTATTTTTTTATTTGTTATTGAGAGAATAATCACCCCATAGTTCTACATAGGCTTTCAATTCTAGTTAGTATAATCTAGTGTATGGGGTGTAACACATGAGGCTAAATGTAACTCCTCATCTTGGGTAGGGTGATCTAGGCTGGGGTACACAAAGTGGTATTAGAGACTTTTTTTTATTTTATCTTATTATTTAGGAATTAGTAGATATAAGATAGGTTATTATTGATACTTGGTAATTAACTCATTCTTAAGAGTAGATAACATAGATACAAGAAACTCCATGTTCTCTAGATTGGGATTTATATTTTGGTTTGTGCTTTTACAGTTGACCAATTTCAACTTGATTGATGTACCCAATTTTTGATTTATTATATTTCCACTTAGCCCAATTAGAAAGAGTTCATGGGTATTTGCATCATATATAGGTTGATAGTTTTACGTTTCATACACTTGTTTCCCTGTAACTGATATATGTTTAACTTAATTAAATTATAATGATAATATATTCAGTTTTACCAAATACATTATTGGTAAAATTTATTTAACTTAACATGATCATGTTGTTATTTTATTATGTATTTTTAGCTATGAATAATGTGCATGTTTTGATGATGTATACTCAAGCCTTGAGTAGGTGACAAGAGTTTTTGTATGTTTCCATCCTTTTTCATGTTATTTTTTTGTGTGATCCTTCTATGTGTCTTTTGTTAAACTGTGATTATACATGAATTCTAACTAGATTTTATAAATAAATTGGATTTTTCCCCTAGTATAAGGGGTGGTTTCAAGAGGATTTTGTTTCTAAAAGTGTTTTTGAATAACATGTGGTTGAGAAATGGTTTCAATAACTTGTTTGAGTGGATTTAAAAAATTTAAATATACATTTGTCCATATTTGGGTTATGAATTGGATGGAGTATCAATTTATATAGAGTTATTTCAAATGGGAAAATGTTGGTTTTCTCTAAATTTGATTAAAATAAAAGGAAATTTTTATTTAAATTATTTGATTGGGTTCTAAAATTATTTGGTTGAATAGGTGGTTTGAATTGAAATTAAAAAATGTGTAAAAGGATTGGTACACTGATTTATGACTTTTTTGAGGTTTTCTTGGAACTTTTAAATTGGGTTTTTATAGTGTGTCTATGATAACCCCCTATAAGAGCATTTTTTAACCTGTTTAATTTTGATCATAGACCAAGGGTCATAGGTTATATTTGTTTTATGGTTCATACAATATCCACCCTTTAGGGGATGGGCTCAGTGGTGGTCGATCTGTTTGGATTAGTGATTTTGTTAGTGATGGACCCCTAGAAAGGGGAATGCTTCATGTTATGTTTCCTTGTAATGTCTAGGTGGCTCTCTCTAAGGTAATTATATTGGTAATATGAAAGGAAGGTGGTGTGTGAACCCATAGCTAGATGTGGGCCCTCTAGTGTTTGACTTGGTGGGGGTGTTTTTTGGGTGGAGACCCATGAGTTAGATAACATGTTATGTGGTGTCACCCTAGTTTGTTGAGATTTTTATTTAGGTGTAAGATATAGGATAATAGAAACATATGAAAAATGGTTGTGCTTGTCAATCATTGGTTCTATGCTAGCTAGCAGGACGACTGGGTTTCACATGCCTTTAGGGGCATGCAAGTGGTTATCTCTTAGACCTGAGGGGAGAGTGAGTAGGGTGTTCATAGTTTTAGTTGAATTTAGTTCTTGACAATAATTTAGAAAACATTAGGCAATTGTGATCAATAAGTATTGGACCAGACATCTATGTTTGACAGGTGATGTCTCAGTTTTTTTACCATGGGATTAGATATTTCTTTGTGAGGGATGCACTATAATCCATGGTATGTGTAAGATGGAAGTTTTATATTTTGGTTTCATCTTGGAAACCAAAGTCTATCCATAGAGTGAGATAATAAAAAAATTTATTCTTGGAGTTGTGGAAACCATGCAGTACATGATGGTCCTAGATCATGATAGAGGTGGAATGCTTGGAGAAGCATGTTGAAATGCCTTTGGGACATAGGTTTTGGGGTTAAAGGAACCTTGTATTTTCATAAGGGTAATTATAAAATGGACTTTAAGGAAGTAGTTTAGAATTGGCATGGAATATTGGTGGTTAGTTGCTTCTAGATCTTGATGTATATTTAGAAGTGTCTCTAAAGGGTAGTACCTTAATGAAATAACATAGGAGTGTGTGTTTTGTTAATATCTATATTTCTTTATGGAGTATTCTCATAAAGGGAAGTGGTGGTGTGCTATTTGGTTTCCATGTAACTTGTACTAAGTTCATAAAGGAGTTTGGGATATCTGTGACGATTATTAATAAATCTGTGGTCAATAGTTTTGGATTGATAGAATAAAAATGGTCGTAGGGGTAGTTCAGAAATATAAAGTGGGGCCTTCATGTGGTAGAGTATCATTAGTTGATGATTGTTTAAGGAGACAGTCTTTATTGAGTGTAGCTTGAATGATGATAAGGCTTGTTCGGATATCTATGGGTGGAGTGTGTTTTAGAACTATGAATCCTTGTAAGTGTGGGTTAGTAGTTGGGGACACTTTAGTGATATAGTTTTTCTCTATCAATGAGGTTATTGTTCCTTAGGAGTTATCCCATGTTATTGACTAAAAATGATGATTGAGGATTAACCAAATTATGTAATGTTAGTTAATCTTCTAGTATTTTTATATCCAACACTAGTTCCCTAGGTTATGGTTATTGGGTCTATTGGGAAAGGAGGCTACTAAACTATTATAGAATGAGGAACATGAATATAATATTTTTATCATAGCGTCGATGTGGGTAATCCCAAGATGGGAGGAGTTCTCATGGATGATGAACCTTATGTAAAAAGGGTAGGGATCAAAATCAACTTGTGTGATGCTAGGTTTGGTTAGAAGTTCAATGTTTATTGTATTGTCTGGGATGTTTTAAGATAATCTATTTTGTTTCTATAAAATTATTTCATGGTTGGTGGTTTAGTGGTGGTAGTGGAAGCGATCAATGAGTCTAGTGGTTGGTGATTTGAGGATCAACTACACCACCTTATGAAATTCCTCTAGGGTTTGAATTAGTAATCTTTGACTAGTATGACCTTAACATCGGGGTATGAAAAATGCCTGTGGGGAGGCCTCTATAAAGTGATATAAAAATGACCTAGGTTTCATGGTGTTGTGGGTGTGTGAGTTGATCATCTCATTTTAGGAATGAAATGTGTCCCATTAAGGATCAGGTAATGTTACGGTGAATGTTAAGGTATTGAAAATTCATTAGGGGTTGATAGCTTAGTGAGTTGGTTTAAGAATCAGAGTAATGCCCAGCTATAGTGCATGATGTTCCTTAAAATTAATTGGTCATTATAAGAAGTAAGTAATACCATAACCTAACACACCATACCCCTCTTGACTAGAAATAAGCCAAGTGTGACACCCCAAGACCGCCTTCAATAGGCTAAGGGATGGTGAAAAGCCTCTAGTAGGCATATCCTACACATGGGAGGCCTTAGCCTAATGTACCTATATGCACCCACACATCTCCAATATGACAACAATAAGATGAAAGATATAATAAAACTTATACCCAATTCATTAATACATCTACATCACATAACTAGAGCATGATAAAAGTACCAGAAAATATAAAGGGCTAAATACAAGCACACCAAAACTATTAAAACAAGTCTAACCTACTAGAAGAAGGGGACTTTAGTAAAATGATACACCTGATTGTTTAGATCAAATATGCTCTATTTTCTCTTGGTTAACCTAAGACCCCATAAAATGAAATGCAGTATATACAAGACACACCATGCATGGGAATATCCCATAAAAGGGTGAGTATAATAATACCTCATAGGACACCTTGAAATCACTAAAAATAAAGAAACAAAAGTGTATTCAGATCATCTTAAAAAATTTATGTCAATTAGAATATGATAAATATCAATAATAACCCAAATATTCTCAATATAGACACTAAGTCTTAAGGAAAGGTCATAACCATACAGTTATCCACATGATTATTCTCATGATTTCAAAGAAAATCTTTTGGGAGAACTCACTCCATGAGACTGATAACACTGATGGTGCTCATCTGATTGGTCATTATCATTTGGCCTTTTTATAAAGATGTATTCATTGAAATTAATAAGATATTTATGGAAAGATAGGGGATCAATCCTAGGGATATGGGGTATACCAGACCCTATCTAGAATAAATCTCTATATAGGGGATTAGCACCCGAGTAAGTTGGTCGCACCAATTCCTAAAACTGCACCTAGGGAAGATGATACGATAGAGAATCACATCCCAAGACATATAGAGGGATTATTATAGCTTTATCTAAGACTTATCCTATAGATGGGATCAAATATATTCCCAACACATGATTCCTCACTCTATCCTCATGAGGATGGATTGAGGGAATGTGTAACATCCCGTTACTTTGATCGGGTATGTTTTCCCTTTTTCTAAGTTTCTTTCTGGTCTTAAAATACTTTTATGTGATTTTATGGGTTTACTGTAGACTGAAGAAAAGGTACACACCGTGTACCTGGAGTACATGTAGTGTACCTGAAGTACACATCGTGTACTTGGTGATGGTTTCATGTTGGGAATGGGAAGATAATTCCGTGAGCTGGTACACATCATGTAGGGGTTAAATAGAGTATTTTTCACTCGAGGCAATGAGTTTTTCGGCATAAATTTTCTAGCGTGACCTACACATCGTGACCAAGGGGTACACATCATGACACAGCCCGTGCCCAGGTTAAAGTCATGCATTTTGTAGTTTTTCTTGATCCTTTTCTCTCTAAACTTTGTGGCTCTCAACCTAAGGTAGTTTTTGTGAAATTTTTAGAGACTCAACACCTTCTGTATCGATTCGATCGACATTGGATCTTCATTGCTTCTATGGTGTGACTCTTCGGGTAATTTCTCTCTCTAATTATTCCTTATGATTGATGATGATAGTTACCTAGACTTGCATTGTTGTATCCATTGGTCCATGTTGGATGTTTCTTGTTTTTCTCATCTAGATCCATTGTGCGATCTTGTTCCGAAGGTCATTATTTGGCTATATGTGGTGCGGTGGATGTCTATTCTTGATGTACTTATGCTTTCTTCTATCCACCAACCCCTTGTATTCTATTTTGAATCAATCTTATCATGGATTGGATTCTAGGGATTCTGTTGGTTTTTTTTGGGTTTCTCTATTTGTTTTGGATTCTGTTGTGGGCATTTGTGACCTAAACTTTGAGGTAGGTGGTTCTATCTCCAGCCTATGATAATAATTATGATTTCTATTGCTTTATAAAATTGATTTATTAAATTGGAATGATTTTTTGTGTGTGTTGAAAAAGGGTTTTGAAGGAAAAATGGTTTTCCCTAGATTTTGATAAATTGATTGATCAATGATTTTGAAAGGTTTCCAAAGAAATGAAATTGGTTTGTGAAATTGAGCACATTGGTTACCTTGGGTACTTAGGTGGAAGGTTTATCTTGATTTCATTTCCCATTTCTTTGTGATTATCAAGGAGGTTTGTCTTGGGGATTTCTTATGTTTACTAGGCCTATTGTTCTAGGTGACTGATATTGACATTGTGGGGGGTTTACTCATGGGGTATTCCTCTACTTCCTAATCTCATTATTATAGGATCATATTTTTGTACTTGATTATTATGGTACAAGTAGTCTGTTGCCTAGACCTGTAGTATTCATTGGTACTATGATACCTATGCTTCTGTTTTGTATTTCTTGGATTTATGAGTTAACCTGGATGTATATGTTTATGCTTGTGGAAAATGTTCTTTGAAACTGATATACCTTCTTTTGTTTAGAACTGTGGAAAAGGGAATTTTTACTATGTTTTATATAAAACTGTTTTACTGCTTATCATTCAATGTTTTATTTTTAAAAATGATCATACATTATTTTTCATAAAAAAACTTGTTATGGAACACCTGGGTGGGATCTTACTGATCTTGTTAGCTCACACCCTACGCACTTCTTCAATGGTGCGTAGACCTTTGTTTTTTTTTCAGTGAAGGTAAAGGAAAGGTGTCGTAGTGAGGTGGTGAGGTTCATGTCATCTGGGATGGGTAGCTGGTGGTGAGATGGTTGGATTTTTTCCATGCAATAATTGGAGTAACTGTTTGGTTTTGAGTTCCTTGCAGTCAGACTTATCTTTTAGAGTTTTTAGCTATTTTTTTCGCTGTTCTATTTCTGTTATTTTCCTTACAGTCATGGAATATATATTTTTTAGTCTTCTGCTGTTTCTTACTTTCTCTATATATATGCAGTGTGACCATATACATTGGAAGAAATTGTTCCCTCGGTTTTTCTATTCGATTCCTAGGTGCTTGTCGCCTGCCCGTGGGGATTGGGAATGCCCTTTGGGTATATTACAGATTAGTTTGGGTGCTTGGTTTTAAGAAAACCTAGGTAAATTAGTTAGATTTTGGTATTAGAGAGAGGTTCATTCCTCAAGAATCTTTTCTTGGGATGTCGTTTAGACTGGAGATAGGATTGTCGGGATCTCAGAGGTATGTTATGATGAGTACCTGGAAAGATATTATCATAACGAGACTCAAGTTACCTTGGGATGTCGGGATATGTGTCTCTAGTGTTGGTTTTTCCTTTTAAAATCTTAGTTTTTACTTTTGGTATTTCTAGTTTGAACCGAGATTTGTTCAGTGTCTAATCATTCTTATGTTTCGGTGTGCAGTATTATGCCTCTAAGACATCTTCCACAGGTTCATTAGAAAGGTGAAACTGATGGTCCTCATGGAAGTACACCTATGGATCAAAATATCATCAAGACTATCATACAATAATTCCATACAGTTGATCAATATTTTCTCTGAGTTCAGAGTGTAGTGGTTGAAGTACAACCAGGAGTTGGAGGAGAAATAGATCAATCACGAGAGTTCTTTCGTGAGAAGACATCGTCCTTTAAAGGGACAACTGAACCTCAAGATGTGGATGATTTTCTGGATAGGATCGATCAAATCTTTGACTTCTTTTAGGCACTTGAGAATATTAGGGTGAAGTGTGCAGTGTTCAGACTTGAGGGTTCCGACAAGCATTGGTGGGACTCTATTGTCATGGAAAACAGATATGTGGGATTGGATTAGAAGGGTTCCAAAACCCTGTTCTTTTATAAGTTTTTTTTAGAGCCTCTGATGTTGGAAAAATATCTGGAGTTCCTATCTTTGTAGTAGGTAAAGAATTCAGTGTCAGCCTATACCGACCGGTTTTATGAGCTTTTCCATTTTTCTTTATACGTGGTAATGAATGACCAACTGAAGGTATAGAAGTACCTGTAAGGCTTTTGACCAGATATTAGATCTCAAGTGTTCATGTTGAATATTTCTACCTATATAGAGATAGTGGACATAGAAATAATGAAAAATATTAACATGGTAGGAAAATTAGTCTTTACCACCTCTTCTCTTTTAACTGGTGATAGCTACAGTGGCATTCATGGGAAGAAGAGAAAGTGGCGGGACCATTGCAGGAGTGGTGGAGGTGGGTATCAGCATCGAGCCTTCTCCGCATCGTCTGTTGTCACTGGAAGTGTGCCTCTGACTAGATACCAGTATGGAAAGGGGGTCACACCATATGTTCTTGTCCTATTCCTATGAATACATGAAATATTTGTGGACGTGTTGGTTATCTACAACATTTCTATCTAGCTATGAATACACCTCATTATGGTCAGGGTTCATCAGCTCCAAAGGATACTGTGGTGCAGTAAAAATCTTTAAAGAATATAGGGATCTGTCCATAGGCCTTAGTAGTAAATAATTTACACATAATAGATGAGTTCCCAATGGAAGTTGATGCAGGTATGACAATAGTGAGAGGTACTCTCTTTATTACAACATCAGTAGCTACTATTTTGTTTGATACTGGTGCCTCCCACTCATTTATATTTTCAAATTTTGGTGATATTATTAAAATTATAATGGATCTTATCCACTTTATAATGGAGTTAGTGATACCTCTTGGCAAGAGGAAAGAGTAGGGGTTCTAGTGTCCTTGTTTGTTCACAACAGCTGGCATAGAGTTGGTTTGGAATTTTCTCGTTCTTGATCTAGATCTATTTGATATCATCATCGGTATAGATTGGATTATTGCACATCGAGATTAGGTTGATTATTATCATCAAAGTGTCTCATTTTATGATACCGATGGGATCTATCGTGTGTTTCAGGGAGAGTGAGACCTGAGGTCAGTTCATGTAGGACCATCTCACCCAGAGTTGAGGAGTTTATTGGTTACAGTTGTGTTTGAGACTGATGATGTTTCTTCTATTGAGGGTATTCCTATCATTGTTTGATACTTTCTTGACATTTTCCCTGATGAATTCTTTGGTATTTATGAAGATATAGAGGTAGAGTTCACAATTTACCTGGTGCTAGGTATGTAGTAGATATCGATGACTTCTTACTGTATGGCGCCATCAGAGCTGAAAGAACTCAAGATTCAGTTAGACAACCTATTATAGAAGGGTTATTTTTCTCTCTAGTGTTTCACCTTGGGAATCTTTTGTGCTCTTTTCCAAGAAAGCAGATGGTTCACTTCAGTTATGTGCGGAATATCAGAAGCTAAATTGGGTGATGAGTAAGAATAGATTCCCTTTTCCTCGTTGGGATGATTTGTTTGACCAGTTGAAGGGAGAAAAGTTGTTTTCAAAGATCGATCTTTGATCGGGGTATCATTATCTTGGAGTCTGGGAGTATGATACACCAAAGAAAATCTTTAGGAGTAGGTATGGCCATTATGAATATATCGTGATACCATTCAGTTTGACTAATGATCCTGAAATTTTTATGGACTTGATGAATCAGATATTCCACTAATATCTTGAAACTTTTATTGTAGTTTTCATGAATGATATTCTGGTTTATTCAAATTCTAAGCGTGAGCATGAGCACCATCTAAGTTTGGTCTAGGAGATTCTGAGAAATCACCGTTTGTATGGAAAGCTTTAAAAATTTAGTTTTTAGATTTTAGAATGAAGTTCTTGGGGAATAGAATTTCTAATCATGGCTTATCAGGTGATCCATAGAAGGTAAAATCTATTTTGTCCTGGAAGAAACCACAAAATGTATTTGAGATACGAATATTCCTTGGTCTTGCTAAATACTACCGATGGTTTGTTAAGGATTTCTCTAAGCTGGTGTCACCTTTGACCGCTCTTACCAAGTAAGTGGTAAAATTATAATAGGGTGAAAATTTTTAGTCTTCCTTTGATGAACTGAAATGACTTTTGACATCCGCACCTATTCTGATATTACCTGATCCTGGTAATGGGTATGTGGTGTTCTATGACGCATCAGGTGCTAGTTTGGGATGCGTGCTTATACAATATGATCATGTGGTATCTTATGGATCTCTTCAGCTCTGACCACATAAGAATAACTAACCTACTCATGATTTAGAGCTTTCTTTGGTGATGCATGCACTTAAATGTTGTTGGAACTATCTCTTTAGGGAGAAGTTCACAATTTTCTCTGATCATAAGAATCCGAGATATATCTTTTCCCAGAAGTTCTTGAATATCAGACTGAGATGATGGGTAGAATAATTTCATACGTTTGACTTTGACATCGTTTACACTCTGGGGAAAGAGACTATAGTTACATACACTTTAAGAAGAAATTTACCATCATAGGCAGTTGTGAAATCCAAGGAGGAGCGAAATATTATAGGTATTTTAGCTTAGTTGTTATTGGATGCTCAAGAGGATGTCTCGGGTATGGTTCTAACTAGTGTTCATCTTTCATCATCTCTCCTAGATTCTATCATGAAAATTCAACAAAAAGATGATGAGTTTCAGCAGATTTGGGAAGACCTATATGGTGGGTTGATAATTATTTGTTGGTCTCTTTCTTCAGATGGTATGATTCTCTTTGGAAAGCGAGTTATCATCCCAAAATCTATGATAAGTTCAGTTTTGTTTTATTGTCAACGCTCTTCATGGGATGTTCATCTAGGATCTACAAAGATGTATTATGACATGAGAAGATGGTTCTGGTGGCCGAGTATGAAGTGTGGCATTTCATATTATGTGTCCCAATATTATACTTGCCAACGGATAAAGGAAGATCACTTGAAACCTTTTGGATTGCTTCAAACTCTTCCAGTGCCAGTTTAGAAGTGGTACAAGGTGTCCTTGGATTTTGTTGTTGGGTTACCATAGACACCCTGAGGGAAAAATTCTATCTGGGTGGTTGCTGATCGGTTGACGAAGTCTACTCATTTCATTCTGATTAAAGACACCACTAAAGTTGAATATCTGGGTAATCTGTATGTGCAGAAGATCGTAAGGTTACACGCGAGTCTTTCTGATATTGTTTCAGATAGGGATCATTGGTTTACCTCAAGGTTCTGGTGGAGTCTTCAAGAGGAAATAGGGGCACATATCAAGTTGAGAACAACTTACCATACATAGATAGATGGCCAAAAAGAGCATGTAATTCAGATCCTAGAGTATATGATTCATTCTTATGTCTTGGATTTGGGTGGATTGTGGGATAACCATTTGGGAATGGTTGAGTTTTTTTTACAACAACAATTACCAGTCATCGATCAAAATGGATCCTTGTTAGGAATTTTATGGTTTCCCATGTTGATCACCTATTTGTTATGAATAGGTGGGAAAGTAGGTTTGGTTGGACCAAGTCTGGTTCAAGAGACTTCGGTAAAGATTTAGGAGGTGCAGTGACGTCTGGTTACAGCCCATAGTCGATAGAAATCATATGCATATTGGAGGCATCGTCCTTTAAAGTTTTCCATTAGTGACTGGGTTTTCTTGAATGTTTCTCCTCGGTTGGGTCACCATTGACTTGGAAAACAATTAAAGTTGTCTCCAAGATATGTTGGACCATTTGAGATCACTAAACGACTTGGAAAAGTTGCTTATCAGTTAGCATTTCTGGCTTAGTTGACAGGAATTCAAGACATTTTCCACATATCTTAGATCAAGAAGTATCACCATGATCCCACTCATATTCTGAATTGGGAAGAAATTGAGTTATTACTAGATGCTTCTATTTTGGAGAAACTAGTGGAGATCGTTGAATCTCAAGAGAAAAACTTGTGTGGGAAGTCGATTCCATTGGTAAGAGTTTTATGGAAACAAGGATCGGATTCTCATGAGACTTGGGAATGGGTGTCATTGATGAGGGAGCAATGTACTCATCCTTTTATTGGGAGTAAATCTTACAAAAGACTTCTTAGGGATGTAAAGTCCTAATAGTGGGGAGTTTATAACATCACATTACTTTGATCGGGTACGTCTTCCATTTTTCTAAGTTCTTTTATGGTTTTAAAATCCTTTTATGTGATTTTTCTGGGTTTATTTCAAACTAAAGAATAGGTACACGCTACATACCTGAAGTACACGTCATGTACTTGGTGCTGGTTGCATGTCGTGAATGGGGAGATCATGTTGTGTGCCGGTACATGTCGTGTACCTAAGGTACACATCGTATAGGGGTTAAATAGAGGATTTTAACCTGAGGTGATAGGTTTTTTGGTGTAACTTATACAACGTGGCCTACACATCATGACCAAGGGGTACACGTCATGACACAGCTCGTGCCTAGGTTAAAGTCACACATTTGGGAGTTTTTCTCGGTCTTTTTCTCTCCAAACTTTGTGGCTCTCGACCTGAGGCAGTTCTGGTGTGTTTTTGAGAGACTCAACACCTTCCGGATTGATCTGATCAGTGTTAGATCTTCATTGCTTCAATGGTGTGCCTCTCTGAGTAAGTTTTCTCTCCAATTATTCCTTGCGATTGATCACGATAGCACCCTAGCCTTTCATTATTAGATCCGCTTATCTAAGTTTGATGTTTTTTCCTCATCTATATCCGTCATGAGATCTTGTTCTGAAGGTCGTTCCTTGGCTAGTTGTGGTGCGACAGATGCCCGTTCTTGAGGTACATGATATTTCTTCTATCTTCCAACCCCTTGTATTCTATTTCGAAACAATATTGTCATGGATTGGATTCTAGGGACTCCATTGGTTCTGTTGGGTTTCACTCTGTTTTGGATTTCATTGCGGGTGTGTGTGACCAAAACTTTGAGGTAGGTGGTTCCATCTCTATCCTATGATAATGAGCCTGATTTCTATTGATTTATAAAATTTATTTATAAAATTGGCATGATTGTTTTTGTATATTGGAAAGGGTTTTGAAAGAAAAATGGGTTTCCATGGATTTTGATAAATGGAATGTGAAATGGTTTTGAATGGTTTTCAAAGCATTGAAATTGGTTTGTAAAATTGAGCACATTGGTTACCTTGGGTATATAGGTGGTAGGTTTAACTTGAGGCCATCGTCCATTGATTTGTGATTTTGTCTTAGGGATTTCCTATGTTTCCTAGGCCTATTATTCTAGGGGACTGATATTTACATTGGGGGGGGGGGGGGTTACTCATGGGGTATTCCTCTGATTCCTAGGCCCGTTGTTCTAGGATCAGATTTGTGCACTTGATTCTTCTGGTACGATTAGTCTACTTCCTAGACCTATATTACTTCTTGTTGTTGTGATACCTATGCTTATATTATGTATTTCTTAGATTTTTTAGTTAGCCTGGATAGGCATGTTTATGTTTATGGAAAATGTTATGGAAAATGTGCTTTGAAACTGATATACCTACTTTTGTTTAGAACTGTGGAAAAGGGAATGTTTACCATGTTTTCTATACTGTTTATCATGCCATGTTTTATTTTTAGAAATGAGCATACAAGATTTATCATATAGAGACTTGTTATAGAACACCTAGGTGGGATCCTACTGAGCCTATTAGCTCACACCCTGCGCACTACTTCGGTGGTGAGTAGACCTTTGTTTTTCTTCCAGTGTAGAGAAAGGCAAGGCACCGTAGTGAGGCAACGAGGTTCATGTCAGCTGGGATGGGTAGCTGGTGGTGAGATGGTTTGTGTTCGTCCATGCCATCGTTGGAGTAGATGTTTGGTTTTGGTTCCCTTTCAGTCAGAATTGTCTTTTGAAGTGTTTATCTATTTTTCCATTATTCTGTTTCCACTATTTTCCTTACAGTTATGGAATATATATTTTTTAGTCTCTCGTTGTTTCTTCCTTACTCTATATATATGCTATGTGGTCATTCAGGTTGGGCGAAATCGTTCCCCCAGTTTTGTCATTCGATGCCCGGGTTCTTGTCACCAGCCCGTAGAGATTAGTAATTCCCTTAGGGTATGTGACAGATTGGGTCGGGTGCTGGGTTTCAGGGCAAACCAGGTCGATTCGTTATAGAATTTACCCTAAAGAAACTATTCCACATTATAGACAACAATAACCTCAAACTATTCTGGAGAAAGTACATGGATTATATTGCCTACATCGGGTATTCCCATGTGCTTCGGCATATTCCCATGTAATTTGGGCCATTCTTATACACTTTTGTCATATCTATTCTCCAAGTCATGTCTGAGTACCTAGATGTTTCTAAGTATTGGGTTGTTCCCATGTACTCTGGCCACACCCATGTATCTAGACATGTCTATTCCCATGTAACCTAAGGGGAGATGCCGAATCATAAGGAATGGGTCACACAACATGTGGAATGTGTCACATGGCATGTGATACTTCTCTCTCCATATAAACCCTAGCACTATGGGTGGGGGGCATATAGCCTGTCTTCTTCTAGAGTACATGTTGTGTAGTCAGGATTTTCAAAAAAAGTCGAGACCATTCTATGAATTTCTCCCACACTACCACCACTATCAATTACAACACTAGACCCACTGATAAATGCATATCTAGGGACAAATGAGCTTGGTTCTCACCTATGGGTTGATTCTGGCCATCAAATATGATTGAGAATCACCTCCATCATACCATGCAATTTGAATATCGAAAACCGTAAAATGGGGATCTCTAAATCTGATCACAAACACCCATAATCATCACACACCATAATAATTCCATCAATATCAAACCTTAACCCATGATATCAATCCTTTTCACTAAATCACAGTTGTGAAATTTTCAATTATCAGGTATTTTTTGAACCACCGACTAAAGAAACTGTCGAGTAAGAATGTGCAAAGAATGAGGAAAGAAATGAATAAAACAAAATAGGAGGAATGAAAGTCATATATTGTTCAAGATAGACTCAATACATTTCCATTATAATGATGAATGGAGAACAATAAATAAATGAAAAATAATCAAATAATATTAATCACCAAATACCAGGAAGATAAAACCACACCTGAAAATCATGATTGACCCATGAATCAATCTATTAGTGAAGTTAATTTGTGTTTGTAATGGTGTAATCAATCTAGGATAAAACTAATGAGAAAAATTAACTACCATGGGTTTGGATTGATTACTTATGAATAATGGTCGCACATCACTATCATTTGAGATATCCATAAGTACCATTGGTGCATCGATTTCCAAACCACGACCCATCATTGTTCCTCTAAGAACGCTCTTCTAATGACTCATACCTCATTACCTAGGGTCATGTGGATAACCTAATGTATTTTACATAAGTGGTACTTTATATTAGATGATTAGGTTACTATATTTAAAATAATAAATAAATAAATTTATTTATTTAATTATTTATGCCTGAGACTGCACTTTACCAAAACTCCTAAGGTCGACAAAGATTATGTCATGCCTAGGGTAAAACACAAATTCTAGTTTTAAAAATGGCCTCATATTTATAATCTAAGACTAAATTTGGTAAGATATTACAATAATTCATAAAAATTCTATGTGCATTATATAATATATTTAATATTTTAATTATATTAATACCGAACCTCCCTAGGCCTCAAAATATCATGTTAAATAAATAGTTAGCTCTAAGAATATTCCTTAAAATATTTTAATGTCTTAAAAGTAAAAAACATTGTCGTTGAATTCTACACACCTCAGGGCATTTCATCCCAAAAATAAAAAATTCCTACTAAATAGATGAGGGTACTAAGCTTGCATTTGGGTCTCCCACTCCTAGGTGCTCTCATGTAGATTCTAGTACTACCACTAGATATGAACTAAGGGAATCATTAACCTATGAAGAATCTTATTATACCAATACTCAATCATTATTAAGTACTTTTAAATGGTATCCCCATCCTCAATGTTTAGTTCACCCTAGTCAATAACATGCGATGGGTCTTGTACATACCTCCTTAGCTGTGCAGGTGGAAGATATCATGTACTCAATCTAACTATGGTGGTAGGGCCAAGTGGAATGACACCTCTCTAACCCTATATAGTATTTATTAAGTTCCAATGAATCTTGAATATAGCTTGCTTCCCCATCTAAATATCCATAATCTATGTCAAGGTGAAACCTTTAAAAACACATGGTCTCCCTCATCAAACTCTAAAGGCCTATTTCCTTGGTCTTCATAATACTTTTGATAGCTCAGGGTAGTCCTTATCTACTCATGTATAATCTTTACATTCTATGTAATTTCTTGTACCAACTTTGTGCCAATGAATTCAAACTTCCCTGGACTAGTCTAACATAATAGTGACTTTTAGGGTCTATCGTACAAGGCCTCAAATAGTTCTATATGGATAGTGGAATAGTATATTTTATTGTATGAAAACTCTACTAAGGGTAGTTCATCCTCCCAACTATGGAAAAAGTCCAACATGAAAGACTGTAACATGTCCTCCAAAACCTAAATAGTCTGCTTAGTTTGGAGGGGTGAAACATTATGATCAAATGAAACTAACTCCCAAAGGCCACTTTTAATCCTCACTATAATCATGAAATTTAGTTAGAATCATCATCTAAAATGATCATCAAGGGAACTTTAGAATCCAAACTATATCTGGCACATAAAATCATCCCAATCACTCTACTAAAATATACTCTTAGATTTATAGGAAGTGGGTTGACTTAGTGAGTTGGTCTACGATCACCCAGATGACATCTTTTCCTCTAGATGTTGGTAGGATTATCTTCACAAAGTCTATAGATATACCATCCCATATTCACTTTGTAACCTCAAGGGGTTGAGTTAAACCCTCTAGAACCTGGTTCATAACCTTCACCTATTGAAAAGTGAGGCATCATGAGATAAAATATGCTACACTCTTCTTCATACCTGGTCATGAGAAATGATGCCGAAGATCACCGTAAAACATTACCACACCTGGATGTACTGCTAAGGGGGATGTATGAAAATTAGTTAAAAAATATTCATAAAATTTCATTGGTACCATCATATTCTCTCTAAAAAGGATGATGTGATCCCCACCTTAACAAAATATATCAAGAGCACGTCTAGTGTATCTCTTAACCCACAATGTCTCACAGTTGGTATCTCCAAGCTAAGATCCCTAACACGCTATAAAAGTTGGGGGGACCATTGATTGGAGGTAATATACACCATTCTCATCTACTAAGGACAACTATAACAAGGAAAATTTCTATGATTACTTTCCCAATAACTATGAGTAAGATATCCTACTAAGAGAATCTTCCACCATCTTCCCCTTCACAGAAGTATAGACTATCTTGAAGTCATAATCCTAGAATAAATATTATCATTGAGTCTATCTCAAGTTAAGATACTTATATTAAAATATATAATTGATACTCTTATAGTAATAATAGATGATGAATCTCTCACCCATAAGGCAATGTCACCATATCTTTAGGGAGAATACTAGCACTACCTTATCCAAATCATGGGTCGTGAATTTTTTCTCATGTGGTATCAACTGCCAAGACCCATAGTTGATAACTATTTTCCTCTACATTATAACAAACCAAGATCAGTTCTTAAGGAATTTAAAAATACAACATACTCAACACTATCCTCTAGAAGTCTAAGGATAGGGGTTCTCATTAACCTCTATCGAAACTCTTGGAAATCCCATTGGAACCTATTTGTCCACATGAAAGGATACCTCTTTTAGGTGAGAGTAGTAAAGGGTTCTATAATCAATGAGAATTTGGGTATTAATACTTGATAGTATCCTTCAAAACCAAGGATGATTCATACCTCTATCATGCTATTGGGTGGATCCAAATCTAGCACCGTTGCAACCTTTATCAGTTCCACTACTGCTCCTTATTATGAGAAGACATGTCATAAGAAGAATACCTATAAAATATAGAACTAAAACATCAAAATATTTCCATAAATATGGTTATCTAAATGTATATACAGGAACAGCCTCAATTTTCTCACATGCTCCTCCTCTAACTTCGATTACACTAGGATGTCATCGATGAAGACCACCATGAACTGATCTAAGAAGGGTTGAAAGATTCATTTCATGATTCCCATGAACACCTATAGGATGTTCTTCATGTTGAAAGGAATCAAAAATAACTCAAAATTACCATAGAAATATTATAATTCTTTCATATATATATATATATCCATATCTCATACTCAGAGTTGGTGATAACCCAATCTGAGGTCAATATTTGAGAACCATCTCACCCATGTCAACTAGTAAAAGAGTTTTCCATACCTCAATAGTGAAGACTTATTCTTTATGGTCACCTGGTTCAGGAAATTATAGTACACACAAAAACTCATGATTCGATCCTCCTTCTTGGAGAACAAAACTGGGGCTGCCTAGGGTGACACACCAGATCTGAAAAAGCCCTTCATCTACAACTCTTCCAACTATACCTTCAACTCATGAAGCTCTGTGGTAGCAATCTGATATACCGACACATATGTAGGAGAAATAACTAGGTAAAATTATATGTATAATTATATCTATTAGTAAGAAGGTGATCTCAATACACCCTCAGAAAAGGCATCCCCATATTTCCACAACACTGTAGGAAACTGATACCTCATAACATCTACTTCTCTAAGGGTAATACTATCCAAATGATGATTAGTCAATTGTATCATCCTGTGTATGATCCCATCACAATCTACACAGGTTTCTTTCCTAATCAAGAAGGAAAACCTCATCACATCACTAGATACACTCCCTATCATCTACCTAAAACAATTAATTTGGGCATGAATTGTGGATAGTCAGTCCATACCTAAGATGAAATCATAAGGCCTCATCATTGCAATAAAAATACCCCATATGAAGATCTCTCATCCAAGAGTTAGATCACACTATCAACAGAAGTGTTTGATCCCTGAATATCTTCTGGTTGGAGTCTTCATGAATAAGGTTTGAGCTAAGGGATCAACCAAAATATCTAAGTCTCAAACTAAAGAAATGGTGAGAAAAGAGTAGCTCACACCTATGTCTATCGGCACTAAATCTAAAGTATAGAAGAAATATATTATACCTATAATCATCCCTAGAGTCTATAGTTCATAGTCCTCCACTGACTACAATTTTCCTCATCTCTGACCACTAGCTCCCTGAGACTAGAAAGAACCACATGGGGGTGGCAGTGAAAATAGTTCAAACCATATGCCACCTCATGCTGCTCTCCTTATACCTCTTCCACATACTCTACCCTATGAACCTCCCTGATCAAGACGTTGTCTCTACCTGGATGTTCTATCAACTATCTCTCTATCAACCACATGGTGGTTTTGATAATCCCATTCTAGATATCCCCGACCATTGCGATATAAACACTTCCTCTATCTCAGTCGACTAAAACCATCCTGAGATCCTTAAGATACAAAACCTATATCCTAGGATCATCTCTTGAAGAAAATTTCACACTCAAATCCCTATTCCTACAATCATTTACCAGTTTCCAAAGTCTTTACTCTTGTGTGTCCACTAATAGAACCAACTATCAGGTTCTTCTTGTTTAAAAAGATCTCTACTACCAAAGCATGCTCTGGCACCCCAATATAAGTAAGAATGAAAATAGGTATCAAAATAGCATGGATATTCATATGAAAACCATTATAAAAAGTCTGTGCTCATAATAATTCATCTCAAAACATATCCATGGAGTTTCTCATGTGGTTATTAAACGTTGACGAATATTTGGCTACTGTTATTCTGGTTTGCTGAAGCTACAGAAGCTCCTATATATGCACTACTCACAATGTAGCTAAAATGAAATCCTCTTTGAAATGATTCTCAAACTTTACACATGAAATAGTCATCTCATCATGAGATAGAGTCCCAAAACTCTCCCATTTTCCTATTGATCCCTGAAAAAGGCTCACTAATAGGACCACCATCTGGTCTAGAGTTATCCTAACAAGGTGGAAAAATCATGTAACTATCTCTAGCCAATCCTTAGCTACCTATGGTATTTTATCAATATAAAACTTCAGGGTTAATTTCCTATGAAACTAATGAATTTTACTCATCCAGTTCATCTCATCTGTCGATATATCTAGTAAAACCTACTACTCAATAGGTGGAGGAAAGAATGGAAAACCACCTAGAGGCACCACCTATTGAACAAGTCCCTGTATCAAATCCTCATTACTAGTTTGATCATTCTCGGGATCCTACTATGGAATCCAAGAAGAAAGTCATCATGGAGGCATCCTAAAATTAAAAATATGTACCGTGATCAAGAGTATATCCAGGGAGATGACTCAAGAAGAACATATAAAGTACAACACATTACTCTACAATGCATGTACCAATGTTTTACCTATAACTAGTTCTTATATGTACCGAGTCACCAAGAAAGTTATCAATGTCCTGATGAATGGATATGTTGGAATATGCATCAACACTAGATTCCGTAGTTTGAGATCTGAACTTGAAACACTTTAACATTATTTACCTAGTTCCCAAACTAACCTCACAACTAGAAAATCTTCAAACTCCAGTCTTAGGATGATCCTCCTCTAACTCCACTCAATCATGACCTAACCCACTGGAGCCTACCTGGCTAGCAGTAAGATGAGTGTGACACCCCAATCCCACCTCTGATAGTCCAAGGGCTGGTGATAAGCATCAAGTAATAATATCACTCACATGGGAGGTCTTAGCCTAATGTACCCCCTATAC
Source organism: Viscum album (assembly GCA_963277665.1). Classification (NCBI taxonomy): domain Eukaryota; kingdom Viridiplantae; phylum Streptophyta; class Magnoliopsida; order Santalales; family Viscaceae; genus Viscum; species Viscum album. The sequence goes on from OY728167.1 coordinate 982,142,883, forward strand.
ATCTCTAATACTCCAACACCAAGATAAAAGATAAAATAAACTAATACACAATTCATGAATATATTTATATCCCCAAAGCTAAGGATGAAACATACTGGAATGCACGGAGGGACAAATATAATTCCACCAAAACTATAAAATAAGTCCAAACTTCTAAAAGGAGGGGACTGTAGTCAAATAAAACGCATGGTATGGACCACATTATTTTTAGCTCAACTAGTATTCATCTTCTCCTCATCCACCTAAGACCCCATTGAATGACTTGTCATATGCATAAGACATGAAATGTTTATGTATATCCCATGAAAGGCTGAGTATAAAAACACCTATTGGTATAAGATAAAATTTCCAAACATAAAGAATCATGAGAGTAGTCATCTCATCATCATAAAGGTATGAAAATAAAAATGTGATACATATTGATAATAAGCCATATATTCTCAATATAGAAACTATGCCTCATGGTAAGGTCACAACTATACTACTATCTAGAGTATTCTGGTCATGATTTCAAAGTAACACTTGTTCGATAGAACTCACTCTTTAATCTTGATAATGCTAATAGTGCTCATCTGAGTGGACATTCACGTTTGGACTCACCATAAATAAGTATGTGCTGGAACTCATAAGATATCAATACAAATAAAGGGGATCACTCTCAGGTCGATGAGGTATAACTGACCCTATCTAGAATAACCTACTAAGTAGGGTGCCAACGCCCAGGTATATTGGTCATGCCAATTCATAAAACGCCACATAGGGAAGAAGATACTATAGAGGATCCCACCCTAGGCCACATGGAGGGATTCCTTATTGAAATAGTGGGTTCCCTAGACCCAAATTTTCAGTGCTTTTGATTACCATATCGTGTATACAGTTAGCTATACATGATGTCATCTTACCATTATAGTGTATAATTTTCTATGTCCACTATTGAAATGGTAATGTCCAAAGATTAATTGTCGTATTGAAAGGTTATAGAAAATCCTAGGCTATAATGAGAACCTCTAGATACTATGACATTAATATTAAATATATGTTGTGTGGTCTAGATACATATTACTAATTGGACATAGTAGATGTTTGACTATCAGGTGTTTGGGGCTCATAAGCATTGAGACTTCTTCTCATGAAGTTCTCACTTGGTGATCTCTAGTAGTCAGATCATGAGGACTGACCTGCTAATAGGAACACCACATGTTTCTGGTGTCATTGGATGTTCCTATATACGATCATGTTTAATGGTCTTCTAACTTGATATCATTAACAATGTATGTCATTTTATTTCATACTTTGATGAAAAACGAATGCCATGGCAATGAATTCGTGGTGAGGTAGTTTGTGTTGGGTGTGTCATTGCTTGCATGACATTGGTTGAATGGTCAATAAAGGATTTGTCTCTTCTGGGTTATAGAAGTAATATATCTCAGGCCATGTTGATAAGGATGGAAGTACCTTTATAAGACCATGGCCATGGTAATTAAAGGTAAATCCATCCAGTTAAATCAACAAACAATAAAGCAGGAAAAGGGAGATGACACGAGAGTGCGTCCTGCTTTATGAGATATTACATACAAAGAGATTATATTACACAGTGTGTGTTCGTAGGTTGGTTGCACTGCTGTGAAAATACTTATCTCTTTAGGGGCCATGATGGGTTGGTAGATCTCACTCTTGATCTATAAATAGTATTCACTACTATCAAGATAAGAGCCTAGAGGGTCACACACAATAGTGTATTTGAGAATCTTCTCTATTCATTTGAATAGGAGATTTGGACATGGTGGGACCCACCACTGGGGTCTGTGATTTCTCTAAGAAAAAATGATCACCAATGCTATAAATAAATTTATATTATTCAAGTTTAGAATAATGAGCATTAAATTTATTTATTAAATGTATTTATGAGTTTTAAGTAAATACATGAAAAAAATTAATTAATGAATATTAAATTATTCAAGGTTCAATTAATATTTATGGGAAAGAATTTCAAGTTAATGACTGAATTATTATCACATAATATATTTTAATATATTACAAGTGAGTGATAATAATATTTATGACTCAGATAAGTAGTCATAAAATGTCGTTAGTAGTGCGTTAATTATTCGAGGGATGGGTTGGCATTTCTAGGTAATTACATGACACTATAAATATAAGAGGAGAGGAGATTGCCAAATACTATTCATGGGGCTTCTCTCTCCTCTCCTATCTCCCACAATCTAAAGATAGAGACTTTGGATACAAGGAGAAAGGATCGAGTACTCTCTCAGCCATTTCTAGCGAAGCGATGCGGTGATCGTTGGAGGGTCAAAGGCATCATTGCAATTCTGCGCTAGCACCCGAATTATGACGAATGGTGCTCCCGCGGATTCCTTAAAGCATGTGTGGATGATCTAGAGGAATTCAACTTCATATTCTTCAATCATCGATTTCCAACAATGATCAAACATCGTACACGACTTTGGATTAAACCATGTATGTTTTATGGTTTATTTTTTGTGCTTAAAACCCTTCACGTGTGTTCCTTGGCTAAAACGGGCTTCTATTCATTGATGTAGACAAGTTTACTTTGATATTTGGTGGAATTTTTTTAAAACCCACCTATTTGGGGCTTCCGTTGCACGCTTGATTCCAATAAGTGGTATCAAAGGGATGCGTATCTATTTTAAGCTAATAAAATTAAATTTTCCTTAAGTCATGAAGAGGGCGTCGATATGGTCCCAACGCTACAGACCGCGTTTTAATCTGACAACAGATGACCATTCTGCGGTCATCCAAAGTTCTAGGTTCGGATAAAAAACAGGTAGTTTAATGAGGTTCTATTTTTTTGAACCATTGTTTTATTATTCAAATCCAATTACATCGGAATAGTATTTTCCAATGGGTTTTGATAATAATTATTATTATAATGATTTCATTACAATAATAATAGTTCTATTATAATAAAAATTTAATTATTATAATATTTTTTATAATAATTTGAATATTATAATAATAATAATAATATTTTTCAAAGCCTAAATAGGTTTTAAAAAATTATAAAAGAAGACTTCACAAGTCTTGGTGGAAAAACATAAAAAATAAAATAAAATAGAAAGACTTCATTTGTAAGTATTGGTAAAAAAAATATAAAAGAGGGGAGACCTGTTTTGCAGGTCTCCAACAATTAAAAAAACAAGGGGAAGGGGCCGACCTGCATGTACAGGTCACGAAATAAAAACGGGTATCCTCTCTGTGTGGAAGCCTTACAGGGCCTCCTCCTCTCACGGACATGCGCGACATCAGGCTGGAAAACCAATGCGCTGGCCAACCCTCTCCCCATGCAGAAGGCGCAGGCGGCACCCTCCAGCCTTGGCCGACTCCTCCCAGTAGCGAAGCTGAACCACCCTAAACCACGAACCCCGCTGCTTTCTCCTTCTCCATGGAGATACCCTGTAGCGCAGTGCACAAGACTGCCAGGACACCTCCATCTCTCGCAGACCTGCTCCTACCTAGGTCGGTGAACCCACCTCCTCCCGCTGCAGGCGCTACCCCGAAAAAACCAGCTGGCTTCGGCTGCCCTGGCCTCTCCGCCTGGAACCACCTCAGAAGACGGACAATTTTTTAATATGGGTTTTAAAAAAACAAAAATTAGGTAAAAGGGGTTAGGGTTCCGGTATTTTTAAAAATGGGTCCAAGATGCGTGAACCCCGTTCACGCATCACTGACCCCGGGAAGATGCGTGAACGGGGTTCACGCATCTTAACCGCGCTGAAGGATGCGTGAACCGCGTTCACGCATCCTTCACAAAGTTGATGAAGGATGCGTGAACGGGGTTCACACATCCTACAATAACTTTTTTTTAAATTTTTTTTATTTGTTTTGTTTTGTTTTATATATATATATATATATATATATATACACACACACACGAACAAAACACAAAATTCAGCAGAATTTATCTGCTATTTAATATCTAGCAGAACTGCCAATACAGCAGTCTGGATTCTGACAGAAACCATCACCCAGGGCTCTCTTTTATAAGAGGGCTTGCCCAGGAAATCATACTGCATTTCCGATGTGGGATTCAGGTTCTCTTTTCCTGCACAGAACATTCTGCATTTCCGATGTGGGATTCTGTTTCAAGTACGTGACTTTGAAAGACTGTAAAATACAAACTATGCGACCAATATAAATGAAACTTAAAACATGGATTAAACATATAATAAATAGTTGAAAATAAAAAGAATTTAGTAAAAAGGGTTGATGAATAATAATTTATAAGCTTTCAAAACCACCAACTTGAAACTTAAAAAAGTTTCAAGTATGTGACTTTGAAAGACTATAAAATAAAAACTATAAGACCAATATGAATGAAACTTAAAACATGGATTAAACATACAAGAAATAGTTGAAAATAAAAACAATTTCATAAAAAGTGTTGATGAATAATAATTTATAAGCTTTCAAAACCACCAACTTGAAACTTAAAAATGTTTCAAGTACGTGTCTTTGAAAGATTATAAAATACAAACTATATGACCAATATGAATGAAACTTAATATACGGATTAAACATATAATTATTAATTACATAATAATTAATTAGTTAATTAGTAAATTAGTAATATAATAAATAATTACAAATATTCATTACAATTATTAGTTATTAATTATTAATAATTAATTATATAATAATTAATTAGTTAATTAGTAATATAATTTTTAATTATTATTATAATTATTATTTATATAATTAATTATTATATTACTAATTAACTAATTAATTGTTATGTAATTAATAATTAATAATTATATTACTAATTAACTAATTAATTAATATATAATTAATTTTTAATAATTAATAATTATATTGGTAATTAACTAATTAATTATTATATAATTAATAATTACTAATTATAATTAATAATTATATTACTAATTATAATTACTAATTATATTACTAATTATAATAAATAATTATATTACTAATTAATATATAATAATTATAGTACTAAATAACCAATTAATTTTTAATAGTTAATCATTATATTGGTAATTAGCTACTTAATTATTATATAATTAATAATTAATAATTAATAATTAATAATTAATAATTATAATAAATAATTATAATCACTAATTATATTACTAATTAATCAATTACTTATTTTATAATTAATAATTATATTACAAATTAACTAATTAATAATTATAGATAAATAAAAAATAATTATAATTAATAAATATATTACTAATTAGCTAATTAATTATTATATAATAAATAATAAATAATTATATTTAATAATTATATTATTAATTAACTAATTAATTATTATATAATTAATAATTAATAATTAATAATTATAATTATAATTAATAATTACTATTAAGATTTATATTACTAATTAACTAAGTAATTATCAATTAATAATTATACTACTAATTAACTAATTAACTATTATATAATTATATTACTAATTAACTAATTAATTATTGTATATTAGTAATTAATAATTAATAATTATATTAATTATTAACTAATTAATAATTATATTACTAATTAACTAATTAATTCTTAACTATTTGTTATATGTTTAATCCATGTTTTAATTTTCATTTATATTGGTTTTATAGTTTGTATTTCATAGGCTTTCAAAGGCACGTAAACGTATTTAAGTTTCAAGTTGGTGGTTTTGAAAGCTTATAAATTATTTTTCATTAAATTTTTTTTATGAAATTCTTTTTATTTTCAACTATTTCTTATATGTTTAATCCGTATATTAAGTTTCATTCATATTGGTCATATAGTTTGTATTTTATAATCTTTCAAAGACACGTACTTGAAACATTTTTAAGTTTCAAGTTGGTGGTTTTGAAAGCTTATAAATTATTATTCATCAACACTTTTTATGAATTTTTTTTTATTTTCAACTATTTCTTGTATGTTTAATCCATGTTTTAAGTTTCATTCATATTGGTCTTATAGTTTTTATTTTATAGTCTTTCAAAGTCACGTACTTGAAACTTTTTTAAGTTTCAAGTTGGTGGTTTTGAAAGCTTATAAATTATTATTCATCAACCCTTTTTACTAAATTCTTTTTCATTTTCAACTATTTATTATATGTTTAATCAATGTTTTAGGTTTCATTTATATTGGTCGCATAGTTTGTATTTTACAGTCTTTCAAAGTCTCGTACTTGAAACAGAATCCCACATCGGAAATGCAGAATGTTCTGTGCAGAAAAAGAGAACCTGAATCCCACATCGGAAATGCAGTATGATTTCCTGGGCAAGCCCTCTTATAAAAGAGAGCCCTGGGTGATGATTTCTGTCAGAATCCAGACTGCTGTAATGGCAGTTCTGCTGGATATTAAATAGCAGATAAATTCTGCTGAATTTTATGTTTTGTTCGTGTATATATATATATATATATATATATATAAAACAAAACAAAACAAAACAAAAAATAAAAATAAAATTTTTAAAAAAAAGTTACTGTAGGATGCGTGAACCCCGTTCACGCATCCTTCATCAACTTCGTGAAGGATGCGTGAACGCGGTTCACGCATCCTTCAGCGCGGTTAAGATGCGTGAACCCCGTTCATGCATCTTCCCGGGGTCATTGATGCATGAACGGGGTTCACGCATCCCGGACCCATTTTTAAAAATATTCAAACCCTAACCCCTGTTATCAAATTTTAATTTTTTAAAAACCCACATAAAAAAATTAGCCTCAGAAGACACCTCCTCCCACGTGGAGACCCAAGCCAGGCTGGCAGCCCCCTGTCCAGTTGTCTCCCGCGAGGAGCGGCACAACAACTGGCAACCCACCACAAGCCACCGTTGCGCCCCAACAGCTTCCCCGAGCCATCTCTGCTATAGCCCGCCTCACCTCGTCTCCCATGTTTGACCATTGCGCCAGCCCTCCACAGTGGCGTCGTACCCTTCCGACGACTTCTCGCCTCAGCCGCGGACATGCCTCCTCCGTCCCGGAAGGTCGCCCAACAGACCACCGCTTAAATCGGGCCGCCACCTCCCAAAGTGGCCTACGTTGTCTCATCTACCGGGATCAGATTTTTTTTTTACGTTTTTATTAGAAAATTTTACTGAAAAACGGACTAGGTCAATTTTTTTTTTAAAAATACACTACAAAGGCGGCATGTGCGATGCCGCCTTTGTTTTAGCGCACAAAGGCGGCATCTGCGATGCCGCCTTTGCTCCCCCGCGCCGCCTTTGGCCCAGATCGATGACATGGCAAAGGCGGCCGGGAGGAGGCCGCCTTTCGCCTCAGGGTAAGGCGAAAGGCGACATCGCGGAAGCCGCCTTTGGCCATACGCAGAGGCGAAAGGCGGCTTCCGCGATGCCGCCTTCGCCTGAACTCCTTATAAAAGGGTGCCCCCCCCCTCTCCTCACTTGTTCATTGCAACTTCATCTCTCCGATTTTCTCTCTCTCTCTAAAAAATTCCTTTGCTGTGCGAGCTTTTACGAAGCTTCATTTAGAGGTATGTTTCTTTATTTAATTTAATGTTTTTATTTAATTAATTTAATTTTGTTTAGTTTTAAATCTTTCATTTGTTAAGCAGTTTAGGTAGTTCTTAATATTTGGTTATTTAGTTTTTATAATTAGTTATATATAGTTTTAAATAATTACTATTAGGTAGTATAGATTAAGTATAGATTAACTTAAGATTAAGTATTTAGAAATTTTGGTAGCTTAAAGATTATGTGGTTATCTACGCAATTAAATTCCTGTCTAGATACAAACAAGTGGATGTGGCTCTGGCACAGATGTACATAGGGGTAAAACCCGAAAACACCGCTTCGAGCTAGACTCGAACGGGAACTGGTGCACGATAACGGGCCTTGCTGCATCCTGGTTTGACACTCCCGGGGAATATGCTTAAGATGATTCATATTTTCTTTATAAACTACTAAAATTTCTAAGAGAAGAAAAAGCAAATCAGTATATTTATCAATGATAAATGATAAATATAATTTTATAGAATGAAATAAGGACATAAGAATTAACGAATTAAAGTTATTATTAGTTAATTATAAAATAATAGAATAATTAATGATTAGTTGTTATTAGTTAATTTTAGAATAATTAATAAATAACATAGGATTAAAACATGAATTCATATAATGATTAGCTAACGATACTAATGATCAGTATATTTATCAATGATAAATGATAAATATAATGTTATAGAATCAAATAAGGACATAAGAATTAACAAATTAAAGTTATTATTAGTTAATTATAGAATAATAGAATAATTAACGATTAGTTATTATTAGTTAATTTTAGAATAATTAATAAATAACATAGGATTAAAACATGAATTCATATAATGATTAGCTAACGATACTAATGAACATATAAAGTGAAATGAAGAAGAACAAACAAACTAAATAAAAAGGCGCTCTAAAATTACATTCTAATAAATATCATATGGTCAAACATCAGTAGCATAGTTTATGGTATAGAAAGGCGCAATAAAATTACATTATAATAAACATCATATCGTCAAACATAATTGTTAATATTTTGTTACACTATCATAATTTTGATGAAAGAAACATTTTTGACGTAGAGAGCCATGTTTGCCTGTGTGTACTGTTATGGGGAGATTATTCAAACTAAGCAAGGAGCTTCTTACAGTACACAACCAATTACGGTGGTTAGTACAGTTGATTGTGTTACCATAAGTGACCTTCAAGAGAGAATTCATGTTTCCTTAAATCTGGGACCCGATCAAGAGATAATGTCTATGAGCTATAGACATTTGCAATTTCCAACAACACTCAGGAATATAGATTGTCCATTGGTTGCTGATGCGCAGTGGGTCCAAGCAATTAATTTATTTTCTCAACGGTTAGATGGTACCATGATGGAGTTATACGTTGTTGTTGCTACTGTACAACAACAACGTCCACTTGTACAAAGACGTAGAAATACAAGAGTGGTTGAAGACAGTCTACCCCATGACATTGAGCCTATTCCAAATGATGCAGCAGAAGAGGAAAACCTAGATGATCTTCCGGATATACATGTCAATCCGACTTCTGATGAGGAGTTTCGTAATGATGGATCAGATGGCGATAACAGTGCTGATGAGGAGGGACCAACAAAAGATAGAGAGGAGGTTTTGAGAAATGCAATTGTTGTACATCAACCTCGGTCAATAAATCATCCACCATTATTTTCATCTTGGTCAGAAGCAATGACACGCGTGCCTGAATTCGATAATACTGTTCTCACACCGACAACTGAGTTCCCTGGAGTTGTACCAGATAGGTTTAGTGAGGTGGACAAAACCTTATATATTGGAAGGAATTTTCCCAGTAAAGATGCCTTAAAAAGCATGTTAAAGAGATTTCATATTGAGAGAAACTTCAACTATGTAGTTCACGAATCATGCTGTAGTAAATATGTTATACGGTGCGTGAAGTATGGGGATGATTGTAGATTTCTCTTAAGGGCTATTCCAGACATTACATTTGGAGGTTGGAGAATCTCAAGGATTGAGGCGGCTCATACTTGCGTTCAGCCAAGTCTCACACAAGATCATACTTCATTGGATGCAGAATTTGTGTCATCTATTGTTGTTGAGATGATTAGGACATGCCAAGATGTTCCAATATCCCTTGTGCAAGAGAGGATTCTACAGAAATTCGGTTATAAGATTTCCTATAATAAGGCATGGATGGCGAAACAGAAGGCAATTGTGAAGGTATATGGTGATTGGGATGACTCATATCGAGTATTGCCGCAATTGCTAGCTATACTGAGGCATCATAACCAAGTTGTCTTCCATCTGGATACAAACAAACATGTGTCTCCTGATAATCGACTTGATCCATCTCGTGTTCAATTTCATCGGTTGTTCTGGGCATTCCTTCCTTGTATCTCTGCATTTCGTTTTTGCAAACAATTTATTCAGATTGATGGAACATTTCTGTATGGAAAATACAAGGGCGTATTGTTGATTGCGGCAACCCAAGATGGAAACCATTCACCTCTTCCGCTTGCCTTTGCCATTGTAGAGAAAGAAAACTATGAATCATGGAGTTGGTTTCTGGCATGTATCAGCAACAATTTCACCAACATTCAGGGAGTTTGTTTGATATCTGATCACCATCGAGCAATTAATGAGGCAATCAATGCAGATCCTGATACATGGAGATACCCAAATGCACATCATCGGTTCTACATTAGACACATTGCTAGAAATGTACATAAAAAATTCCACAACGAACCGATGAAGAAGGCAATCACGAGGCTTGGTACGTATTTTATTCATTCTGTTTTACTGTTTCAATATAAATATAAAATCAATTTATGTGAAATATCATCTACGTTTTGTAGCATATGAGTCAGACCAACGACGATTTGAAGAACGTTTTGAACAAATTCGTCAGGCTAATCAAGAAGTTTATGATTATATGATGCGGATTCCAAAAGAGAAATGGACATTGGCATACGATGGGGGAAAGATGTATGGACACATGACGACAAACATTGTGGAGTGCATCAATGGTATCTTCAAAGGACTTCGCAAGCTACCTATAACCGCATTAGTTCAGGAGACATTATATCGATGCGTGAAGTACTTTGTGGATAGACAAAAACTAGCATCAGACAGAATACATCAAGGGATAAGATATGGAATACACTTTCAACGAGAGATTGAAAAAAATATTGAAGAAGCTTCTGGTTATCACGTATGTCTATTTCGAAGAGAAGACTCCCGATTTGAAGTTCAAGAGCGTTCAGACCCCATCACAAATCACGTCGGTGAAAAAATGGTGGTATTACTGGAAACAAGGCAATTCCAATGTGGAAAATTTCAGGCCTTACGGTTTCCATTTACACATGTCATCGCAGCATGTGCCTCTGTGAACATCTCATGGGAAGCATATGTTGATCCAGTGTACCAGATGGATATCATTGCCAACTGTTATGCTGCACCATGGACACCTATTGGGGAGTATCGTTATTTCCCAACGCCTGAAGGCCAGCCGATAGTGATACCTGACATGAATCGGTTACGTCCTCGTGGGAGACCAAAGGCGAGTAGGATGCGTAATGAGATGGACTAGCCTCAAGAACAAGGGCAGAGTTTGTGATGCACAATATGTCATAAAGAAGGTCATAACCGGAAGCGATGCCCTAACGTTGTTGGGTTGACTTCACAGTCTCATTTATAATGATGTATTGTCTTCATTGTGACATTCCCATATTGTAAACTAAATGTTGTTATCTCTTTTTTATTCCTTGGTTTTCTAAACCCCAAACATCTGAGATAAGTTTTCATATTAATATTCATGCTTTCAAGAAATAACTTTAAATATGAAATAATAGAATTTATTTCAAAACTATGAAAGCGGAACACTTAACCAATATTGAAAAGTGTATGTCAGTTAACCCATTAACATGTTTCCTGGACGTTAATATTAAAAATTTTAACCCTAAACCCTCCAACCTAAACCCCAATCTAAACATGCAGGATATTTTAGAAAACTGTTCTATAACAAATTTATAGTATCATAATAATTAGCATAAGATATTGAATACATATAATTAGATAAATTCTAAAAACATCATTACTAATTGACATGGTTTATCTTAATCCAATCCATAAGTAGTTAATCACAAAGCTCCCCCAAAATATGTGTAAACAAATTCAAGACTCAATATTTTAGATAACATAACTTATTTCATATTAATATTCATGCTTTCAAGAAATAACTTTGAATATGAAATAATAGAATTTATTTCAAAACTCCGAAAGCGGAACACTTAACCCATATTGAAATGTGTATGTCAGTTAACCCATTAATGTTATATTTACATTTTACACTTACGACTCATTTTCTTTGTTTATATGCAGATGGATGATACCATACTACTCACTCAGCAGCCTACCCATATTTCGCAGGCCGTGTTAGAGGGTCATCCAGATCGATTTGTGAAGGTGCGTCGAGCGCACCATTTTTATCACATGGAGCCTCCACATGCCATTAGACCTTACTTGCGCCGTGCTGGCTTCTATGGCCTTGCCGTATCAGATTTCACATTTGTAGATCATTACCTACTTGCTGCCCTCGTTGAGAGATGGAGACCAGAGACACACACATTCCACTTGCCTGAGGGGGAGATGACCATCACCCTCGAGGATGTCGCAGTTCTTCTCGGTCTTCCTATCCAGGGGAGACCCGTTATTGGACCCACTCGTGCAGCTTGGCCAGACCTTGCTCAACGCTTGTTAGGCGTTGATATTTTGTTCGACCGTAGGGCTACAGATGGATCGTCCATATCTATGCATTGGTTGGAATCGCAGATTCCACATTTACAGGATGATGATGATGAGCAGACCGTCATGCGTTACGACCGTGCATATATCTTACGACTCATTGGTGGGACCATGTGTACTGATCACTCGGGGATGCACGTGCATATGATGTATCTACCCCTACTAGAGGACTTTGATCGGGCTGGGACGTACAGTTGGGGATCAGCCTGCTTGGCATACACGTACAGATCATTATGCAGACTATCCCATAGGGACCGTACAGGTCTTGGAGGATACGTCATCCTTATTCAGATGTGGGCATGGGAGCGCATCCCATCATTCCGCCCTGACCTTGTTGGTCCACCGGTCGAGATGGAGGTGCTGCATGACGCTCCGCGTGGACGCTGGTATGATAAGTCATTTCTATTGGTTTTTTATTCTACTATGAGTTATTGAATATAATTTCTCATTATTTGTCATTATCGTTGTATTTTACAGGTGGTGTCAGCGACACAATTTTGACGTGGTTTCGAGACAGCATTTGGGCGTATATCGGCTACAGTTGGACTGTCTCTTACCTGATCAGGTATGTATATACAATCTATCACTGTCTAAAATTTTTAATAATAACATCAATTTTGGTTTTTAGTTGGGTGTTTTTTTGACAAAATCACTTGTCATTTCAGATTTCATGGCTTCCATACTGGAGTATTATGGACCAGTTTCCAGCATACTGCACTGTTGGTCTTGAGGATGCTATGGCTGTAGTGCCCCTCATTCACTTTCATATTATTGAGTGGCAGCAGCCTGATAGGGTCATGCACCAATTTTTTCGTACTCAGCCGATTCCATTACCATCTAGACAGACAGACAAGCTTCATGGGATGAAGCTGACAGGGAGGCAGGATGATGACTGGTCCCAAGTACATGCGAGTTTTATCGACTGCTGGCACAAACGTGCAGAGTTACGTATTCAAGGTGTTCCTACAAATCGATTCTCTCTTTCAGAGCAGGTTGACTATGCACCCTGGTATAGACTAAAGTCTATACTGTATCTTACCCAAGCTGGCATAGAGATGCAGAGGATGGTAAGTTAATACATTCCTATTACTTTGTTTATTGAATTATTTTCTAATTCCATTTGAATCTACTTACAGGGAAGTCACACAGAGCAGCTTGTTCGCATGAGCGATGAAGAGGAGGAGGGGGTCTTTAGCCGGGAAACCGTCCATGATACAGCGCTGGAGGCGAGGGCATCTTTTCATGTGCTTTCCGAGAGCATCTTCACGCGTCTGGCTCGGAGACAGGAGGTTCCTACCCTAGAGGAACATCCTGCAGCTGCTGCTGGTGCTGAGGAGCCACGACCACGGCGACGTAGACAGCGTCGTGCTGCACGTGAGGCATCGCCTGTTCCACAGGCTGAGGTCGGGCCTCTAGTAGTCCAGGATCAGCCTATTCAGGATGTGCCTCAGGTGGCATGGGATCCGTCTTTCCTGACAGGATATCCGCAGTTCTCTCCATCTTGGGTTCCAGATCCTTCACAACCTTGGATTCTAGAGCCGTCATCGTCTTGGGGTATAGCTCCATCACAGGCTTCGTTCCCCTCTGCGATGGAGGCAGGTCCTTTTACCACCCTAGTGGGAGAAGGATCCGAATGGCAGTACGAGATGCAGTTGACAGCTCCTCCAACTGACACACAGATGGAGGATGCGACAGTCGACGTTTCAGTGCCTGAGGATCAGCCTTCTCCAGGTCATCAGACTCCACTGCGCACTCGACGCGGACGTCCTATTCGCAGACCACCATGTGGGACGGAATCTCCTCGCCACAGACATATGCATTGATTGTACATTATTGTTTACATGTTTTATGTGTACTGAAATCAAAATACTATTTTTACTTGTTGGTCAGAGTGGAATCTCAGGAGGGGGTAAATTAGGTTTTATTTATATATATTTATATAACCATACGAACATAATAATAAAACATTAATAATTACTAATTACCTAATTACAAATTATATAATTAATAATTCTATTACTAATTAACTATTTAATTAGTATATAATTAATATTTATATTACGAAATAACTAATTAATTAGTATATAATTTTTAATTTGGTAATTAGTGTTTATTAATCATTAATTATATAATAACTAATTAGTTAATTAGTAATAAAATTATCAATTATATAATACTTAATTATTACATATATAATAAATACTTAGTTAATTAGAAATATAATTAATAATTATAACTAATTAATTAGTAATTGGTAATTATTAATTAGTTAATCAGTAATATAAATATTTATTATAATTATTCATTATAAGAGGGTTTGCCCTGAAAATCATTCTGCATTTTCGATGTGGGATTCAGGTTCTACCTTTACTGTGCAGTAGATTCTGCATTTCCGATGTGGGATTCTATTTCAAGTACGTGACTTTGAAATACAATAAAAGATAAACTATAAGGCCAATATAAATGAAATTTTAAAAATTGATTAAACATATAATAAATAGTTGAAAACAAAAAGAATTTCCTCAAAAATGTTGATGAAAAATAATCTATAACCTTTCAAAACCGCCTACTTGAAACTTAAAAATGTTTCAAGTACGTGAATTTGAAAGACTGTAAAATATAAACTATAAAACGAATATAATTGAAACTTTAAAAATTGATTAAACATATAATACATAGTTTAAAACAAAAGAAATTTCCAAAAAAAAGTTGATGAAAAGTAATTTATAAGCTTTCAAAACCGCATACTTGAAACTTAAAATTTTTCAAGTACGTGACTTTGAAAGACCACAAAACATAAAATAGAAGACCAATATAAATGAAACTTAAAACATGAATTAAACATATAAAAAATTGTTTAAAACAAAATCAATTTACAAAAAAATGTTAATGAAAAATAATTTATAAGCTTTCAAAACCGCCTACTTGAAACTTAAAAATGTTTCAAGTACGTGACTTTGAAAGATTATAATTATATTACTAATTAACTAATTAATTATTATATAATTAATAGTTATATTAATAATTAACTAATTATTTATTATATAAGTAATAATTAATGAGTAATAATTAATAATTAATAATTTAATGAATAGCTATAATTAATATTTATATTACTAATTAACTAATTAATAATTACTAATTACTTATTAATAATTATTAATTACTAATTACTAATTATAATGAATAATTATAATAAATATTTATATTACTAATTAGCTAATTAATAATTAATAATTACTAATTAATTATTTATAATTATTAATTGTATTTCTAATTAACTAAATATTTATTATATATGTAATAATTATATTAATAATTAATTATTATATAAT
Organism: Viscum album; assembly: GCA_963277665.1. Classification (NCBI taxonomy): domain Eukaryota; kingdom Viridiplantae; phylum Streptophyta; class Magnoliopsida; order Santalales; family Viscaceae; genus Viscum; species Viscum album. The sequence continues at coordinate 982,158,522 of OY728167.1, forward strand.
TAATGATAATATTACTAATTAAATAATTAATTATGAAATATTTAATTATTAATAATTACTAATTAATAATTAAAAATTATAATGAATAAATGTAATTAAAAATTATATTACTAATTTACTAATTAATTGTTATATAATTAATAATTATATAACTAATGAACTAACTAACTATTATATAATTAATTATTAATAATTAATAATTAATAATTATAATGACTAATTATAATTAATATTTATATTACTAATTAACTAATTAATAATTACTAATTACTAATTACTAATTACTAATTACTAATTACTAATTACTAATAATTAGTAAGTGAAACCGAAAGCTTATAAATTATTTTTTATCATCATTTTTTATGATTTTTTTTTGTTTTCAACTATTTTTTATATGTTTAATCCATGTTTTAAGTTTCATTTATATTGGCCTTATAGTTTATATTTTATAGTCTTTTAAAGTCACGTACTTGAAAAATTTTAAGTTTCAAGTATGCGGTTTTGAAAGCTTATAAATTACTTTTCATCAACATTTTTTTGTAAATTTATTTTGTTTTCAACTATTTATTATATGTTTAATCAATGTTTAATGTTTCAATTATATTCGTTTTATAGTTTATATTTTACAGTCTTTCAAAGTCACGTACTTGAAACATTTTTAAGTTTCAAGTAGGCGGTTTTGAAAGCTTATAAATTATTTTTCATTAACATTTTTTTGTAAATTGCTTTTGTTTTAAACTATTTTTATATGTTTAATCCATGTTTTAAGTTTCATTTATATTGGTCTTCTATTTTATGTTTTATGGTCTTTCAAAGTCACGTACTTGAAACATTTTTAAGTTTCAAGTAGGCGGTTTTGAAAGCTTATAAATTATTTTTCATTAACATTTTTTTGTAAATTGCTTTTGTTTTAAACTATTTTTTATATGTTTAATCCATGTTTTAAGTTTCATTTATATTGGTCTTCTATTTTATGTTTTATGGTCTTTCAAAGTCACGTACTTGAAAAATTTTAAGTTTCAAGTATGCGATTTTGAAAGCTTATAAATTACTTTTCATCAACATTTTTTTGGAAATTTCATTTGTTTTCAACCTTTTATTATATGTTTAATCAATTTTTAAAGTTTTAATTATATTCGTTTTATAGTTTATATTTTACAGTCTTTCAAATTCACTTATTTGAAACATTTTTAAGTTTCAAGTAGGCGGTTTTGAAAGGTTATAGATTATTTTTCATCAACATTTTTGAGGAAATTCTTTTTGTTTTCAACTATTTATTATATGTTTAATTAATGTTTAAAATTTCATTTATATTGGCCTTATAGTTTATATTTTATTGTATTTCAAAGTCACGTACTTGTAACAGAATCCCACATCGGAAATGCAGAATCTACTGCACAGTAAAGGTAGAACCTGAATCCCACATCGAAAATGCAGAATGATTTTCAGGGAAAACCCTCTTATAAAAGGGAGGCCTGGGTAAGAGTTTCTGTCAGAATCCAGACTGCTGTAATGGCTGTAGCGCTGGATCTTTAATAGCAGAGAAATTCTGCTGAATTTTTTTTGTTTATATATATATATATATAAACAAAACAAAACAAAAAATAATTTTTTTTTTAAAAAAAAATATTTTTTTAGGAGAAAGGCGGCATCCGCGATGCCGCCTTTCACCCGCAGCGCAAAGGCGGCATCGCAGATGCCGCCTTGCCCCGAAATGCAAAGGCGGCATCCGGGATGCCGCCTTTGAGGTGCATTTTTAAAAAATTTTTTGCCGGAAGCGTTTTCTGGAATTTTTTTTTTTAAAAAACGTAAAAAAAAAATCCACCGGGATCCGCCGCGCATTCCAGGCACAAGGCAGTCCTATCCCACGGTACAATCAGGAGGTAACCAATTGCACAACATGAGTATGCCCCAAAATAGGTCTAGACTGGTAGGCCTAGCCCGAGACAGGGTTGAGTGGACTCGCCCGGCCCAGAACACCTCTTCACGGTGTCGACACAGCCCAGACTGGGCCTGCGCGGGTTCGACCCGACCCGCAAAGGCCATGCCCGAGGTTTCAAGGGCTATGGTGATTTAATTTAATCAAAAGTTAATTAAAATAATTAATTTATTTTTAGTTTAGAATTAAATTAATTAAAAATTAATTTTTGGTTATTAAAATCTAATGCGGTGTAATTAATTTAATTGGGAGTTTAATTAAATTAATTAAATTTTTTAATTTTTTATTTTTAAAATTAAATTAATTAATTGAGACCGAACGACATAAATATTAGATTAAAAATTAGAGTGAAAATTTTAATTCAATTAAAATACCCTCAAGTTTATTTAATACAAGTTTAATTTTTTATTCTGCATTTATTTAATATACGCGAGTTTAATGCGTATATGACTGATCATGATCCTTAGACCGACCAATGTATGTCTAGTGATTTTTTATTTAATTATTTATTTAATTATTACATGCAGTTTTTTAATAATTATTTTAATTAAATAAAAGATGATCTGCGTGTTGTCTCAAGTATCATTATATGTATAAGGGTATGCACGCTCATTCTTAGAGTTGTATATTTATACCTCAACACCCCCTCGCCTACGTGCGAGTACAACTGTATAATCACAAGATGAGGCGTGACGCACTTCACGTCAAGTGACGACGATGCATCAAACAGGAGTTGGATGCATTGGATGAGATCACATTGCTATTCAAGCTGCAAGCCACACGACTAGAGGTACTATCCCTAGGATCTCGATTGGTCCATTATTCACTCATTGGATCAACCATTAGAATCGACTCATGATCAGGTGTTCATTTTTTTGCATGGTTTATTATTTTTGTGCATGTGTAGTTTATTACGCGATCACATAGTATAATAATAAACAAGCATGCAAGGTAAAATGAACATGTGATGCAATGAAATTTCTATTTCTTGTATGGTCAGTTGTGAGTACGATCACATAGTACGTGCTTATAAAAATAGAAAATGATTTCTTTTGTCACACTAAAAATAATAAAACCCTGAACGATATATTAAGTCATAACAACCTTCCATCATTCAAATTTAGAAAAAACTGGCTTTTTGAGGTGCCAGTCAGGCCATAGCTGAGGGTTCCCTTTACTACCAGGGAGTCCTTATAAGAATGATGAGTTGACTTAACTAAAATTTCAGAAAATAAATAGCCATATCTATCTTGTTGTAATTTTAGAGGAAAGCGTTGAGTAAACCAGGTTTTGATTTTTGAAGCTGGGACTTCACTCAACAGATCAAAGAACCGTAAGTTAAAGCAGTCGGCAATCCAAAAATCCCACCTTGAACCCTCCAAATAGTGGAATAGTCATAGCTTTGTAATCTATGAGGGGTGGTTCCAGGATCCTTTCCCATAGAATACTCAAACGACAAAGTATTCCGATTATAGCACAGAGAGTTCCTAGAATCTGATAAAATAGTGGGAGACATTAAATGATTTAAGTAATAAATCAAAATGTCTAAACCAGCAATTCATATAAAAGGCACTAATCTGCTAAAATTCTTTTTTGTAGTAAAATGGAAAATTATACCACAAGTTTAAACATTGATAAATATTGGAAAAAGTAAATGTCCTCACTGACATGAGTATCCATGAATAGTACAGGTGCGTGAGCATAGTACTATGATATAGGAAACTCAAGGTGCCAGTGACCCCAACACTATTAAACTACCTCAAAAAGCGAGGGTGAAATTGCTTATAGGAGACTAATGTATAAAGCATATGATAGTTATATTATTATGCATTCATCAACGTCTGGTGGGAGTTTCAATCACTACACCAGGACATGGATGATATAACATGAAGTCTCATCTCCGAGATGTTTGCAAGGAGAAAGCGAAGCAATTATATAAATAAGGCAATGTTACATCAGCATGTGTAAAGTGAAAGATTGATCATGATATTTAAATGGATCCCTTTCTTATATCATTTTCACCCCTTTACTCAAATTTTGTTTTCAGCTAAAAAACAAACAAGTATTGAGTAAACGCTCAATTACCAATTTAGGTAAGGTTTGCCAAGATAATATCAAAGATATTTTCATCTTTAATTATTATGGTGAATAAATGTAAAGACAATGCGAAAAGGACAAAAGGCAAGTAATTCCAAGGGCACATTGATGGCGTCCTTCAATTAATGATGTATTAACAAAGGTTATTTGCATTACATTTTATAAAATAATACTATATAAGTGTTAGGTCCACAAGACTGAATACCTTGAGAGGGGGGGTGAATCAGGGTATGACTAATTTAAAATTAACGCCCGTTCTGATCTTGTTTCGCTGTTAAGCAAAAAACTCTTCTCTCTCTTTCCTGTTGCACAAAGTAAACAGAAAGTAAAGCATGCACATGACACACCAATTTTACTTGGATCACCGCAAAGGGCTACGTCCAAGGAGTATACGCCGACAAGTTGCCGGTCGTACCAATTCCACTAAACTTCACTAGCTGTGGATTACAATGTTCGGGCTAGATCACTTCTATGCCCAGGCTCACTGCCTTTACAAAGTTTAGGGTCAGCTCACTGCTTTCCCAAGGGTCACCCCCTGTTTCTCTCTCTCTGGCTCACTGCTGGCGGAGAGGATCATCTTCTTCCTCTTCCTAAGCTCACTGCTCTAGAAGGGAATCCATTCACAGTTTATAGACCTGTAGGTCTCTTCATTTGCATGAAATAATACATCTTCAACTGTTGATAGATGCTCTGTTGAAGTATAACTTTCATCCACTGATGAATAGCACATTGCCTCTGACCACTGGGCAACTACCTTTGGAAAGTACCTTCACAAAGCACCCTACTTCGCAAAACTCCCAATTTCGCGAAGCTCAAACAAGCCTTCGCGAAGCTCCTGCGTTTTCGTGAAGCACTTTCGCGAAGCTCAATCCGTCGCAAAGCAACGTCCCTTGCGAAGCTTACTAAGCCAACACGGAGCTCGCAGGTTTCGCGGAGCTACAATAGCCGCCGCGAAGCACCTCTTTCGCGAAGCACACTGGATCTGCGAACCACCTTCGCAAAACGAGAGAAAAGGATTTTCTCTGAAAATTCTCTCTACTTCTCTCGAGGGGGTCGGCCTCTATTTATAGGCGATTCCACCGACCCTCGAACTTTCTGCGCGAAGTCAACACCACGTCATCTAAAATCGCGAAGCTCCGAAGTTTCCGTCAAAATTCTGTCTAAATCGCGAAGTACCACGGCAATTTTCCGTTCGCGGAGCTCGTCTTAATCGCGAAGCATCACCGTCAACATTACTTCGCGCCTTCGCCGCGAAGCTCCCTCGCAAAGCCCTTCATCGCCGCGATGCACTTCAACTCTACCGTTCGCGAAGCTTTGATGTAATCGCGAAGCATCACCGCCTCCATTTTTCTGGTCTTCGCGAAATCCAATCCATGCATCCCATCTTCGCGAAACTCATGCCTTTGCCATATTAAATTATGATCTTCATGGAAATCCACTTTTCACGATGCTCACAAAATTCCAAATTTTGGACCCCAAAAATTTGGCAAACACTGGGAAATGGAGCCACCTTGTACTGCTCTTTTGTACCACCTCCAGATCGTCCTTTCCTTTGTCATCGTTATTTGTCAACAAGGATTGTCAACAACTTCTTGGGAACTCGAGAAATATCCATGAAAACCTACTTTGTCAACAAACACAATCAACCCAAAAATACTGCAATGTTACCTTGAGGGATTTTTGCCCAACAATCTCCCCCTTTGGGTTTGTTGACAACTCTTCACAACTCTGCTCAGAAAGCTTTTCTACACATTGATACCTCACTGAGTCTTCTTCCAGCTGCTACCACCATTCGCCTCTTGCGATTATGATAACGTTCAAGGAATCACTTAACACGTACTCTAAGCCCACATGAGCAATGCTCGACATGAGAAACAAGAGTAGTATGAAAAGTTCATCAATGAATCACTTCATGTCAAACACCAATTGTCGATTCCAACCTGATACCAATTCTTAAATTGATACCAATGGTTGAACCACACTGATACCAATTGGTGAAAGCTGGACACCTTCTCTTCCCATTCCAACATCACTGTTCTGCTTTTATCACGATCCTCAGCTGTCATGATATCTATTATTTTATCGATCACTTCTAGCATCACCAGATTTAAAAATATCCCCCTATCTCATTGCACTCCCCCTATCTGGATGCTCCACCTATCAGCTTCTCCCCATATCATTCATGATTTAAAAAATCTTCACACTGTCTCTCCCTTGAATAATCACTATTTTATCCCCCTTTGTCAACGAACCCAAAGGTCACTCCTTTGCAGTTTGTAACAGAGTAGAGAACACATCAACACATTAGAAAAAAAACACATCATACCACGGGAAGAGGGGGGGGGGGGGGTCCCACATCCACACTATTTTAAGTGTAGGGAATTGACTGAACTCCCAGAGCCAGTCGATGCCTTTCAAATGCTTCCTTGGGTAAGGCCTTTGTCAGAATGTCTGCAACCTGTAGCTCTGTAGGCACATACTCCAACTTCACAATTTCCTGCTCAACTTTCTCCTTGATAAAATGATACTTTATCTCAATGTTCTTTGTCCTTGAGTGATGGACGAGATTTTTGCTGAGATTTATAGCACTTGAGTTATCGCACTGAATTCCGATCGGAGACTTCACTTCAACTCCCATATCTTCAAGCTGCTGCTTCATCCATAATAACTGTGTGCATGCTTGAGTGGCCGTGATATACTCAGCTTCCGTGGTGCTCAATGAAATGAAATATTGCTTCTTGCTTAGCCATGAAATACACAATCCACCAAGATAGAAAGCACCACCTGACGTTGATTTCCTATCATCCGCTAAACCAGCCCAGTCTGCATCAGTATATCCCAATAACTCTGTCTGAGCTTTATCAGTATATGTCAAGCCGAAATCCACTATGCCCTGGATATACCGAAGTATTCTTTTCACTGCAAGCATGTGGCTTTCCTTGGGATTGTTATGATATCTCGCTGCTTGACATGTGGCGAAAACAATATCAGGCCTTGTTGCAGTCAAGTACAACAAACTTCCAATAATTTGCCTGTATTCTGTGATATTAACTGCCTTGCTATCTTTATCTTTCGATAATTTCATCCGGGTGGCAACCAGAGTCTTCATCTCCTTGGAATTATCCATTCCAAACCTTCTTAAAACCTCCTTGGAATATTTGGATTGAGAAATAAAAGTTCCATTCCTTCCTTGTGTCACCTGTAGACCAAGGAAAAATGTTAGCTCTCCAATCATTGACATTTAAAACTCATTTTTCATGAATTTGGAAAACTATCTGCACTGAGCTTCATCTGATCTGCCAAAAATTATGTCATCGACATACACTAGCACCATCATCCTTTGATTACTGTCATTGCTGAAATATAGGTTGTAATCAACTCCTCCACGCTGGAAACCAAGCTTCTTCAAGTACTGATCAAGCCTTGAGTACCATGCCCTTGGTGCTTGTTTCAGCCCATACAATGCCTTCTTCAGCCTGCAAACTTTGTTATCATCCTCATGAATGAGAAAACCATCTGGCTGCTCAATATATACCTCCTCTTCCATAACACCATTCAAGAATGCGTATTTGACATCCATCTGGAACACTTTGAACTTTCTTTGCACTGCTATGGCAAAAAATAATCTGATTGTCTCCAGCCTTGCAACCGGTGCAAATGTCTCATCAACATCTATTCCCTCGATCTGGGAGTACCCCTTGCACACTAGTCGTGCTTTGTTCCGAATCACTGTTCCATCTTCATTCATCTTTTTGCGATAGACCCATTTAGTCCTGATGACATTCTTGTCTGCTGGCCTTGAAACAATCTCCCATGTCTGGTTCTTCTCAATCTGATCAAGCTCTTCGTTCATAGCCTGAACCCAGTTTTCATCTTCAGCTGCATCGGAAAAACATTTCAGCTCTACTTGAGATAAAAATAATGTTTGCTATAATGATTTCATTCTTCGAGTATGAAATGGATCTGTTTGATCACCAATGATATTCTGCCTATCAATTTCAGCTCGACTCTTTGGCTTCCTCGCAGACACAGACTTGACACTTTCTTCTTCATCATCAATATCTTCTTCTGAGTCAGCTTCTGCCACTTCTGCTCCCCCTGGGTTGCTTACCTCATCATCACTTTCATCCAGGAACTGTTCACTGGATCGTTGAGTATTCTGTTTATTTTAAACTATAGTGACATCATTGCTCTCAATGATTTTTCCTAGCCTTTTGTTGAAACATTTATACGCTTTTCTTTTCCCGGAGTAGCCAAGGAATATCCCCTCATCTCCTTGTGCCTCAAACTTCCTGTGATTTTCTTTGTTGAGAATAAAATACTTACTTACAAAGATTCGAAAGTATTTCAACGTTGGCTTCTTTCCATACCACAGTTTATACGGAGTCTTCCCTTTCTTTGGACACAACAAAGACCTGTTCGAAACATAGACCGATGTCAAAACTGCTTCCTTCCAAAATTTATCTGGTAGGTCTTTATCAATAAGCATCGTTCTAGCCATATTGTTGATGATCCAATTTCTCCTTTCAAACACTCCATTCTGTTGGGGAGTTCTTACCGATGAAACTTGATGCCTTATCCCATGTTTCTCGAGATAGTTTTCAACTTGACTGTTTGTGAATTCTGTACCGTTATCAGTACGAAACTTCAGAATTTTCTACCCAAGAATCTTTTCTGATTCCCTCATATACTGCTTTATGCAACTAAACACCTCTATCTTATGGGTAATGATGAATACCCAGGCCATTCTGCTATATTCATCAATGAAAAGGACATAGTACCTTTTCCCATTTATAGCTCGTGGTGAGATAGGTTCACATACATCAGCATGAACCAGTTCGAGCACTCTAGTTGATTTCTGTTCCTTTGCCCTGTATGTCTTTCTGATGATCTTCCCTTGTTGGCAAGCATCACACGTATGAGTGCGATCACGTGATAGCTTGGGAAGGTCTCTAGCAGTATCACACTTTATGAGATCCTCCATAGATGGTTGGCATAGATGACCAAGTCGCTTATTCCATAGCTGGTTTTCTTTCTCTCTGGATAAAAGACATGTATCTTCTTCCCCACCTACAAAGTATAGATTTCCGTTTGACCTTTTTCCCTGCAGAACAGTTGCTCCATCTTTTCCTTTCACAATACACATCTTCTCGGTAAATCAGACAGAGTGCCCAAAGTCACATAGTTGACTGACACTGAGTAAGTTATGACTGAGACCCTCTACTACCAAGACATCAGCACGTCTCATCTCTTTTACCCCAAACTTGGCTTTCCCTGAGCCAACAATCTTCAGGCCTTCATCATTTCCAAATTTTACAACTCCTTCTTTGTCATATTTGATGCCTGTAACAAGATCCTTATTACCCGTCATGTGGGATGTGCAACCACTATCAAGGATCCAAACACCAGATCGATCTGATCCTTTAAGGGCAATCTCTATCACCACAACCTTCTCATTTTTCTTCTTCTTGGTCCATACTTTTTCTTTCACACTCAGCATGGATTGAGACTTTTGTTCTTTCTCAGAGCATGATGGACCAACCTCATCTTGCAAAGCCGCAAATCTATTCTGCATTTTTAAATCACCTGTCGGTTTATTGACCTGCTGCTTGCGAACGTTTTGATTCTGCTTTGGCACATTTCTCTGAATGGTCAAAGTACAGTACCTAGCCATATGCCCAAATCCTCCACACCAAAAACAATGTCCTTCGAAATATGTTCTGGAAAACCATTCTCTGTTTGGATGCCATCTCTGTTCTTGTTCCCTTCGATAACTTTTGGCTATGGAACATACATACTGTGAATGTCCTATCTTTCCACAACAATAACACCTGATATAAGGTGCATTCCTTCGTGTTACTTCAACACTACGAGTTTCCCCTTGGGATTTCTGAATATTCTGATTCTGCTTTGTGCCCAAATCCACCTTCAATCTCGGGACAGGTGCTTGCGGTCTGACTTCAACTGCCACAGATTTTTGTTTCTGATTAAGCCATGAATCAGCCTTAACTTCTGAGCTCAATTGCTGCTTCTTTCCTGCTGAACTATTAGGCTCTTCTTTCTTCTTTTCAGTCTTCGTGACGACCTTCTTTCCCAAGAATGTGTTGGGATTCAAAGGTTTTTCCTGGTATTTAACTTTTCTCCGCAGACCGACAACTTCCTCTTCAAGCTCTTCGATACACTTGATGTGATCTTTCACTTTTCTATTCAAGCAATCGATCTCCCTTTTCTGTTCTTCAATCTTGAGCTTATTCTCATCAACCTTTTCTGTGCGCTCTGGCCTGGAAGACTTAAGATCTTCAATTTATTTCACTAGCTCAGACTTCTCTTCTTCTTGTTGTTGCATGTAGAGTTTGACATCATGTACCACCTTGTTGTATTTCTTTGTTTTTACTCTCCAAACATCTATCTCTTCAAGAGATGCTTCTAATTCAGCTTCCATGTCAACTCTCCCTTCAATTTCTTCTTCTTCCTCAGCATCAGCTTCTTCCTTTTTCTGAGAACTACCAACAATCACCACCAAGGCATTTACCCCATGATCTCTGCAATTTTCTATTTCCTCAACCTCTTCATCCTCACACTCATATGAACTTTCAAATTCTTGTGAAAGAAGATTCTTTTTCTTGAAGAAATTTCTCTTAAATTGCTTCCTCCCTTTCACAAACGCTGAATTCTTCTTCTTGGGAATTTCAACTTCATCATCATCATCATCATTATCTTGAAATTTCTTGGGGCATCTTGCCGCAAGATGACTAACCTTTCCACATCGAAAGCATGCTAGTGGAAGTTTACCTTTAAACTTTCCTCTTCCTCTTTGCAGATTTGAAGAAAGGAATGACATCACCTCATCTGTCTCTTCTTCTTCATTAGAATCTTCAATGGTGAGTTTCTTCATGGCCTTGAATGCCACCTCTTTGGATTTCCCCTTTTCCATAGTCTCGTTATCATCGTTTCTCATTTCATATGCAACAAGAGTGCTGTGCAGGTTATCCAATGTCAGTTCTTTTGGGTCTTTATCTTCCAAAATAGAAACTTTCGGATTGAACCGAGGTGGAAGTTTTCTCAATATGCGCTTCACAATTTTTATATCTTCGATAATTTCTCTAAGAACCCGCATGTCTTCTACCACAACATTTACCCTGTCAAAGAATGCATCAACAGACTCATTCGGGTTCATTCTCAGATCTTCATACTTGTTCCACAACACTTGCAGCTTTGCCTCTCTGAATTTTGTATCCCCTTCATAAATATTCAAAAGCTTTTCCCACATGGCATGTGATGTTTTTCATGACATCACCTTTGTATATATGGGATTGGAAAGGGCTCCCCCTAAGGCATTGATTGCTTTGGAATCAGCATCCAACTCTTTATGCTCAGCTTCTAATAATGCACCACTAGTAATATCAGCTGTGATACCATGCATAGCTGCTGAAAACACATCCATTCCCAAAGATCGGAAATAGTGTTGCATTCGATTCTTACATATCTGAAAATTACATTCGTCGAAGATTAGAATCCCTCTATGATTAGTGACCTCCATTTGAGAGAAGAACAACTGTCAAGCTTTCGCTCTGATACCAATTGTTAGGTCCACAAGGCTGAATACGCCCGTTCTGATCTTGTTTCGCTGTTAATCAAAACACTCTTCTCTCTTTACTATTGCACAAAGTAAACAGAAAGTAAAACATGCACAGGACACACCAATTTTACTTGGTTCACCGCAAAGGGCTACGTCCAAGGAGCATACGCCGACAAGTTGCCGGTCGTACCAATTCCACTAAATTTCACTAGCTGTGGATTACAATGTTCGGGCTAGATCACTTCTATGCCCAGGCTCACTGCCTTTACAAAGTTTAGGGTCAGTTCACTGCTTTCCCAAGGGTCACCCCCTGTTTCTCTCTCTCTGGATCACTTCCGGTGGAGAGGATCATCTTCTTCCTCTTCCTAAGCTCACTGCTCTAGAAGGGAATCCATTCACAGTTTATAGACCTATAGGTCTCTTCATTTTCATGAAAAAATGCATCTTCAACTGTTTATAGATGCTCTGTTGAAGTCTAACTTTCATCCACTGATGAATAGCACCTTGCCTCTGACCACTGGGCAACTACCTTTGGAAAGTACCTTCACAAAGCACCCTACTTCGCGAAGCTCCCAATTTCGCGAAGCTCAAACAAGCCTTCGCGAAGCTCCTGCGTTTTTTCGAAGCACTTTCGTGAAGCACTCTTGCGATGCTCAAGCCGTCGCAAAGCAACGTCCCTCGTGAAGCTTACTAAGCCAACGCGGAGCTCGCAGGTTTTGCGGAGCTACAATAGCCACCGTGAAGCACCTCTTTCACGAAGCACACTGGCTCCGCGAACCACCTTCGCAAAACGAGAGCAAAGGATTTTCTCTGAAAATTATCTCTACTTCTCTCGAGGGGGTCGGCCTCTATTTATAGGCGATTCCACCGACCCTCAAACTTTTCGTGCGAAGTCAACGCCACGTCATCTAAAATCGCAAAGCGCCGAAGTTTCCGCCGGAATGCTGTCCAAATCGCGAAGCACCACGACAATTTTCCGTTCGCGGAGCTCATCGTAATCGTGAAGCATCACCTTCAACATTCCTTCACGCCTTCACCGCAAAGCTCCCTTGAAAAACCCTTCATCGCCGCGATGCGCTTCAACTCTTCCGTTCGCAAAGTTTTGACGTAATCGCGAAGCATCACCGCCTCCATTTTTCTGGTCTTCACGAAATCCAATACATGCATCCCATCTTCGCGAAACTCATGCCTTTGCCATATTAAATTATGATCTTCATGGAAATCCACTTTTCACGATGCTCACCAAATTCCAAATTTTGGACCCCAAAAATTTGGCAAACACTGGGAAATGACGCCACCTTGTACTGCTCTTTTGTACCACCTCCAGATCGTCCTTTCCTTTGTCATCGTTCTTTGTCAACAAGGATTGTCAACAACTTCATGGGAACTCAACAAATATCCATGAAAACCTGCTTTGTCAACAAACACAATCAACCCAAAAATACTGCAATGTTACCTTGAGGAATTTTTGCCCAACAATAAGTTTAAAAGCAATAAACTGATTCAAAGAAGCAAGTTTCTGCTTCTACATCAAGCATATTCATCAATGTAATGTTTCCTTTTACTACTTGGGTATTTAATACTATATTATTTTTACATATGTGTATTTAAATACAGTTACCAAGTATGTATAGAAATATTACTAGAAGTTAGGTGTATTCTCCCAGTAGCTACAAAAGGGTGATACCTAGACCAGTGGTGAGAAGTACATGGATTCTTTAATTTCTAAGTGAAAGATTTATGTAAAACTATTGATTATAACCACAAACATTAATCTGATGTGTCTTTGGATGCAAGGATACATTCTTTCAGGTTCTAGAATGAAGGTTGTTTTGGGTAAACTCAATCACTAGTTCAGTGATACATGAATCATGGGCAATGAGTGATGAATATAAATGTTAGACTTATACACAGTTGTGACAAGATAATTCTTTGTCAAGTAATACTAAAAGTGGACATCATGAATATACCAAGTATGGTATTTAGGCTCGTCATAGCCAAATACTTTTGGTATTATCGACGTCTTTAGTTTGGAAAAAGGAGCCTTTAGAAATAAAGTTATGTTACAAAGCTTTTGGAAATAGTTCAACAAGTAAGTGTGAACTATTCTAAGTATAAGATTGAGGTATATATACATCATAAGATTCCTTTAAGTAATTAAGGAATAAAAAAGTGAATTATATGCATAGTCCAGATATATGAGTTTCTTCGGGTTGGGATACCAAAGAATATCCCGACCAAGAATTCATCAATCATGATAATGTAGTGTGGAGTAATTCCTAAACACACATTACATTATCGACATCATGACATTGATTTTCATGAGGAGGATTGATGATGAAGTCTTACATATCAAAATTGATCAACAAACATGTAGTGTGGAGCAATTCCTAAATGCATATTCTATACATCAAAATTTTGATGTAAGTAGTATCAATGTTACAACTTGTAGAAACTTCCATTAAATTTCATGAAATGTTTTTCAAATAAAGGTGTTATCCCACAACCATATGCCAACTATAATGAAAAATAGATATCATATGAGTCATAGTATGATGTAAATCCATTATTTCATAAGGACATGTGTTTAGATACAAAGAGTTTGATAGGAAATAAACAAACTTGCATCAAGACAAACACATTATGCATTTAGTGTAATAATCCTAACAGTTGTTTAGGATGTTACATAAATCCATAAAATAGAAAAGTAAGTAGTCAAGAAATAGACTACACTTATATATAAGGGTGTACATCTATATTAGAGATAGTGGGAGCTATATTGACTTGTGTTTAGTCAATGCTCAAAAATGCACAAGTAGTTGGCATAGAAACTAGTTCCACAAGTGCATGTGGAACAAAGTATGTTCCAGATACAGATACTTCATAGGAAGGATAAAACCATTGTGATGGTTTTTATATTCACCACGGTCGGTGATCTGTTATTCAATGTGAATAATATTTCCTACAAGTAAGCAGTGTAAGAAAATTAGCTAAAATTGATAAGACCAACTAAAATTCAATTAAGGGATTCCATGTATCAAAATGAAAAAGGGGATTATTATTTTGAATACTACGGTGGGTATTAAAGTGAATTGATACATGAATGGTAAAATCATGGTACCAACAAGGCTAGATTGGTTTCAACAAGTATCTATACCTAAATCCATTAGAATTTTACTTATCATAGATGATATCTATGATCAAATTATTTAGCATTGGATGTTATGACCGTTAATCATGGATGGTGTCTATATGACACAACAAAAAAGGGATGGTCATGTCACCAAATTCCAATAAAGGTTGAAAGTTACTGAAATCTAGTTTAGGATTAAAGTAAGAAACATGATCATAGAATATACATTTTCAACAAATGATTACCATGTGTCTATGAGAGGTTAGTGGGAGCATCCAAATTTTCCAAGTAAAATATGTTTGACAAAATATGTAAAATAGACATTGGTATTACAATTAGTTAAGACCAAGATAAAATTTATTCTCTAGTGATTGACTTAAAGTAGAAACCAAAGTTTTAGGGAACAAGATCTACTAAGGTAGATCTAAAAGTTTCTTGGTCCTAGTCAATTTTACATATAGTGACATTTTATTTAAAAATACAAGTTAGAACAATTCAAGAGTTGAATTATTGCTTATGTTACAGGGGCATAATCTCTTTAGGTTGACATGTCCGGGACATCGGAATAGATAAATGTGGTGAGTTAAAATCCATACGTTGAAGCGATGGATCAATCACGTATACCATGATATGTACAAGAACTGATATTTTCAAAGTATATTTTATAGTAGATAGATATAAATTATATCCAGGAGCATTACAAGAGATGCAGTCAGAATTATCTAATTGTACTTTGGAAAGTACAAAATATATGTACCTGGTAAATGGAGAAGAAAGGGTACTAGTTTTTAGGGGACATAAACTAGTCTTCCATAGATCAATGTGATCTAGTATTGTAGCTAGGCTAAAGACAATGAGCGAGTCAAGATCATATTAGC
Organism: Viscum album; assembly: GCA_963277665.1. Taxonomy (NCBI): domain Eukaryota; kingdom Viridiplantae; phylum Streptophyta; class Magnoliopsida; order Santalales; family Viscaceae; genus Viscum; species Viscum album. The sequence continues at coordinate 982,174,148 of OY728167.1, forward strand.
CAGTGGTAGCCATACCTACAAATATCAAGTACGTTGTATATTCTAAGGCAGCTAAGAAGAAAATAAAAACAAAAATTTGTTCCATTTATTGGAATCATACCTGGTGATAAAAGTATTATCATAATGTAAATTATGATATACTTACTCACCAAGATGTCAAGTTATGATAGTGGAAAAAAGGGATATACTCAGGATACCATATCTTGAGAAGTTTTAATCAACAAGACAAGGTCACAATAGCATAATAACCACATGGCAGAACCATGGTGGACCCAGTAGCTAAATCCGTTAATCAGAAGAAACATGATGTTCATCATGTGAGTAGCTAACATGTTTAGTTAGCAAGTTGTCTCTAGTGCAAGTGGGAGTGTTAAAATAGTGGGTGCTCTAGACCCAACTATTCAGTACTTTTGATTACCATATCATGTATATAGTTATCTATACATGATTTCATCTTACCATTATAGTGTAGACTTTTTTGTGTCCACTATTGAAATGGTAATGTCCAAAGATTAATTTTCATATCGAAAGGTTATAGCAGATCACTGGTTATAATGAGAACCTATAGATACTATGAAATTAATCTTAAATATATGTTCTATGGTATAGATACATCTTACTGATTGGAAATAGTAGATGTTTGACTATCAGGTTCTAGGGGATCATAAGCATTGAGACTTCTTCTCATGATGTTCGCACTTAGTGATCTCTAGTAGTCAGATCATGAGGACTGGCCTACTAATAGAAACACCACATGTTTTAGGTGTCATTGAATGTTCCTATCTACATCATGTGTAACGGTCTCCTAACTTGATATAATTAGCAATATATGTCATTTGATTTCATACTTTGATGCAAGACGAAAACCATGGAAATGAAGTCATGGTGTAGAGACCCGAATCTTGATGTACATGGACAATAAATTAATTTTGCGGAATACTTAATACATAACAAAAAACAGACACATAAGGATCGTAATAGTTTAGTGTCTTTGGAAACTCGGAATAAAATCTTCTAATCGTGGTGAAAGATCTTCAACATCTCCCAATAAAGATCTTCCCTTTTTTTTCTTACCAAAAACCTTTATTTATATCCTGGGGAAAAGAAAACATAAAAAGGGTGAGCTCAAATGCTCAGTAGGGGTAAACAAAATAAATATCAATCACATCATATTCATAAGAACATAAAATTTTGGAAATCTTACTCTGCAAAAAAGATCAAAATTTCATAACATGGGATAAATCATGGTAGTTAAATGTAATCACAATAATCATAACTTAAAACATGAAGCTTTGTGGAATACACACATAATCATAGATAATTATTTCTTATTATTCAAGACTCATTTCCAAGACTATCTTAGTGGACAAATTCCATTTCTGAACCGAGTTCATTCCTCGTTTCAGTCCTGTAATACTGAACCGGATTAACTTACCGTTCTAGCCATGTCTATCTCATGAGGTATAAAATCTTTACCCAATGCATTGGAGGTAGATATAGGTCCCACCCATCTCATAATGATACCATTCTTATGTGTACCACAAAATCATAAATCATACATCATTGCATAACCCATGTAATAAAAGTGGGATTCTTAAACATCGTGACATCATAAAACAATTCATATAGGATAAAGGAATTCATAAAAATAATTCCATCACAACATAATCAAATCAATTTAATAATAGGGATAGAAACAGAACCCTATATTATCTTAGATGGAAAATAATTTTGATAAAACACTTGAACTCCATTCTTGAGGAAAATATCCTTTCTACTTTAAAAACATTTTTCCTTTCTTAACATGTCATACAATTTTAAACTAAAAGAATTTGATTAAAAATAAACTTGAAAACTTTTAAAGGAATATTCTTGGAAATAATGTTTTAAAAATCCATTCATGCCGTATAAGTTAAAAAAAACATTCTTCTCGTACTTTTGTCGGAAAAGTCAAAAAGTACCTCGTATGAAAAACGACAAAAGATTCCTTTCATATCTTTTACTAAAAACTCACCGAAGGGTAAAATTGGATTTAAAAAATTGTAGGTGGATGGAAATAATATTAAATATTTAGGAAACATGGATGTGGATGATAAAATACACCCCAGTAAATTCCAAAGTATAAACAATCTCGAATAAAAATGAGATTGTGATATTTCCCTTACCTTAGGTCTGATTTGCTTCGTAAGTGTCCGAACCTCTTGTATAATGATTTAAATAATGTCATTGACTTATTCCCGAATCATACTAATTGTTATGATATCATATATGGTCATATTCTTAGCTTATTATTAGTAATATTTCATTGCTACTTGTTATTCGGGTGTTTATTACTTTTTGTTCTTATGTGTGTTTTGTCGAATAAATTCTTATTCTTCTTTTTAGGTTATAGATAACTCATTTCCAGAATGGTATTAGTGTAATATATATCATATTTATTTACTCAATTCATTTATGTAATCATTATGCAATTAAAATCATGTAGAATGAGTCGCATCACATCGTGGAGACGGTATTCCGTACGTACGCACGAGCGATGATATCATTCCCATGATCGTGGAATTATATTGGAGTGTATGTATACTATTTTAGAATCAATATCACTTTACAATAATCATATATATTCATTATTTACACCATTATACCCATCCAAGTAAGGTGGTGGTGGAAAATAGATTACACCACGGCGTGGAAACGGTATTCCGTACGTACGCACACGCGATGATTTCATTTTCCGTAGGATGGATAGATGATGAAATAGGGTTGTTTCATACTTATAATAACATATCAGTATATGAGTGATACTTATGTTATTAATTCATAATGAGACAACTTAATAATAAGAAGTGGAAGAAGAAATAAAGTTGAAAAAATCGGTAACAGACATTACCTCTTCTTTGAAGCGCTTCTTTGAGACCTCCTTTTAGGGCACTAAAATTGATCTTTGAAGAAGACCAGGACCTCTAGGATGTTTCTATGGAAGTGGAGAAGATAATTTGGTAGGGTTTGGCCGAGCTTGAAGGCTCAAAGTGGTGTGAGGAAGAGAGGGAGGAGGTGTCCTTTTATAAGGGAGGAGAGGGGCACCTTTGGAATAACAAAAAATATTATTTTATGATAAAGTCATATTCGGTTTTTAATAGCTCAAAATTTATTTAATTAGAAGATAAGGTGGGGATGGGTCGAAATCCTCTCATCCAATATAATTTATACAAGTTTAGGTTTCTATTTTAACCTTGTCATTTAGATTTAACTTTAAGTTAGATAATTTAACTTTTACCGTGTCTTCTTATTTTCTTACACTATAAGGTTAATAAAATTACTATAACAAGAAAAAAGAACACCGAGTTGTTTATTATTAATATATATAACCTTATATAAGTCATTTTTCCGAACCTTATATTTTTAGGAATAAAATAACAATTAATAATATAATATTTGTTTTAAAAACTATTTTATGGCAATTTTGACACTATTTGGTAATTGATTTTTTTGAAAATCATAATAGAAATATTAGTTCGAAAAAAGTTAATTAAATCAATACTAACATGTCATATTAACATATAAAATTATTTTAATTCATAAAAAGTCTCAAATTACATTTATTTGGGTATTTATAACATCAATTGTGTCAATATTTCATTAATAATATAATTATTGCATCATCATTGTGTCATAAATAAATTAAATTATATAAAGTCTAAAAAATTACAAATAAAATACCATTATGTATGAAATCATTTTATCTTTCTAATGAATATTTATAGTCGTATTTATCTTATGTATAACCCTATATTAAAAATGATTTACTTATTAAACTTTTATTTTAACTATTTTAACCCTTCTTTAAATAAATTAATAATAAATGTCCTAATCTAATCCAAGTGATCCTAAATGGTCATATTTTATTCCTAAGGTTGTTTTTGGTCGAATTACACTTATCCAATAGAATTAGGACATGTGTTAGGGTAATAATAATATCATTTTTACCCTTAATTACCCTATTTACTTTTAACCGTGGCAAATAAAAGTAAAAAGTTACTATTCACAAAAAATTATTTTCATCTCATTGAACCACATTTTACTTAATGACATCAACCGTATCTCTCGGATTTTCGAAATTTCACTCACAGAAGTGGTAAAATTAAGTTTTATGTAAATTTGCAAATTTTTCTAGGAGGTGGGTAAAAGACGGTGAAAAGTTCAATAAAATTTTTATATATCTAAAATTATTATAACATTACTCCAATGAATTACATTGAACTTATATAGGTATTATGTATCAATTTTGACCTAAAATAAATTTAAATAAAATAAATAATTATTTAAATAAAAAGTCGGTTTTTAAATAGTAACCTAGTGTTTTCACTATTCATCAAAAATTGAAAGTTTCCAGAAAAATACCAAAATTTCACTCTAGGCTAATTTTGATATTCTGAATCCAAAAATGAAGTCCATTTTGAAAAATAAAATTTACAAAATTTCAAAAAGTGGGTATTACTATTCATAACAGCTTGTTTTAATAATATTTTAATAGCATATCGTTGTTTAGTAAAACCCGGTATTGCGTACAACACACGCTATCGAGGAAGGTCGCGATTGCGTGTAATGCAATCCAGGTCAGGGTTGCGTGTAGTGCACAAATCCTTTGTTGTTGCATATAACAAAATACATTGAATATATATATATATATATATATATACTCAATGTTTCGTAGAATAACTACTATCAAACAAACATGAAATTATGTGTAACACGATCCAAGATTAGTGTTGCGTATACTGCAAGCTAATACGGTGTTGCGTATAGCTCAAGATAATATTGGTGTAGCATAAAACAGAAGATATGAAAGAAATTAAAACGAATATATCTTATAAAATCTCGGGTTGTTACATTCTACCCCCCTTAAAATGAATTTCGCCCTCGAAATTTGTCGGGGTTATAAATCGTTTACTATTCATAGAAACCCACATCATAAAAAGGAATACAAAAACTTAATTTTAAAAACTAAAGTATGAAATGTAACAATTACCCAAAGTAACTCATCACTGGGTTTCCATATAGGAGAACATAGGTGAAAATATGGATATGGAAGAAAAATCTAACCATCAAATTCTGATGGAGAGTGGTAGAGAACATGGCTATGAAAAAGCCATCAATCACAAGGCCATAGATTTGTGATGATCTAAGGTACCATATGATTCATCAGATATAAGGGCACTAGGACAACATTTTTGGTTTTCAAGATCATTTCCCTAAAGTTGATGAAATTGGAATTAGAAGAAATACTTTTGTGATTTTGGTATAGTCTCACCGTTGGTCGTTCTTTGGACAATTTCCACTTCATCTCTTAAAGAAATGAAGTTAAATTTGCCATTCGTGAAGTGTTAGCAGATCATGTGATAGAATGATGGGTCATTCCATCTGTCTCAAACAAAAGGTTATAAAAGTTATCAAAAATACATAAGTCCATCTATAGTGAGATTAATCATATATTGTTCCTAAAATGGACTTATACTTCATATATCATACCGCTTAATAAATTAAAACTAGTTTCTACTAAACAGGGACTTCCTGTAGGCCAGTGGTAGGCGATAAAGGCCAGTCGCACTTCGGTTGTGGGTTCGATTCCCACAGCCTTGTCCGTCGCGATGGGCTATCGCCCGTCCTGCAGGTTGTCCTTTTTCTAAAACTACATTACTATAACATCCCATCAATAATATCAAAAAAAGTTCTATCCTTAAACAATACTAACTTATGTCCAACATAATCCATTCTAATCTTTATCTAAAATACTTCGGTCCAAGCTCATAGTATAAAGAAAACGATTACTTGAAATGTCATCAACCAACCATCATTTATCTCCCATATATCTTGTTGGTCACATTCCAATTATGTGAATACCTTAATCATGTATTCTCTTGAAAAATGAATACCCATTAAACCTTAGTGAAAACATGAATGCTGTCAAAAGTTAACTCTTTCCACATACCAAAATCCAAAAATTCTATATACTCAAACCATGATATAACCTTCTCCTTATATCAGTCATGAGCTCATGAATACTATCAAACATTTAATTTTCTCATTATCCCTTCATTATGCGCATATCATTTACTTTTCAAAAATATCTGAATAACCTTTCATGGTCACTGTACCATTCATCATATACTTTCAAAAGTTAAGGAAAGACAATAGTGTAACAATCCTTAGATGTCTCTTTATTCCATAGTACCATGAGATTACTTATACAACATTACACTTGATAAACATGTAATCATTCCACTACCTTCTTAAATCATTGACCGAGATTCAACAATTCTTTCATCTCACATATCATTTATAGTCTCTTCATCATCATCAACATAAATACTACCCATACGACCATACTGATTCTCTTCATGAGACTTTCCTTTAGGGCATTGGTTTGCATAATGCCCGTACATTCCACATTTAAAACATTTAACCATTGTTGATGTCGTAGCAATACCATTATCTTCATCCATGGTGTTAACTGAACCTTTTCCTTTGCACTTACTAGATTTATGTCCTTCTTTTCCACACCCAAAGCATCTTCTAGTTCCTTTTAAACATTCTCCTTGATGCCTCTTCCCACATGATTTACATAGGGGAAATTGAACTTTCTTTCCTCTATGATCATTATGAAACTCCATCTTTCTCTTATTAGCCGAGTCAGGAAACTTACCAAATTTGAGTTTATTGATCATATTATGAGATTGCTGATTCGGCATAATAATGATGTTTGGACTTCCAAATCCCATTTAATTTGGTTACTCATAAAGAATATCATTCCATTGTCTATCATATCCTCCATTATCGTGAATCATCTTGTTTCCAGCCATTTTCTAAAACCCAAAAAGAATAGTGTGAGAGGAAAAAATCATAATAAAGGGGGAGTAACTTCAATATCTAACATCTTAGGTTTAATCTAATATCGTTACCATAATTCTAGGACTATAACCTTTACTTATACTTAACCTTAGGGACATACCTAGACATACCTTAGAAATATCTGTAGGGATCTCACTAAAGTTCTCGCATCCTAGTTTCCAAAGGTTGACTAAACCATTCCTCTGATACCAATTGTAGAGACCCGAATCTTGATGTACATGGACAATAAATTACTTTTGCAGAATACTTAATACATAACAAAAATAGACACACAAGGATCGTAATAGTTTAGTATCTTTGGAAACTCGGAATAAAATCTTCTAATCATGGTGAAAGATCTTCAACATCTCCCAATAAAGATCTTCCCTTTTTTTTCTTACCTAAAACCTTTCTTTATATCATGGTGAAAAGGAAACATAAAAGGGGTGATCTCAAATGCTCAGTAAGGGTAAACAAAATAAATATCAATCACATCATATTCATAAGAACACAACATTTTGGAAATCTTACCCTTCAAAAGAGATCAAAATTTCATAACATGGGATAAATCATGGTAGTGAAATGTAATCACAATAATAATAACTTAAAACATGAAGCTTTTTGGCATACACACATAATCATAGAGAATGATTTCTTATTATTCAAGACTCATTGCCAAGACTATCTTAGTGGATAAAGTCCATTTCTGAACCAAGTTCATTCCTCGTTTCAGTCCTGTAATACTGAACCAGATTAACTTACCGTTCTAGCCATGTCTATCTCATGAGATATAAAATCTTTACCCAATGCATTGGAGGGAGATATAGGTCCCACCCATCTCATAATGATACCATTCTTATGTGTGCCACAAAATCATAAATCATACATCATTGCATAACCCATGCAATAAAAGTGGGATTCTTAAACATCATGACATCATAAAACAATTCATATAGGATAAAAGAATTCATAAAAATAATTCCATCACAACATAATCAAATCAATGTAATAATAGGGATAGAAACAGAACCCTATATTATCTTATATGGAAAATAATTTTGATAAAACACTTGAACTCCATTCTTGAGGAAAATATCCTTTCTACTTTAAAAACATTTTTCCTTTCTTAACATGTCATACAATTTTAAACTAAAATAAGTTGATTAAAAATTAACTTTAAAACATGTAAATGAAGATTCTTGGAAATAATGTTTTAAAAATCCATTCATGCCGTATAAGTTAAAAAAAACATTCTTCTCGTAGTTTTGTCAGAAAAGTCAAAAAGTACCTCGTATGAAAAACGACAAAAGATTCCTTTCATATATTTTAATAAAAACTCACCGAAGGGTAAAATTGGATTTAAAAAATTTTAGGTGGATGGAAATAATATTACATATTGTGGAAACATGGATGTGGATGATAAAATACACCCCAGTAAATTCCAAAGTATAAACAATCTCGGATAAAAATGAGATTGTGATATTTCCCTTACCTTAGGTCCGATTTGCTTCATAAGTGTCCGAACCTACTGTATAATGATTTAAATAATGTCATTGACTTATTCAAGAATCATACTCATTGTTATGATATCATATATGGTCATATTCTTAGCTTATTATTAGTAATATTTCATTGCTACTTGTTATTCGGGTGTTTATTACTTTTTGTTCTTATGCATGTTTTGTCGAATAAATTCTTATTATTCTTTTTAGGTTATAGATACCTCATTTCTAGAATGGTATTAGTGTAATATATATCATATTTATTCACTCAATTCATTTATGTAATCATTATGCAATGAAAATCATGTAGAACGAGTCGTATCACATCGTGGAGACAGTATTCCGTACGTACGCACGAGCGATGAAATCGTTCCCATGATCGTGGAATTGTATTGGAGTGTATGTATACTATTTAAGAATCAATATCACTTTAAAATAATCATATATATTCATTATTTACACCATTATAACCATCCAAGTAAGGTGGTTGTGGAAAATAGATTACACCACGGCGTGGAGACGGTATTCCGTACGTACGCATGCGCGGTGATTTCGTTTTCCGTAGGATGGATAGATGGTGAAATAGGGTTGTTTCATACTTATAATAACATATCAGTATATTAGTAATACTTATTTTATTAATTCATAATTAAACAAATAAATAAGAATAAGTGGAAGAAGAAATAAAGTTGAAATAATCGGTAACGGATATTACCTCTTCTTTGAAGCGCTTCTTTGAGACCTCCTTTTAGGGAACTAAAATTGCTCTTTGAAGAAGAAAATGACCTCTAAGATGTTTCTATGAAAGTGGAGAAGAGAATTTGGCAGGGTTTGGCCGAGCTTGAAGGCTCAAAGTGGTGTGAGGAAAAGAGGGAGGAGGTGCCCTTTTATAAGGGAGGAGAGGGGCACCTTTGGAATAACTAAAAATATTATTTTATGATAAAGTCATATTCGGTTTTTAATAGCTCTAAATTGATTTATTTCGAATCTAAGGTGGGGATGGGTCTAAATCCTCTCATCCAATATAATTTAGACAAGTTTAGGTTTCTATTTTAACCTTATCATTTAGATTTAACTTTAAGTTAGATAATTTAACTTTTACCGTGTCTTCTTGTTTTCTTACACTATAAGGTTAATAAACTTACTATAAAAATCCAAACGAACCCCAAGTTGTTTATTATTAATATATATAACCTTATCTAAATAATTTGGCCAAACCTTAGATTTTTAGGAATAAAATAACAATTAATAATATAATATTTGTTTTAAAAACTATTTTATGTCAATTTTGACACTATTTGGTAATTGATTTTTGTGAAAATCATAACAGAAAGATTAGTTCTAAAAAAGTTAATTAAATCAATACTAACATGTCATATTAACATAGAAAATTATTGGAATTCATAAAAAGTCTCAAATTACAATTATTTGGGTATTTATAACATCAATTATGTCAATATTTCATTAATAATATAATTACTGCATCATCATTGTGTCATAAATAAATTAAATTATATAAAGTCTAAAAAAATTAAAAATAAAATACCATTATGTAGGAAATCCTTTTAGATTTATAATGAATATTTATAGTCATATTTATCTTATGTATAACCCTATATTAAAAATGATTTACTTATTAAACTTTGATTTTAACTATTTTAACCCTTCTTTAAATAAATTAATAATAAATGTCCTAATCTAATCCAAGTGGGCCTAAATGGTCATATTTTATTCCTAAGGTTGTTTTTGGTCGAATTACACTTATCCAATAGAATTGGAACATGTGTTAGGGTAAAAATAATATAATTTTTACCCTTAATTACCCTATTTACTTTTAACCGTGGTAAATAAAAGTAAAAAGTTACTATTCACCAAAAATTATTTTCATCTCATTGAACCACATTTTACTTACTGACATCAACCGTGTCTCTCAGATTTTTGAAATTCCACTCACAGAAGCGGTAAAATTAAGTTTTATGTAAATTTGCAAATTCTCCTAGGAGGTGGGTAAAAGACGGTTAAAAGTTCAATAAAATTTTTATATATCTAAAATTATTATAAAATTACTCCAATGAATTACATTGAACTTATATAGGTATTATGTATCAATTTTGACCTAAAATAAATTTAAATAAAATAAATAATTATTTAAATAAAAAGTTGGTTTTTAAATAGTAACCCAGTGTTTTCACTATTCATCAAAAATTGAAAGTTTCCAGAAAAATACCAAAATTTCACCCCAGGCTAATTTAGATATTCTGAATCCAAAAATGAAGTCCATTTTGAAAAATAAAATTTACAAAATTTCAAAAAGTGTGTATTATTATTCATAACGGCTAGTTTTAATAATATTTTAATAGCATATCGTTGTTTAGTAAAACCCAGTATTGCGTACAACACACACTATTGAGGAAGGTCGCGATTGCGTGTAATGCAAGCTAGGTCAGGGTTGCATGTAGTGCACAACTCCTTTTTCGTTGCGTATAACAAAATACATTGAATATATATATATATACTCAATGTTTCGTAGAATAACTACTATCAAACAAACATGAAATTGTGTGTAACACGATCCAAGATTAGTGTTGCGTATACTGCAAGCTAATACGGTGTTGCGTATAGCGCAAGATAATCTTGGTGTAGCGTACAACAGAAGATATGAAAGAAATTAAAACGAATATATCTTATAAAATCTCGGGTTGTTACACGTGGTGAGGTAGTTTGTGTTAGGCGCGTCATTGGTGGCATGACATTGGTTGAATGGTCAATAAAGGATTTTTCACTTTGACGTTATATAAGTAATATATCTTGGCCAAGTTTATAAGGATGGAAGTACCTTTATAAGACCGTGGCCATGGCATTCGAAGGTAAATCCATCTAGTTAAATCAAAAAAACAATAAAGTAAGAAAGGGAGATGACACGAGAGTGCGTCATTCTTTATGAGATATTAGAGACAAAGAGATTATATTACATAGTGCATGTTCATAGGTTAGTTGTCACTGCTATGACAATCCTTATCTCTTTAGGGGCCATGATGGGTTCTAGATCCCGCTCTTGGTCTGTGAATAGTATTCACTACTATCGAGATAAGGTCCTAGAGGGTCACACACAATAGCGTATTCAAGAATCTACCCTATTCAGTTGAATATGAGATTTTGAAATGGTGGGCCCCACTACTGTGGTTCATGATTTTTCTAGGACAAAATGATCACCAATGCAATAAATAAATTCATATTATTCAAGTTTAGAATAATGATCATTTAATTTATTTATTAAATGTATTTATAAGTTTTAAGTAAATACATGAAAAATATTAATTGAAGAATATTAAATTATTCAAGGTTCAATTAATATTTATGGGAATGATGATTTGAGTTAATGACTCAATTATTATCGCATAATATATTTTAAGTGTGTTGATTATTCAGGGCCTGGGTTGGAATTTCTAGATAATTACATGACACTATAAATATAAGAGGAGAAGAGATTGCCAAATACTATTCATGGGTCTTCTCTCTCCTCCCCTCTATCCCATGATCTAGAGAGGGAGGATCTAGATCCAAGGAGCAAGGATCGAGAAATCTCTCAGGCATTGATAACAAAGCAATTCAGTTATCATTGGAGCATCAAAGATGTCATTGCAATTCCACACTAGCACCCGGATTACGACAAATGGCGCTCCCGTAGATTCCTTGATCTAGAGGAATTTGACTTCAGATTCTTTGAGAAATGATCACCAATGATGAGCAGACGTTGTGCACAACTTTAGATTAAACTTGGTATTTTTTATGGTTTATTTTTTTTGCTTAAAACTCTTCACGCATGGTCCTCAGCTAAAATTGGGATACTATTCACCGATGTCGACAAGTTTTTGTCAATCGTCGATTAAATTTTTTTAAAACCCACCTACTTGGGGATTCTGCTGCACGCCTAGTTCCAACATTCCATAAACTCTATTTGAGTTTTATCTCATAGAGGGGATCATATCCTTTTCTTAGTACATGATTCCTCGCTCCACCCTCATGGGTATGGATTGAGGGAAGGTTCCCTAATGAAACTCATCCACAATGAATAGAAAAAGGGTCTGGAACCACTCTAGAGAAAGTAAACAGTGTTAACTACCAGTACAAGGTGTGTCTTACTTTCCCTGGGCTTGCCTGTGTGCTCTGTCCCGTGCCTGTGTACCAAGCCATGTCTGGGTACCTGGCTATGTCTGAGTACTGAGATGTGCTAATATAATCTAGCCATAACCATATACTTGGATGTGCCTATGATTGTGTTATCTGAGGGTACACACTAAATCAATAGGCATGTGTAGCATGATGTGTGTCACATGTCACATAGCATGTGATACTTTTTTCTACACATAAATCATAACGCTATAGAGGGACCACATAGTGTTTGTTCTTATGGAGTATATACTGTGTAGTCTGAATTTTCACAGAAAGTCTAAACATTCCTACACTCCTTTTACACAATATTTGCACCATCAATTACACCAATTAAAACACCATTAAATTTATATATAGGGTTAAATAAGCATGGTTATTACCAACGTCTAGATTCAAGCCATTAAATTCGATCGAGAAATGCCTCTATCGTGCCACGTTATTCAAACATTGAAAAATGTGAACCAAGGATCTCCAAATCTAATCATAAACATCCACCATCATCAAAAACCACAATCATGACATTAATATCAAACCCAAAACCTTGTTATGAATCCATTTTTCTAATGATTGGTTGTACAATAATTGATTATTGGGTATTTTTCAAACCATCAACCAAAGAATTTGCCGACAATGAATGTGTGGAGAATGGGGAAATAAATGAAAAAAATAAAACAAGAGGAATAGACCTTGGAAATTTTTCGGGTTGGAATCAACCTATTTCTATTATAATAAATAATTAATAGTAAAATAATAATTAATAATGATCAAATGATGTCAATTGAAAAATCCCAAAAAGATATAACCCCACCCACAAAGCATGACTAACCTTATGAATCAATCTGTTAGTGGAGATGATTTGTGTTTTTCATGGGATAATCAATTGAGGGTTAAAATAATGAAAAAATTACCTACCTTAGGTTTGGATGGATCTTTTATGAATAAAAATAACACATCACTGTTGTTAGAGATATACACAAGCACCATTGACACAAAAATTTCCAAAGCACAACCCGTAATTATTCCACCAAGAAAGCTTCTCCAATGGGTCCTCTCTCAATCCCTAGGGTTATGTATTTAAACCTAGAAATTTTATATATGTATTATTTTATAGTATAATATTAGGTTTCTACATTTCAAATAAAAATAAATAAATAAATATTTTTTTTATTATTTTCACTCTTGAATACAGTTTACCAAAACACCCAACACCGACTAAGATTATGTCATGCATAGGGTAAAACCCACATTCTAGATTTAATATAAGTCTTAGATTTCTAATTAGAGACTCTATTATTGAGTTATTCCATTAATTCATAAAGATTGTGTGTACATGATATAATATGTTTAATATTTTTCTTATATTAATATCGATTCTCCTAGGGAATTGAAATATCATGTTGAATTAGTGCCTGGATCCAAAAATATTACTTAAATTATTTTAAAGTATTATAAGGAAAAAATATAGACATTATAGGTGAGTCTTTTCAATAAGTGTTATTGGTTATTATGAGTTTTGACATTCGACAGACAATGGGGTAGGTTCATTCTTATGGATTAATAGTGATAAAAATTCCTTGGTACTTTGCAAGAGTGATGTGTAGGTCACATAACCTATGGGTAGAGGCTAGTCATGTAGAAGTGTATGTAAATGACCTATTTTCACTGATATATAAGAAATAACCATGTGTGGGTATCCATCATAGGTGATTATATTTGAGCTAATGATTCTAATTAGTGGTGCGAGGAATGCACTGTTAGACAAGATTTTGTTGAGAACTAGTGTGATTGTGAGGTGAATCATTAATCATAGGTTGATTTGTGGAGAGAAATATGATTTGTGACATGATTCATAGGGTGAACCATGATTTTTTCCATGTTTCTTAAAGAGAACCCTGATTCGTGACATGGTTCATGGGGTGAACCACAATATGTGGCATGATTTAGGGGTGAATCATGCAAAAAATCATAATGGAAGTGTTAGTTGGGGAATCAATTTTTGAAGAATAAATGGAAGTTAGTGCCGTAGTTCAGGATTATGAGTGGGACCTATACTTTTTATTCTTAGTGATAAATCTATGTTATAGGTAGGAATTTATATTAGGAGCACCATGTGTGTGTTGTGGACCATAGAAAGAAAAGAGATATGGGGAAAGGCAATGCCTCTCATGGACATTTTTTTGTGATTTTGAACTACCTTACAACTAAATTTTAGAAGTAGACATGGATTCATGGAATGACATAGGGTGTAACACTTTGAAAGTGTTGATCTAGGCTACTTGGGGTGATTCATTCCATAGTTCATAACATGAACCTATGTTAACACCATGTAATCCTCCTTGGTTATTTTTTAAGTGTAAAGGAAATAATTTCATCTTTGACACCCTTATTTCCCCTCTTATAATCTCCATAAACCTTCACATGAACTAGTAAATGTTAGTGCTTTCTCTTTGGCTATTATGGATCCTTCATCCTCATTTCTTCTCCATTGAAAGCACTATTTGTTCTGATTAATTATTTTTAGTAATTCTAAACTCATTATTCTGGAAATGTACTGATTTTTACTCTATTTCTTAGTTATCTTGATTTAAACCCTAACGTCCAAATGTTATGGCTATTTTTTGAGATTTTGTGAAATTATCATGTTTTGGGTGACAATTCTTAATGATTTAGCTTCATCATTCTTGAGGTAGGAAGTCCTTACCACACTATGAGATTTGTATAGAATTTTATTCCATATTTTGTATGCGGGTGCATGTGTAGACCTATAAGACCCCTTATTTTGTGTGGTTGGGTCTATATTAATGTAGTTAAACCCTCATAGGGGGACCGTGAGTGACTCAAGTTAGAATGATGGAATTACGCCCTGTACTCGGGTTAAAGACAGTGTTGTATTCTTGGGTAAATGATATTTGAATGAGAATTTTGGGCTTAGTTGAGCCTAGTATAGCAAAGAAAAAAGATATAGGGTTTTATTTATAGAATTCCTCTACACTAGTTCCTTTAAAATGGTAAATTAGATACTTGTACTGATGATAATGGTAGGGTTTTCCACTTGGCTATTTGGGAATAAAAAGTTTTTCTTGAGTTTGAGAAGGGATAGAATGAGGTGGTGTAGTGATTTTTTGGTTTGTGTGATGATGTGGGATTACCACGAGTGAGATGGTTGAGTTTCTTTGCGATGATGATGGTTTTCGAGAGTGAGGAATCATGCCGGGTTATGGTTGTGCAAGTTTCCATTATTTATGTGACTTTTAATTCATATTGATTCTTGTTTCTTTTTATTTTATGTGACAAACCCAAATTATTTTGGGATGGGTGAATATGTTTGATGGGACCTGTCTAGAGTCTGTAGGGATGGGTTGGTGTGTTTGAGGCGACCTCCCCACCGTCTGTGGGGATGGGCCGATTTTTTATGTGATCTCACTAGAGTCTGCATTGGTTCAGTGGGCATGAGGAGACCTCCCTATAGTGAGTAGGGATGGGTATGTGTGATTGATGAGGCTATGAACCAAGTGATAGGCATGGTACATGTGTTGTATGTGATAATATGGTTTTTATTGACCTTTCCTTCTGAAAATGAGCTAAAGTATTTAGGGCTTCAGTTTTTAGCCGTCTGGTTAGCACATGATGACCTAACAGGTTGTATGAATATTTATGTATTTACATTTTGTAGTCATATAAAATTGTATATGAATACTTCACTTATGATAAAGATGCATTGGTAGTGTTCTATTGGGATTATACTCTCACATTACATGGGAATATCGATGAGCATGCTTTCCTTATGGTTAAGGATTCAAATAAGGGTAAGGGCCCTGTATAGGGTATTTGTGTAGTCGAAGAAGGTTAGTCAGGAGATTATGGGATATAATCCAAGATATTTTTATAAAGATTCTTATTTATTTCTTTTTCCTTTTATTAATGTACTTATATATCTTCTACAAGTGGGGATCTCTCTTTTATTAGTGTACTACATACTATATTCTATTTTCTAAATAATTTATTGATGTTATTATTATCATTTCTCCCACTATGTGATCTTATTATATTTACTATGATTATTATCGATTCCATTACCATGTAACCTGATTTTATACCTTTTACTTAGGTAATAGTATCCCCATAGTTCTTCTTAGGTCATCACTATTAGTCAGTAATGTCTTGTATATAAGGAGGTGTGCATGAGGCAAAGTGGTGCTTCTTGGCTTGGACACGGTGATCCGAGTCGAAGTATCACATAAGCATTTAATGATTAATGGAGGATTGAGCTATACATTACAAAGAGTTGTAAAATTTGAGAGTTTGAGAAATGAATCATCAATATAGTAAAATGTTTGAGTTCTAAAGAGCATCATTGTATGGATATATAAATTGACTTAATCCTCATATATTGGGGTTGATTTTTATCTTAGAAAATCCTCAATATGATTATCTACCTATATACCATTATTTATCACATTTAAACAAGGTTATAGGAAATTTTAGAGTTGAGAGAGGTCCTATCAAAGAATTAGGTGATTCCCATGACATGTTGATATCTATAGAGGGATGATTTTTTGACTATATCTCATTAATCTTGAGAAAATGATTTTGAAAAGATTTAATATTATATATTGACTGGTGTAAGTTATTCTGTTATTATTATTTTTGATGTTCATTTAAAAATTATAGATAGATTATGGTAGTCATGGTGTTATGGATTTTTTATTCCAATTCATTTAAGAAGTTACATGATAGGTATCATAACCAGTTTTGTTTACTCCTATCATGAAATTAATTTATTCATAACTAATTTATAGATTTAAATGTTTATACAGTTCTAAACTACATATTTAGAAGCATGAAAAATGTGAAAAGAATAACATGAGACAAGATAGTGATATTATATCCCCTTAAGAATACTAAGTGTTGAATTTTATCCAAAGAATCACTTTCAAGACCTCAATAATCCAATTGGGTAGGTCATCCCAATGTTGGATGCCCCTAAATTATCTTGTGTAAGAAAAGAAAGTAATGTAGTGACCCTAACCTTTAGCTGACATATTTTTGGAATTTTCTTTGGGCTACACATTACTAGGAAACCCTAACTGTTAGGATACTAGAGGAATATAGTTATTTGAATCCATATGATGGATTAGGGTGAAGAGTTATCCACTCAACTATCCATGAGTAATATATGTTATTATTGATGTGGCTATCTACTAGGTATAGTCATGACTTATTTACATTCTTAGCTAATATAAGGAAGGAAGAAATATGGATATTCACCCACTATGGATATGATGAATTTAAAAGGGTTCATTATTTTAATGGGAGCACATTTAATAAAAGCAATTGTTAAATTAATTAAAAAAATGATACTCATATTATACGAGATTTTTTTGTTGATATAATGTTAAAATCATCATCAAAAATTACTTTGAGATCAATACTAGAGAAAGGAGGTGGTAAATTTAAGAAACTTATTAGATTGGTACAAAGCTTAAGAATCATCATATGTAAGCATTTTTTTTAAAAGATATGTGTTAGAGAAAACCATTATAAGTAACCTACTACTGAAGTTATTCAACAAAAGAATCTAGATGATTATGGGAATAAAATATTTATTTCTCTTAATGTTTAAAAATAATTATATGCAATATTATTGGAATAAATATAGTCTCTACTCATATATAGTCATGAAACAACCTAATATGTCTATCCATATGACTCTCGAGTTAGTTCAATACATACCCGAGGCACATTCCTAATCGCCTTGGGCTGGAAACCAATGCTATGGTGTCAGAACATAATCACTAGGAATGATTTTACCCATTATAAAATAACTAGATTAACAATAAAACATCCACACTAGAGTAAAAAAATTAATAAAATCAATTGGAGACTGAATAAAAATAAAATAAAAATCCATACAAAAACACAAGGTATATAAATGGAGATTAGTATATAAATGAATAAAAATAAAATCCATATAAGGAAAGGGGATGAATATAAAGTCGAAAAAAATAAAACTTGAAAGGAAAAAAACAAAATTGTTTCTTAAAATCTTCACGTGAACTATAAACACTCTCCAAATCTTATTATAGACATCCAACCCAACCCATATCTTAACACAAGAAATACTAAGTCCAAGTAACCTGAGAAAAAACCCATAATAACTATATATACTAAGTAGTATATGTAGAGTGTGAGAAAAAATGAGCCTAGTAGGCAAGCACAATTTTTTTTATACATTTCCATACATAAGACAATCCTTTTTTATGGTAGATTAAAAAAACAAATAGAAATAGATTTTCAATCAAATGTTATACCAAATCCAAATCACACTCACCCATTTTTCAATAATTATTTTTATTTGGTTTAAATGAAAAAAATCACTTGAAAACCAATTTTCTCAGGCATCCACCCCCTTTTTATAAAACACCCCTTTTTTAATAAATATTGAAGGAAATAACTCGAAACACTATTCCAAAAACCTTTTAAAACAATAAAGGATGACATTTTTCGAAAATCTATAAATAGGGTAAAAACTTATATTTCCTATTTCAAGAAATTTCCCAAACACCCATTTCAAAATCACATAATTTTTCTTACCAAATATAATTTCAAAATAATTTTCACAAACCAATTTGAATGTGAATAAAAATGCTAATAAGACTCAAGAAAATAAACATTGTACCTAGAATAAAATAAAAAATAATCCAAATAATCTAAAAAAATAATGTGCCATAATCTAATCTATGATAGGGGATATAAATGAGGAATAAACACTATAATACTATAAATAATACTATTAGGGATATCAAATCATCATGGAAAACCTACTAGGAATAAAGTATTATGGTCTAAACCAATGACACAATCCCTATATTGACACTAATAAATCTGTCACATCCTCAGTAGTACTTTAAAAAAAACCATAAATAAACATCCTATAAGATACTTCAATACATATTCATAAGGAGGTTGGTATCTCACAAGGCCCACTAACCCTTACAGATTAACCATTTAAGATTGGTCAGGAATTCC
The DNA here is from genome assembly GCA_963277665.1 of Viscum album. Classification (NCBI taxonomy): domain Eukaryota; kingdom Viridiplantae; phylum Streptophyta; class Magnoliopsida; order Santalales; family Viscaceae; genus Viscum; species Viscum album. Next base: position 982,193,740 of record OY728167.1, read on the forward strand.
TAACACACTGTCTATACTAGGGTTTTTATTTACCCATACCTCTACTAGTCCCCTAGGATTCCCATGACCTGCACCAAATGAGGGTGATAAATCACATGCATCAATATATAAATTTTAGAGTAATAAATCACACCTCACCTCCCACACCATCATAATAAATAAACCCTTCAAATTTCATACATAACACATGGAAGATAAAACATTACACTTAGACTAAAATTCACATCAATCAATAATAAATAACCCACATGGAGTCATAAGATAACAAGGGCGCTCAAGAGGGTCTCAAACTCACACATAAAACCTTTGGAAAACACCTAATTATCCAAGCATGCCTTTATCAACATACTCATAATTCCAATTCGCTTATCAATGGTTTTAAATCATACTCAAAAACATTATTTAAAACCAATCACTTGAGATCCATTTGTAAAAAATATTATAAATCAATTTTAACAAAAAAAATTGGACTGGAAATTTCAAGAACCAAAACATTATAATTAAAAAACATAAATGAGCTTAAAACACCCCTTTTTAATTCAACTCATGACCCAAATGGGTTTAAGTAATTTTAAAACATATCTAGCAGTCTAAAACACCTCTTTTAATATTTCAAACACTAGGCATTTTAAGAAAACTCTTGGAATACAAAGAAAAAAGCCTCCGAAAGTCCAAAAACACACATACCACTTAATTTATTGATCCAAAAAAGGTAAAAACACATTTAAAATTCCATATTTATCTTAATACCATGTTCTAAACATTATCATTACTTATAATTTTAAGTCTTAATTGAAATGGAAATTGAAATCCATTTTACCAAGAATAAATTCACCTCAAACCCATTTAAAATCCAACCAACCCACCAAAAATGGATTATGCTTATAAAATAAGGAATTTTAAATGATAAATCACTCAATGTAATGTCAATTTATGAGTGGAACAAAAACACATACATCAGTTTAATGAAAACCAATCCAAAAGTTTTATCTTATGATGATGAGAAATGTAACAATCCTAAAGGGATCCTTTTTATTCCCTAAAGAAAAAAACCTTATTAATAACCCATATTGAACTCCTAATACAGATTTAAAAAATCTAAGGGTTCATTAGGGAGGTTAAAATCACTGTAAAATGGGTATGGGGAGGTAGGTATGAGGAAACTAAGAGAAATGAGAAGAAGCTACCTTGAAACCTTGAAGGAAGAAGTCTTGGAATACCTTAAAATCTAAGGGAAAGAGAGATGAACCTCATAGGATGCACACATGGCATGGATTAATGATAAGTGAAAGAAATTAATCCATTAGGGATCTTAAAATTAAAGAACAAAAAGAAAAAATTTACTTTTAAGTGAATCTAGGAAACTCACATGGTTAGACCAAATAGTTTGGTAAACCGTATTAAAACTGTGTAATTAGAACTAACTAAGAAAAAAAATTCACATGATTTCTCCTAGAAAACTCACACAGTTCATCTACCCATGTTCAAACCATAAATAACTGCACTTCCCTAACATAGAACCACAATACATGCTTTTTATATATTTTTCCTAACCATACAGAAGTCGTGATCTAGGAAACTCAAGGAAAGAAAAGTCACACAATTAATATTAAGATTCCCATCAACCATAAAATTCCCATGAAGGTCAAACTGTGCACATTCAAAAAACTACTGGATACTTCACCATGTAAGGGTACCCTCATGGTTACCCCTAAATGATGTGATCCAAACCATACGTAGAAGAAATAATTCAAAAATAAAAAATAAGACTCAAAAACAAAACTTATAAAAATTTAAATTCATACAAAATTAATTATATAAATTAATTGGAAACCACGATATTGTGACATGGGGTGTTTTAATCTTCCCACCATGCCACTTTATTACCCAATAAAGTCCCTAATCAAGATATAAGTAACTATAATGCGTCATAACCCACACCCTATGAAATGAGGTGAGTTGGTTGATCAATAACTATAGATGATCTAATGAATAAAAATATTGAACACTGATGATTCCTCTATATTAAACCATTAATTTTACAAAACTACAAGATATCTCTAAGAAAAGCATAACTAAGATCACTAATATAAGATCCAAAGGGAATGGTGACCAAGCACATTTCTCCCCATTATTTATAAATTTACAAAATGGTGTATAAAAAGGGATAACACACCTCAAAAGAAAACATCAACTATGATAACACATCTCCAAGAACTTCCTCAAAAATCACCCAAATCCATCAAGCACGAATAAACACTAAAAAAATGTTCTAACACCCAAATAAAACACATTCCAAGGGAAACTCAACCTCAAGAGAATCAATTCCCAAATATCTCAGTCCACCAAAAAACTTTATACACATCATACCACAAGGGATAAATCATGAGCATGCCATAATAAGAAATGACATGGGATACCAACCTGGGTCACAATAGTCTATGAGTAAACTAGGACCTCAAACTCATAACCACCTAATACCCAACTACCTGAAGTAAAAATCCATACCTAATACATAATCAATAATACAAAGGTAAATAAAACCCATATCAATAGGAAATATAACTCAATATAGTCGTAACATAAAAAAACATTGGAATCCCTAATGGAAGGAAACCTAAACAATAAGGCATGGACCAAAACCCAGAAACCAAAATCCATCCACACATTTCAGAAGGTCCAGAAAATGGTCCTTAAATCCATTTCATCCATAAGATAATGACCTAAGAATACTTAATTTATACTGAATAAGTTACTCGATAAAAAACCATTAAATTAAAATAAAAAGATCCCCTAAAAACATCCAAAAGGCTTACCTACTAAGTCAAATTCTAAAGGAACCAACTAGAAGAAAACTCCAAACCTTGTTAAATGACCCATTATATAAAAGGGAATGGAAATAACATAGAATTACTAAAGAATAAATGAGGCTTGAAATCCCCTAAACCCACTTGAAGTTAGGATGGAGTCAAGATTATAAAAATCTATATAAAAAATGGATGAAACCATCAATTTAGAACTCCTAGAAACAACACCATATCTTATGTCAAGAACTTTTTGGGATCCACTTAACAGCCAACATGAGACATGGTTCTAGATACTCATTCTCCTAAAACAAAACAAGTTTTCTATTAATTGAGAAAAAAATCAAAAGAATCCATTCTAATTTTTTTTAAAAACTAATTTTCAAACTTCCCTTAGAATCTCATTTTGAAACCCAACCATTTTACACACACCCCCTTATAAATAATTTCAAACCATTACCAAGAAATATCAGTCTCGAAAATCATTTAAACCAATGGAAAACCCCTTTTCCCCCTAAAGTATCACAAAATTTTTATCATAGTGGAATTATAAAACTCCTTTCTAAAACAAATTTTAATCTATTTTAAAAACCAAAAACATTTCACAGGTTTCAAAATAGACCCTAAAAATATCTTGAATTCAAAACCATTTTTCAATCCATGTAAATTTTAAAATTATATTATGAAATAAATAACCTCTTTAAAAATGATTTCATTAACCAATTATTAAAAAAATACCTTTAAGAATTTAAATCCTTTATGAAATTCATCTTTTTAAGATTAAATTATATTTCATACAAAAATGTTTCCTTGAATCCACAATTAAAACAAGAAATGAATTGGATTTTAATAAAAAAAACAAAGCATATTTCCAAAACCATTTAATAAATTGTTTTCAAAAATAAAACACCCCATATAATTTCTTTATCCAATTAAAAAAAATTCAATCACATAACAAAAATTACTTAATGGAAAAGGCCAAGAACATTAGGATCACTCTCAAATTAAACAAAAAATTACCAGAAAACCTAGGAAAACTAACCTATCTGATAACACACTAATGAAATACTCTGTTGAAATCAATCTAAGAATAGAGGAGAACAAAATACTAATACAGAGGAAAAATTTCACTATGTATGGTTTGGATACACATGATCGAAAACCTTATGCAAACTATAAAACATTCACTGTCATGGCTATAGATCTATTCTATACATGCACTGCATAGTTTACTAGACCATGTATGATAAATATACAACCCTAGTTCATTCATCACTTTCACCTCTAAAACATAAAAAACCCTTTGAAATCACTGATAAAATCAATTAGGATCAAATAATAATAATAAAATATAAAAAATCGTCATAAATATAAAAATTCAAACTCAAAATTAGAACTCAGGACTGATACACCTTGGGAAACTCAAGGTTCAGTGTGATGAAGATCCGGACAAGCACTTTTATGCACACTCCACCTAAGCCTTGATGACGATATTAAAATCTATAATAACTAGAAACTCCTAAAATAATAGGAGGGTGTTCTTGGATACAAATTTTCATGAACTTTCCTGAGACTTCTATCCGTCAGATTCTCAAGCTGGTATGTGACATACCTGAGGTGCATTTCCGATTTCCCCAGTTTGGGAAGAAGTGTTAGGGTCACAGAACATAATCATTGGAAACAATTTTACCAATGAAAATAAAACCAGATAAATAATAGAAAATCTACATTAGAGTAATTTACATAAGTAAAAGGAAGAAATTGGAGACTAAATAAAAATAAAAGGTGTATCTATACAAAAGAAAAAAGTACATAAATAAGGAGTAGTATATAAATGAATAAACATCAAATCCTTATAAAGAAAGGGGATAAAGACAAATTGAAAACCAATACAACCTGAAGTGAAACAAAACAAAACTGATTCTTGAAATTTCTATGTGATGCAGAGTCACTCTTTATATCCTATGGTAAACATCTAACATAAACTGCATCCGGATATAAGGAAGAATAAATCCAAGTCACCTGAGAACAAGACCATAAGAAATGAATATATTGAGTGGTATATGCAAGGTATTAGTGGAATTGAGAATAATAGATAAGCACCACATAGTTTTCATATTTCTTTACAAAATAAAATATATTTCACACTAGTTTGATAATACATTTAGAAACTAAATTTTAATAATCAAGTATAAAAAAATCAAAATCACACTCACAAATTTCAAATTTTTTTTTTGATTTAATTAAAAAAATCACTTTAAAACCACTTTTCTTGGGCCTAATCCCCCTTTTATAAGAAACTTCCCATTATTAATAAAGAAATATGGGTGGAACTAAAAACCTTTTTAATCATGTTTTAAAACATTAAAAGATGAACTTTTTCTTAAATCCATAAATAAGGTAAAAACTCATCTTTCCTCTTTAATTTTTTTTCCAAACACCCATTTCAAAATCACATCATTATTCGTACCACATATACTTTAAAAATAATTTTCTCAACTCAATTTGAATTTTAAGAAAACCAATACTCACACAAGAGTAAACAAACATGGTAATTATAATAATACAAACAACAAGTCAAAGAATCCAAAAAAACAAGGTACTATAATCTAATCAGTGTTAGGGGATATAAATGATGCATACACACTAGAATCCTTTAAATCATCATATAAATAAAATAAAAGAATCATGGGTGACCTCCGAGGAATCAAGTAAAATGATCTAAACTAGAAACATGTTACCTTGGATTGAACTGTTGAGTCTATATGTTCCCCAGTAGTCCTATTATACTAACCCAAAATAAATATCTTAGAAGCTCCTTCACTACACTGGCACAAGGAAGTTTCTATTCACAAGGTCCAATACCCCTTCCATTCTAACAATCTTAATGTATTCAAGCAACAATTCCTAGTTAGAACAATATCTATAATATGGTAGGCACTTATCCAGACCTCTACTTATTCCCTAAAGACTCCCATTACCAACATCAAATGGGGGAAATAAATCACATGCATCAATATATATATATATAAAAGTAACAAATCATACATCACCTCCCACACCTTCACAATAAACAACACCTTAAAATTTTATCCAGAATACATGGAATATACAATAATCCCACTTAGGCTATAATTCATATCAATTAATAAGTAATAACCCCCATGGGGTCATAAAATAACAAGGGGTATCCAGAGTCTATCACACTCACACATACACCATTTATAAAACACCAAAAGTTTCAAACATGACTTTATCAAAAGACTTGGAATTCCAAGTCACTTATAAATGGTTTGAAGTCCCACTCTAAACCATTCTTCCAAGTTAAGATCTTTAAATTTGTTTGTAAAAAATTTTCCACGTCAATTTTCACAAAAATCATTGGAAGGAAAATTTCAAGAAGTAATAAATTTTAAATTAAAACCCTCAATGGGATTAAAATACCCTTTTTAATTCACATCACAACCCAGATGGGTCAAGGAATTTTAAAACATCACACTCAGTTTAAAACATCTCTTTCATTATTTCAATCATTAGTAATTTTAAAACATCACTTAGAATACCAAGAAACAACCATCCAGAAGTCCAAAACCACACTCCCCACTTGATTTACAACACAAATAGGGTCAAAACACATTTAAAATGTTTTATTTAACTCAATACCATAATTTATCCATTATCTCTACTTAAAATTTCATGTCTTACTTGGAATTCCAAGTAAAATCTATTTTTTCTCGTGTAAATTCACCCACAACCCTTTTAAAATCCAAAAAATCCATCAAACATGGATTATATTTGTCAAATATATCACATTAAATCATGAATCACAAATGGAATATCAATTTTAAAAAAGAAACAAAAACACTTACCTTGATTCAATGACAACCAAGCCGAAATTCATCGCCTAAGATGATGAGTGCTCCAATAATCCTTTTAGGATCCTCATGAAGGGATAAATAATAATACCACCTTGAATAACACATCCCAAAACACAAATACAAACCTTGAAAGCCCTAGGGTTCTCATGAGAGGGTAAAATCAAAGGAACAAGGGTGTATAGGAGGAACAGAGGAGGGAACCAATATAAAATAGAAGATGTTACCTTGAAATATCAAAGTAATAAGGCTTGAAATGCCTCAAAATAAAAGGGAATGGGGAGTGAAAACCCATAGAACACATTTATAGATTTCAAGAATTATAGTAGAAATAATGGAATCCCTTCAAGATCTTAAAATAAAATGGAAAAAACTAGAAATTGAATTTTTAGTGAATCTAGGAAACTTGCAAGGTCTTTTTGCATAGTTTGGTAAACCTTGTTCCAACTATGCAGTAGGAACTGCCTAAGAAAAAGTCCATCACATTTTTTCTCTTAGGAAAATTTAACTATTTATATACATGTGTTTTAATCATAAAAAATGGAACTACCACGACATAAATCCATATCACATGCTTGCCACAAATATTTCCTAAATATTAACAAGTTGCATTTCAGCCAACTCAAGTAATGGAATAGTTACCTAATTACTACTAAGATTCATCTCAATAGTGTGATACCAGTATAGGTCAAACTATGTATGTTTAAAAATGACTAAAAACCTCACCACTTATAAAATTTAAAATTCAAAACCAATCTCAAAAAATTTAAAATCTTTAAAAAACAATTAAAGTAATTTTGAAACCATTTTACATAGAGTGGTAGATATACTCAATATGATTGGATGTTAATTACTTTTTGATATTGAAGATATCTCTAAGGAATGTTACCATTTTAAAAATTCATTTGATGATTGATGTTGGAAGTGTTATGACAATGTGAATGAGTTCTATAAAAACCTACTCTATTTTTTCAAAGTGTTGGGAATAAATGATTATAACATCTGGCGTCTAGTATCTAGAGATATATCAATAATAAAAGTGGATAAAAGTTCAGATTGGAAGAATAGAATAGTTGGAAAGTGTTACAAACCTACCTGGTCTACCCCTTAGTTGAGCCCATTAGCTAGCTCATGGTAATGCCTAATGGGATTTCCCAATACCCATGGGTAAGAAAATGGTTCTTTTTCATCAAACATACATGAGTGGGAATGATTTTTCCTAATAAAACTAGAAAATCACTAAACTTATTCCCCATAAGTCCATCATGACCACTATATAAGTTGAATGATCATGCATACTCAATAATATATTTCAATAATAAACAAAAAAATAGGGAACAACCTAAAACATAACTCATTAAAAATAAAACAATCGAACAAGAATAACTAAACATATCAATAGAAATAAAAGGCCACATAATCAAGAAAAATCTATGAAGAAACACCATATTGGAATCATTCATGAGATAAATGAAATAGTAGGATAAAGAAAAGACCATTATCACATACCTCAATGTTTCAATTTTTTCCCGTTCTTAGAACCACTGCCATACCCAAACTAGAAACCCAAAATGAACTACTATCCAATTGAAATAAAAAGAACCTAAAAAGTATATAGAAATGAGTTAAAATATTTTTAAGTAACCTCCAAACACTCCACACATAAACTTTAAAATTAAATCCTTTTCATTCTTGTTGGAAAATAAAACTATAAAAGTATAATTTTCCTTATAATTAAAAACATGTCATAAAAACCTATCACTTTAATTTATTGTATCTAAGTAAAAAATCCCCCCAATTAAAAAAATTAAATATTGAAACATTTTATTAAAGGATGGTACCTTTAAATAAATGATTAAAATTTAAGACTGAGCTATTTTTAAATATCCACATTTTATGTTAAAGGAAATTAACCAACCATTTGATTCCACTTTTTAGAACCCCACTAAGAAACAAATAAAGACAAGTTTTATACTTTTAAAATAATGGAATCCCTCAAAGATGAAAAAAATAACATCTAATTTATAAAACAACTATCATTAAGGAGAAACATAGGTAGAAACAAATCACTATGTGGGAAAAAGTGTAAAAAATATTATCCACATAGAAAAAATTAAGCAACTAAGTATAAGTGACAATAATATCTAAATAATAAATAAAAAGAAACAAAAAGGGAAAAACATCATGGAAGTGACCCTAAGAAAGATAAGGTTAAGGTGTACTAAAATCTTCATATCATTATATAACCAAAAGTATATACAATCACCATAATCCAAAAAATTTCAAGATTCCAATCATATCAAATATTATTACTTCACTAGTTTGGATGACACACTAAAATAATGGAAATTATAGTAGATATTATGCACCAATTATTATCTAGAGTCCCATCATGGCTAACAATATTAATTCACTAATTAGGAAAAAACATTGAACCAATGGAATAAGAAAAATTTCTAGATATCATCCATTATCCAAAGTATAATAATATCTAACAATATCACTTCACTAGTCAGGAAGACACAATGATCTAGTGGAATGAAATCATATAACTTCACGAGTTAGATCAACACACTGAATTAGTGGGATGAATTTGAATTTATTGAAAGAAAATTTTACCTTATGAAGACACCTTTTTTAATATCAAAATACCAAATAGACCTTAATACTTTATTTATAACTCAAACCATAAAATCCATTTTAGAAAGTGCATACCCAACATTTAGAAATGTCTTTTGGAAACCAAATTATAAACTTGTTTCTAAAAAACATAACCAATATAAAAGACTTGAAAAACCTTGGATATATTGTATCCCTTTATTAAACACCAAATGATCACACTAAATTCCTAACATCAATAAAACATCAATAAAATGTCTCAAAAATATTTAAAACATAAGGAAATTATAGGATAAAACCAAAATCATATCTAGTTTATAAAACATTTATCTAAAAATAAGAGTTTTAACCCATTTATAATCCTCAAGAACCAAAAAACATTTTTATAAATTTTTTCCTTTAATAATATCCTTTAAGAAATTTTAACAAACACATAATATGAATAATCTATATGAAAGTAGGTTTTAACCATTAAGATCCAGGAAATATATTCTCTCACTAAATTAAAACTAAAAAAACTAGTACCTTTAGGAAAGAATAAACAAATGCACATCCCACAAATTTTAAGTAATTTAAACCATAGTTTGAAAAAAAGACAAGTACTCATGGATTTAAATTTAAATAGTTATACATGGTAAAACCTACCTCAATTGATGTTCTGTATAAAGATCATAAGCTCATAACGACCTCCTTTAGGTCCATGGGCACTAGATGACTTAATGTCAGCAAACTATAAGAAAATCATGTGTGGTATATACTCCCTATGTGCACCTAGAAGTTAAGGAAACACTAAACAACAACATAATAAACCCCTCTTAGGACCTCCTTTGTAAGAAGAAAATGAAATACTTATGTAGAGGAATGATTCCACTATGCCATAGTGGAATCGACTTTCCAATACCCTAATCAAGAAAGCCAAAATCTAAAGAGAAACTAGGGATGAGATTAAGGAGGAGGAGAGGGGATATCTTATATAGAATATGTGTGTTGAAACCGTTCTAGAAAAAAAACCAACTCAATGTGAACACAAAGGGGAAGAAGAAGGGGATTAGGGGGGGGATTTATCCTCCCCTATCCGCATTCCTACAATGAGAGAAAACTGAGGATTTTTTTAGTTTTAAAACTCCCAAATGAACATATTTCACCCTTAAAAAATTATTAATAGAAAAATCATGTTGTAACCCATTTGGGTCATGATGTGACTAACCATATGTTAGAGGGGGCCTCTACCAACTAGTATCAATCACGGTGTTACCAACATGGGTTGTGGTACGACCTTTTCCCACTATAGAATTTAGCCACCAACAACCCATAACTTGATATAAAAAAAAATATTATATGTGATAAAACATAAAATATCCCAAAAACTAATTAAAAAATACTCAATACTCCCTCTACTCATCCCAAACCCAAAATTTAAATTATTGCATATTTTTAATGACCTATAATGACAAAGTTCATTACAACCTCTCAATCATTAAAAAAAATTCCATCCTTGAAAATTCCCAAAGACTCCCAATGGAATCCACATATATGGCATGGGATAATTCTACATGCTATAAGTATTTACACAAAAAACTTTATAAAATCAATGAAACAAATTCAGACATATGTGGGATTATCCCAACCATAAAAAATATTCCCTCACTATAAAACTAAATATCATCAAGATGATAACCAAAAAGTTACACATCAATAGAAAATCCACAAAAATTTGAAGCAAATAAATAAAAAATCATCAATCAAGAAATATAAAATCATAAAGTAATCATCATAAAAAAAATAAACACTATTAATTCTTACACATCATAAAATAATCATACTCTTAAATACATAAACCATCTTCAAAACATAATTTTTTTACAATACAATGAAAAAATGGGCATAAAATAGAAATCATAAACCATAAAATAATATAGTTTACTTAATTTAAAACCAAACATGGCATGAATCAAAAAACACTACCTCTAAACTAAAATATTTAATATTTTCCTCACATGATTAAAAATCAAAATTTCTAATAATAAAAACCCAAACCCCTCATAAATACTTAGAACCCATCTATTTAAAAAATAAAATCAAAATAAAAAATTTTAATTCACATGATCAAAACTTCTAAAAAATTTAATACATAATTAAATAAAAAAGCATTCATTTTTATTTCAAGAAAATACGAAGAAGAAGGAAAAATAAGACCAACTATATCAATATAAACCTAAGATAAAGATATAATATATCCACGATTTAAAATATAAAAGTCAATAAAATGAATCGATAACCCCTTTCCAATTTGGTTTCTACTAGAATAATTCATTTATCCTAGCTATGAAACTCATTTAGTAATGATTTAATTAATGAAATCCCCACTCCATATTATGAATTCCCACTAAAACCCAATGGTTCAAGCTTAAAAACGCAATACTGAAAGAAATTCATTCTACATAATAATATATTTGAGTCCAAAACTATTTAGAAAGGAAATATTTTTTTTTAGACTTATAAAAATATTTCTTAACTACTTTGAAATATTTTTCATGTTCCAAAACACTACCATTATATTGATTCAAATTTCTAAATTTCACCATGTTTTAACATTCAAAATTAAAATTCCCCATTAAAACCATTTTTAGATTTTAATAAATCTAAAGGAAGGAGGTCATTAATTTAAAACCCATACACAATATTGAAGAGCACTCTTTTTTTGACAAATTCACTAAAAATTTCTAAAAAGAACCTATATAGAAGTAGATTTCCTAATGAAATCCAAAGATAATTTATAAAACAACTTTTGGTCTACAAGTTCAGTTTATAAAAAGTGAACACCAGAAGGCACTACATAAGAGGTGAAATTAAATATAATTAATTAACAATAATACCTCAAGAAACCATCTCAAATTTAAGGTAAAACATGGTAAAAATAAATCAATATATTGTAAAAATCATAAAAATCAATCCTAATTAATCTATAAGCCCAATAAAAAACAATTTAAAGAATTAATAATTGAGAAAAAATCAAGACCACACCCTTATAAGATACATGGTCATTATACATAGTCTGAATCCCATGCACCCTGCCCATATGAATCATTGGTTCCTATTCTATCTTCCTTTAATGCTGTAATTCTATCTATAAAAAAGGATAAATAAAACTCAAAAAATAAAATTACATATTCCCTAATTTCTCTAGAAACTCAAGGTTTGGTACTAAAAGTGTTGATCATGCACTCCTTCATACCTACCTCTCAAGTTATGACAATAATATATCATGTCTACCTCAACTCCCCAAATAGCCTAAAATGAAACAAGGTACTGATACCATATTATCACAAACCAACCCAAGAAACCCCTGATTCACCCCCCTGAGCTGGCCCATAGTGATTTCCGAATGGTTTTCCTAATCCATATATGATAGAAACTAGAGTCTGTGAATCAAACACACATGATTGGGAATGATTTCACCTGATAAAACAAGAAAATTATGGAAGTTTCATCACATAATTTTAGAATGAACATTCCATAAGTCATATGATCACACATAATCAATAATCAATTTCAATAATAACATAAAACAAATAGGGTATAACATAAAACATAAATCATGAACTATAAAACAAAAGAAAAAATTATAACCTACCATTTAAATAAAAATAAAAGACTAATATAATCAAGAAATTACTAATAATAAACACCTAATTAGAATCATTCTTGAGATACATAAAATGTCAGGATAAAGAAAACACTATGACCACCAACCTCTATAAAATCTCATTTCATCATAGGTTGTGAAATTATGGGGAATTTTTAATTTTTGAATCCAAAGTAGGTATCATTTTAAGAATAGGGAGGTGGATTGGAATTTAATGAGTTAGAGAATCTTAAAGAGATGTTTTTATACATGTATAGAGTATTAGGAGGTGTCTTAGGTTCTCGAGTGAGTGTCAGTAGCTTCTGGTTGAAATTCAGATTTTTTGGAAATGGTTTTACTCAATCTCATGGTTACCATATGATTAGGGAATACCACATGAGTAAAATGTGTAGGTTTGTTTTTCATAAGCTTTTGATGCAATATTTCTACACATTTGTATAAAAACCATAAAAAACCTTCAATTTGAGTTTTATATAGATATATATAGTTAGTTAATGGTTTTAAAAATCATACGAGGGGTGTAGATTTGATAGTGTCAACCAAATGATTGGTGGATAGTTTAGAAAACTATACGACAACCATGTGACTGTCCATATTTTCTTAAAAATGGAAAAGTTAATATTTTTACCCTTTGGTTTTTTAATCACCATCACTCTTCTCCCACCTCATGAAAAACTAATCCAAGGTGCACCCTCCCCTTACTTAAGCTTAAATCCCCCTTAGAATAGGGTTTTTTGATGGAAATTACATGGTAAATCAAGGTTATTTCCCTAATACTCTTTCTATATTATTATTCTCCTTGGTATCCCTATAATTTTGGGAGATTTATATTAGAGTTTTTGGGAAATTTTGACTGAAACATAGTGGAATCATCCCAAAATGATGTATATTTTTCTAGGTGTTGATACAAGATGTATCATAAGGATGTTAACATGATGTTTCTCTATAATTTAGATTAATTATGTCACATGGTGAATTTATTTAGGGTTTCTCTTAAATTTGATGAAATTTTCCATTGAATCAGACAAGTAAATTGGGTATTTTTGTGGCTTTAGTTTGGGTGCATGTTAGGTGTAGAACACACTGTGTTACTCAAGGTTTCAACAGGTGGATGTCACTCGATGAGTTTTTAAATATTATGCATTATTGGATTAATTTTTTTTATTAATTTTTAAATTTTTACATTTAAATGAACTAGGAATTATAGATTGAGTTAAGCACTCAAGAGATTACTCGAGTCTTAAACAAGATTGGGAAAGAGTCCTTAGACTATGATAAAAGAGAATAACTCTACATGAAATAAGTTATCTCTATGAACAACCTTATGGTTTATATAATTGATATATGTATTTGATATGTGGTATCCATAATAGACAATGATAAAACTACTATTTAAAATGAAATAAATTATTTTACTAAATAAATGACTATGAATGAAATGCAAGGGTAATGGTCCATAATAAACCCTTGAACACTAGTAATGCCTCAACCAATAACAACCAAGGGCATGCTAAAAAATATTATCCTTGAGATACATGGACCCTAGAGGGGAATGAGTTAAATGTAATGAATTGAAATAGTAGACTTGGATAGGAGACTTAGTCTCCTTGAGTAGGGATGAGTGGTGAATTGGGATATATGTGTAACACCCCAGAATGACAAAGGGTTAAATGACTAAATGATATGACTCATGTCAATAAGGTGCACCTCCCTTTTCAAGAGCCTACCAGATTAGAACTCCATAGTTAAGCGTGTTTGGACTAGAGTAGCAATCAGGATGGGTGACCTTCTGGGAAGTTTTCCAAGGTGTTTGTGAGTGAGGAAACGCGCACTAGAAAGGACATGTGTTGGCCTGTGGTGATTTTCATTAGTCAAATGACTCATTTGAGAATGTGGGTGGGCGCCAGGGTGGGGACCACGTGTCTGTGGGACAACTGGTGATGCTTGGCAGGCTAAGACCCAACAAACATGTTAAAGAGGGGTGCATGTGGTGTCAGTGTGAACCAGTTGTTACATTTGGTATCAGAGGTTGTATCTGGCCTTAAGTGTGGAGCACTTCCTGGTTTGAGATGTAGGGACCACAATGAGGAGGTTGTTCTCTAAAGGGGGGGGGGTGAATGTAACACCCTAGAATGACAAAGGGTTAAATGAATAAATTATATGACTCATGTCAACAAGGTGCACCATCCTTTTCGAGAGCCTACCTGATTATAACCTCATAAGCGTGTTTGAACTAGAGTAGTTATCAGGATGAGTGACATTGTGGGAAGTTTCATAGGGTGTGTGTGAGTGAGGAAAAAACACACTGGAAAGGACATGTGTTGGCCTATGGGGATTTCCATTAGTTAGATGACCCGTTCGGGAATGTGGGTGGGCCCTAGGGTGGTAACCACGTGTTTGTGGGGAAACTGGTGGTACCTAGAAGGCCAAGACCCGACAGATATGTTAAGGAAGGGTGCCTATACTATCAGTGGGTCCTAGTTGTTACAATATGGCCTATGTGTAGGTTGTATAATAACTTTGGTTTCCTTATAGCCATTAGGATTGTTTTTTAGAGAGCTCAATGAGTGTTCCTCCCCCTCCAGTATGTGATCATCCTGGTTGGTTTTCCATGGGTATGATTTAAGTATAGGTTGGGTATGAGAGGATCAATCTAGGATAACCTTTGGGAGTGAGATAGGAATTATGATATCTCTCTAGTGTGATGTTGCATGGATTTCCTTGGAGGCCCATGAGGGATTCACATGACTATAAACATGATAAGTGATGTTAATACCACTGAGTGATGGGAATGGGCTCGAGATATGAGAATAAAATAAAGAAACACATCTAAGGTGTCGATATATAATGTAACCTAGGGGACCACAGTGGGTTCCCAAATCCTATGTTGACCCTATATAGGGATAATATAGAAAGGCTAGCTTGGTAGCAGCCTGATATAAGTAATGTTATAGTGATGAGTTATTCTCTTAAGAGGTCAACCTTGGTTATGTGTAATAGGTTAGGGGATTGGCCAACACCTTTATTATATATTATCACTTGAGATATTTCTAGGCAGATTCATGCTAATTAAATTTTTATTTAATATGACTAGAATTATTATGATTTGGTGTTATGCTGGAATATATATGATATTCATAGGTTTCCTAGGATCTAGTGATAACCCTTGATATTATATTAGATGCCTAGGATTCCATGGATCCAGTAGTTATACCTGATACTTTATGATATTATGAGGATTTATAGGATTTAGTGATTATATATGATGATATATGAGATTATTAGGTTTCCTAGGATAACCTTTGGGAGTGAGATAGGAATTATGATATCTCTCTAGTGTGATGTTGCATGGATTTCCTTGGAGGCCCATGAGGTATTCACATGAATATAAAGAAGATAAGGGATGTTAATCCCACTAAGTGATGTGAATGGGCTCGAGATATGAGAATGAAATAAAGAAACCCATCAAAGGTGTCGATATATGATGTAACCTAGGGGACCACAGTGGGTTCCCAAATCCTATGTTGACCCTATATAGGGATAATATAGAAAGGCTAGCTTGGTAGCAACCTAATATAAGTAATGCTATAGTGATGGGTTGTTCTCTTGAGAGGTCAAACTTGGTTATGCGTAACTGGTTAGGGGATGTGGCCAACACCTTTATTATATATTATCACTTGAGATATTTCTAGGTAGATTCATGCTAATGAAATTTTTATATAATATGACTAGAATTATTATGATTTGGTGTTATGCTGGAATATATATGATATTCCTAGGTTTCCTAAGATCTAGTAATAACACTTGATTTATATGAGATGCCTAGGATTCCATAGATCCAGTAGTTATACCTGATATTTTATGATATTATGAGGATTTATAGGATTTAGTGATTATATATGATGACATATGAGATTATCAGGTTTCCTAGTATTTTGTGACACGCTTAATATTTTCTAAGATTTTCATGATGCCTAGGATCAAGTAGTTATACCTGATATTTTATGAGATTTCTAGGATTCCTAGGATCTGGTCATTACATCCGATAATATATGAGATACCTAGGATATTCCTATGATATAGACACAAAACCCAATGATATTTGATATACCTAGGATGTTTCCTAGAATTTGGTGATTACACGTGATATTATGTGAGATTACTAGGGTGTTCAAAGAATTTGGGGTTTACACCCAGATATAAATAAATGTTCTTTATATATGATATGATCTGGGTTGTACACATTCCCCCCAAATTGATCATATATACTTATTATAATATTAAATTCAAGATTTTAACTGACCCTTGTAATAATATTCCATGTTCTCAATGACATTTTTCACTAGCCAAAGTAGGTATGATCAATCTCGGGTGTCACCTTATGACCCAAGGATCGATGATAATTATTTATAAAAATTACATATTTTTTTTAGAATATCACATGTTCATACAATAAATTATTGGTTATGTTTTTTATTCCATTGGTGTTTCCCTAACGAATAGTACTCACGCCCTAATCAAGTGACCATTCCACCCGGGTGCCCAAGCAGAATTCACTATTCACATTTTCAGGTAGGGAAGAGGCCCAATGTTGAATGATCATGTGGGATAGATCATATAGAGCTTGGATACTCAGATGTGATGAAAATTTAGGATTATAGTATATCCACTTATATATTTTCATAGCTTTTTTTACTTTATATATGTGGTCAGCCTAGTGGGTGACCAATCATGCTGTATGACTTTATGTTTCATTTCTTTTGTTATCACATGATTCTTGTTTATTGATTATGAACACTATAATCATTTTTATGAATTATTATTGATTAATTATATTGTTATTTATTACTATGATACAGAGGTATATTCTCTCCATGGTAACGCAATATACCCTCACTACTAGTCTAAAACCTATGGTATGTGGGGAGGTGGACCTGAGGTCACGTAAAAACTATGGTCCAGAAACTAGTGAGTGGTCCATGGTAGGGAATTACAAAGTGGTATCAAAGAATTTTTTTTGTATTACTATTGGGAATATGTTAGATAGGTGAAATAGTACCATGTTAGAGATTGTGATGGACCTAGGAATTGTGTATCGTGAACAAATTTTTTGATGTGTAGTTCAGGTCCCTAGGGATATGTGGTTTCTGTTCTTGTTTTTCATTGTTATAATTGAGATATTTATTCAAATATGATATATGAATTTGAGATTGATATTTATGGTTTTTGATATTGTTTTATTGGTAAGAGGCCAATTTAGATGCATCTTTCGTGGTACATAAGACTCATATGACATTCATATACTTTCATGTGATTGATATAACTGATTATGGGGGTTCAAATATCTAAATTTTAAATAATAACTTAATTTTTTTTTTCATATATCATTTTTTGTTTAATTCCACTAAACTATGAAAAAATATATTTTCTCTAATGACAGGATACGTGGATTCTATGGAGGGATATTCCTTAACGATGGAAATACATACCGTCTGTGTAAGGGATTTATAGTGACACTTAGTGGGTTAGTATAGAAAATTGTATCCTTGGTGATGATTATATATATAAAATGGGTTTTTTACTTAAAGTTTCAAAAAAAATCTATATGGTGTTTTTTAATATAACTTATTTGTGGAACTAATTGAATCATATGACTATGGATTACTCAATAAAAATTATTATAAGATGATTTGATTATATGTGTGTGGATGATATTAGGGTACTCAAGGGGTTAGTCTTATATTTATATTCCCAATGAGGGTTAGTGAACTAGTGTGGGATGATGAATTGATACATAATGACTGATGTGTAAATATATATTAGAACCCTAGGGTGGTGTTTTAACACATACTGTTCCTTATAATTATTTTTATAGGAGTAGGTATGTACCCCATGAACTATGAACAATGGTATGAGATATGATCTTTGGTCTAGGTGGAAGAGCCTCATGCTTTGAGATGTGGATTAGGACATTGGTGAGCCAGGTGTTATGATTGAGTAGTATGGAATTTTAATACTTCTATTGAGATGTTATTTGTATGAGGGTAACTAGTGATAATGGTTATCCTGATATTTTGAATAAATTATAGATAGAAAGATTGGGTATATGATTTGAATTTTGAGATTGACACAAAAGAGTTGCTACCAGGTATACTATATAGGTAGGTTGATGACTTGGACTTTTGTAATATAAATAAATTAAGGTTAATTGGTATTGAGGTTTGGTTTTTGAGGTAAGGATCAATTGGTTTCCTAGACCTAGTGAATTTGGGTGTGGTTCCTAATGATATTTTTAATTAAGACACTATATGGTCATATGTAGGATGGTTAACGCGTGGGTAGATACTTATATTTTTGGGAACTAGGCCCTGGTGATGGGTGGTCATGTGATTGGTTATGGAATGAGTGAGATGCCTTATGATGGTTGAAAAAAAAAGAATTGTGATTTTGGTTAGATGAGATTGCCATGAAATGTGAGGATATTCTGTGATATAGGTATGTGAACCTACGTTTGATGAGGTGAGGCCATGGGAAAATGAGTCAAATTCTATGATCGTGTGGTACATAAGCGTACACTTATCGAGTTTGGATGAGATTGAGGTAGTATGTGTTGGTTATGCGTGGTTACATTTGAGTTATGGATTGGTGAATGATCATGTGCAATCTTATCACCAATTATTTTGATACAATTCTTATGAAATATGTTATTTGGGGTTTTTATGAGATTAGGAGGTGTCCCTCTATGATGAAGATGACACCGTGGATGGATAGTGTTAAGGGATGATGGGTTGGTGAACATGGAATAGGAGTAATGGCATGCGTGTGATATGGGGACCCATTAAGGTTATGATTGAGGAGTGATGTATAAAAATATATATAGTGGGAAGCGCACTATTATATTTTGGAGGGTGTGACACCTGTTATGGATGGAAAGTCAGCGAATGTCGAGGATAACATTCTTGGTAATCCATGAACAGGTAGTGATTGATGCTCATGTATGCATGTTAATCTACATAGCATGTTCTATAGAGATTGGTGTTTTTTTAATGGAGTGATTATAAGGACACCTGAATGGTGGAGAGTGTCTTATATATCATGGATGTATGTCCCCTATGTTTGCAGGACCATGGGTGTGATGTGACTGATCATTGGAAGGTTGATATGGCACTAGGATACTGGTGAGCAGCTGGACATAATTTTTCATGTTCCTTGGTGGATAAAAAATTTGAGGCTTGAATAGAGTTCATGAATTCTCATCAGGCTCATAATGATTCTAGATTTTATCTAAGGGTGAGTCATATCAGAGGTTCACTGGTGTTTGGGGTGAGATAATGATAATTGGTTTGGTTGGTTGAGGATCCAACCATATAATTACATAAAGTTCTTGGTTTGAACTTTAGTACAAGTTTTTAAAAGATATTGTGTTTCCCTTAGGGGTTGAAGCATCATGATTAGGTGATGAGATAGTTCATCAATAACTACATCTAAGTATTTTTTTGGGAGATTTGGGAAATGAAGGACCAATGGGTTTTTATGATGAATTCAATGTGTTGATGTGGAAACCACACACATCATGTCATTAGACCACATAAAACGAGTTTATAGTAGAGAATTTTGATGGTGGAGAGAAACATAGCTCCGAATTTTCCTTTAAAAGAATATTTATAGTGGGCACAACATTAGTATAATAATGAATTGATTAAAGACACCTTGGTACCTCAAGATAGATGATTTTCATTATGTTTCTTCTTGATATTAGAAATAACGATGAGGGGTAACTTATTTTTTGATGAATATTTCACCTTGTATTTGGATTTGTGCAGTGGAGGCTAGTTTAATGTTTTGGGATAAAGCACAGTGGGTTGATTATAGATTGATGATTGGAATATGTTGGGATTTGTGTTTGAAATACAACTTAGACTTCTCAAATATACAAAGTGTTCCTGTAACGGACCATAAATTACGAACACAGTTTTTTTATAAAAATATCTTATTAAATGGATTAAAACCAAATAATAAATTTTAAGGTAATTTTCTTTAAAAATAATAACTAAAATTAATTTTTTTAATTAATTTAATTATAATACTTGTAATTAAATATACTTATTATTTATATTTTTTAAATTTATTATTATGATTTATTTAAGATAATACCATATATTTTTAATGAAATATTTTAAATGAATAAAAAAACATATATCGGTTATTATAAGTATTTTGATAAACACTAAATTATGTCATGGATATATTCACTATTAATATTTTAATATATGCTAATAATTATTTCATCCAACATAATGAATAATATGAATAATATGGTTTTATAAATTTTGGAATTAAGTTAATATGAATAGATATAATATAAGAAAATAATTTTTAATTAAATATAATATTTATAATAATAAATAAAAAAATACATTTTTTTATTAAGAAAAATTATTATTATTTTCAATGTAACATCTTTTATGGTTTTTTGTGAAATTATAATTTATGTTAATTTAACCCAAAATATAGATTCAAAGTTCTTATTAAAGAAATTAAATTAAAATGAAAATAAAATGAAATTTTTAAAAAAATGATATAAAAATAATCAAAGGGGATAAAGGGGTCTATGCTTAGGATTTCTAAGGGGGGCGACAGACTTAGGTTTTCATGAGTCGAGTACGCCATGACTTGGGTCTCGGGGTCGCGTAGCAGGAGGTCGATCCAGGGGGAGTCATGACTGTGGTCGATTCGCATAGTAGGGATTCTAATCCAAGTAGTTTGTAGTGGTGGATTTCATCTATGACTGATGGTTTCATGTTGGTTTGATTTGAGGAGGAGATCCTTGGTCTGTCTCAGTCGCGCTGTTCTAGGAGGAGGTCCTAGCGACATCGACTGGTTCATCATGGTTAGGTCTTTTCTCTCCAACCTAGTTCAAGGTAGATGATCTCCTTTTTAGGTCTTAATCTCTTCAGATTAGTTTTCTTCCTCAATCCGTTTATGAATTTTTTCATTGAGTCATTTTTCTTTATCCTATTTACTTTATGAACAACAGGTGCTTTGGTTTTGGTCCACAGTTTATTTTCATGTTGTTTGGGTTAATGGAAATCTTTGTTTGTTCCGTGGATATACTATTGTGACTATAATATTTCATTTATTTTTGTTTTGGTCTTCAAAATTCTCTATTATCACTATTTTTATATAATTTCTATCAATTTTGTGCACTAGTGTAGTTAGACTATGAACACATGTACCCAAATTACTGAGCAATCTTGTATATGTCATTATATAAACTGTCAATGTGAAGAATTTAGGAGATTAGATTCATTATTTATCACTTATGTCCATATTTTTTGTCGTAATTTCCTCTGCACATCTTCTATGATAGAAAATGGAGCGAATACTTCTTACTCTCCTATAATTAAGTAAGGGGACTGATATTTATTTTTTATTATTGTGTATGCATAATTTATTTTCAAATTTTAGAATTCCGACCCTTTACATTCTTTTCTTTTACTAAAATTTGTATATATTTTCTTTGTTTAAAAACTTTCAACATTATGATTGTATTTTCAAACTTAATTAGTAAGGGTAAGAATTATATTTTCAATTTTGGTTATCTCTTTTCAAATTAGTTATGAGTTGAA
This sequence comes from Viscum album, assembly GCA_963277665.1. Classification (NCBI taxonomy): domain Eukaryota; kingdom Viridiplantae; phylum Streptophyta; class Magnoliopsida; order Santalales; family Viscaceae; genus Viscum; species Viscum album. The sequence continues at coordinate 982,216,313 of OY728167.1, forward strand.
TTTATCAAAACAAAATTCTATCGTAAGGATTTTTTTTGTCATGTTTACTTAAGGTTGTGTAAGGGGTAATTATTTTATTTCAAACAAGTCTTAATATTTCTGAGTTAATATTTTATTGAACACACAATTTATGTATGTATGTAATTCTGTGTTTATATGTGATTATATTATATACTTTAAACTTTTAAATCATGTAATTATTTTTATGGAATTATATATATATATATATATTTATATGTATACATATTCATATCCATTTGTATAACACTATTTTCAAAAAATTATAAAGTATGGGATAAAATCCAAATACTTATTTTCAAATTCCGACCATAGTTCTCAAATTATAGTAGTGGAGAAAATTTATTTATTCTATAACTATTACAGTTATTGTCAAGTATTACATATACGATATTTATATAAACTGCAAGTCTATATTTATGATTTAAATTCACAACTTGTGTGTGTTCGTTGTATTTATATATATATATACATGTAAGGATGAAATGTTTAAAAGCATGATTATAATTTTTGTTAACATGTTTCTAAAAAGTGTGCATAACATGCCATTATGTTATATTAACATTATGGACGTCACATATGCATACAAACATGGCCATGCGATTATGAATATCATCGACACCCGTGGAATTCATAATAAATTTATGGATTAAATTTAAATTTTAAGGTTTACCTTTTGAAATTAATAGGTACAATGATTTCATTGAATTTTTTTAAAGTTTACTTCTATAGTTTTATGCATGATGTATAATTAGTTATTACTTCAGAATATTATATAATGTGAAGGGTAATTTACTAATGCTATGGGAATAATTTAGGTTTTCATTTCATTAACTTATGTGTAAAATAAATTAATAAAACATGTCTTTAATATTTTATTGAGTTATTAATAATAAAAGTTATCACTTTTTAAGATGTATTACATGATTTGATGAATGAAAACTATAAGTTCATGTATGATAACAAACTTACCATATAAATATTAAAAGTCAAGTATAAGATATATGGTTATGCTAGGTGTACAAGTAAATCTTATTGAATGTTTTCATTTATACATTTTGATATACATACGAATGTATGTGTTTTAATGTTTTTTCATGTTTTAAAATAAAAAATCTAGTGTAAAAAGCATATATAAGTAAAGAAAGCTTCAAATGTTTTCAAAAAAACCTAGCACTTGATCATTGTAGATATGGAAGGGAATTGGGGAGTGAACCCATACTTTATTAAGTGGGTAGGCCCAAGATAACCTTCAACATTTCAAGTAGCCTCAAAATAGTATTATGTTTTCAGAAGCTTGCGTATTGTTTCAAAAAAACACTGGAATATTTTTAAAGAAATTTTAAACATAAATATTTTCTAAGTGATATTTTATTTTTAAAGCATAAGAAATTTAAAATATTTTCTTTAAAAGTGTATTTTTAAATGTATTTTTCAAAATTATTTTCAAAATAATATCTTTAAAAGGATTTATCAAAGGTTTTAAAACCACTTAATGGGAAATTTAATGCTCATCCCTTGTTTTAAAATTATTTTCACAGGTCACTCTGAAGTCCAAAGTTGGACATCATCGTTTTTTCATATACGAAAGAAAAGTTGGATTTTTATTGTTTAATTTTATTGTAACTATAATAAATTTTTATATTGTATTTAATTATATAGAAACTAGATCGATAAAATGTTCTCTATTGTGTAATGTTTAAGGCTCGGGTCATTATAGTTTTGGTGGGGAGGTTGTAAAAGCTCATGTCATTATGGGTTGTGTAGTTCAAGGAAAATTTTAATTTTTGACTCTAGTGAAGGGATGATTTTGATAATATATATTTGGATTGTAATTTAAAGAATTAAAGAATATTAAGAAGATGTTTTTGGCATATATTGAGGGTTGAGAGGTGTTTTGGGTACTTGGGTAAGTTTTGGGAGACTTAGATTAAAATTTTGGACTTTTGAAAATGGTTTTACATTATCATATGATTATTACATGATTAGGGAAAAACATGTGAGTAAATCAGATGGGTTGTTTTTTATTGGGGTGTTTGTACATTATTTGTGAACAGTTATAGATAAACCATTCAAATTTTTCAATTTGAGTTTTAGTTGGATCTATATTGTTAGAGCCCAGTTTGGTAAACTTTGTTTCCAACCCATAGAAGGGGGTGAAAATACCAACCTTCCAACTTTCTAACTATTTATAAAACCATGTGGTAACCATGTGAATATCCATACATTTTTAAAAATTAAAAAATTGACGTTTCCCCTATGAATTTTATATGCTCACCCCTTTCTTCTCCTCCCTCATGTGTTGTTGAGATAGGGGATCACCCTCCCCCATACTTATCTTTCCATCCCCCATCAAACAGGGTGTTTTGAATAATATTCCATGGTGATTCAAGGTGTTTTATCTCCTCTTATTTCTTCATTATTCTTTAACTTGGTAGACTCCTAACTTTGTTTTATTTGTATTTGGTTTCCTGATAAAATTCCATCAGATCATAGTTTAATCATCTCAATATGATGAGGTTTTTTATCTTTATGATAATAATATATCCTATAAGGATGGTATCACATTTTAATCACTATTTGGGTTGAGTTACATAGCTTGGAGAATTAATATAGGTGTTTTTCCTAAATTGGATGAAATTAGTAATTGAATTGTTTGAGTAAATTCATGATTTTGGGTGGATTAGGTCCGGGTGAATGTCAGAATTGAACCACACCCTGTTACTCAAGATTTTGGTGGGGATATGTAACTCAATGGGTTTTAAGAAATTATTCCCTACTTAATTAAATTGGAAATGCATTTATAAATTATTATAACTAAATTAGTTGGGTGTTGTGTCTTTAGTTGGGTGATCATGAGATGATATGATGCTTATAAAATCTTGGGTAAGAGTCACTAGGCTGTGATCAAAGGGAACATCTCTATATGAGGTAGGTAGTCCTTATACACATCTCTATGGTTTATGAAATTGATATATGTATATTATATATAGCATCACCACCTAATAGAAACCAAAATTCTATTTAAAATAAATTGAATTTTTTACTAAATAATTCCCGATGAATGAAATGAAAGTGCCAGGGGCCACAATAGGCCCTTGGACACTAGCGATGCCTCACCCACTTATGGATGAGGTCTTGTTTATAAACATGATACTTGATATACATTGACACTAGAGGGGGTATAAATTAATTTTAATGAATTCACATTGTGTACCTGGATAGGTTCATTAGTTTCCTTGAGTAGGGATGAGTGGTGAATTGGGATGGATGACCAATGGATTTTCCATATAAGACCTCATGGTTCCTTATAACTATTGGAATAGTTATTTAGAGAGTAGAGCGAGTGTTACCCCACTCCCACTAGTATGTGAGCACCCAAGTAGATTTTCCATGGGTAGGATATTGTTATAGGTTGGGAATGGGAAGACCAACCTAGGATGACCTTGGGGTGTGAGATGGGAATTATTCCATCTCTCTAGTGTGATGATGTATGAATTTCATAGGAGGCCAATGAGGCCTTGAAATGACTAAGGTGATGATGATAGATGATATTACCATCAAGTGATGTGCATGATACTAAGATTTTAGAATGATATTGAGGAAACCATATAGGGTGTTTAGACTGTGATGTAACCAGGGGAACCATGATGGGTGCCCCAGTATTATGTTAACCCCTGAGAGGGACAATATAGAGTGGTTATCTTATTAGTATCATAGAATGAGTATAATATAAATGAAGGGACATTCTATTGAAAGTAAATCCTTGGTTTTATGTTATGGGTTTGGGAAAGTGGCCAACCCCCTTTATTATATGTGATTGCATGATTTATTTTTAGGTAGATTCTAGCCCTCAAAATTTATATATAAGATTCCTTAGATGATAAGGATTTGGTTTTATTACTAATGATATATGAGATTCCTAGGTTTTATAAGATCAAGTGATTATATATGATATTTTATAAGATTCCTATGATTCCATATATCAGGTGATTAAACCTGATGAAATATGAGATGCCTAGGCTTCATAGGTTCTAGTGAATACACCTGATATTTAATGAGATTCCTATGATTCCTTGTATCTAGTAGTTATACTTGATATTTTACAAGATGCTTATGATTTCTAGGATATAGTCATTACACATAGTGACATATGAGATGCCTAGGATGTCCCTAGGATTTGGTCACTGCACTTGATGATATATGAGGTTCCTAATATATCTCCTTGGATTTGATGACTGCACTTGAAATTATGTGAGAAAAATAGGGTGTTCATAGATCAGGTGTTCACCCCTAAACATAAATAAATATGGTGTATAACTTATATGATATGGGTGGTACACTATTCCCTATGAGTAATCATATATACTTATGATTATGGGTGGGAGTTTACCTAACACTTTTTCTAGTATGACACATACTCAAAGAAATATGACATTAGCTAAAGTGGGTATGATAGATCTCAGATGTCACCTTAGGACTCGATGAACGATAATGTTTTTTATATCACTTTAAAACTATATTTATTTATTTATTATATAAGCATAACTCATGTGTATTAAATGATATTCTACTCATATTTGGGACCCCATTGGTGGTGCCCTATTGGGTTATATTCACACCCTCTCGGGAATCCATAACACTTAGGTACTAAAAAAGACTTCATTATTTGCAGGTTTAGGTAGGGCAGAGGAACAATGTTGGATAATCGAGAGTGATAGCTTAGATAGAGTTTAGATACTGGTATGTGATGTGTTTTGAGGATTATATTATATTCAATTATATATTTTATTAATTTTGTTTACTTTATACATGAAGTCAGCCCAATGGGTGACCATTCATAGTGTATGACTGTATGTTGCAATTAATTTTCTATAATATGATTATTATTTAATGACTATGTATACTATAATTGTTTTTATACATGATTATTAGTTATTTTTAATATTATTTATCACTTTGATATAAGAGTATTGTCTCCCCATAGTAAAAACTTATACCATCACTAAAGTTTGAAACCATCTGGTGTATGAGGAGGCATGCATGAGGTTACAGTACTCCTTCATTTTAAATACTAGTGATGGGTCTAGGTTGGGGATGTTACAACTTATATCTATCAAGAAACATAATGATCATCTTCTTAGTACCACCACCATACTTTAATAAAAAACCTAAAACCAACCACTTTCCAAATATAAACTTAAAATAACTTGAAATTTATATAGTGAGAAAAAATCCCAATAGGTAACCATCCCACACCTCATGCATATTATTTAAAAGTAAATACCTTTTATAATGGTTTAAAAATAAAACTATAAAATTTTAGTCTCAATTTAAATTATAAGAAAGTCATAAGAAACCATTAGTTTGATTTATTTTATCCATGTAAATAATCCCCCCATTAAAATAAAAATTAAACTTTGAAGAATTCACTACTATAAAATATCCCTTTAACAGTGCTAGAAATGACCTTTATCAGCACTAAAAAAGTGATGAATACCTGAGCAATATTAAAAGCCATGGTCTTTTATCTATACAAAAAAAGAACTGATAAAGGGGTCCCTAAATAGAACTAAAAAAGGAACTAATAAATGGGTCTTTTATCCATACTTTTGAAAGCACTGATAAAGGGATATAATGCAGTGTGGTGTAATAACACACTATAACACTAGTGCAATGTGCTCTAATAGCACATCACAACACTAGAAACACACTGGATATCAACAAAAATAAGTCCCAATACATAATTTAAATGAAATGAAATTTATAACACAAATACAAGAAAAAAACACTATATTATATACATTTAAAATTTTGGTTTATAAAATTACATAAATACAAATTATTACATACATTCAAAAACATAAATGTTCCTTTTTCTTTTAATCCTAACCCTGACTCATGATATTTCCGAACAAACCACCCCCACTCGAGAAAAATAATGCCCATATATAAGAAAATAATTCTTATGTTATTAATAATATAAAAAAATAAATTAATAGAAAGTGTTAATTTTAATAAAATTAATGTCAATTTTAGATAAAAAGATGTACTTAGAGTCATACTAGTTACACCGTTCGTCAGATTTAGGTGTCATTGATTTAAAAATGTCTCAAATGATTTGTGTATCATTTTCTTGAATTATAAAAAAAAATTGAATGCATTTTTTTGATTTTGAGTACATGAGTTGTCTTTTTTACTAAAATGACATTTTAAACTAGAAACAAACACATTTGACTCATTACAATCACATCATGTATCAGTTTTATGTGAAACAGATTCTTACATGTCATAAATGACTTATTAATAATTTTACTAAATTATAAAGAAACTTTGTGAACCTTTGATTGGTTTTTAGTGAGTGACACTTTTTGAACTAAAATGTCAATTTTCAACTGATAACAGACACTTTGAGTCATACCTATCACATCCTGTATTGGATATAGGTGATGCTGATTCCTATACATCAGAAATGACTTATAGATTATTTCCATAAAGTAGAAAAATAAGCTGAATGTGTTTTATAGGTTTTGAGTAGGACATTTGTCTATTTTACTAAAATTGGCGTTAATTTAAAATAAAAACATGAACTTTGAGTCATATCGGTCACTCTATGGGTATGATTGAGGTTTAGATTATTATTACATGTATCAAATTACTTATGTATAATTTTAATAAAATATCAAACCAATCTAATTGCATTTTCTCATTTTTGAGTACATTAGTTTTCTTTTTTACTAAAGTGTTATTTTAAACTGTAAACATGTAATTTGGCTCATTATGACTACATAATGTATCAGTTTGATGTGAGACCAATTCCTACATATCCAAAATGAATTTTGAACCATTTTTCTAAATTATCAAGAAATATTGAGTGTGTTTGATCTATTTTTAGTGAGTGACACTTTTTGAACTAAAATGTCGATTTTAAACTGATAATGAAAACTTTGAGTCATACCAGGCACATCGTGTATCATATTGAGGTGTTACTAATACCTACACATAAAAAATTACTTAAGTATTATTTAAATAAATTATCAAAACAATTTGAATGCATTTTATAATTTTTGAGTAGGCCAATTGTCAATTTTACAAAAATTGATGACAATTTTAAATAAAATGATGCACTTGGATTCATACCGATCCCATCATGCATCAGATTGAGGTGAGACCAATTACTATATGTCCCAAATGACTTATGGATAATTTTAATAAATTATTAAAATAATACTAATGTGTTTTCTCAATTTTGAGTATGTTAGTGGTCTTTTTTACTAAAATGTCATTTTAAAATTGAAACATGAACTTTGACTCGTACTGATCACATCATGTATCAGTTTGATGTGAGACCAATTCTTAATGTCACAAATGAATTATGAATCAATTTTGTAAATTATCATGAAAATATGAGTGTGTTTTCTTAGTTTTTAGTGAGTGATACTTTTTTAATTGAAATGTCGATTTTAAACTGATAATAAACACATTGATTCATACCCGGAACATCATGCATCAGATTGAGGTGAGGCTGATTCCTACACATAAAAAATTACGTATGGATCATTTCTCTAAATTATCTAAACAATATGAATGAATTTTCTTGGTTTTGAGTAGGAAAGTTTTCCTTTTTACTAAAATTTATGTCAATTTTAAATAAAAAGATCCACTTGGAGTCATACTAGTCACATCATGTGTTAGATTGAGTTTCAGATGATTCCTACATGTCTCAAATGACTTATGGATTTTTTTTACTAAAGTTTCAAAGAAATATGAATGTGTTTGTTTGGTTTTGATTAGTTCATTTTTCCTTTTTACTAAAATCGATGTTAATTTTTAATTAATATTCATTTATAGTCATACCGATCACACCGTACATCAAATTGAGGTTCGGATGATTCCTATATGTTTAAAATAAAATAGGGATTGTTTTCATAAAGTATAAAAACAATATGAATGTGTTTGATTAGTTTTGAGTATATTACTTATCTTTTTTACTAAAATATCATTTTAAACTTGAAACATACACATTTACACATATGTATCACACCATGTATCTGTTTAATGTGAGACCAATTACTACACATCACATATGATTTATGAATAAATTACCTCAATTATTAAGAAAATATGAGTGTGCTTACTTAGTTTTTAGTGAGTGAAACTTTTTAAAGTAAAATGTCGATTTTAATCTGATAACAAACATATTGAGTCATACCGAGAATATAGTGTATCATATTGAGTTTTGGATGATTTCTACACATCACAAATAACTTATGGACCATTTTACTAAAGCATCGAAACAATATGAATATGTTTTCTTGGTTTTGAGTATGTTAGTTTTCTATTTTACTAAAATTAATGTCAATTTTAAATAGAAATAAGAGTCATACCAGTCACACCATGTGTGAGATTAAGGTGTGGTTTACTCCTACACTTCCCAAAGTCTCAAAAAAATCATAACTTTCAATGTTACCATGATATACATTGAATTTATTAATTTAACTGTCAACATTACATGAGAAACTTTGAATAAACCACCACAACTAAAAAAAAGAATCCACCTGTATAAGAAAAAAATTATTATATCAGTAATACTAAAAAAAATTAAACATAAATATGAAATAATAAATTAATTCTATGGAAAGTGATTTTACTATTGAAAAACCAAGATTACCTATGTGATTGAGAATTAGAGGGAAATCAAAAGAAAGTGATAAATGTCAACACTGCATGGGTGAAAGGTTTTGAGGGAGAATAAGTATTTGGATTTTTTTTACAGAAAGGCATGAAAGATGGAAACCCCCCAAAAGAATATAACTGTATAATAAGAAAATTATTATGTGATTAATACTAAAAATAAATAAATTAAACATAAATATGAAATAATACATTAATTTTATGGACAATTATTTTACTGTGAAAAAATCAAGATTACCTCTAGGATTGAGTAGAGAAAATACTGTTGCTATTCTTACAAAGGCATGAAATATGGACAAAAATCTTCTAAAATAAACTTCCTTTAAAAGGAATAATGAAAATAAAATCAATGTTCCATTATATATTTTTTCAGTAAAATAGAGAAAGTATATAATAACATTACCTTTACATATTTCCAAAGGGTTTCCTTCATTATAGTTTGTTCTTCTAAGGGACTGGTAACATCATCATGTGCAGAAGAAATTGTCTATATGAGTATACAAACATTTAATTTATATTATGTTGATGCAGTAGATAACATATAATATTATGATTAAAAACATAGTATATTAAAAAACAATTTTATATTATCGTTGAACTATTTTTATTTTTAAGGGTTTCAAGGATTTGGTTTCTCTATCAAGAATCCAAATTTCTTCTTTGTGGTCCCATCTAACATACAAGAAATTGTCTACATTAAGACTGGTATGAAGTGATTATGATCTCCCAATGAAATTTTCATCCTCAATTAAATTTTCATCTGACTTGACATTTATTTTAGTTTCCAGTAGAAAAATCGTCCAATTCCTGTTTGTTGGATCATAGACATAAAATACTTTCACTGCTTGTGATTTCATCATGAATAGATCATCATTTTTCCCTTAAATACTAAAATTCACCTTCATGAAGCCCATTTAACCAACTTTCAAAGCACTGATATTGTCAAACCATTTGGAAAAGATAATTGAAACTTGAAATGTTGTATATTCCAACTCATATATCTGTTCGATAATGCAAAAATATGGCATATTTTCATAAATTGGATATCTATCCTTGGAACTAGATATGTGAATCACTTCAACCACAAGTGCAACACAGCTATTTTTCATCATACTGAATTCACCATGTTGTTTTGTTAGAATGTATAACCATTGATTAAAAAAAGCATTGTAAGATATAACATTTGAATTTAGTCCCCAAGCTATCCATTGAAGTCATTAAACAATTGAATTTGTATTTTCATATAAATACTTATAAATTTGATCTCAGAACCATTCTATAATATATTGATTATGTGTATTTGATATCAATCTTTTATCCCTTGATGGATTCAAATCTATGAGAATTTATTTTGGGGCTTTAATGTATGGATTAACATATTTTTCTATTATGTAAAATTTAAAGGTTCACTTTATCCCTCTATATAAAGTTAATTGTAACAACATCTCTTTTGAAAATCTCTTCACCCATAAGGCATTCACTATGATGAGACTTTAGGAGACCGATTCTGTCAACATCTGATAGGTAATCAGTGAAGAATTCAATAGATTCTTCAATAATATATCATTTTGCAATACAACCTTTAAGCCAAATTTTTTTCTTGACATACCCTTTCAAAATCTTCATACACTGTTCAATGGGGTACATCCATCTGTAATGGACATGACCAAATAATTGATCCTCTCTAACCAAGTAAACCCTCAGGTAGACCATTATATCAAATAATTATGGTGGAAAAAACATCTCAAATTCACATAATATTACTACAACCTCCTTATTCAAGATGGGAAACTTCACTGGGTATACAACTTTACTGCATATAAATTTAAAAAAAATGCATAATCTGGTTAATTCATGTCATAAATTTTGAGGCAGAATTCAATAGAAAGAAACATGTATTAAATATTGCATCAAAACATGCCAGTCATGTTATTTTAGTCCTTGTAACTTCAAATTATTCATTCACAATACATTATTGATATTTTATGAATACACATTTGGAAATTTTATACTATTAAGGAAAATGAAAAATTGGAATTTTCTTATCTGGATAGAGTGTAAGCTACTAGAGGAAGAAAACTCTACCTTTTACCCATCACCGGTGAAAACTCTTCCCTTATCCCCATTTCAATCATGTCCAACCTAGCCTTGATTCCATCTATCATTTTTTCAGGAACATTTAATAACATTCCAATAACACTATCAAATACATTTTTTCTACATGCATGGCATCATGAAATTATGGGACATAAAAACAATTCCAATACGGTAATTCAAAGAAAATTGATCTCCTTTTCCAACCTAATTTTGTAATGTTTTTCAAAAATGGTTTACTAAAAATAGTGTCAATATATTTTACTTTATTATATAGTCGATCACCTCTTACTGGAGACGGTGTTGTACCTTTTTTTATATTCCCATTGAATATTGTCGTCTAAGATCACTATTTATGTCACCAAGGTAAAGATGTATGATGTCCTAAAACCCAGTCTTTGAGGAATGTTTTAACTGGACTGAGTTTGTGTGTTTTTCACAAATGGAACACCCCAACTGTATGGTCTTGAAAATTCCTCCAAGGGAAGAAAATACCCCCACAATCACTTTTCAGAAGGAAGAAAATACCCTTATAAGTCTATCAAGATGAATAGACTCAAATAAAGTTGCAAATTTCATAAGAAACTTGAAGTAATTCAAGTTTTCAAAAAAACTCAAGTGGACTACATACCATCATCGATAAAGGTATGTGGACCGTCTGGAGTGAAAACTAATCGGTATGTAGAATGGTCTATGAGACACTGGCCTGCGAAAAATTTCCAGCGAACAAGGTGTACCGAGAACCACGTCGCTGAAGGACTCATACGCGTAATGGCCATCCGCATACTACGCTGAAAACCCATCAGTTCACAAACGAAGCGAACCGATAGGGTTCCACAAACCATTACTGCGAACCGAAGCCTCTGAAAACCCCAGATTGATCGATTCTTTTGTCAGTTAGGATATTTCATCATGGGCCTCCTCAAATGGTAACACATTCCCAATAGATACAATTGCCTCGATGATCTATAAAAGGAGCATAGTTTAAGGAAGAAGGATGGATGAAGAAAGAGTAAAGGGAACCTAGAGGTTTGAAGAAAGAGTTCAGAGAAGACTCCAGCTTCAGTATTGATTAATCGACGAAGCCCGAATCGCGAACCACACTTTTCGGAGGTACAACCGGCCGTGAACCATAAAATGGGGGAATTGAATAATAATAATAGAACTGCAAACCTAATTGGTGAACCAAGAACTAAATAATTCTTTTGGATGAACTCCCCATGAAAGATAATCCCCCATACCCTCCTTCAATACGGTACTCTACATAGTGTACCGCTATGCAGACTAAACCCGACGCCATGTACTGCATCAGTACGCAGATGGAACCCATAGTGGCGTGATGGGATGCGTACCACTATGGTACGTGGTGGTCTCTACCCATGCCTATGTACTGTATTAGTACATGGAAAAACCCTTTTCCCACATACCACTATAGTAGGCTGATCCTCCCCCATCCTGTATAAGAAACCAGTACACAGAATGGGGTATTTTTGGGTATTATTTTATCTGGTTCCAACCTCACCCTTCCATTACCATCTAGTTCTCCATGATCCCTCCACTAACTAGTCCTCTAACATCAGGCCAAATCTTCCTCCAAATCCACTGGACCTATATGATTAGACCATCAGGTGAATTTGCGTGCCCCTTTGAGTCTGTATACCCATTGTAAGCAGAGTCACGAATTCTCTCCCCACAACAGTTTGGACTTCGGGAATGCATGTGGGTCTACATTTCCATGGTAACCCAGAGTCTAACCTTGGGATTCCAATGTGAACCTTCCCATTATATGGATTAAGGGTGATCACTTTATTTTCCATTTAATGAGGAATAATGATTAGTCAAAGGGGTTATGTCAGCTCCCCCCTTTGATGAGGATGAAACTCCTCCCCTTCCCAGAATATATTCTGGGGCCCTCCCACCAAGTTAAGTCCCCAATCTTCTAAGGCTGGTCCACATGACCTTTAATGTCATTTCACATTAAAAGGTTCATCGATCCACACCCTCTCCCACTCTCACCCATGCCTCTTTCGTCGTAGGCTCTCCCTCTCCCACCAAAAGGGGAGGAAGCATGTGCTTTGTTGAATTTTTCCAATCCTCTTGTTTCTCAAACATAGCATGACTCACATAGGATTAGAGGTTTGTGATGATTAAAACATCCATATGATTCTGAACTATGAGAACTCTAATTCCTAATCAAATCGGGATACGTAGGACGCCTACAAGAAGACCCGAGCTCAAAAGAGTGACCATTCAAAAGGGTCCACCTAATCATGTCTCCTCAAATGGGTGGATTCTATGTGTAAGCCCCAAAAAATATGAACTATGAGAACTCATATTCCTGATCAAATCTGGATATGTAAAATGCCTACTAGAAGGCCCGATCTCAAAAGGGTGCCCATCCAAAAAGGTCCACCAATCACATCTCCTCAAATGGGCAAATTCTATGTGTAATCCCCAACAAATATGAACTATGAGAACTTTGATTACTGAACAAATTAGGATATGTAGGATGCCTACCAGAAGGCCCGATCTCAAAAGGGTTCCCATCCAAAAGGTTCCACCCAATCATGTCTATCAAATGGGCAGCTTCTATGCATAATCCCCACACAATCCAAACTACATGGGTTTTGATTCCTCTCTCAAGGATACATAGGAAGCCCTTCTTATGGGTCCAATCCCAACATCAAGTCACCTTATTTCCCCCTGGATGAGGATTAACTCCATAGTGAATTATTATGTGGCTCAAGTCACCAGTACCTCTATATCATCAAATATATACATGCCTACGACGATCTTGAAAATCAAGGGTATCCAATGGACACACTCTTTTGGAATGAACCAAGGATTCACAAACATATGAAAATGACTTAAATCTATAAGAGAGTCCCAGAATAAGAAACAATCCTCCCATAGAAGGGTGCAGTGAGCCTGACCTCCCATCCTCTCGACCAATGGAGTCATTAAGTGTCGTTGGATGAATCATCAATCAATGAGCACCTGAATTTGGAAAACAGGTCCGTGAATTATGGATACCAGGGCCGTTGAGTGTTTCTGGCTCCACGAATAAACTTGTTGGAGACCATCCAAGGAAGTTATATCCAAGTAGGACCAATTTCATAAGTACTTGACCCCCACGCAATCACCTGTTGGGACCAACAGTTGCCATGAGGTTAATACAACCTTCTTCTAAAGGATAATGATGCTGAATGTGTTAAAACAAAAGGAATGATGAATTTGATGAGAACCTATCTCTATAGAAAAGGGACGGTGGTGACCCTCATTGTACCATTTCCTTACTACCCAAATCACACCACCTCAGAGGTGAAAAAAAAATAGTGAACCCAACATGAATCCTTAACCAAGGTGGAGGTTATACCCCAATGATTAAAGACAAAAGGACATTTCATGTTGGCCCATTTTGTTTGCCCTGGTATGAATTAAGCGCACCAACTCGGAGGTGGAACAGAAATGGTGAACCCGACGTGAATCCTTAACCAAGGTGGCGGTCTTACCCCACTCAAGACCCTTCGCCCCATAACAAAAGAAAAGGGGAAGAGGGCCAAGCTGAATCGTCAGACATGAACATGTTTAAAATAATGCTACTTTGATAAGGTTTTGTGGTCAGTATGTCATATATGTATGTCGCAGGGTTCCCATAGAGCAACCTTCGATCCAAATGACATCCCAACGACCAATGAAAACACACACATTAGTGATACCGTAGGCAGCTAGATCCCCAATGAAGAGCAGGACCCCCTCGCCTACCCATCATCTTCAACGCTGGGTATCCAACATGATTATCAAATAGTACCACCCAAATGGTACTCTCCCCACGCTGGAGGCCACGAGACAAACCCTCCAGTCTACAAAGGTCCACCGGCCACCTCCTCAGCCGCTGCTGACACCCCATCACAAGACGTCCTAGGTGGTCGTCTCAAACCATTTCGGGAACCTGTCCTCAGAACGTGACAACAAGTACCTCCCCTATCTTAGGAAGGCAGATGAAGTTGATGCTGATAGCATTATCTCAACTTCATAGGGGTCCTACTCATGATACCCTACCAGAGAACATCATTGTCGACATTAGATGACTAAGGCTCCTCCTGCCGAAGATGACCTTATACCGAGGGCACCTACCAAAGTCCCAGAGACCCGGGCCCCTCAGACTGCCCTCCAAGGGTGGTGAATATATAATCATGAACACGATATCACCCTAGTTTCTGAGGAGCAAGTCCATTGTATGAATTAGGTGGGATTCAATGGGAATACATACAACTCTACCCCCTCCACTCAAGCCCACTATAGAAATAGGGAGACACAATACGAGCACATGCACGTTTCTACTAATGCTCGTCAATCCGACCATGCAGACAGAGAAAAAAACTACAAGCAGATGCAGATATCTGTTGAGCCACAACAAGCTCTCCAACATAATAGGGAAACAACTAGCTACAATTAGACACAAATAATTTCTAATTCATTTAAATCTCATTATCCAAATAGGATGGAAACCATCTACACACGGGCATAAATACTAGCTGATGAATTTCAAGCCCGTCATCCAAATAGGGCGGTAACTAGCTACCCGCAGACACAAATACCTGATAATGAATTTCAAGCCCATCATCCAAATAGGGAGGTAACCATATACATGCATGTATGAGTACCTCCTGATTCATTTCAAGCCCATCATCCAAATAGGGCTGCAACTAGCTATACACAGGTACAAATTCCTACTGATGCATTTCAAGCCTACCATCCAAATAGGGAAACACCCAGCTACACACAGGATCAAATACCTATTGATGAATTTCAAACCCACCATCCAAATAGGGTGGAAACCAGCTACATGCATGCACAAATACCTGCTGATGCATTTCAAGCCCGTCAACTAAATAGGGTGGCAACCAAATATGAGAAGAGTCAAAT
This sequence comes from Viscum album, assembly GCA_963277665.1. Lineage (NCBI taxonomy): Eukaryota > Viridiplantae > Streptophyta > Magnoliopsida > Santalales > Viscaceae > Viscum > Viscum album. The sequence goes on from OY728167.1 coordinate 982,232,048, forward strand.
TCTTGTAGATGCATACAAAGTATGTGAGACAAATATAGTGAAACATGAGCATGTAAAAATCCCTGATCATGAATATGAATTTCACCAGTCAAATACAGTGGCAAACGGATAAGAAAACTGGTGGAAGACTCGTTCCTCTATCCTGGAACGGGAGAACTGCTAGTATCTATTGAAAACTCATGGAGGATCGGAGCAGGCACAAAATTTTTCTCCAATATCTGAATGGGACTTTATAACCATTCCAGCCAAAGATATATCTTAGTATATTCTTTAAATGATGGAATATTAGACATATATTCTAAACCATATCCTCCAAACATGCCAAGATATCATTACATCAGTGGAAAAGGCGAGAAACTAGTCCCACAACCCACTTTCCTCGAACAAAATGACTCAATCGCAAAATGAGTTAGTCACTCTAGAGAAGTTATGAATCCCTACTTTAGTCCAAGAGGGTTTGAGAAAATATTCCGTGATACATGGAAAACCTGATCGAGAACAAATAGCCATTCGAACTGGGGGACGTCGGTCCAATGTGGTGGCCGCTCTAGGGCATGCATTTATTCCTTCCAAAACTCAAGACGCTTGTCGGTGTATCCTGACGACATCACGGGACCCAAAAAGGTAGAGAATAATATATGAAGGCCATTACCAACAACATATGTCCCTAGTTACCCATAAGAGAGCACCCAAAAATGAAATGTGCAAAAGGAAACCAGAAAATGAAGAGAACACACATGATCCCGATCTGCTGAAAGCTAGAATTCTTGATGCCCTCAAACATATATCAATAAATTCTCAAGACCCTGCTATCACATTACCAAATTATGGAAGTGGAAATATCAGATGAGAAATCCCTCCCCGCAATATCTCTACTAGAAGCTTTGAAGGTCCTCCACAGAGCCCCCACAGGGGCTCACTCCGTGGGCTAGAAATGATCAATCACGAGAGCCTATCTCATGATGCGTGTCAGGGTAGCTCTCCCCTTGACCTAAGGATCAGACAAAAAGAAGGTTCTCCCCTTTCTATCATCCTCCCTAATGGTCCTCCCTAGATTATATTCTACATATATGCTTCTTCCTATAGTTAGACATCATTTCATGATGGTATTCCTCACCATGATGACAGTCATTGCGAAGAACCTCCCCGCAATGGAAGTTGCTACAAAGATCCTATCCATAGTAATGCCAAGCAATGATAAGGTCCTCCCCTCATTGCAGTACATCCTAAAGGTCCTCCCTAGGATGTGCACTTCAAAAATTCTCCCTGTAGCCAGGTATCAAGTCACGATGGTCATCCTCGCCATGATGACGGTCATTGTGAAGTCCCTCCCCATAATGAAAGTTTCTATCAAGGTCCTCCCCTCAGAGACATCAAGTAGAAAGAAGGTCCTCCCCTTGATGTATCCCACCATAAAGGTCCTCTCCAGGGTATACGCCGCAAATACATTTCCTATGGTTGGGTATCAAGTTTCAATAGTATCCCTCACCATTGCAGCACCTATTAAAAAGGTCCTCCCCACAACCAAAATTCATTTCGGCGAGAAGGTCCTCCCCATGTAGAAAAAAATATGATAAATCCCTACTATGCCGAGGTTCTCGAAAAGATGGATTCAGACACATTGGACATTCCATCTATAACAAGTGATATTATTTCTCAACCAGAGGATGGCTCGGGGCCACACTCATCTTTTGAGCCACCCTCGATCCATTCACATATCGATGAGGCTCCCACCAACCCAGTTGCTTAGAATGAAATAATTAATAAGTAGTCGAGATGAGAATATAAAGTAGAGGAGATTTTGAAAGAAAAAAAATAGGATATGTTGCTTGGGAGAAGACAACTAGCTAAGGATAATATACTAGTGATGAATTAGCCTACGATTACTTCTCACTTCGACATAACAGGAGGGTTTTCTGGGGAATGCATGCATAAAATTCTCCTCAATATATGGACAACTCTTCGTTATATAAAAAAAATTCTTACCCTATAAAGGGTATGCAGACCACATCAGTACGTTAGGGGAGCTTCACCATCTAATCGACCTGGAATCTCTCCCATTGTCATGGAATCTATAATTAAAAAGTCAAAAGAAAAAACCTTGAACTGGATTGCCTCCATGCACTACATAAGTTGCATCACCTCATTGGAAATGGACCAACTGGAGTTCACATTTGGGGATGGAGAGAACATGGAGCTCTAAACTTCACCCCACGTACCATCTAGTAGGCACCATTGGAAATGACATCGTGCAACGTCATATCCCAGAGGTAGCAATCAAGTGAAACCCCTACTCAGGAATGATGGGATACTCGACAAAAACCGGCCCGGAGTAAGTATCGAAAGCGTCAGGACCAAAGAGATCAAGCCATCGAAAAGCTTCTGAGTTAGGAAACCAAGAACATCTAGTAGGCTTCCCGATTAAGGGAATCCAACCAGCAAGAAGTTCCCATGTCTTCAAAATCCCATAGACTCCATGTACACCCAATGATATACTCAGATCATACCCACGTGGGGGTACGTGAAATCAAAAAGGTGGAAACACTGGATGCTACTACAATGTGAGAACAACCCCAAACCACAGGACTGGGGGTATTTTTAAATCAAAATTCCTCCATAGGACCAACAAATCCAGGCTGTAGTGCATCAATGAAATAATGGTAACAACCCCAGACCACAAGGTTGGGGTAATTTTACCTCAAATCCTCACACAATGGAAGTTTTTCTTCCATCGTCTAGAAAGAACGATGGACATAAGAGTCACCCACTCCACCCCTTCTCATGGTTCACACTCTTTGAGACAAAGGAATGTTATGAGTTCAGATCTGGTCTCTCTTCGGGTCAACCTTCACCAAGAAACCCAAATAATACCTTAGAATAGAAGGAGAAAGTCCAAAAAAGGATGCAGAAAGCCTTCCTACCATTTGGCACCAGGTACACCACCCCCAATGAAATATGCCTAAATAAACGTGGTAAAAATTAACCCCATAGATATCACAAGAATTGATGTAGAGGGAGAGGACACAAATGAATATGGTTACCTCCAAGAGGCATCCCACACCAAGCCTGATGATGTGCATACTCAGAACCAGAGAGCGATCCTAAATCTGGGTGCCCCCTCAACTAATCTGTCGCTACCTCCCCCACAAAACCTCGACAAGGAGAAGAATAAATACAAGGTCATATATGAACCACCATATCCTCCCCATGTAAATTCTCCCCTCACTCTAGAGGAAAGATTCACCAAGTAGGAGGAAGAAATAAAAGAGATTAGGCAAATTAATGTTGAGCTGTGTCGAGCGAGCTATCTTGTCGGATGTGTTCCCCACAACGAAACGTCAGTAGGTGATCCTAGAGGAGGTACCCATACAACAAGCACTAATCCTAGTAAATTAATCCAATCTTGGAGGAACATTCAACCCGGCCCCGGAAGGACATAAAGACTTCCCCTTGCTGGGAAGGCAGCCAGAATATATTCAGGCAAACAAAAAATGATACCCCAAACTGGGTATCCACATCAAATTCCAACAGCACCGGCACACCCAATATTGGCCATTGCCTTAACAGATTAATCCCAAGCCCGATAGGATATGAATCAAGGGATCTTGAACATCGTCGAGAAATTAACATCTCGATTATAATCCATAGAGTGGTGGTACGCTCTGATACAGCCAGAGCGCAAACCCTGCCCTGATTGGGTGAGCAATGTTCCGCCGTCGCCAAATTTCAGGAACCCCGTATTCCCAATATTCAATGGTTTGGGGGACCCTAAATAGTATTTAATGCACTAAGCCTCTTATTGTGACCCCATGATGGGTACTCTAAAGCAGCAAGAAGTAGTAAAACTCAGGTTCTTCATACGAACCCTGCAGGGCTTGACCTTCATATGGTATACTATCCTGCCAGCCAATTCAATTAAAGGCTGGGAGAACCTCCTGCGGCAGCTTCTCTTATAGTTTAGTTCAAAGATACCTAGGAATATGGTCAGTGACCTCATGAAATGCAAACAGCGATAGAAATAAAGAGTCTTAGACTTCATTTCCAGATGGAAATGCCTGACTTATTCCCTAAACCAGCTGCTCCCCCAGGATGAGATGCTCACCATGTGCATCAATAACCTTCAGGATGAATTGAGAACATCTCTCATCCTAGTGAAGTACATAAGTTGGTTTTGAGACTTCTCTTCCATTTCCCAAAAGATAGAAGACTTGTTGTAATAGACCAATCTTAAGTCCCAAGTGGCCACATCAGCCCTAGGGAAAATAGTGGGAAAAGATGAAGCAACTTCTGTCACACTTAACCCACCCTTGACACCAGCTCCAATTGCAAGGCCCCCACTGAACTGTGCCGGACCACCTGGATGACAAAAACCACCCCCACCTCAGCAAGATGAGAAACAGGGTGCTAAAAGAAATCAGTTTGAAGAAGGAATAAATAAAGTTTACTTGTTTTGAGATGACTAGGTTCGAAACTATTTCATAGTATCCATGAATTGAAATTTTCTATGGATACTAGAGCCAAAGAAAGCTGATTAAGTGGGTCTCAAAGACCATAAAAATTATTTTACCTATCACTGAATACTGGGAAATACCATCCAAGAATTCTTTGTTTTCAAGGATCTCTTATAAAAGATGGTGGACCTCCACCAGCACAGGTGGCGTATGATTCCACCTCAGACTCAAGTGAGGAAAAGGAATGGAAAACAGTTTCTAGTAAGAAGAAGAATTTTTTTGACAAATGGATGACTCATAATACCATCAATCGAATTCATAGAATCCTATAGGTGTAGTTGAAATAACCAATTGTGCCCCTAAAATATTCTAATACAGTACAATCATCCTCTTCATCCCCGTGGTCCTTTAAAGGCCATAATATAAGAAAAAAAGAGCAAGAAGATGAGCTTATACCAAATCCGAAGTCAGTGTTGACGCTTTCAGACTTCATTCCAGTAGACTTGGTACAAAAAGCACTGCCCCTCCAAACGGTACAATGGGCATTGCCCTGCCAAACAGAAAAATGGTCACCAAACTTCCAAATGGTACAATGGGAAACACCCAACCAAACAACACCATCAGAAGGAGACAATCAGACGAAAACATTGTCAGATCAAGAACTAATCTTTGGATCCATTAATTTCATTCACTTGATGGACCCCTTCTCTAATGAAGAATATGTCCATGAACCCGAATTACCTGTTCCCAACCAATGAACCAGAGGAAGAGTCCACAGAGGATGGAAATTTCTTGGAAGACATGATTGTGTTAGGAATCAAATTACCGTCCACGCCACAAATCAAATCGTTAAAATCGTGAAAACTCATTAAATGACCCTCTGGAAGACACAACAAGAACTAGAGTGCTCCTTCGCCCCCATTTAAAGGAATCCAAGCCCAATTATCTTGGAATATCCATCAAGGTAAGGACAAATATTAAATGGCTCAAGTCATATAGGTGGATTAGTTTTTCCAAACCTGGAAAGGACTACAACACCACCAGCCCTGGCTACAGAGGTCAAACCATCCACATCCAAATCCTAAACCCATAAAGTGTCTATGAAAGAGAAACCCTGAGTTGGGAAGCACTGACCTTTAGAGAATAAGTATGATATTTTAAAGTAGATGGATTTAGTACCAATAAAGTTTTCAATCCCAGATGCATTGAGCCTGTCCGCAGATCTTAGAAAGGTGCTCATCAAAGCCTTACTGAGTCCGCAGGAGTTTGAGACTGAAGTAGCAGCAGCCAAAGTCTATCAGATAGAGACCATTTCTGAAGAATGTTATAACGTCATCTTATTCACATAAAGGGATGAAGAAATCATCATGCAAGGGAACAAAAAAACCTTATATGTGTTTGTAAAGATAAACAAAATTGATGTCTAGAGGATTTTCATCGACAACGGCTCTAGAGTCAAACTCCTCCCACTCTGGACACTTTGTCGACTAGGATATGACGAAGAAAACTTGAAACCCTACACCACAACTCTACTAGGATATGAAAAAATTGATCATAATCCTTTGGGGTAAATCAAGCTCAAAACTCAGCTTAGAGACCTCATGTCAGATTCTAAGTTCCTAGTAGTGTGGCAAAGTACAACCTTCAATGTCTTGTTACAGAGGCCTTGGTTGCATCAGCGTGCTGAAATTACATCTTCATACCATCAATGCATCAAATATAGCACTAATGGAAAAAATAGAAACATTTCACATTGATAAATCCCCATCTGAGTCATGTGAGTCGCATTATATTTATACAGGGTTCAATGAATTTGAAGAAAAACTTCTTTTGGCCAATGACACTGATTGGATTACTACCCCGAATGGATTGGAAATGGCTCTCACCAACCCCCTCCAACAGCTTGGGGAAGAGTACATACTACCCATCAACCAAGTCAAATGAAAAAGTGTAAGTCTGGATGCAGACCCAATCATCTACATGGTCTCTGTTACGGCCACCAATTCCAAAATCACATTAAAGTAGGATGAATCCCATGATGTCAGAAAAATACCTATCAAAGATACTCCCTGCCCATCCATGAGACCTCAAACTACCCCTAACTCACTCACTAAGTCAAAAGATGTTCTCTCTCCCAACATTGGGGAGTTAGTCTCCAAAATCATCTCTTCACTAGAAGAGGAAGAAGATGAAGATGGTAATGAAAAAGAGGAAGAAGAAGAAGACCTCAAAGATTCCCCTCTTGTATTCGAAGAAGGTGTCTCCTCCACAATCGATGAACTTAGGATGATAAACCTGGGCACCGAACATGACTCGCGTCCCACTTTGATCAATGTGGCTATGCATGTAAAGGAGAAGAAGGTATATAACTCCTTCCTAAAGAAGAATCGAGATGTGTTTTCCTAGAACTACACTGAAATGCCAGGCCTCGACCCTAAGGTTTCCACTCATCATCTGGGCTTACCAGAAGATCACCTGGGCTATAAGAAGGTAGCTAGAAGAACCCACCTGACACATTTTTCCAAAATAGAGGCTGAAGTTGACAAGATGATCAAACACAACTTCATACAAGAGGTCCAATATCAGATCTGGCTAGCAAACATAGTCCCTGTCAAAAAGAAGAATAAATAAATTGGAATTTGCATTGACTTCAGGGACCTTAATTGGAATTTCCCAAAAGAGGATTTCCTGGTCCCAATCATAGAATTGTTGATCGATGCAACAGTTGTCTATGAGGCTCTCTCTTTCATGGATGTCTATTCTAGATACAACCAGATACAGATGAACTAAATAGATAAAGAAGATACCACTTTTAGGGCCCCTCATGAAGTGTTCTATTATAATATGATTCCTTTTTTGTATAAAGAATTTCGATGCCACATTTCAACACACCATGAATTGTATCTTCAATCCCTTCTTGGGAAAGTACGTTGAGTGTTATGTCGATGATATGGTGGTTAAATCATGATAGCTCTTGAACAACCTGGATAATCTTAAAACTGTCTTCAACAAATTATGACAACATAGTTTAAAGATGAATCCCCTAAAGTATGCCTTTGGCGTTACCTCTGGAAAATTACTCAGCTTTGTCGTATGCCATCGCGACATCAAATTTGACCCCAAGAAGATAAAATCCATCCTTGGAATGTCCCCACCTCACAATCTCACTGAGTTGAGAGGCCTCCAGGAGAACCTCACATATATTCAATGATTCATATCCAACCTAGAAGGTAAATGTTTACCTTTCAATAGGCTCATGAAGAAAAGAGTTATGTATGAGTATGATAATTATTTCCAATAAGCATTTAAAAATATCAAAATATATATCCTAAGACTACCGATGATGATGCCACCAGTTGAGAGGAGACCACTCATTTTGTATGTAACCACCATAGAATGGTCATTAGGCACCTTCCTCAAGCGTAAGAATGATATAAGAAGTGAGAAAAGCATCTATTACCTCAGTCGAATAATGATTGATGATGAAACTTGATATTCAAAAATTGAAAAGAACAGTCTAGCCTTAATCTTTGTAGTTCAGAAACTCAAGCATTACCTAAAACACTAGGATGTCCAATTGGTCTCCCACTACAACCCGCTCAAATAAATCCTCAACTATCCCATGCTAAATGGATGCCTATCACGATGGGTGGTCATCCTATAATAGGTTTACATATATTATGTTCCCTAGAAGGACATCAAAGGCCAGGAATTAGAAGACTTCCTGGCCGAGCACCCCTTGGAAGAAACAACGTCGTTGGATTCTGAACTTCTAGATGAAGAAGCGTTTTCCATCTGGGAGGAACCCCAGACATGGGAAATATACTTTGATGGTGCTTCCCAAATCCTGGTAGGGAAAAGTATGGAGGATCCCAAGCTCAACAAAGTGGGGATGGGAGTTATACTTGTGTCCCCTGAAAAGGTCGTCTTTCCTTAGGCTTTATTACTTTCAGAAGGGTGTACAAATAACAAAGCATAATATCAGGCCCTCATTGCAGGACTAGAACTTTAACTTCATGTTCTAGCCAAACACCTTAAAATAAATGGTGATTCAGATCTAGTCATAAAACAGGTCAGTGGTGACTATTCCATCAAGAAATAAGTATTGGTTTCCTTGATGAACCACGTTTGAGAACTGATAGAAGAATTTCCATCAGAACCAACATTGACCTATGTTCCCCGGTCACACAATTCCCAAGATGATGGTTTGGAAAATGCAGCCACAACCTTGGCCGATGCAAACCGGGATGAAAAATTCACTAACATTTCCCACCGTCGAATGGTCTTTCCATTCACCCGAAGAAATATGGAGGAAATCGATGAAATTAGTCCCATTTCTGAGCCTTGTGGTCACACCACCAAATGGATGATGCCCATTGAAAATTACCTTCAGAATGGGAAACTCCCACCAGATAGGGATGGAAGGGAATAAGTACGAAGATGGGAAGTCAACTATGTCTTGTAAAATGGGGTAAACCAAGAAAAGGTTCTCTACAAACGAGGCCTTGGCAGAGTTCTTCTTAGGTGCATTGATTGAGAAGAGACCACTACCATCATGAAAGAAGTGAACGTCGAAGCTTATGGACCGCACCAATCAGCAACCATGCTCTCTCACCAAATCCAAAGGCTTGGGTATTATTGGCCCACTATGATACATTATTGTGCCATATTCACCAAGAAGATCCATTCCTACCAAGTTCAAGCTAATTTCATACACCGACCCCCGAAGTTACTTCATACAGCTAAGTACTCTTGGTCATTCACTGCCTAGGGGATGGATGATGTGGGTCCATATCCTCCTGCCATAGCCAAAAAATTCAAGTTTATACTCACAGTGACCAAATTATTTTCCAAATGGGCCAAATCCATACCCCTTAAAGAAGTCGGGGCGAAAAACATTGTTAGCTTTGTGAAGACCAACATCATTACCAGATTTAGTGTCCCTCATACCATAATAATGAACAATGACACCAATTTATGATCTGTTGAGTTGGAAAAGTTATACCAGGAGTATGGAATCAAAGCCAACTGTTCATCCCACTACCATGCGGAGGCCAATGGGAAGATAGAGGATTTAAACAAGACCTTGTCCAAAATAATTCAAAATATGGATGATAAGGATAATAAATCATGTCTAGAAAATCTCTTCCATGCTTTGTGGGCTTACTAGACCACGACCCGCAGTGCCACCTAGGCAACCCCGTACTCATTAGTATACAGGGTAGAGGTAGTTTTGTCTATCGATATCCAAGTGTCATCACTTTTTGTAGAAATTTGAGATCAATTTTCCATGGATGAGAAATCCCAGAGATGGTTTGATGAGTTGGAGAAACTAGATGAAAAAATGCTTCACACTTTACATCATTTGGAAATATACCAAAACCAGATTTCAAAAGCCTTCAAAAAAAAAGGTTCGCCTTCGATCTTTCCTCAAAGGAGAAATGGTGTTAGTTCTCAGAATCCTGATCATACTCAGGAAGAATCCCCCAAATCTGGAACTAAATTGGGAAGGACTCTATGTCATACATAGGGTCTATTCCAATGGAGCATACGCCCTGATATCAATGGACATACAGCTCATCACAGCTCCCACAAATGCAAAGTTATTGAAGAAGTATTTCATGTAGTAATACCCCATGTTATGTTCCAAACTCTAAGAATTTAAACTATGAGTTGTAATGGAAACACCCATGCCATGGTCCAAGATCTATGACCCTAAACTAAGAGTTGTTGTCCAGACCAACATGATGATAAAATGAAGCCAACAGTCCAAACTCTATGACCCTAAACTATGAGTTATAATACCTAGAATCCATGGTCCAAAATATAAGACCTAAAACTATGAGTACCAATTAAGGAAAGGTAATGGTCTAGAATCTATGACCCTAAACTATGATTTTTTATCCAAACCACATGACATTAAAATGTAAGGAACTCATCCCTGAAACATGACATTAAACTGTGACTCATGTCCTCACCGTAAGACATTAAGATACATGAAAAAAATGTACTAATCACATGATAATAAATTGTATGATATCTTACAGAACTACATAAAACTTGATTCCTGCCCTCTCAAGATACGCAGTGATGCCTCAATCCTTGATCTTGGCCCATCCCCCACAAAAAAATGCCCCCATCATATTCTTTACCTCTCCACACTTGTGAGAGAGACCCTATGTTTACTCTTTATTTCTCACATCGAGTATAACTCACGTGAGATTAGGATCAGTAGTAAGTATTCTCTTACACAAAACATTATAGGGAGATATGGTAGACCTGACATCTGTAGAGAATGAAACAAAAATTTTCCTACATATGGACTGAGCCAGATCGGTATAGGGAACATTCATAACTACGTGTGGCTTGATTCTTTCCCTCACAAGATACACATAGATTCCTCGATCCTCAATATTGTCCTAGCCTCTACTGAAAAAATTCTTCCATCGTGCCCCTTATCTACCTATATTTGTAATTGAAACCCTATAACTCCTTGTTTCTCACATCGAGTATAAATCATGTGAGATTAGGATTAGTGGTAGGGATTATCTTACGAAAGAAAACTATAGAGTAACATGGTAGACCTGGAAACCATGATGAATATAAAAAAGATTCTCCTACCCCTATTACTGAGCCAGATTGGTACAAGGAACATTAAGAACTATGTATGGATTGATTCATACCTTCACAGGATATATAGTGACGTCCGAATTTGGAATCTTGACCCAGTTATCATAAAAAAAAGATTCCCTCATGTGTCCCTACACATCGAGCAACCATTTGTAGGGAAAATTAAGAACTAAGCATGGCTTGATTCCTGCCCTTTCAAGATATGTAGTGATGCCTAGATTTGGAATTTCGGCCCAGTCACCATAAAAATTACCCTTTTCCCCCATACATAGGTCAGACTTGTATGGGGAGTCCATGGAAGGTCCCAATAGCATGAAAATAAACTGTGAAATTATTTAAGAGTTATGTGTGGTCAAGTCTTCAGTGTTACGAGATCTTGCACATTCCCCCACTCATGAGAAGTCAAAAGATCCTGCTACCCCTATATATATATGAGTCAAACCTATGTGGAAGATCCAATAGTTCATAGTTAATCATGGTCTACGTATGATCACTTTCTCAAGAACATATTTTTAATTTGTCAAACTCCATACTCTGAGAAAATTTGGATCCCCATAATCATTCATGGCCATCTGAGATGGAAGGCCAGTGTCCTATAGACACCTTTGTTTGAATATGCACATCATGACTTGGAGCTCTGCACATGTTGCCCACAAAAATGGCCATCAATCAAAGGAAAATTAGTCCCTAGGAGAGTTCTCTCCTATCTCAGTATGCCCAATGGATTCCAATCCCCATGTCATCCCTCTTAATTCATTTTTTCCTCAGGAATATGGTTTACACCTTCTATCATCACTCACGTCTAGGGAATACAAAATCATCTTGATTTCTTTTAAATCAAAGCTATTAAGGATATTTATGATAGAATGATCGTCCTCACTATAGGACTCTAAACTGCACAGTATTATGTCCTCACCACATGACATTAAACTACGAGGCCAAAATCATGCTTTCTGTATGAAATTAAACTATATATCAATGGTTTAATCCCAAATTTCCCTTTGATTTTTATGTTTCTATTCCTAGGTAATGATATGGAATCCTCGTAATCCCTTATTTCTCACACCGATCATAGATTATGTGAGCTTAGGGATCTTAGTGAGAGATCTACTGTGACATTATGGAAAAATATTCTAGGAATTTGGTCCTAGTAGAATGACCCTAAAAGGCGTGTCATGTTTTTCTTCCCCGAGAGGAACCCCATGTATTGTATATACAATGTTAAATTACTAGGTACCCCAAAGATGAAATTAATGCCTCACCCTACGTACGAATCAGTTCTACATAAGGGACATATGATTCCATGAGTAAATTGCAACCCAAATGTCCCTGATATGTTCAGATACACTCCTATCATACCCCAAACTCTGTGATTTTAGTGATATTGAACCCCTATAACCCTCCAAGGCCATCTAATTTGGAAGGCCAATGTCATCCAGATACCCTTGCTTGACTATTCACATCATTCCCTGGAGGCTCTGCAGATGTTGCCCAAAAAAATGGCCATCAATAAAAGGAAAATTTGTCCCTAAGAGAGTCCTCTCCTATCTCAGTACGCTCAATGGATTCCAAGCCTAATTCCATCCCTCCTGATTCAAGGGTCCTCAAAGTCATGGTTTATATTTTCCTCCATACACATATCCCAGATATATCAGAACATGTGGGCCTGATTCATCTCTATCCCCTTTTGAGGTTTCTAAGGATACCCCATCCATATGAGTGAATTTGATCCGCATATAAAAGAAGAGTGCCCCCACTAATTTACAGGTTTCCCTGAAGAATTTTAGTTTAAATGACCCTTTTTGTGTTCAGGTGCACCCCATTTCGCAGGTCACATACCAAATTTAGAAAGTTACCAATCTCTATAATCCTTCATAGCCATCAGAGATGGAAGGCCAGTGTCCTGTATACACCTTTGATTAACTATTCACATCATGCCCCGGTGGATCTATATACGTTTCCCACAAAAATGACCGTCAATCAAAGGCAAGTTCGTCCCCAGGAGAGTCCTTTTCAGCTTCCGTACGATCGAATGACATTCATGTCTTGTCACACCCTCGGATTTGGAAAACATATGAATAACAACTTATATACCTTTTTATTTCCAAATTCCCTTGACATAAGAAAATACTTCTAACTAAACCATCCATTTACCAGCTCTCCCTTGTGCAAGTAAGAACCGTGCGGCAGCCGTCACCTCCTTCAAATCCGACATAAATGTCCCTAATATTTTTAGACACCACTACTCAGGACAACCATCCATTGTGGCTCCTAACATCAAAATAAATTCAAAATATCATATAAACCTACCAGGCCATTAGAAATGGAAGGACAATGTCCTACAAAAATCATTGATTAACTATGCATATCATGCCCTGGTGGCTCTGCATACATTTCCCACAGAAATGTCCATAAATCAAAGGAAAATTCATCCCTATGAGAGTTATTTCCTACCTTTGTATGCCTAAAATGTCTCCTGAGATTCATGTGTTTCCAAACCCACAAATTAAGGGTCAAGAAAAATCCCTAACCCATGTTTGAAGGATATTAGAACATTAGCAGATAACAATTCCAAGTTAGGGCCCGACTCTGTTAAGTTTTTTCAAAGCTATTCGACCTATTACATCAATAATAAGTTTGACTGGCAGGACTGTAAACTACCAGCAGAAAATACACCATACTTTCTAGAGAGGAAATCCACATAATGAACCTTTGGGTAAAAGTTGAGTATTGTTTCGTTAAAAAAACATTTAGCCATTAGAAAAGGTGAAAAGCTTGGTAGGTCAAAAACCCGCAAAGGGTGGCCTAAGAATAAGTCATGTTATTCCCGTTAAGCCCATTCCAAGAAAGATTAGGAAATAGATTATGGTAATAATGAAAAAAAAATAAAATTTCGTGAGTTTTTCCATGAAAACCCAGCAATTGTTGAACAACGCTAGCTGATTCCCATGGCTCAGGCAAAAAGTAGAGCCCGATTTGATTATTTTAGTTTACTAGATTCAAATCATGGTTCAAAATTAATGCCTAATTTAAATGATATTGAAATGATAGGGAAAGGAAAAGAAATATAATTTAAAGGAAAATCAGTTTCATTGAGTTCGAAAAAATGAAGCATCCCCAGTTCAGAGTCTCTCCAAACTATAAAAAAGGGAGAAGTATATATCATAATTTGGGACAGAAATACAACAAGGATCGGTTCTCCCTTTCTAATGTAGGATCGAAATAATGATGTAGATGATCAATATACAAGAGGGGGGGGGGTGAATTGTATACTTTGAAAATTTCCTTAAACAAGGAAAGATCTAAGTTTAACAAAGTTAAACTAAGAAAATTTACAACACCTCTAACACCAATTGGAGAATTAGAACAAGTTATAAAGTTACAAACTTCTAGTTCTATTCACTTGCTTGAATCTGGAAAGTGATTCTGAAAACAGGTTCTGGAAATATGGATCCAGAAATTGAAACTTAACTAAATTTTACAATATGAGATTGTACCTTAAAGCGTATAGAATCTAAATGAATCAGAGTACAAGTGTAAGGAAATACAAGAATGTTATACTTTCCTTACAATAAAATATGCAGCGAAAAAACAATTAGTACAACTACAAGTAACAAACAATAACTCTTTTAACCCAAAGAGAAGGGTATCCAACAACCTTGGATAATGGTCCCTCGATTTATAATTTCAAGCAAGTCTATCTTACCCACACCAGGGTAAGCCCTAGATATGAAGATCGGAGTCTCTATCTTGCTATCCCCGCAAGCCCTCAACTTCAAGGTAGTTGGAACCTCTGTCTTCCTCAGTAAGGAAGCCCTCAAACTTCAAGGTAGTCGACACCTCTGTCTTCCTATACCCGGAAGACCTCGAATGTAATCACCAACATTCAGAGTCACACAAAGCAATCTGAATGAGCGGTTCAGTACACACAAAGCATGAAAAGATTCTCTCTCTTTAGAAATCACCTTAACAACATGTGGTCTCTAGAGTGATCAACTTCTTATTGAGCTCTTTCAAATGAGGTCCTATTTATAGGCTCGGTTGGAACGATCGGCTCCCTCCTCCAACGGTCATATTTTCCTTGAATATCGGAGGGACCTGTACATGTGTCACTAAACCAATAGTTAATTAGAAACAGGATGGATAACATCATTTTATAACAAAACATGTGTAATTAAAAGCACGACATTGTTTTACAATGAAACAAGTGTAAGCATAAGCAAAACTAGAATTCGGAATGTAAGTAAATAAAAGTTCGGAGTCTAACCAAAATGGAATTCAGAGTCTATGTTAAAAAATGTTCGGATTCTATTTTATAGGAATTCGGAACCTAAAATCTGTAGAAGTCCGGAGTCTGAATTTCTAAAGAAATTCAGAGACTGGTTTCACTAGAGTTCAGAATCTGAACTTGCAGAGTTTGAAGTCGAACTAGTCAAATTTCAGAGTCAAAGTTCATAAGAGTTCGGAGTCGAAATTATGAAAGTTCGGAGTCAAACTGCATAAGAGTTCGGAGTCAAACTGCATAAGAGTTCGGATTCAAACTCATGAAAGTTCGGAGTCGAACTCCATAAGAGTTCGGAGTCGAACTCATGAATGTTCGGAGTCGAACTTCATAAGAGTTCGGAGTCGAACTAATGAAAGTTTGAAGTCAAATTTCATAAGAGTTTAGAGTCGAACTCATGAAGGTTCGGAGTCGAACTTCATAAGAGTTCAGAGACGAACTTATGAAAGTTCAGAGTCAAACTTCATAAGAGTTCGGAGTCGAACTCATGAAAGTTTGTATCCAGAATTCGGAGTGGAACTTCATTATAGTTCGCATCTAGAATTCGGATTCTAAAAAAAAAATACTCCAATTCCTGACATTATATGATTCTGGGGTTTTGGGTATGAATCCAGTTTTTGTATTTAAGAAAAAATATTGATATGTATAAAAAAATCTTGGTTAGGGTAAATTTTCTTAAAGAAGAAAATTTTTCTTATGGAGGTAAAATATATATTTTCTTAAGTAATAGATGTTTGTGATTTTGAAAACAAGAAAAAATGGAAAAGTCACAAGGAAAACCTTATTGACTCAACAATATCCCCCTTTTTGGAAAGCACAAACATCCTTTCGAAAAAGAATATAAGGAATTTGAAAATTTTCATTAGACTTTGAGATTAAAACTTATCTCCCTTTGTTCATGGATGAAATTGAATACAACTAACTCCCCCTTAGGCATTGAAACTCTAAGGATTGTATTCTGAATTTATGGAGTGGAGTTTTCATTACCATAGAAATGAAAAACTTCATAGTGAGAAACTCCCCCTTACGTTAAGGATATTTCACTTAGAAATTTTTCCTCTTCATTTTAAATTTTCCTTTCTCCCCCTTAGTAATAGTTCTTTTTTCCTTCTCCCCCTTCGTGATTTTCAAAAAGAATTGAAGGGAAATGGAAAGGAAAATATGGTACCTGAAACATTAGTATATAAAAAGATACAACCAACCATATTTTCATTAGAGTTGAGAAAATTTACAAAGAAATACAAATACAACAAAAGGATCAGAGTGAGTTCATTTGTCTTCCTTTTCCTTCGGGATCAGCTTCTTCAACAAGGTTTTGAGCTTCTTCAAGTCTCTTTGGTCTTCCTCAACTTTCCTCTCCAAGGGTTTTACCTTTTCTTCTTGGGCTTTTAAAGCTTCTGCCTGAGCCTCCATGGCTTCTTTCTGCATCTTTATTAATTCATCTTTCTTTTCCAGCTTCTCTTTAAACTCAATCAGGAAGTCTCTTTCACTTTTATAGTTCTGGGCTACTGAATTAAGCTTTATATTCAGGTATCTAACCTATTTATTTCGAGTGCTTTTCTCAATGATCAGCTCTTCATGAAGATTCTTGATCTTGCTATCCTCAGTTTCAAAAACATCTTTCACCTCATTTTGAAAATTATCATAATCAGCCATGTCTTCTTCAACTTTCTTAGACCACAGAGTTATTTTGATGAAAGATTTTCTACGCACATCATAATTGATAAGAAAACTTTTGTGGTCGACCTCAATCTTTATACACTTATCCAGGACCATGAATAAGGAATCCGATTTCTGATTCATACTTTGTTGTAGCATCTGACATCTAGAATCTATAGTTGGAAAAATCGGAATGGTATCTACCAACTTTATTAGAGATTCAACTACAAAATCATGCCCATGAGCTGATGACTCCGAATCAGATAATTTGCTTGGAGATAGCTCTTCCTCAACTTGCACTAGATTTCTTCTAGAAGTACCACCAACCTCTTTCTTCCTGATGACATATTTTATAGGTGTCTCCATGAGAGCTTGCTTCCCCTTATCAGCTTTTGGAATGGGTTGTTCATCTGGAGATTCTTCCTCGGATTCAAAAACTTGAATAATCTGATCTTCATCTTGTTTATGCTTTTATACTCCTTCCTCTTGAAAATAATTTTCATAGGATTCTTCCTCATCATACAAAACATTTTATTCTTCTTGCTGTTGCTTATCATCACCCTTACTATCTTCCTCAACTACTTTTCCTGGAGTAACTAATTGTGCGGATTCTGCCTTATCTTGATAATCCTCAACTTGCTTGATCAAGGCATCCAAATCTTCACTTCCCTCTTCTTCTTCTTCTTCTTAAACCTATTCCTCTAATTCTTCCTCAGATTCTTGTTTTTCTACTTCATCAACAAAATCTTCACCCTTAGAGTTTTCCGGAGTGATATAGTTCTTAGCTGGAGTTTCTGGTAAAGAAGGTTCTGTAAGGAAAGTTTCCGGAACCGGAATCTGCTTGGAAGCTATTTCAGTATCTCTCAAAAGAGATTGCACCAGTTCATCTTCAGACAACTTCTTTTTCATCTTCTTTTCTTTTTCCTGCTTTTCTAACTCATCCGCAGCTCTCTCTTTTAAGGCCTTAGCCTCTACAGGGTCTAATCCGAACTGTGGATCTCATTCTTTCCTCTTCTCTTTGTCTTCCCTCCACTTGGCTGCCACTTCATCTGTATATGTTTTCTGCTTCTTCAGCTTGGGAGGAGCAGAATGAGTTTCCTTAGACTTGGGATTTTCTTCATCAGTAACCACTTCTTTAATCTTTCTTTTCTTCCTTGAATTTTTAGATGGTTCCAGAGTCTGTGTATCTTTCTGAGTTGCCTCAACCTCTTCCACAGATAGAGGGTAGAATTCTCCGGATTCACTAGAATAACCCATCTTCATCCTCTTCAAAGTATCATCACTTACCAACATAATCTTACAGTTCCAGACTTTTGACTTGCATGCAACCTTTAAGGATTATAAGCAACGAACTATCAGCTTAGATAGTAAGGCATAGTACATAATTATTTGAGATCTCAAGTTCCCTTCTTTTATATTCTTGATCGTAATCAAGACATGCCTCATAAAATTTATCTTTCTTAGATTTACCAATAAATCTAAGACATAGATATCACTTTTCTTCAGATTATCCTTTTCGCCTCTTCTTGGTATGAGAAAACCTTGTACCCAGAGTTGTATAATCTTATTGTTTGGAGTGAGATGATCAATTTTAGCAGTCGTAGCATCCTTAAGTCCAAGAAATTTTAAAGCATTCACCTTGTTGAAACTTTCTTGCTCATATGGAAGCTTATGTGAGCAAAACTCAGCTTCCCCTTCATAGGATAAACCAACAAAGCTTGAGGACTTGGTGTAAGATAACTTGTAAGTCTTCCCATAAGACTTAAATGAAAACCACTCTCTGCCATCTTCCATCTGGAAGGAAACAGACTCATAGAACTCGATCAGAAAATCAGTGTAAACCGAATCCTGTTTCTCTAACTTGTACAGGCATACATCTTCCCAACCATTCAATATGATATTCTTTGTTATAAGAGAATCGAACTTGTAGAAATCCAGATGCACTAAACTTTCCCTGAAGACTAACCACTTAGATATTGGTTTTGTAGTTAACATATCTTGATATGTAGATTCAACAGACATTCGGAGTGGAGAGTTCTGAAGGATTTGGAATGACTTTGAAAAGATCGGAACCGGTCTTAAGAAGAGTATCAGGTCTTTGAGATGTGAAATCTTTGAAATAAAGATGTGGGACGAGTCTTGGGTTCCCCTTTATATAGGCGATGGATGTGACCTTTGGTCTTCCAAAAGTTGTCTAACGGTTGAATTTTTTTTTGATCTGATCTGACGGTTGAGAAAAAAACCTGCAAGGAAAACTTGACTCCGATCTTTTGGGGTTTTAAGAAAAACATTCGGATTTAAGGAAAACTAGAATCCGAATTATTTTAAAAATCAGGAAAATACCCGCAAGAAAAATAGGATTACGAAAATTTAAGTAAGGAAATCATACCTTTCAGATTGGCTAGAAAAATTGTTCATAATTGGTAATATTCTTCTTGAAGAAATGAATCTAAAAATGAAAAAAACTCTTTACAAAAGTTCTAGTATGAAGATTATCATTATTAAAGTTCAGTACAAAAATTCTCATTACGAAAAGTTCAGTACGGAAATTCTCATTACGGAAAGTTCCCATTCCGAGAATTTCCATTTCGAGAATTTCCATTCTGAGAATTTCTATTCCAGAAATTTCCATTCTGAGAATTTTCATTTTGAAAATTTGAATTCCGGGAATTTCCATTCTGAGAATTTCCAAAAACTTGTTATAAAAAATTCTAGTTACAAAAGAAGAAAAAAATTGTCAACGAAAATTTTGGTTAAACTAGCACACAAATGTACTCCCCCTATGGAAAGGAGTTTATTACTGTAAGGATAATTGTTCAACAGGTAGTTAAAGAAGAAATATTACCTTACAGTTATCATTCCTAACTTCTGTTTAATGTATTCAAATCTATCAGAGGGTAAAGATTTTGTGAAAATATCAGCAAGTTGATCTTGCATTCCGATAAACTGAAGAATGATATCTCCTTTTAGTGTGTGATCCCTAAGAAAGTGATCCCTAATATCTATGTGCTTTGCACGTGAATGATGTGCAGGGTTTTTACTAAGGGAAATGGCACTTGTGTTATCAAAAAAAATTTGATTCTTTGTAAAACTCAAGCCATAGTCTGTGAGTGTGTGTTGCATCCACAACACTTGAACACAACAACTTCCAGCTGCTACATATTCTGCTTCAGCAATGGAGAGGGATAATGAGTGTTGCTTCTTGCATGACCAAGAAACTAATGAATCTCCTAAGAAATGACAAGTTCCAAATGTACTCTTTCTATCCATTCTACATCCACCAAAGTCAGCATCCAAAAATCTTTTTAAAACAAAATCATTTCCAAAAGTATAAAATAATCCTAGATCCATGGTTCCCTTTAAGTAGAGAAAAATTATTTTTACCGCCTTTAAGTGAGATTCCTTAGGATTGGATTGATATCTCACACATAAGAATATTGAAAGCATCATGTCTGGTTGACTAGCTATTAAGTATAGTAGGCTTCCTATCATACCTCTAAAAGATGTTTGATCTACTGGTTTCCTAGCTTCATCAAGATCTAAAGAGTTTGAGGTACTGATGGGAGTACTTATACTCTTAGTATTGTCATATCCATACTTTTTAAGAATATCTTTAATATAATTATTTTGAGATATATAGGTTCCTTCTGGTCTTTGAGAAATTTGAAAACCAAGGAAAAATGTTAACTCACCCATCATACTCATTTCAAACTCAGATTTCATTAGACTTGAAAAAGAATCAGTTAAAGATTACTGAGTTGAACCAAATATAATTTCATCAACATAAATTTGAACTATAAAAACATTTTTCTTATCCTTTTTTATAAAAAGGGTTGGATATGAATTTCCATTAACATAGTTATTTTGTAGCAAAAATCCTGTAAGTCTATCATACTAGGCTCGTGGGGATTGTTTAAGGCCATACAAATCTTTGGTAAGTATAAAAAAATGATCAAGATGTTTTGTGTCTTCAAAACCAGGAGGTTGTTCAACAAAAACTTCCTCTTGAACATAACCATTAATGAAAGCACATTTCACATCCATTTGAAAATTTTTAAAATTGAAGAATGCTGCAAAGGAAAGTAAAATATGAATAGATTCAAGTCTAGCTACTGGAGTATATGTTTCTTCATAGTCTATTCCCTCTTGCTGATTATAGCCTTTAGCAACTAGTCTAGCTTTATTTCTTACAATGACTCCATTTTCATCACACTTGTTTCTAAAGACCCACTTTACTCCAATAACAGAGGTTTCCTTAGGTCTTTCAACCAAGGTCCAGACTTTATTCCTTTCAAATTCATTTAGTTCATCTTGCATAGTTTTAATCCAATCATCACCACCTAAAGCTTCATCAGTGCTTTTTGGTTCTAATTGGGAAAGGAATGGTAGATGTTCTAATTCATTTCTCAAGGAATCTCTAGTTATTACAGGTTGATTTACATCACCAATGATACTATCACTGGGATTATTCTTAAGGAATACTTGGTTTGGGTTTTGTAAAACCTGTTCATCAACATAGGGTAAAAAGTCTTCTAGGGTAAATGTTTCAGAAGTATCTTCTTGAACATTTTCCTTATCAGAATGATCTTCTGTCAAAGGTTGATAATCAGTTTTTGAAAACACATCCGAGGACGTAGGTTGGGATGGTTTAAAAACAAAAGGATCAGATTCATCAAATTTTACATGCACTGTTTCTTCAACAGTACAAGTATTTTTATTGAAAACTCTATAAGTCTTAGAAGTTGTGGAGTAGCCTACGAAAATTCCTTCATCAGATTTTGGTGAAAATTTGTGAAGATTATCTTTATTATTCAAGATGAATACCTTGAAAACAAAAACCTTGAAGTAGGAAAGTCTAGGTTTTCTACCATTCCATAACTCATAAGAAGTTTTATTAAGAAAAGGTCTAATCAAAACTCGATTTATAATATAATAAGAAGTACTTACAGATTCAGCCCAGAAATGTCTAGCTATAGAATATTCACTCAACAGGGTTCTAGTTATCACTTGAATAATTCTATTTCTTCTTTCAACTACACCGTTCTGTTGAGGAGTTCTAGGTGCTGAAAAGTTGTGAGTAATAACTTTTATACTACAAAAAGTTTCAAAATCAGAATTTTGAAATTCTCTTCCATGATCACTATGAATAGTTTTAAGTGGAAGATTTTTCTCATTTTTAACTTGGGATCTAAAACTTTTGAAATAAGAAAAAGCTTCAGACTTGTTTTCTAGAAAATAGACCCATGTAAATCTAGTGTAATCATCAACTAAAACAAACACATAGTATTTTCCTCCAATGCTTCCAGTTTGTGTTGGACCAAAAAGATCCATGTGTACTAACTGTAATGAATCAGTTGTTGATACTTCACCGATTAATTTAAAACTATATTTATGTTTCTTACCATATTGTCAAGTATCAAAAACTTTAGAATAATCAAATCTATGCTCTGGTATATCCTGAACTAGTTTCTTCTTAGAGAGTTTACATAAGTTCCTAAGATTACAGTGACCTAATATTGTATGCCATAACCAAGAATGATCTTCTATTGCACTTAGGCAAGGTAAATCTTGGCTTCTAATGTCTTCTAAGTTCAAAGTGTAAACATTATCTTTCCTTTTGGTAGAGAGAATAAACTCTTCCTTGGAATTGTGTACTAAACACTTATCATTCCTAAAATTCACAAGGTAACCTTAATCACATAAATGAATTATGCTAATGAGGTTGTTCTTAAGACCCTTAACAAATAAAACATTTTAAATCAAAGTTTTAATGAGAAGAACAATATTACCTATACCAACAATTTCTCCCTGATCATTATCTCCGAAAGTTACCTTTCCTTATTTCGTCTTGATAATATTTTCAAAATAGATTTTGTTACCAGTCATGTGACGGGAACATCCACTATCCATGTACCATGTATTGTTGTTGGTATTTCCTTTATCTTCCTGAAAATAAGAAAAGAATTAGACTTTTGGAATCCAAACTTGTTTGGATCCGAGATTTCCAGATAACAAAATTTTGGGCACCCACACCTTCTTAGAAAAATAAGCCTTATGAAAACCTAAGGATTGGGTTTTTTTTAAAGAACAATTCTTTGCCCAATGACCACCACATTGACACTTGGTAAAAAATGGGGCACTTTGTGGAACAAAGTAGTTGTTACTAAAAGTTGGTTTTGCATAGGTATGACCAAATCCAGATTTGTTTCTTAAAGGTCGTATTTGTGAATACATTTTATCAAAATTTTCTTTACCATGGGTAAAGTTTTATAAACACTTCTTTAAGGAAAAAATTTCAGACTTGAGTTTTATAATCAAATTTTTACCTTCAAAATCATTAGATTTAGAACTAGAGCTAGGCTCGAAAACACTTTTCTTAGAAATTACTTTTTCTAATTCTTTAAAAAGTTTGTTCTTCTCAGAACTTACTTCCTAAATATTTTTCGAAATACTTATAAAATCAGCATTTTCCTATCAAGATCTTTAGAAAGATCTGATATTTCTTTTGTAAGTATAGTATTTCTAGAGTTTTCCTTATCAAGTTTTTTATTGAGTTTGGAATTCTCAATCTCAAGAAGTTCAGCAAACCTAGAAACTTCTTCATAGGTAGGTAAAGTATTTTCTTCATCAGAAGAGGATTCTTCATCTGTAGATTTATAATATTTTCTATCATTATAATTTAAAGAAATATTGGTAAATGATTCAGCATTGTGTACCTTAGCCATGAAGCAATGATTATTAATAGATAATCTAGTTATAAGACCAAGATTCTTCTATCCTAAGGATTCATAATCAGAAGATTCATCTGAAGAGTCACCACCACTGGAACTCCAAGTATCATTAGCTTTAGCTTTATAATTCCTCTTTCTGTTCCTTTCAGAATGCCTTTCTTTTCTTTCTTTCTTTTTGAACAAAGGGAAATCCGGTCTAATATATCCAGCTCTCTTGCATTCGTAACAAGTAACTTCTCCATCTTTCCTATCTTTCCTTTCCTTTTTCTTATACTTAGATTGGAAATTTCTCTGTCCAGCTATCTTGTTCATTATTCAAGCAATATTTTCTAACTCATTCTTTGAGACTTCACTTTTACTAGATTCAGATTGGATAATAACTTTCTTAGACTTGGATCTAGTTACTCTCTTAGGAGTCTTGGCTTTTATATGATTTGAAGTTGTGGTAAACGCAACAGTACCATTTCCATTCTTTTTCTTGATGTTGTCAACATCTCTCTTCATTCTTGTTTCATGTTGTAGAAGAGTTCCAAATAATCAATCTAAGGAAATTTGAGCGACTTTCCTGTTCTCATCAATAGATGTTCTTTTTGATTCCCACTCATTAGGCATAATACTTATAATCTTATCCACAAGGGCTTTATCATCTAACCCTTTTTCTCCCATAGACCGAAGACTATTCACTATAGTCATAAACCTCTGTTGAACTTTATATATTGGTTCTCTATATGAAAAATTGAATCCATGGTATTCAGCTCTAAGTATAGCTCTCCTATTTTCAATCACTTTAGAAGTGTCAAAGTGTGTAACCTCTAACTTCTTCAAGATACAATTAGCTGCTTCACAAGAAGAAATTTGGCTATATATATTTCTAGTCATTGAACATAGGAAAGTATTGAATACCTTATAATTGAGTTGATATTCTTGCATTTCCTGGTTAGTGAAAGTTCTAACTTCCTTATCAGAAATTTTATAATCACCAGTAAGCATAACGAAATTATCCACTCCAGTATTGATAACGAAAGTCTTCATTCGATATCTCCAATGGTCATAGTCATTGCCTTCAAAAATTGGTGGTCTTGTAGGGTTTAGATTGTCAATTGAACCAACGTTGATTCCTTCCATTCTAAGAAAAACTTTGGCAACCAAACTTGTTAGTAGGAAAAGTTCATAACCAAAATGTTCAGAATGAACAAATTCGGAATGAACAATTCAGAATGACAAAGTTTCGAATGAAACTATATTTCTAAGAAAGGATGAATAACAATGAAAAAGTGAGCATGAAATACTTATATGTGAGTATAATTATTTCATAAACCTTCTCTGATACCAATTGTAGGATCGAAATAATGATGTAGATGCTCAATATACAAGAGGGGGGGGGGGGTGAATTGTATACTTTGAAAATTTTCTTAAACAAAGAAATATCTAAGTTTAACAAAGTTAAAATAAGAAAATTCAAAACACCTCTAACACCAATTGGAGAATTGGAACAAGGTATGAAGTTACAAACTTCTAGTTCTATGCACTTGCTTGAATCTGGAAAGTGATTCTGAAAACAAGTTCTGGAAATATGGATCCAGAAATTGTAACTTAACTAAAGTTTACAATATGAGATTCTACCTTAAAGCGTATAGAATCTAAATGAATCAGAGTACAAGTGTAAGGAAATACAAGAATGTTATACTTTCCTTATAATACAATATGCAGCAGAAAAACAAGTAGTACAACTACAAGTAACAAACAATAACTCTTTTAACCCAAAGAGAAGGGTATCCAACAACCTTGGATAAAGATCCCTTGATTTATACTTTCAAGCAAGTCTGTCTTACCCACACCAGGGTAAGCCCTTGATACGAAGATCGGAGTCTCTGTCATGCTATCCCCACAAGCCCTCAATTTCAAGGTAGTTGGAACCTCTGTCTTCCTCAGCAAGGAAGCCCTCGAACTTCAAGGTAGTCGGCACCTCTGTCTTTCTATCCCCAGAAGCCCTCGAATGTAATCACCAACATTCAGAGTTGCACGAAGCAATTTGAACGAGAAGTTTAGTACGCACAAATCATGAAAAGATTCTCTCTCTCTAGAAATCACCTTAATAGCATGTGGTCTCTAGAGTGATCAACTTCTTATTGAGCTCTTTCAAATGAGCTTCTATTTATAGGCTCGGTTGGAACGATCAGCTCCCTCCTCCAACGGTCATATTTTCCTTGAATATCGGAGGGACCTGTACACGTGTCACTAAACCAACGATTAATTAGAAACAGAATGGACGACATCGTTTTATAACAAAACATGTGTAATTTAAAGCACGACATCGTTTTATAATGAAACAAGTGTAAGAATAAGAAAAACTAGAATTCGAAATGTAAGTAAATAAAAGTTCAGAGTCTAACAAAAATGGAATTCAGAGTCTATGTTAAAAAATGTTCGGATTCTGTTTTATTGGAATTTGGAACCTGAAATCTGTAGAAGTCTGGAGTCTGAATTTCTAAGGAAATTCAGAGTCTTGTTTCACCAGAGTTCAGAATCCGAACTTACAAAGTTTGAAGTCGAACTAATAAAAGTTCGGAGTCAAACTTATGAAAGTTCAGAGTCGAACTTCATAAGAGTTTGGAGTCAAACTCATGAAAGTTTGGAGTCGAACTCCATAAGAGTTCGGAGTTGAACTCATGAAATTTCGGAGTCGAACTTCATAAGAGTTAGGATTCGAACTCATGAAAGTTCGAAGTCGAACTTCATACGAGTTCGGAGTCGAAATCATGAAGGTTCAGAGTCGAACTTCATAAGAGTTTGGAGTCGAACTTATGAAAGTTTGGAGTCAAACTTCATAAGAGTTTGGAGTCGAACTCATGAAAGTTCGTATCCAGAATTCAGAGTGGAACTTCATTATAGTTCACATCCAGAATTCGGATCCTAAAAACAGAATACTCCAATTCTTGACATTATATTATTCCAGGGTTTTGAGTATGAATCTGGTTTTTGTATTTAAGAAAAAATATTGATATGTATAAGAAAATCTAGGTTAGGGTAAATTTCCTTAACGAAGAAAATTTTCCTTATGGAGGTAAAATATATATTTTCTTAAGTATAAGATGTTTGTGATTTTCAAAACAAGAAGGAATGAAAAAGTCATAAGGAAAACCTTATTGAATCAACATCTAAATGGATGGAAAGTGATTACTATGAGACATAAATGGTTTTCTCCAAATAATCTCACTACTCTATTTTGGCCTTGACCGTCAGACGCACCCACTCCAGAACAACTTTAAGGTCCTTCCCCTTCTTATGGACGGCTTCATAGTTGGCACATGAAGAGGCCAGTTGATACCTCAAACTTTTTTCATAGGCTTCACACTCCTACAGATCTTCTTCTTGGGTATCCACCAAATCACAAGCCTTAACCTCCCCAAACATTAGATGATCAAATTCCTCAAAAAAATCTCAGAAGGTCACCACCTGGTGATGGGAAGAATTTAACTTGGCCAACTTGTCCTTGCAGAAGGCAAGGTCTTCCTGAGCAATGACGATTTTCTAGATAATAAGGTGAAATTGCCGATAATCGAAGACATCAGAACCCATCTCAATGTATAAACACATAAAATTTTCAGTCTCTTGGGAAAAATTGGCCATAGGTGTCTCCGTGTAAAGAGCACATAACTAGTGCCATGCCTCTTTTGGCACTTCCTAAGGCCTCGCCACAGTACCAGTACCTTGATCCTCCCCCCATCAAAATGTGTCTATAAGAAGGAAGCGTCATCATAGGAGTGGAGAGGGACCTAAGATAGGTCACCCAATATGGGGGACTCACTTTTCCCTCAGATGTCCCAGCCATTGGAGTTGGATGCGAAGGACTAGACACAACTTCCGAGATGATCGGTGGTACTCTACTAGTGCCAAACTTATTAAGGCCTTGGGCAGTATCCATGAGAGGGGAGCAGTACAAATCACTCCACAATGTGATAGGTTATAAAAATGAGTCCCCTCCCAGACGTTTTTGATGATGAACTAAGCCTCTTCTTACCAAAAGGGTGGGAGTAGGTGGTGTATCTGTCGTGGATGCTATAGGGACAAAAGTAGAAGTCTTAGCTATCAAACTCTTCACAGAAGTAGGAATGTGTGGCATTGTTGTTGAGCCAAGGGCGGGGCATGAAATGGTTAAAGGTTTCTGTTCTCGCCGAACTGGTTCTTTCAGAATCCCATTGGGGTAACAATCCACCCACAGCTGAGCATACTCGAGTGATAGGAATATGGATTCTGTTGAATTGAGAATGATAACTTCTATAGAAGGACCTTCATGCATCATCACAAACCATAATTGGCAAAGAACTATGGGGTGATACTCTTACCTTAATTGAACAGTCGGAAGTAGTGCCGTCTATTGAAGGCATTCGAATTTCCTAGAAAACAGGTAGGGGAGGTATGACTCACAAATGACTACTCGATCTATACAAGAAGTGAGAATCCCATCCCAAAGTGTGATAAGGTATAAGAATTACTCTAAAGAACCATCCCTGTCACCTCTCAATGACTCATGAGGGGTAGGATGAAGTGAAAATGATAAACGAGAAGCATCGTTCAATAACACAACTGCATCAATAATTCTTAGAGTCTTGGGACGAACAACGTAAATATTGATAAGGGTGGGTTTAAAGGTAGAGTGATGAACCCTTGCTGTATGCCGATATTCATAATAAAGAAAGTGTTCTACCATCCCCCCATATAGAAATTGAAACGGTCCACTGAGATGGTGTGTGGTCCTACCTTCCCATATTTGTCCCAACAATTCATAAATCTAGGCAAGAGTGGGGAGGGCCAAATTAATGGGTGCACCCTCTGCCAATGTGGCCACCATCATCAAAGTACAGGCCCGAACCCCATTATATATGTCACGGGATAGGAAAATCCATCCACTCAAAAACATGGAAAAGAAATCTACTAGTCTAAGATTAGGTGATATGTCTAATTGAAGCTCATATCCCCATGTGGTATATCGTCTCTCTTCTAGGGTAGCACAATATGACCCAAGAGTTTGGCGGGGCTGACGGGATGGGTGAGTCTGGCTACGGAGAGCCCTCAGCTTAGGTCCATTCACTTGCAAGAATGACCATATCCACATCTCGAATGGGATGAGTGAGCAAGACTCGAGGGTATGATTGAGTAATCCCTCTTCCATGACTAATAAAGTCTTTGTTAAAGGGGACACATGGTATGTGTCATTCCAGGTAGCAGCTGGCAGGAGAAACTCATTGTACATCTCTCCAAGGATATGGAGTCCTCCAAGCTGGTGGATATCCCATAGGCTGATCCCCATATCACCATGCAGTAAGTGGAAGGTGTTGATGCTTGAACACCAGAAACTTAGTAGCCTCAGAAGGATTTCTCCTAGGGAGAAGATTGAAAACAGAGAAACCCATTCCAAGTGATACAATCCCACCACCTCTAACTGGCCGGGGGACTCCAAATAGGTCTAATGCACCCAGAATTTTTAGACCCACTCATTGGAGAAACATCCTATGGACCTCAGATCCTACTTAGTGCTCCACCCTCCATTAGGATTTTTTTGGGAGATGCTGATAATGGAAGTGTACTCTCGGGTGTCTAGTCTCGGGACACCATTATGACATCCATGGTTTCCCTGAGTCCATGCCGAGCCTCATAGTATGAAGATGTTATCCTAAATAGGAGTAGCGATGACTTCTCATACTAGGGAAATGTTGGCATGATCATGACCTTACAGTGCCTCTAAGAGGATAAACTGGTTATCAGGGTCAGCCAATGGTAGAGGAACGTTGTCAAGGAGAACAAAGCTATAAAGTGGTAACTGTATATATAACAGATAGGCTAGAAGATATGGCATAAAGAAATCCCTTAAGAAGTTGTCACGAGGAATGATGTGGGATCAAAGACAATCCTCACTATTCCCCTCCATGGTCTCCCTTGTCTTCATCGATTTTATCACAACCTATGAAGAAACCATTGTAACCTACATAGGAATATCTAGAAGGTGACAAAAAGTTATTCCAACAAAAAGTGTTGGATAAAGGCTATGGAATAATGGCTAAAAGACTCAAAATATGTCCACATAAGGCTCTACACATTGATTTCAAAAATGTTACGTGGTAGCCACATCCCACGTACTGCATAGTGTACGGAAGGAAAAATCTGAGTACTACATGATATATAGAAGTAACCCCACCTAACAATATGGTACACGAAGGCATATCACTACATAAAACAATGGTACATGAACTATACGCGAGGCGTTGACCTGCAGATCATTGTCCAATGAACATAAAGGTTCACAAAAAGTGGATACCACGAACCTAGGCTATTATAAAGTTCATGTTCATAAATTGCGGATTAATGTTTATGTTCAGATTATTAGTTCTTAAAGTTTGGTTTGCCGATAAAAGTTTGGTATGCGGTCATGCTAGCCATGTAGCGTCCTCTTATGTGGAATCTGAATTTTAATTTTAGAATTCTCCAATGTTGTTTGAAAAATCCAAAATATGGTACGCAGATAGAGAAATGATGAGAAGAATAGTTTGTGGTACATATAAGGCGGTTTGTGAACATGATTTTTTCCAGGAGCTTGGTACGCAAGAGTAGAGGAAGTCGGAGAAGTCGAGAGCACTTTTCACCATGAGAAATAGTAAAAGACAAATGACATGGGACCCTATATATAGGTGCGGTCTCCTATTACCAGACCCATCAGTTATACTACAAACCATTTCAGTTTAGGATCACTTCTACATCGAAATAGTCCCTTTTTCATTCTGAGTGGACCCCATTCCGATGGGAGGCATTTGTAGGGTTCTGAAAATTCTTTCAAGGAAAGAAAATAAATCCAAAATTACTTTACATAAGGAAGTGAATACCCCTACAAGTCTAGCAATGTGAATGGACTCAAATCAAGTTGAAAATTTCAGAAGAAACTTGAAGGAATTAATGTTTTCAAAAAAATTCAAGTGGCCCACGCACCATCACTGAGAAAGATCTGAGGACCATCTGGATCACAAACCAATCAGTATACAGAATGGTCCATGAGATACTGGCCTGCGAAGCGATGGCCAAAAAACAAGGTGTATCACAAACCACATTGCTGAAGGACTCATGCATGTAAATTCCATCCGTGTACTGCACCGAGAACCCATCAATTCATAGACGAAGTGAACTGACAAGGTTTTGCAAACCATTACCACTAACTGAAGCGTCAGTAAACCCCATACTGAACGAGTCTTCCACGGGTCAGGATATTGCTTCATGGCCTCTGCAAATGGTGTCGCGTACCCAATAGATATAATTTCTTCGATGCTCTATAAAAAGATCACAGTAGAAGGATGAATGATGGATTACAAAAGTCTTAAGGGAACAAAAATGTTGGAAGAAAGAGTTTAGAGAAGACTCTAGATTCAATCTCGATTCATCGATGAACCCGTATCATGAACCACACTCTTTGCAGTTATAGCCGTACGCAAACCATAAAACGAGGGAATTGAATAATAATAAAAGAACCGTGAACCTAATTGGTGAACTGAGAACCACAAACTTCTCACGGATGAAATCCTCATGAAAGATAATCCCTCAAAACCTCCTTCAATATGGTGATCCACGTAGTGTACCGCTATGCGGACTGAACCCGGCACTGCGTACTCCATCAGCATGCCGATGGAAACCAAATCGGCATGATGGTCCGCGTACCAAAATGGTACGCAGTGGTCTCTAACCACGCCCACATACTGCATCAATACGCAAACGAACCCTTTTCTCACATACCACTATGGTATGCGGATCCTCCCCGATCCCACATAAAAACCAGTACACAAAATAAGGTATTTTAGGGTATTATTTCCTCTGGTTCCAACCTCACCCTTCCATTACCGTCCAGTTCTCCATGATCCCTCTACTAACTAGTCCTAAAGAATTAGGTCAAAGCCTCCTCAAAATCCACTGGACCCGTATGATCAGACCATCTAGTGCATCAACACACCCCTTTGAGTCTACAAACCCATGATAAGCGGATTCACAAAGGTTCTCCCCACAACGGTTTGAGCTTCAGGAATGCCTGTGGGTCTATATTCCGATGGTAACCTAGAGTCAAACCTTGGGATGCTGATGTGAACCTCTATGTTCTAGGGATTAAGGGTGATCACATTCTTTTCCATTAAATTAGGAATAGTGATCAGTCGAAGGGGTTATGTTCATTCCCCCCTTTGACGAGGACGAAACTCTTCCCCTTCCCTGAACATATTCTGGGGCCCTCCCACTGAGGTAATTACCCAATATTCTAAGTCCGGGACATGTGACCTTTAATGTCATTTGATATTGAAAGGTTCATCGCTCTGTTCCCTCTCCCAACATCGCCCTGACCTGTTTCACCGTAGGCTCTCTCTCCCCCACCAATAGGGGAGGAAGAATGTGTTTTTTTAGAATATTTGAAATCCTCTTGTTTCTCACACCAAGCATGAATCACATGGGATTAGGGGTTTGTGATTATTACAACATCCATATGATTCTGAACTATGAGAACTCTGATTCCTGATCAAATCTAGATATGTAGGATGCCTACCAGAAGGCCTGAGATTAAAAGGGTGCCCATCCAAAAGGGTCCACTCAATCATGTCTCCTCAAATGGGTGACTTCTATGCGTAATCCCCAACATATACGAACTGCAAAAAATTTGATTCCTAATCAAATAGGTATATGTAGGATGCCTACCAGAAAGACCAAGATCAAAAGGGTGCCCATCCAAAAGGGTCCACCCAATCATGTCTCCTCAAATGGGAGGCTTCTATGAGTTAGCCCCAAAAAATATAAACTATGAGAACTACAATTTTTAACCAAATCAGGGTACATAGGATGCCTACCATAAGGCCTAATATCAAATGGTTTCCCATCAAAATGGGTCCACCCAATCATGTCTATCAAATGTGTAGCTTCTATGCATAAGCCCCACACAATCCAAACTATGTGGGTTCTGATTCTTCTCCCAAGGATACATAAGAATCCCTTCTTATGGGACCGATCCCAATATCAATTCACCTTCCACCCCTGGATGATAATAAACTCCAGATCGTCTTGTTATGTGGTTTTGTTAGTATTACCTCTGTGGAATCAAATATATGCATGCCTACGATGATCTTGCAAATCAAGGGTAGCCCATGGACACACTCTTTGGGAATGAATCATGGATTCATGAACATATGAACACGAGTTAAATCTATAAGGGAGTCCCATAACGGGAAACAATCCTCTCCCAAAAGGGTGCGGTGAGCCTGACCTCTCATCCTCTCAACCAATGGAGTCCTGAAGTGTTGTCGGTTGAATCGTCAATCAACGAACGCCTAACTTTCAAAAGAAGGTCCTTGAATCATGGATACCAAGGCCGTTGTGCATTCCTAGATCCATGAATAAACCCTTTGGAGACCATATAAAGAAGTTATATCTGAGGAGGACTGATTGCATAAGTACTTTACCCCCACTCAATCACCCGTTGGGACCAACAGTTCCCATAGGGTTAATCCAGCCTCCTTCTAAAGGATAATGACACTGAATGGGTCGAAACAAAAGGAACGATGAATTTTATAAGAACCTGTATTTATAGAAAAGGGTGGGTGATGAACCTCATCATACCATTTCCTCACCACCCAAAGTGCACCACCTCGGAGACGGAACACCAATATTCCTTTAATTCAATAGCATGTTAAATTTCCATAAGCAGGGAATTCATTTATCATTCCATAAAGCATGGAACTCATTGTGAATTATTCAATTCTATTAGCATCATACATTGTAACACCTGTATCCAGCATCAATTTCAGATCTTTGATCAATGGATCCAAATAAACATCAACATCATTACCAGGTTTCTTTGGTCCAGATATAAGAAGATACAACATAATGTATTTGTGCTTCATGCATAACCATGGTGGAAAGTTATAAATTACCAACATGACATGCCATGTACTGTGAGTAATACTCTATAAACCCAATGAATTTATTCCATATGTAGATAACACAAGATGAAAGTTTCTCAACTCATTTCCAAATTCTAGATACTCGTAATCAATTCTATCTTGCTAAGGAGAATCTAATTAATAACATAATTTCCCATATTTAATTATTTTATTTTCATGCCATGTTAATTGATTCACAATTTCCTGATATTCAAATAGTATTCTTAACCGTGGAATGATAGGAAGGTACCATACATATTTTAAAGTACTTGATTCATTTTTCTTGTATCGATTTGCACCACAATTAGGGAATTTTATGAGTGATTAATGGTCCTTGTGAAATAATATGCAGTCATTTGGACAAGCATTTTTTTGTAGATAATTATCATTGAACATAAAACTTGTTTAGCACCATATGTTCAACATGATAGTTCATTTTCTTCTAGTTGAATGTCATTCAGGAGACCAAGTAGTTCTACAAAGATGGTGTCACTCCATCCGCTGCCTGATTTTAAATGATATAACATCAATATAGCTGGCAACGTTGTGTATTTAGTACAACTGATATAAAATGGTTTCTTGGCACAACTTTTTAACTCCTAAAACGACTTTGTAAAACCATGAAGGTCATATTCAAATTCCATTCTCATTTCTTTGATGCAATCTCCATCATCATTTATACTTTTATTCATATCAAATGATCCATGAACCATAATATAATCCCAATCAATGTCCGCATTCAGTTTTATCTATGTTTAGTTCAACATTTATAGTTCTGATCTATTTTGTGACAAATCAAATGTTCTTCCAACTCTTATGGACTAATTTTTCTTGAGTAACAACAACATAAACACAGACATAGGATTTGAGAAGGGTTGTATACACCCTCTCTTGAAAACTTGATGAACTATTTAAATCCATCTTCATACTCTTTTGTCAAATGATTAGGATGCATCCATTTTTGATTCATATCCATCCTATTATATCCATGAAAGATTAATTTTTTACATTAAATAAATAAATACACATTAGATATTCATTATGAAAGTGAATGTTATAAACAATTATAATAAGGGAAACTCAACATTTTATTATTTTAAATAATTATTTTATGTTAATGAAAATGGTTAATTGAATTTAAGAAAAAAATTAATCCAATATGAAAGTTGATATCCTTTTAATCAATCAAAAGGTAAAATTTATTGACAACTTATCCTCATACAATCATCTTCTAGAAATTTATCTTTTCATTTTGTTGTTTGACACATCATTCATCTCTTGTGGACATGCACCTATGTTGCTTGAAATACTCTAAGCAGTAGTCATACATGGGATGACTAATGCTCATAGTAGTACAAGAAACATAAATGATATGTGGGATGAGTTTCAAGCAAAAAATTACAATAATGATTATTCAAAAGATGAAGTTGATAAGGATGAAAATTGTCTATAAAAGAGATGGGGGATGAATCTCAAGAAACGAATTGCAATAATAACTATTTTTTAACACACATAATGACTATTAAATAACCTAAACAAATGAAAATATAATATAGGAAATTAAAGAGTAATAATAAACACAAATATTATAAAAAAGAATAATGAACTCCCATTCAGTCAACTAAAAGATATAAAAATTTATTGATAAAACATTTTAATAAATAAAGAGTTATTTCATATGCATGGATAGTAATCAAAGATTCCTAGGGGTGGAACCAATACATGTAGAACAAAAATGATTAATACCTAAAAATAATTTCTAATATATAGAATTTTATAACTTCCATTCTATTTTTTGGAACAAGTGATGTAGCAACCTAAAGAATTATTTCATTTAAAATTAATGGTATATCAAATATTTGAAAACATATTATGAATCTTGGGATGTCATATCACCACACCGACCCATCCCAAGAATTATAAAGAAGTATTCACATAATATCTACCCATCTTAAGGATTATAGGGAGGCCATCTAATACACATTGACCAATCCTTGAGATTCTAGGTAGGTCCATAAAGAAGTTGGCATAAAGTAATAATACACATCAACAAGATATATCAAAAGCAAGGGGGAAAACACACCAACAATTGCAACATATATACCATACACATTTAAATATATAAATATATAAATATATATATATAAATCATAATTTATAATACACATAATTTCAAAAAAATGCACATTTAAACATAGTTTTTAGTGAAAAAAATATAATCCCTTCCTAATTTGAAAATCTAGAAGTATAATTTGTGAATAAATAATTATAAAATCACCTTTACATTATAAGTTCTGAAAATGAATAAAAATAAATAGAAAGATATATATTTACACACACACACACACATATGTATATATATATTTATAAAATAAACCTAAATTGATAAAAATATATGTAAAACTTACAGCAGAATATCACAAGATAGTAAAACAAATACAACCCCATACTAATTTTAAAAATATAGATCCATTGAAAATAAATAAATATGGTATCACCCTTACATAGATTTATCTTAAAATAAAACAACACAATTCCGAGAAAATAAAATTTTAAGGAAAAAACCTTAAACCAGCATATTAAAAATAGAATTTAAATAAATAAACTCTCTTGCATGAATTTCATAAAATCAGCTTCTGTTTCTTCTTCACACCATCAACAGACTGAGAATTGGTTTGCTAAATCAATTTTCTCATTCGTTTAAAATTTTATATCCAAAACCTACGCTATTTATATAGTGGGATAAATATTTATTTAATTGGTTTATTTGTGGACCATATGTGATTCTCTAAGATCTAAAAACAATGAAAACATTAAGCTTGTAAAGCAAGATGGGGTTTAGATGTAGACAATGAAGAAAATTGATTCAAAACAACAATTTAAAAAGACCAAAAAAGGATATCCAAATCAGCAATCAATGAAGTAATGGATAATAAACAAATCATTTTGTTCATAATCTAAAAGAAAAATAGTATACAAGGACTGGTCCAAAAATAATTGAGGACATAGTCGAAGAAGAAATCAAAAATGAAACGACAAATAAAAAAATAAAATTAGAACCTATAGAAGAAAAAAAAGGCCTACCTCTCTAGTCTAAACAAAATCTGAGACCCTTAGATCTAGATCTCGTTGTTTCTTCGAAAACCCTAACTGTAATGAAAATTGGATGGAAAAAAATTTGTGAGAAACTAGTGGTAGTCGAGTGGGTTTGTGTGATTCGATATTTGATTCACCAAGGAAGATCAACAATAGTGGGTGGCTTCCATAAAAAGCTTCTGATATCCTAATGGGTTCACAACTGGTTAGGGGATTTTAATAGATCGAGACACTTTTATCAGCACTTAAGTAATAAGAGCTGATAAAAGGAATATTTATCAGCACTTTTTGAGCAATGATAAAGGTATGAATTTATCAGCGCTAAAACATTAGTGTTGGTCGGAGTAGATTACTCTAGAGGGGATGGGTGAATTGAGTAACTATAAAAATTTCTGTAAAAAATATTTCCAAAAAAGTGTTTTTCCCAAAAGTTAGATACAACCCAATTAATCAAGGTTATATTATTATAAGAGTTTGACAGTTTAAATAACTTTTTAGAAGATTGATTAATTCTTAGTAATCTTAATATTTGTTATTAAAGTTACTTTTAAAGATATTCTACTAAGAAAAGACTATTATAACTTCCTTCCAAGAGTAACTATCAAAGTGAATTTAGTGATTTCTGAGTTATATAGAAAAGAAATAAAACAGAGAAGACTAAATGATGCAGAACAACATATATTAAACAAGTGTTTCAGTCTCAATCCAAGACCTAATCCACTCCACATGGTGACCACCTGCCACCAAGCAGTTCATATAAATAAACATTGATCCACACCCTTGATTGAGGTAAAACAATAGTACACAGGACTGTCCAGGCCACACAGGGACCTCTTCCATAGTTCTTCATGGGTACAAAATACTAGGCCACACATGGACCTCTTCCACACTTTTCAGTGGGTATACATAATAGTAAATGAATGTTTGAGTAAGGATATCTTGTATCATTCAGTTTAATATGGGAGATAGAGTGTGTTTCTATACAGATACATGCTCTGCTTAAAAGTTAATAAAAGATAAACAATAGAGCAAAAATATTGAGATAGTTTTAAAAGTGCTCTGAATGTTGGTCTTTGCAGCTCTAGACTTCTAAGATGAAGCAGATGCATAATTTGAGTCCTCATCTGGAAAACAGAGTGTCATAAGTCAGACAGACCTGGCTTGTGTTCTTTGTGATTTTTGACAGTGTGAAGATGTTCTCGGGATTCCAGTATGATTTGTGTGTTCTTCAGCAGAATCGAGTTACATGATCCAATTATTCAAAATGTATATTGTTCTCATGTTCACGCCTACTCGTTTTTTCTTTGTGTCGTGCTACTACAATATATTTTCGGGGCCGCATTACTCTTTTATCTTGGAGTTCATGTGTTGGGGCCGACAGGTTGCATGAATTATACACCTCGTACCTTGTACTGTATGATGATATGTCTACAAGGAAACATTAATTATGTCGATGCATTAAAATCTTCAAATATGACCATTAGAGATTAAACTGAAAGGTGGAAAAACATATTAGGAAACAGTGTCACAGTATGTCATGGAAACAGTGTCTCCTTCACATGGTGTCTGGATTGGTCACGGTGTCTTATAGTCACAGTGTCTCACTGTCACGGTGTATCGTGGTCACAGTGTCTTATGGTCACAATGTCTTGTTCACGGTGTCTGGATATCACGATGTCTACTTCACTGTATCTTGTTCACGGTGTCTAGATATCATGGTGTCAGCTTCATGGTGTCAGCTTCATGGTGTCTGAATTTTCACAGTGTCTGCTTCATGGTGTCTAAATGTTCACGGGGTCCGCTTCACGGTGTCTGAATGTTCACGGTGTCTGCTTCACGATGTCTGAATATTCACGGTGTCTACTTCACAGTGTCTGAATGTTTACGGTGTATTCTTCACAGTGTCTCAGACTTAGGCAAATATCTATATTCATACTTAAGTAGTGATACTTATGGAAATAATTAAACTTAATAATTTGTCAGAGAAATCATTATAAAGTGAGTCAAAGGATAGTATATAGTATCCAAACTGAGTGTAGAGAAATTAAGATCTTGAATGGATATTCTTAAATCATGAGAATACTTAAACAATAATACACATGATTTGATATAATTTACAATATTTATCTCGGTTGAATATGATTTGTGATCATTAAAACATGATTAGTATATGAGGAGTCCAAAAACCTCCCCCTTTTTGATGATCAAAAATCATGTAGATTTAAAGTGTATATGTTATTCAACTACAGATATAGAGATAAATGTCTAACATATAGATATTTCCCCCCCTTTTGGGATTATAAAAAAGATAGAATAAGAGAATTCATGAAAAGTGCACATGTCATTAAAGAAAATAAGATCCAGTACAAACAGAAAGGAGCAAAACAAAAGTAACATTATTCCTATAAAAAAGGAGTAATCACTGTTATTCTACAGGGGCTGGCCTTCTCTTTGCCTTTAGCAGTAGTAGCAGAAGAGGAATCTATAAGAGCAGAGGTCGAGGTAGAAGAAGGAAGGGAGCTGGTCGATAGAGAAGGTAAAGGAAGGCCTTCAAAAACTAGAGGATCCAGAGTAGGTGCAGTAGAAGATCGAGGCAGTTTTTTATCAAGGATCACAAACCTGATCTGACTCAGAGCTTGGCTAACAGATATAGTAGTGGAGGATAGGGTAGAAGTGAATGTAGGTAATCTAGGTCTTAGTGGTGCAGTTGTAGGAGCAACAATGGCTGTACTCTAGACATGAAGATAGGGACTCATGAGTTTGATAAAATTCGCAATGATCTCCCCACCATACTGCATACCTTTCTCAAAATCATCCTTGTTCTCCATAAACTTGTCTAGCAACTGAGTAAAATCTATGAGCTTTTGGACTTAGGTCTTGAAATCTTGAGTAACAGGTGGAATCTGAAGATTTTTCACAAGATAGTTGAAATGATTATTCTTGCTAGTCTTGGAGAAGATTCTGTTGAAGTATAAATCCACTTTCTTAGCAATCTTTTGCTGAGCATCATTAGCAATTTTAGAATTGATTTTCACCAGGTCAAGAACTCGGTCACTGTTCTTGATAAATGCAGAGAGAGAATCTTTATTGAAGCCACTAAGCACAGTCTGAAGCTTTTCTTTGACCACTATTCTGAGAAGATCACTGTCTAAAGAGGGTTGAGAGGATTGACCAGAGGCTTTAGAAGCATTGACCGTGGTGGTGAGAGATTTTAGTTAATTCAACAATTTATGAAGACACCATGTATACTCATCAGTGAGTTTGTTTAGATTAACCACAAGCTCTCTCATTTCTTTCACAATATGTTTGTTCCTTTCTGTGACCTTTTCATCTAAGGAAGCTAAATGTGGCTGAATCTCAAAGACAACCTTCTATGGGTTTTGAGGAACAACTAGTTCCATAATATGAGAAATAAGATCTGATCTCGAATTCATCTCTTTCTACATGTCTTCAATCATACCTCTCAGAGTCTTCACTTCAACACTAAGTAGTCTATTTTCAACTCAGACTTCCTGAATCTCATGAAGAATTTTGGGTTGTTTTTTCCAAATAACTTTCTCCAAAAATAAAGAGTCATCTTTCTCACTTAGATGTGTCACAAGAGCAGGTTGAAAATTTAGAACTTTTTCAACACCAGACAAAAGGGTAGAACCAAATTCCTTTAGATCATACTTACTCACCAATGATGATTGGTATGATGAAGGTTCAAAAACAGGTATTGATACAGTTTTAGGTGCCCTTACAGGGGCAATATTAGGGACAGATTTCAACTGGAACAAAGATGAAAGGTCAAGGCATTTTGCTGAGACTTACTGAGAGTCATCCACATCATAGAAACTGGGGAACTTATATCGAGTGTCTATAGGACTTTGAACTATCAGGTTTGGTTCTTCAGTGGATTCCAGATTTGGGGGTTGCTCCCCCTCAATAGTTGCATCCTTCTCAAGACTGAGAGGTTTAGGATCTTGATCTAATTCCACAAACTCATCTCGTAGTTCTTCTCCCATTTCCCGTCTAGTAAACTAAAATTCCAACTCCATCCTTTTCTCAGTTGAAGGGATTATCTCAAGAACATATTTTTCCACTGGGAGTTCCTCAAGGTCAGCTCCTTTAATAATAGGTATCTCTTCCACTATTAGTTTTCCATTACATTATTTTCAGTTTCTTTGGCAACATATTCTGTTTCGGCCTCGGTTTGAGATTCCAGAGTAACAACTTCTTTAGGTGTAGAGCTTTCTTTTTCACTTTCCATAAGAGGGATAGGAGTACTATCTTCCTCAACAGAAATAGTTTCCCTGGGGGGCACAATAGCCTCTTTGAAATGCGCATCCGATTGTCACCTATCGACCGGTCAAGGTTCCGATGCTCTGCTAATGTGTATAGCAGCACTCGGGTCGAATCCTCGGTGATGGTACTTCGTAATAGTCAATTATTTTTAGTTGATTGTATTTTGATTAGGGGGTTTGTTTGCAGAGCCTAATTGAAATGATTGATTGTATATAATTGATTTAACAAATTGATAAATATTGGGGTGAGTTCATCATTAGGTAGTTAAGCTTGTTATATCCTTGAGCTTTTCTTTATATTGCATTTAAATTAACACCCACTTCACAAGTTGACGTCGATTAGAATTCCTAAGTGTTAAAACTTTAATCCAAGCCTTAACTTAATTATAAATCTAATATCAATCAGTACATGTTTATGGTAGTGTATTTGTGGTTCCAATAATCCATGGAAACCACATGCTAAACAAAATATCTCATTAATAAATGACATATTAAGTCCAACATACAAAATGTTAAATTAACGAATACTCATCGAGCAAATACTCTCAATCACTTAACATCTCTAAATTATAACTCACCACAATGAGATATTTACTCATCCATTTGGGTTTTTAATATTATGGTTATAATAATTATGATGATAAATTAAGAATAGAAGAAAAATAAAGGGATTAGAAAAGAGTGGTACGTCGAACACACACACACGAACAATGATGATAATAAAAAAAACCGGACTTTTTATTGAATAATAAAGTAAAAGAAGATGATGGATTTCAGATTTATTTAAACTACAATAATAAAATTAATATTGAACTACATAAGGTGGATGAGAATAAGAAGTTAAGAAGAAGAAAATTGCATTAAAACAGAATTACAAAGACAAACACTTGCAAAATTACAATGAAAAAAAATGAAAAAGTAAATGTAAACAAAGAGAAGAGGAAGGGATTATCAAGTGAAAACTTGAGTTTGGAAGATCCTCCGAAGCCTTTGTCAGGGCCTTGGTACTGCAAATCAATCCTTTTTTTCTCTGAAATTCCAACCCTTTTGAAAGAAGAGGAGGGATGTATTTATAGCCCAAGGTGGTGGACTGTTTACTTTCCAGAAATACCCCTCCACTTGGCTCGCAGATATGGACATCAAGACAGCCTAATATCGAGAAATCTTATTCTTAAAAGTTTTATATAATAAAGTTGTCCGACTAAGATCAAACTTTGGAGTCATTTGGACTTAAGGATCAAAAGTTATGGCCAGTTGATTAAACAAAGTAAAACTGTCCATTTCAATCTAGTCTTTTTGAAGTCTAGAATGTGAAAGGGTTTTTGAATATGAAGATGCCTTAAAATCCGAATTGGTTCTTCAAAAAAGTCTGCCGCCTACATCTCCTCTTTTACAATGCAAAATATCATCTCTATTTTATGCTTACATCATGAGATATGTCATGCATACTATACTGATTTTAATTCTCGGACAGAATGGTGGGCTGGACTTCAAAGCTTCATTTGGGCCCCTTGTACTTAGATTTGGGCCTTTAAATTTTTATCCAAGATGAAATGTAGTGTCCCCCAAATTATTTTGGAGATTTAATGTTTTTAGACTTCTGTATTGATCCCAGTAAATCAATATTCAAGGCTGGTCTAGTTTGTTCACAGATTCTTTGGTCTTGTTTGTGAGGACCATATGACCCTTAAAATGGCAGAATTGGCTCATGGTACCTTCTAATAAAATGTTTTATATTGAAAGGATAATCATAAAAAACAAGAACCACACAATTTGGATCAGTATGGGGATAGTTATTATTAAAACATTAAACTGACTCAATTGGACTACTTCTAAAAATGCTCAAAAATTATACTTAATATTAAAACATTAATATTTCACACAAATTATGCACATTTTATATAAAATAAGTAAAGGGAGTATATAATAAGTCATGAAAATATTAATAACATCAACTCCCCCACACTTAGTTTTGTGCATGTCCTCATGTGCAACAAATATAAAAACATGACAAAATCATTTTTACTCACCAACAAATATTAAAATTTTATTTTCTCCAATCAGAGGAGGTTTAGACTATTTCACTCATCCATTTTGAAATCCACCACAAGTTTTTACAGAAACAATGTTCCAAAACTAATTCATTTTTTCATGCTCAAATTTAGAAATGGAAAATGTGGACACTCAAAACTCACACCTCTCAAGATGATAAAATTTATTTGTGGAGGTTCACTCTTTCACCAACCAAAAGTGAAAATCTTAGAGTTTGAAAAGAGATCTCAGCTTACAATCCCTATCCAAAGTGAACAAGAATCAATAGGTCTTTTTAATGGGTTTTTCTTGTGGCTATGGGACGGTAGGAATATAATGTCCAAGAGAGAGAATAAGAGGGTTAAAATACCAACATAGAAAAAGCAATGCACTTTTTTTTTAAATAAAACATGGAAGGAAATTAAAACACATATTTCCAAGGGAATGATTGTGTGAAGAAAGACACAATAGAGGAAGAAAATATGAAGGTAATGAGAAGATGAAATATTTACAAAACACAGAACTTATCTTAATAAGAATATAATGTAAGTGTTATTTTTTTTTCTTCTCCTTTTTTTTTTCTTTGTTTTTTCGAAAGTTGAACTTGGAAAAGATCTCATACTCATAACCCAACCCATGATTGATCTCCTCACGACACTAATTGTAATAGTTATAACAAGATAAAAGGTTGAGGAAGAGTGATTTTTGACCTACCCAAGACACAACCCATTTTTTCATTTTTTTTTTATTTTTTATTTTTTTTCATCATTTTTTTGAACACTTGTCAATAACATTTACAAAATTACATAAATAGAAGTTCATTACATTCCCCAAAACACACTTAATGACAACATTTCCCCCACACTGAAATGGATTCTTGTCCTCAAGAAGATGATAACTCGTTGAAAATCAATAATAGGGTACCCAAACAATGAAATCCATTCCCCCCACACTTAAATTTCAAAAAAAATTATGCAATGAAAATCCATGTTGATATTGGGTGGGAAAAGGTATTGGGCTTGAAATGTGGCTATCAAAGAAAAGGTTTTCATAGGCTCGAAGGGGCTTTCAAAAGGAGGATTAATATAAGAGAAATGGGAGGCTATTTGGATATTGTGATTCTCATGTGGTTCATAAAATGCCTCTATCAAATTAATACACACTAAGTTAGTAAATTCAGCTCGAAGGTCCACACACTCAAGACTCACAAAT
The DNA here is from genome assembly GCA_963277665.1 of Viscum album. Lineage (NCBI taxonomy): Eukaryota > Viridiplantae > Streptophyta > Magnoliopsida > Santalales > Viscaceae > Viscum > Viscum album. The sequence continues at coordinate 982,276,382 of OY728167.1, forward strand.
GGGGGTGAAAATACACATTTTGAATAGATGGCCATAGGTGGTCTTGGCATTAAAGAAAATGTTTTCCTCACGGTTCAGGAAAAGCATTTTCCAAATCAAAAATTGAGCATTCAAAATGTGTTGGTTTTGACACAAAATTCTTTATCCAAATTCATAATGAAAATACAAAATTTTTGAGATTAAAACATGTCTGTTAACTCCCCAAAATGGTTGTACAAAATTTAAAAACTCAATGGTGAGTAAGCATGAATCTTTAATTTTTTTTGTATTTTTTAAGTGATTGTGTGTTTTGGTTTTTTTTAGTTTTTAAGGTTTTTTTAAAATACCCTCCCACCAAATAAAGAAAAAAAAGGATTTGATGAAGAAAGTGGTAAAAAAATGAAAGAGAGAGGAAGAAGAAGCAAGAGGTAGAGAGAGGAAGAGATAGAGAGAGTTAAAGGGAAAGAGGTGCCCCTGGTTTGGATTTGGCGGGTCGACTTCTCCATCTAGTGGTAGGTTGGCTAGAAAAGTTGGGGAGACAGTGGAAGTCGATGTTGATCTAGGTTTGTGCATCCTCTCATGGTGATGCTTTAACTGATGTCCATTAACCGTGAATGTCCTTTTGGAAGAGGGGTCTTGGACTTGCACTGCACCAAATGAGTAAACGTTAGTAATAACAAAAGGACCTTCCCAACGAGAATTAAGCTTACCTGGGTGAATCCAAAATCAAGAATTGAAGAGCATTACCTTTTCACCTTCATGAAATACCTTTCTTAGGATGTGTCTGTCATGGATTACCTTAGCCTTCTCTTTGTACAGATTGAAATTCTCATAGGATTCAAGTCGAAGCTCCTCTAGTTCAGCCAATTGCAATAATCTTTCTTCACCAGATTTTTCACAATCAAAATTACAGGTTTTCACATACCAAAAAGAATTATGTTGGATTTCAACTGGTAAGTGACATGTTTTACCAAAAACTAGCCTAAAAGGAGACATCCCAATGGGTGTTTTATAGGCAGTTCGATAAGCCCAAAGGGCTTCACCAAGTCTCTCAGGCCAGTCTTTTCTGGTGGGCTTAACAATTATCTCAACTAACCTTTTCACTTCTCTATTAGAGAGTTCAGCCATGCCATTTGTTTGAGGGTGATATGCAGTTGAAGTTTTATGTACAACCCCATTCTTTTTCATAAGATCTTCCATGGTTCTATTACAAAAATGGGTTCCTAAGTCACTGATCAAGGCACGTGGTGTGCCAAATATTTAGAAGATGTGGGTCTTTAGGAACTCACTAACAGTAGGAGCATCATCCTTCCTAGTGGGTTTGGCCTCAACCCACCTTGAAACATAATCGACCGCAAGAATAATGTATGAGAATCCATTGGAAGGGAGAAATGGTCCCATGAAATCGATGCCCCAAACATCAAAGATTTCACAAAATATTAAAGGCTTTTGGGGCATTTCATTTCTTTTAGAGATTGTGCCAAACTTTTGGCAAGTGGGACATGTTCGACAGAACTCATGTGAGTCCTTGAAGAGTGAAGGCCAGAAGAATCCAGAGTCTAGGACCTTTCAGGAGGTCCTTTGTGGTCCAAAGTGGGCACCTCCGGGAAGTGAGTGACAAAATTCTAATATGGAAGAATGTTCATTTTCATCGACACATCTCCTTATTACCATGTCATCCCCAGTTTTCCAAAGTTTATTTTCTACCCAAAAATAGTATTTTGAATCACTTTTCAACTTCAATTTTTGTTCTTTTGAAATTTTTTTAGGAAAAACACCAGAAACCAAGTAATTTATAATTGGGGTATACCATGGTATTTTTGGAGTGAGAGATGAAAGGTGCTCAGTGGGGAATTTAGGATTGATGATTTCAGATTGAGAAGAATTAGAAATTCTACTCAAGTGATCAACAACAGGGTTTTCTTTTCCTGGTCTATCTTTTATTTCAAGGTCAAACTCTTGGAGCATTAGAATCCATCTTATTAGCCTCGGTTTGGAATCACTTTTCTTGAGTAAGAACTTTATAGCAGAATGGTCTGTGAAGATTATGATTTTGGCACCTAAGAGATAGGACCAGAATTTATCTAAGGCAAAAACCACTACTAGAAGTTCCTTTTTAGTGACAGTGTAGTGAGATTGAGTTTCATCCAATGTTTTTGAGGCATAATAGATGACATGAGGAATCTTTTCTCTTCTTTGAACAAGAACAGCCCCAAAAGCTCTATTAGAAGCATCACACATTAACTCAAAGGGTAAGGACCAATCTGGGGGTTGGATTATTGGGGTAGATGTTAGAGCAGTTTTGAGTTCAACAAAGGCTCTCTTGCAAACCTCATCGAAATGGAAAGTGGCATCATTTTAAAGCAAATGAGTGAGTGAGAGGGAAATTTTACTGAAGTTATGGATGAATCTCCAATAGAAACCAGCATGACCGAGAAATGAACGGATGTCTTGAACAGAGTTGGGTTCAGGAAGTGATTGGATCACTTCAATTTTGGCAAGATCAACTTCAATACCATCTTTTGAAACTATGTGCCCAAGAAAAATCCCATTTGAAACCATGAAGTGACATTTTTCAAAATTTAACACAAGGTTACACATGACACACTTTTGGAGGACAAGAGAGAGTGAATTAAAACAAGATTCAAATGACTCACCATAAATGGTGAAGTCATCCATGAAGACTTCCATGCAGTGTTCAATGAATTCAGAAAAGATACTCATCATACACCTCTAGAATGTTGTAGGAGCATTGCAAAGTCCAAAAGGCATTATTCTAGATGCATATGTTTTAAAAGGGCATGTGAAAGTAGTATTTTCTTGGTCTTGAGGTGCGATTGGGATTTGGAAATAGCCAGTGTATCCATCAAGAAAGCAATAATGTGACTTTCCGGCCAATCTTTCTAGCATTTGATCAAGGAATGGAAGAGGGTAGTGATCTTTTCAGGTTTCAACATTCAATTTCCTATAGTCGATGCACACACGCCATTTGTTCTTCACTCTAGTTGTGACTACCTCTCCATGTTCATTTGTGACAACTGTTATCCCACCCTTCTTAGGTACAACTTGAATTGGATTAACCCATTCACTATCAGAAATTGGGTAGATAATACCAGCTTGAAGAAGCTTGGTGATCTCTTCCCTAACTACCTCAAGGATGAGTGGATTGAGTCTTCTTTGTGGTTGTCTAATTGGTTTGGATGACTCCTCAAGATGGATGTGATGCATGTAAAGGGAAGGTTTGATTCCTGGTATGTCATCTAGGGTCCAACCTAAGGCCTTTTTGTTTTCCTCTAACACCTGAACAAGTTTGGACACCTCGGTTTCAGTAAGGGTGGCTGAGATAATGACAGGATATGAGTGATCATGGAAGAGGAATTCATATTTCAGGTGTGCAGGAAGGGGTTTCAGATTAGTCTCATCTTTTATTTGTAGGTTTGAAATCTCAAGAATGGATGGAGGGAGTTCAGTTTCTTCAAATTCATTCTCCTTAATACTTTCCAAGGTGGAGCAGTAGATATCAGAGTTGATGTGGGATTCAAGAGAGTTTTCAAGTTCTTCTAGATTGATAAAGTCTATGAATGAGAAGTTCACATAAACTTCACCATTTATGACTTGGTTAATCATGGTGAAGATTTCACAAGATCCTTTGTCATTAGAACATGAAGAATATGGTGTATTGGGGTTCAATTGAATCTTAGAAGTGTCCTCAGAAGCATGGATTGAGAATGCAGAGTGATCCTCAGATGGGTATCGCATGGCTTGGAAAATGTTGAACTTGACCAGTTGGTCACTGAATTCCATGGATAGGATGCCTTAATGGACATCAATCTTGGTTCTCACAGTCATGAGGAATGGTCTTCCTAGAATTAGGGGAGATTGAGAAGAGTTCGTCTCACCTTCCATGTCAAGGACATATAAATCATCAGGGAAGATAAGATCATTGACTCGGACAAGGACATCCTCAATTATTCCCTCAGGACTGGCTGTGCTTCGATTGGCTAACTGAATGACAACACCTGTTGGGTGCAAGGGACCTAGACCAAGGTTGGAGAATATGGATTTGGGCATGACATTAATTGAGGCTCCTAGGTCTATGAGTGCATCATCAAAGTTGGAACATCCGATTTGGCATGGAACCGTAAAGGTACCTAGATCTTTGCACTTAATGGGTATGGACTGCTGGGTGGAAACATTTTCAAAGGTCCTAAGTTGCCTCTTGTGGGTACACAACTCCTTGAGAAACTTTTCATACTTAGGAATTTGTTTTATGTCATCTAAGAGGGGAATGTTGACTTCAACACGTCTAAACATGTCAAGCATTTCAGGATCAGGTTCAAATGACTTCTTTGGCTTAGAAACAGCTTGAGGAAAAGGAATTGGATTCCTAAGTGGAATGAAAGAAGGTGAGGCAATGGTTTCAGGTTGATTTTCAAGTTTCTTTTTATTTTCATTTTCTAGGTCAACATTCAAAGGAGGGTTTGAGGATTTATCTTGAGGCATAGAAAGTTACTTTCCTGATCTAAGCGCAATTGCACTTACATTACCCTTGGGGTTGGGTAATGGTTGAGCTGGGAGTTGGGAAGAATTTGATTGTTGTTGCTGGATCAGGTGGGATGCAAGTTGACTTATTTGAGTTTCAATGTTCTTAAGACTATAACGGGTGAAGGAGGCGAGATCTTCAATAGCACTTTAACATGGTTGCTTGGAAGAAGAGGCTTGTCCTGGATTGGGATTGCCTTGATTTTGGTTCTTGGGAAATCGATTGAATTGGTTTGGGAATTGGGAAGTCTCACTAGGATAGTGGAATCCAGGAGGAGGAATAAGAGGATTGATCCTTTGAGGTTGAGGGACAAAAGGATAAGGTTGTTAAAAGTTACCAACACCTTGACTATATTGAAACTGGTTTGGGTTTTGAGGAGGGAATTGAAGGGGATGAGAGACAGGATTACCATACCTCAATCCTTGGTTAAAGTTAGAGGAGAAGGGTTCAGAGTGAGGTTGGTTGAAGTTTCTAACAAACTAACATGATAGTTGAGGATTGGTGTTCCGCTGAGCATATGCTGCATTGAGCTCCATTGGTCCAGATGAATCAGATTGATCCTCTTGAAGTTGTGGACAAGTGTCAGTTGGATGAGATGGAGAGTTGTAGATTCCACAATTTTTGATTGGTCCAGGAAACATTGATTGTGGAGAAGACGAGGTTGGGGATTTGGTAGCCACAGCTAGCTGTCGCACAAGACCCGTAAGTTCACTCATCCACTCGGTCATCTTGTTCGGCTCAATTGATTGATTATCTTGGGCTTGTTTGACTTGAGCATGTGCTCGAGTATAGAATTGTTGTGTGTTTGCAGCCATGTTACTTATGAGATCTCTTGCAGCTGCAGGAGTTTTATAAACAAGAACACTGCCACTTGCGGCATCTATGAGAGTTCTATCCATAGCCAATAACCCCTCATAGAAGTATTGGATCAAGAGTTGGTCAGAGATTTGATGATGTGGACAGGTTACAACAAGTTTTTTGAACCTCTCCCAGTACTCATGGAGTGATTCATTTGGGAACTGACGAATACCACTTATTTCCTTTTAGATAGAAGCAGTAAGAGAAGCAGGAAAGAATTTTTCTAAGAAAAGCCTCTTCATGTCATTCCATGTGGTTATGGAACCAGGAGGTAGGTAGTAGATCCATGACTTAGCAGTGTCAACTAGGGAAAAATGGAATGCTCAGAGTTTTATTTTTTCTTTAGAAACCCTTTGAGGCTTCATGGTAGAGCATACTACTTGGAACTCTTTAAGGTGAAGATGTGGATCCTCACCGGATATCCTGTGAAAATGAGGTAGAAGATAAATCAAACCCGATTTGAGTTCAAAGTCAGCCTCTATATTTGGATATTGAATACCAAGAGGTTGGTAATTCATATCAGGGGCAATGAGTTCTTTAAGTGTTTGTTCCCTAGGATTGGCCATATCTAATTCAACTGGTTGGACAAGGACTGGTTCTTGAATTATTTGATTATCTCTTATGTTCATCCTAAGTTGGCGAAGTGTTCGCTCAATTTCAGGGTCAAACAAATCCAAGGGATTTTTTGGAAGGCTACGGAGCATTCAGAGAGATTTTGGAAGAAATAGGGAGATGGGTTTTTCTTTGTATTTTTTTTTCAGTTTATGAATTTTATGAGAAGACGGGTTTTTCTTTGTGATTTTTTTTCAATTTTATAAAATTTTATTTTTTTGGGTTTTTTTGAAAATAACCAGAAAATAATGACTACTTAAAGCACCATCCCCGGTAATGGTGCCATTTGAAATGCGTGGCCGATTGTCTCTTATCGACCGGTCAAGGTTCTGATGCTCTGCTAATGTGTATAGCAGCACTCGGGTCGAATCCTCCGCGATGGTACTTTGTAATAGTCGATTGTTTTTAGTTGATTGTATTTTGATTAGGGGAGTTTGTTTGCAGAGCTTAATTGAAATGATTTATTGTATATAATTGATTTAACAAATTGATAAATATTGGGGTGAGTTCATCATTAGGTAGTTAAGCTTGTGATATCCTTGAGCTTTTCTTTATATTGCATTTAAATTAACACCCACTTCACAATTTGATGTCGATTAGAATTCCTAAGTGTTAAAACTTTAATCCAAGCCTTAACTTAATTAGGATTCTAATATCAATCAGTACATGTTTATGGTAGTGTATTTGTGGTTCCAATAATCCATGGAAACCACATACTAAACAAAATATGTCATTAATCCATGACATATTAAGTCCAACATACACAATATTAAATTAACGAATACTCATCGAGCAAATACTCTCAATCACTTAACATCTCTAAATTATAAATCACCCCAATGAGATATTTACTCAGCCATTTGGGTTTTAAATATTCTTGTTATAATAATTATGATGATAAATTAATAATAGAAGAAAAATAAAGGGATTAGAAAAGAGTGGTACGTCGAACACACACACACGAACAATGATGATAATAAAAAAACCGGACTTTTTATTGAATACTAAAGTAAAATAAGATGATGGATTTAATATTTATTTAAAATAAAATAAGAACATTAATATTTAACTACATAAGGTGGATGAGAATAAGAAATTAAGAAGAAGAAAATTGCATTAAAACAGAATTACAAAGACAAACACTTGCAAAATTACAACGAAGAAAAATGCAAAAGTAAATGAACACAAAGAGAGGAGGAATGGATTATCAAGTGAAAAATTGAGTTTGGAAGATCCTCCCAAGCCTTTGGCAGGGCCTTGGTACTGACAATAAATCCTCCTTTTCTCTGAAATTCCAACCCTTTTGAAAGGAGAGGAGGGGATGTATTTATAGCCCAAGGTGGTGGACTGTTTACATTCTAGAAATACCCCTCCACTTGGCTCACAGATATGGACATCACGACATCCGAATCTCGAGCAATTTTCTTTCTTAAAAGTTGTATATAATAAAGTTTTCCGACTATGCTCAAAATTTGGAGTCATTTGGACTTAAGGATCAAAAGTTATGGCCGGTTGATTAAACAAAGTAAAACTGTCCATTTCAATCCAGTCTTTTTGAAGTCCAGAACGGGAAAGGGTTTTTTAATATGAATATTCCTTTAAATCCGAATGGGTTCTTCAACAAAGTAGGCCACCTATATCTCCTATTTCACACTGAAAAATATCATCTCTATTTGATTCTTAAATCATGAGATATGTCATGCATACTATACTTATTTTAATTCTCATCCAGAATGGTGGGCTGAAGTTAAAAGATTCATTTGGGCCCCTTGTACTTAGATTTGGGCCTTGAAATTTTTATCCAATATGAAATGTAGTGTCCCCCTAATTACTGTGTAGAGTTAATGTTTTTGTACTTCTGGATTGAGCCCAGTAAATCAATCTTCAAGGCTGGTCCAGTTTGTTCACAGATTCTTTGGTCTTGTTTGTGAGGACCATATGACCCTTAAAATGGAAGAATTAGCTCATGATACCTTATAATGAAATGTTTTATATTAAAATTAGAATCCTAAAAAACAAGAACCACACAATTTGTATCAGTATAGTGATAGTTATTATTAAAACATTAAACTGACTCAATTGGACTACTTCTAAAAATGCTCAAAAATTATACTTAATATTAAAACATTAATATTTCACACAAATTATGCACATTTCATATAAAATAAGTAAAGGGAGTATATAATAAGTCATGAAAATATTAATAACATCACTATTATTCTTATTCAGAAGAGTACACAACAACTTCATCTAGTTCCAAACCAGGATCAGAAATATCTCTTGGTCTTGAGGTATATTCCATAGGATTGAATTTCTCATAATGTCTATCATTTTCTTCTACCCATTCCATTTTCCAAGGGTTCCAATTTATTTTCATCCTCTTGATAGTGACTTTTGAAAGGCAATAATCACAATCATTTATAACTTCCTCATTAGGTACAACCATCCCTTTGGCATGAATTATTGCTGAGATGAGCCGAGAGTAAAATAGGGAGGTTAACTTGGATGTGGCTTTGACCAGTTTACACATATTGTGTATGATATATACTTGAAAAGTTTGAACTTATTCCCATTTTTCATAAGGTGTATCATAAACACATCCTGATATTTCAGTACAACAAAATCACCTTTTCTTGGGCTAACCAAATTATGAATAAACTTGAACAAAAGCCTAGATTCTCCATCTAGTTCAGTAGCAATGGATCTCCTCTTGGTTCCATTTCCAATTAAGGTTTTCAAAGTATCCTCCAGATCAAAGAATTTGGTTGAAGGTGGAGGTCCTCTCTGATAATCCTCATAGATGCCTTTATGAGGCATCCTAAGGCATGCATCCCATAAACTCAAAGAGAATGAGCATTTCTTCCCATTGATCCATCTTCTCACAACATATCCATCTTTAGACTCAAAGGAGAACCTAACATATTGATAAAACTGAGCCACTAGCTTAGGATAGATAGATCTATCTTCCTTTGAAAACCAATCTACCCAGCCTTGCTCTTTTAAAACTTTCAAAACTAGAGACTTACTTGACAGAATCCATTTGGGGAAAACTTCTTTCTCAGGTACGACAACTTGGTTTACAAGATTTGGGTTTAGAGGACCTTCAAGTGCTAGCTTGGGTGCAATTCTCTTCTTCATTGCGCTATGTTTTTCAGGAGTGGAAGATGATGTTTGTTTCATCCTAGGCACCCCCAAAGGTTCGAGAGAGAGAGATAAGGGTTGTAGGTTTGAAGAGAGGGTACAAATGAGTGAATAGAAGAAAGTTAACGTGAAGGAAAAATGATACTTACTTTATTTTATCTTTTAGGAATACCAAACGTCGAAAAAGTAAAAGTGCGGGAAAACAAAAAGGTGAAAAGGATAATTACCGTGATACAGTTTTCAATTAAAATATAAAAATCATTAAGAATATTTACGGTGAGATCATATCAGGTCTTTATGGTGAGATAGAGAATGAATTTTATGGTGAGACAGTAACTGAGCGTTACGGTGAGATAGTAAACATGAACTTTATGGAGAGACAGTAAACATCAACTTTACGGTGTGACAGTAAGCATCAAATTTATGGTGAGACAGTAACTATCAGACAATAGTCATGAATCACAAACTATGAGACCATAATCATGAAACAATAAGATATTTACTTAAGATTTATCATGCCTAACTAATGTATGATTTAGTCTATTTTTTCATAATTTAATGATTTGGTAAATATATCAGCATGATGATACTCAGTACCAATTAATTCCAAAGTGATATCACCTTTTTGATAATGATCTCTCAAAAAGTGATGTCTTACATCAATATGCTTTGTCATAGAATGTGAAACAAGATTTTTCGAGATGTTAATAGCAGTTGTGTTGTCACAGTTTATAGGTACATGCCTGAATTGATATCCATAAGCTAGTAATGAATGTTTTATCCACAAAATTTGTGCACAACAACTTCTAGTAGCTATGTATTCAGCTTATGCAGTAGATGATGCAACCTAATTTTGTTTCTTACTACACCATGATACTAGTGACTTGCCTAAAAAGTGACATGTTCCAGAGGTGATTTTTCTATCTAATATATAGATACCGAATTCAGCATCAGAATAACTAACTAATTCAAATGATTTTCCTCTAGGATAGAACAGTCCTAGATTGGGTGTATTCTTGAGGTATTCAAAAATTCTCTTTACAACATTTAAATGAGATTCCTTAGGATTTTCTTGAAAACTATCACACATACACACACTAAACATAATGTCAGGTCAATTGACAGTCAAGTAGAGTAAACTTCCAATCATTCCTCTATAAGTGGTTTGATCAAAAGATTTTCCATCTTCATCAAGATCCCACTTACATGTGGTACTCATGGGAGTGTCACTACTTTTAGTGCTATCCAATCCAAAACGTTTTAGAAGATATCTAGTATATTTACTTTGAGTTAAAATAATACCATCATTATTTTGAAAGATTTGAAATCCAAGAAAGAATTTTAGTTCACCCATTAAACTCATTTCAAATTCATTTTGCATCATTTTAGAAAAATCAACACATAAATAATTTTTTGAAGATCCAAAAATAATGTCATCTACATAGATTTGAACAACTAAAACCTTATTATAAATTCGTTTTATAAAAAGGGTAGGATCATCTATTCCTTTCTTAAAACCTTTGGAAATAAAAAAATACTTAATCTATCATACCAGGATCTTAGAGCTTGTTTTAAACCATATAAATCTTTGGATAATTTAAAAATATGATTTTGAAAATGACGGTTTGTAAATCCAGGGGGTTGTTCAACAAAAACATCCTCAGTTATATACCCATTTGAGAATGCACTTTCTAACATCCATTTGATATAGTTTGAAATACATATGTGAATCATAGGCAAGTAGGATTCTCATGGCTTAGAGTCTAGATACTGGTGAAAAAATATCCTCATAGTCAATTCCTTCTTCTTGACTATAGCCTTGAGCAACCAATCTAGCCTTGTTTCTAACTATGTTACCAGATTCATCTACCTTATTTCTAAACACCCATTTAGTGTCTATGGTGAATGTGTCCTTAGGTCTTTCAACAAGTTTTCAAACTTTGTTCCTTTGAAACTGATTAAGTTCTTCTTTCATAGCCATCACCCAAAATTCATCATTGATAGCATCACTAATGTTTTTAGGTTCAAGTTGTGACAAGAAGATTTAATGTTCAACCTAATTTCTAAGAGAAGCTCTAGTTTGTGTTCCTTTGTCTAGGTCTCTTACAACATCATCTAAAGGATGGTTTTTAAGAGATATAACGGTTCTCGAAATGGAGGGACTAGTGGTTTTAGGTTCATCAATAGGTCCAGGTTCATTGTGACTTAATTCTAAGGAATTTCCAAAAATGGAATTTTTCACAGATTCTTTCACAGAACTATTTGAGGATTTTGAATTGATGTTCAGATTTGATACATCATCCTCCAGGTTATTTAGAATGGTTTTAGGCTCATGTGGATCTGTTTCATCAAATTTGACATGGACAGATTCTTCCACACATTTAGTTCTTTTATTGAACACTCTATAGGCTTTACTAGACAAGGAATATCCAAAAAGATAACTTCATCACTTGTGGATGAAAATTTTTCAAGATTGTATTTATTATTAAGAATATAGACTTTACATACAAAAACTTTGAAGTAGTTAACTTTGGGTATTCTATTGTTCCATAACTCATAAGGAGTCCTCTTAAAAATGAGTCTGATCAACACTCTATTGATTATGTAGCATGTTGTATTGACAGCTTCAGCCCAAAAATAAATAGGTAAGTCATATTCACTATGAATTGTTCTAGCTATCACTTGAAAGGTTCTATTTCTTCTTTCTACAAATCCATTTTGTTGAGGTGTTCCAGGAGCAGAGAAATTGTGACTATAACCATTTTGTGAGAAAAAGGATTCAAACTCTTGATTTTAAAACTCAATAACATGATCACTTCTTAAGGATTTAATACTAAGTCAACTAAGGTTTTCTACATACTTGGAATATTTAGTAAAATAATATAATACTTTAATTTTGTGAGCCAGAAAGAAAGTCCAAGTATATCTAGAAAAGTCATCTACAAGAACATAAACATAATAATTCCCATTTAAGCTATAAACTCTAGATGGTCCAAATAAATCCATGTGAACCAGTTCGAGAGGTTAAGAATTTGACACTTCTTTCTTTGGTTTGAAAGAAATTTTGTGTTGTTTTCCCTTTTGACAGGGATTACACACTTTTTCATTTGGAAACTCAAGTTTGGGTAAGTCTTTAACTAAGATTTTTCTAGTTAACTTTCTGAGGGAGTGAACATTATAGTGTTTTAGTCTCCTATGCCAGAGCCAAGACTCTTTATGAAATACACTTAAACATGAATCATTTTGAGAAGGTAAAGAATCTACGTTAACAGAGTAAACATTTTCATTTCTTAAAGAAAAAAGCATCAATTTATATTTAGAATTAAAGACATTGCAAGCATCATTTTCAAATCTAACATGAAATCCATCATAACATAATTGTGAGATACTAAGAAAATTATATTTTAATCCATCAACAAATATCACTTTATAAATCAAAACTGAGTTAGAGTTACCAATTTGGATGAGGCCAATAATCTTTCCTTTGACATTGTCACCAAATGAGACATGTCCTCCATCTATTTTGATTAGGTTCTTGAAGAAAGAGTAGTCTCTTGTCATGTTCCGTGAACATCCACTGTCTAAGTACCATACACTTTTATACGAACTCTTTAAGTAGCTTTCCAACAAAATTATCAAGAAAAAACATATTTTGGTACCCATACTTATTTGGGTCCAGTAATATTAGTAATAAGTGCTTTGGGAACCCATATTTTCCTCATAGGTTTCCTATAAGAATTAAGTAAAATATTTTAAAAATAAACTCTATTCGGTCCACAAAAAATTGAAACATTAGAATATGTATCATGAATTGAATTAGTTGAATTATGTCCAAAATTGGGAGTAAAACAATATATCCTAGATCTTGAAACAAAATTTTTTCTACCAAGATTTTATTTTCTAGGTTGATAACCAATTCTAGTCTTGTATTTAGGGGAAATTTGTTTTCCTAGCATTTAAGTAAGGGTATTCTTCCTATTGGTAAAATTTTCAAGGTCATTCTTCAAATAATCATTAGAAATTTTTAATTCGTTGTTTTCTTTAAGCAGTTGAGCATTTTTCTCTTTTTCACTTGTGAGTTCAGATTTAATAGTCACAGTAAGAGCATGTAATTTTTTCAAAGATTTATATTTTTCTTTTAGTTGATTTCATGTTTCTTCAAGCATGTTACAATATTCAAACATTTCTTCATTAGTCATATTCTTAGAGTCACTCTCATCTCCAGAATAGTATGAATCATGTAGAGAATAATCCAGTGTTACCTCAGATGTGTTTGTCATAAAACACATATTGGATTTATTTTCATGTTCATCATGTGATGTTTTTGAGTAGATTGAACTGTCCTCAGAAGCACTCTAGGTTTCTTTCATGGAATTTTTATACTTCCTTTCCTTATCCTTATATTTATTTTTATACTTGATCTTTGGACAGTCTGCCTTGATATGTCCTTTCCGCTTACATTCATAGCAGACAATTTCATCAGCCTTGTCACTTCTTTTCCCCTCCTTCTTCCAATTTCATTTTTGGTCATATTTTCTTTTGAAGTTAGGTTTTCGGAAAAAGTTCTTCTTCTTGTAAAATATTTTAAATCTTCTGGATAATTGAGCCATCTCCTCATCACTGTCAGGTGATGATTGTTCATTGGTGGAGCTTTCTACAGAAGCTTCCAGTTTCCCTTTGTCTTTGTGTTTAGAGGTGGTGGTCTTGAATGCAATAGATTTCCTCTTTGGTTAAAAAATAGGCTCATCAGGTTTCATTTTAAAATTATCATATTTGATAGTATAAGTATTAAGTCTCATTTCTTTAACACTAGATGTTCCTTCATGTGAGACAGACAGGGTATCCCAAATTTAATGGGTAGTTTTACTAGAAGAAATTCTATTGAATTCCTCATCTCCTTAGGAGAAGTATAAAGCATTCATAGCTTTGTAATTTTTATTGTAGATAGTTTTGGTAGGTTCATCCTATGTGATTCTATTAGTAACAGGAATGTTATATTCATCTATAATGGAAGACCAAATTTTAAAACTCATACTCTCTAAAGTCATTTTCTTTTTAATTTTCAATTGAGGATAGTTGATTCCATTAAAGAATGGTGGTCTGTTGGTTTCAACACCTTCCAATATATTATCCATAATAAAGTATTACTTTAAAAGAGCTAGAAATTTAGAATTAATAGAAATTTACAGATCTTTAAAGTTCAACTACAATCACAGTTTAATAAGATTAAATAGAGTCCTAATAAACACCATCTGATCCAAATGTTGGTCAGAGTAGATTACTCAAGAGGGGAGGAGTGAATTGAGTAACTAAAAAAATTTCTGTGAAAAATATTTCCAAAAAAGGGTTTTTCCCAAAAGTTAAATACATCCCAGTTAATCAAGGTTATACTGTTATAAGATTTTGATAGTTTAGATAACTTCTTAGAAGATTGATTAATTCTCAATAATCTTAATATCAGTTATTAAAGTTACTTTTGAAGATATTCTACTAAGAAAAGAAAGTTATAACTTCCTTCGAAGAATAACTATCGAAGTGAATTTAGTGATTTCTGAGTTATATAGAAAAGAAGAAAAACAGAGAAGACTAAATGATGCAGCACAATAGATATTAAACAAGTGGTTCAGTCTCAAGCTGAGACCTAATCCACTCCACTTGGTGATCACCTGCCACCAAGAAGTTTATATAAATAAACTTTTATCCACACCCAAGATCAAGGTAAAAAAACAGTACATAGGACTGTCCAGGCCATACAGGGACCTCTTCCACAGTTCTTCATGGGTACAAACTACCAGGACACATAGGGACCTCTTCCACACTTATCAGTGGGTATACACAAGAGTAAAAGAATGTTTGAGTAAGGATATATTATATCCTTCAGTTTAATGTGAGAGACAGAGTGTTTTTATATACAGATATACACTCTGCTCAAAAATTAATAAAAGATACAAAATAGATCAAAAAGAATGAGATAGGTTTAGAAGTGCTCTGAGTGTTCGTCTTTGCAGCTCTGGACTTCTGAGATGAAGCAGATGCAGAATTCGAGTCCCTGTCTGGAAAATAGAGTGTCATAAGTCAGAAATATCTGGCTTGTGTTCTTTTTGATGTTTGACAGTGTGAAAATATTCTTGGGATTCTATTATTCTTCGTGTGTTCTTCAGTAGAATCGAGTTACATGATCCAATTATCCAAAATGTATATTGTTCTCACTTTTACACCCACTCGTTTTTTCTTTGTGTCGTGCTACTATTATATATTTTCTTGGCCGCATTACTCTTTTAACTTAGAGTACATGTTTTGGGGCCGATAGGATTCATGAATTCTACACCTCGTACCTCGTACTATCCAATGATATGTCTACAAAAAAAGATTAATTATGTCAGTGCATTAAAATCATCAAATATGACCGTTAGATATTAAATTGAAAGATGAAAAAATATATTAGGAAACGATGTCAAAGTATGTCATGGAAATGATGTCTCCTTCACATGGTGTCTGGATTGGTCATGGTGTCTCGTAGTCATGGTGTCTCGCGGTCACAATGTCTCCCGGTCACGATGTATTATGGTCACAATGTATTGTTCATGGTGTCTGGATATCAAGGTGTCTGCTTCACGGTGTCTTGGTCATGGTGTCTAGATATCATGGTGTCTTCTTCACGGTGTCTTCTTCACGGTGTCTGAATGTTCACGGTGTCTATTTCACAGTGTTTGAATGTTCACGATGTCTAAATGTTCATGATGTCTACTTCACGGTGTCTCAAACTTAGGCAAATATCTCTATTCAGATTTAAGCGGTGATACTTATGGAAATATATAAACTTAATCATTTGTCATAGAAATAATTCTAAAGTGATTCAAATCATAGTATATAGTATTCAAACTGAGTGTAGAGCAATTAAAATATTTAATGGATCTTTTTAAAGCATGAGAATACATAAACAATAATACACATGATTTGATATAATTTACATGATTTAACCAGGTTGAATAAGATTTGTGAACATTTGCGGACTATAGGTGATTCTATAAGATTTTAAAACGATGAAAAAATTAAGCTTGTAAAGCAAGATGGGGTTTAGATGTCGACAATGAAGAAAATTGATTCATTTTTTTTAAAAAGACCAAAAAAGGATATCCAAATCAGCAATCAATAAAGTAATGGATCATAAACAAATCATTTTGTTCATAATATAAAAGAAAAATAGTATACAAGGGCCGGTCCACAAATAATTGATAACATCGTCGAAGAAGAAAACAAAAACGAAATGACAAATACAAAAAGAAAATTGGAACCTATTGAGGAAAACACATGCCTACCTCTCTAGTCTGAACAAAATCTGAGACCCTCAGATCTAGATCTCGATGTTTCTTCAAAAACCCCAAATGCAATGAACATTGGATGTCGAAAAATGTGTGAGAAACTAGATGTATTCGAGTGGGTTTGTGTGATTCGAGCTTTGATTCACCAAGGAGGATCACCAATAGTGGGTGGCTTCCATCAAAATCTTCTGATATCCTAACGGGTTCGCAACTGGTTAGGGGTTTTTAATAGATCAGGACACTTTTATCAGCACTTAAGTAATAAGAGCTGATAAAAGGAATATTTATCAGCACTTTTTTAGCAATGATAAAGGTAGGAATTCATTAGCGCTAAAACATTAGCATTGATAAATCCTCATCTTTATCAGTGCTAAAAAGCACTGATAAAGATTCCTTTTTTCAGAGCTAAAAAAACATTGATAAAGATTCCTTTTATCAGTGCTTATTACTTAAGCACTGATACAGGATTTATAATTACAACTATAAATAAAAAAATTTGTAAATATATATATATATACTTAATAAACATATATAAATATAAATATAGTAAATATATTCCTTATTGAAATATATTTATTATAATTTTATAATTATTTAAATATATAAATATGTTTTTATAACTATATAAATAATTTTAAAAAATAACATATATATCATTATATATCTTTATATAATTATATATATGTTTAATAAATATATATAAATATAAATATAGTAAATATAATCATTATTTAAGTAATTTTATTATAAAGTTAATAATTATTTGAATATATATAATTATTTATTTATAGTTATATAAATACTTTAAAAAACATTTATTTCTTTATAAGTATAAATATATAATTATATAAATATAGTAAATGAACATTAATAAATATTTTTATTCATAAATATTTTTAAAAAAAATATATTTTTAACATTATTAATGAATATCTAATTTTAAGTGCATGTATGTTAAAAATGAGTGAAGTTGAAATAATTAAAAATTAGTACACTTTAACAATATTGAAAAAATGGTTAAGTGTTGTGTGTGTAAATTATATATAAAGATGCATTAATTACATATATGTGAGATCAATAAAACACACATTTGATCTATGTTAAATTTAAAAACAAAACTACATTCAATTATATGTATATTACTCTATGCAATTAGTTAATATTTTTAATTCATATTAATTTTTATTTATAAACCATTATTCACTAAATATATGACTATTTAATGTAAAGCACATAAATATTTTGTAATATATAATTCATATTTTTATACATTAATATATTACTATATATTTAGTATATACAATTTATTGACATTATCAATAATTATCTAATTAATAAAATGTTTAATATTTTTCTCAATTAACTTATTTTTAATATTTATTTGTTTTCATTTTGAATATATCTATATTTTTAATACATACTATCTATTAGTATTTATAATTTATATACAGTATAATAAATTTATTCATTTTTACCAAGAATTATTTAAATAATCAAATTTGTAATATTTTTTTATTAAATTATTATTTTTATCCATTTAATTATTTTATTTTATTTGTTTAGAAATTTATCATATCTAAAAAAGTGCTGATAAAGGATTCCTTTATGAGCGCTAAAAATATAGTGTTTATAAAGGGTACCCTTTGTCAGTGCTAAAAATAAAGAACTGATAAAGGGTGCCCTTTACCTACATTAAAAATAAAGCGTTGATAAAAGGTACCCTTTATCAGTGCTAAGAAAAAGAACTGATAAAGGTTCCCATTATTAGCACTAAAAGTGCTAATAAAGGGTTAAATTTATCATCACTTTATTTAGAGCTGATAACGATGCCATATATCAGCGCTTTTTGCTAGCGATGATAAATACTAGCATTGTTAAACGCCTATTTTGTAGTAGTGATTTTATGAAGGGATGAACATTTTAAAGAAAAGAATCATTTTAAAAACCAATAATTTTTTAAATACTCATATTTTATAAATAAAAGAAATTTACCAACTTTTTAATATTCCTTTTTGGAACACCACCAAGAAATAACTAAAGAAAATATTTACATTTTTAAAATATGGGAAGCCACCAAAGATGAACTAAACTAACATGTCAGCTATAAAAAACTATCAATAAGGTGAAACATAGGTGGAAAAAAATCACTACATGAGAGCTAGAGTAAACAAAAATATAATTCACTCATGAAAAAAGGAAATACCCAAGTATATGCAGCAATAATATCCAAATAATAAAAGAAAATAAAATTAAATGTAAAAAAGAATCATGGAAGTGAACCTTGGGAAACTAAGGTTAAAGAGAACTAAAATTTTCATGTTAAATCATACCCACAAATTTATACAACTACTGTAAGTCACTCATTAACTAGAGTCTAATAGTATATACTTTACTAGTTAGTAAGACAAACTAAACTAGTGGAAAAGACAAAAGCCACTACACACTGGCCATTAGCTAGAGTCCCATCGTGGTTATTAATATTACTTCACTAATCAGGAAGACCCACTAAACTATTGAAAATGAAATCAATATCTGTATATATATTATAAACCAGAGTCCAATCATAGCTAGAAATATTACTTCAATAGTTAGAAAGACACAATGAACTAGTGGTATTAAACTATATAACTTCTCTTGTCAGGACAACACATTGAACTAATGTGATGAAGATAGATTTATTCAATGAAAATATTACCTCAAGAAAACCCCTATTTTCATATCAAAATGAAAACCATAAATTAATACTCATCTATAGATCAAGCAATAAAATAATTTTTTTAAAGTGAAATCTAGGCCATTATAATTGACTTTTAGGCTCTTAATTATAAATTCATTTATCAAAAACCGAACCAATAAAAAATACTTGAAAATTCTTGGAAACATTAAATTTTTTTCTTATATTACACTCAATAAAAATAAAATACAAACATCAAGAAAACATCAATAAAAAATATCATTAATTTTTAAAACATAATGGAATTATAGAAAAAATCTATCATTCATAGTTTATACAATCTTTATCTAAAAATATGAGGTTCATCCCTTTTATAATCATTGAAAACCAAAACACCCTTTTTATAACTGTATTCCTTGGAAAATGGTCTTTAAGGAATTATAAAAAATCCAATTTTAGATAATCCATATGAAAATATTTTTTAAGTATAGAAACACAAGAAATATATTCTCTCACCAAATGAAAACTGGAAAAGAAACTAACACAATTATCGAAGAATAAACATATGTACATCACATAAATTTTAAGAAATTTAAACCATATATTTAAAACATTAAAAGTAATTAAGACCTTAAATTTAAATAGTTATGCATGGATCAACCTACCTTAACCAATAACTCATATGATAATATAAAACCCATATTAAAATCATCCAGAGCCAAAAACATAAGATTAATTAACGAAGATAAACCACATGTAAATTAGGTGCATTCCACTCCCCACTCAAACCTAAAACTCAAGTAAATTAATAACATTTGTATAAAAATCCCCTCTTGAGACCTCCTCTATAAGCCAAAAATGAAATCTGAATGTTGTGGAATGATTCTACCATGCCTTGATGGGAAAAAATTTCTAATACCCTAACTATGAGAGACAAAATACAAATAGAAACAAGTGAGGAGAGAAAACCAAAAAAGGGGATATCTCTTACCTTTAATATGTATGATGAGAACCTTAAAAATGACCCAACTTATAGGGGATAAATGAACAAGGAAGAAGGGGAAGAGAAACTCAGACTACCCCATCTTCGCATCTACCAAGTTGGAAAAATCAAGTGCATTGTTAATTTTAAAAGACCCAAATGATTATCTTACCCCTTTGAAAAACTTATTTGATTGGTTATGTGTCATGGATCAACCACCCATATGGTAGAGGGGGACTATTGAAGCTGGACTCAGACATGGTATAACCCACATGGGTCTTCACAAGACCTCCTCAGACATAGGAATAAGTTCTTCAGTCATACTTAGTCACAGAATGTCCAACTTGGGGTATGGCATGATTGACTATATGTAAAGGTAATGCACCCTCTATCCAATAACCATCATGAAATGATACTAAGCTCATATGGATACCTCTTCTTGTTTTAGAATTCATCCACTAATACCATATAAATTGCTTTGGGTGAAATATAACAAAATTAATAGACCCAAAACATCCCAAAAATCAATTAAAATATGTTTGGGACCCTCTCTCCTCAACCCAAATCCAAAATTCAAATTCCTTAGATTTTATCCAACCCATAATGATACAGTTCATTGCAGAATGTAAAAAATGTTTCTTTGAATATCTAGTCTAGGTTAATGAAACCTAAAAGAGATTTAAGGATAGGGGAAAATGATCCCATGTTATAGATTAATCTAGGATACTTTAAAGGGTTTGAGAAAATCCATGGTCAGTCTATGTAAAATATTAATGTTATAGAAATCAATTATTTGATTTTAAAGGAATATGTGAAATTAATTCTCCATAAATTAATATTAATAAGATATATAAAAGATTATATCATATCTTATTATTGGAAATCAATAATAATGAATATAATTTACCCTTTTTGTATGATATTCTTATAGTGGGTAATAATATATCATTATTGGGGTTGTTTTAGGGAAAGATATAAAATAAGATTTCATTCCAAATCATACGCTACCACATGTAATCATATCCTACAATTGGGATGTCATATGAGCTATATAATGATATTACATACCATTGAATTTTTTATGAATTGTAAATTATGATTCATTTAGAAAATTCAATGCTATACATGGAACCCGATTTTTAAAAGTTAAAATTCAAAGTTTAATCTCCAAAAATGGACATCATTTGTTAATTCATTACATTAAATTTACCATGATAGAGTTCTTTAAATACATGAATAAAATTATTTTAAGATCAAATAATTAACTCATGCATTATAACACATGACTTAATTCATGGATATACTAAGGATAATCCTTAAGGATATATAAACCACTACCATGTGATAGTAGTGGGATGTGATACTTGTTGAGATAAACTCCCTAACCCTATTTCTATCTCTTCTTATTCCTTAGTACACTAATGTGCTAGAACACCATATATTTTATAGATACTTTCATGAATGTCATGTGATTCATCTGGTTCATTGATATCTCTTGAGGATAGAGGCATTTTTTCCTAATTTTATGATCATCATCAAACTCATTATAAGGTGTTAAAGATGATTAATTTGTTTGGTAATGAAATATATATGGTTTATAGTAGTTCTTTATTTCCAGTTTTCATATATTCTATGCATTGTGATATTGGGATGGGATTCGGTTTCTTTAATTATTGTTGAAAGAAACAGAGGAGTCCCCTCAGTGGTATTAAAGCATCCAATGCCCTTAGATTTATGAAATCACGTGAGGATTTAATTTTTTATAAATTTTAATACATATTGTACTATAAGTCATAAAATACGGTAGGTGGGTTTATTCTATGAGCTTAATATAGATGTGTAAGATATATGATAGAGTAAGATTCTATATACTTTAAACCCATGGATTTCTAAAACATTATAATATATGATTCAATCCCATAATAAGGTAATATTTACTTCACTATTTGAAGAAAAAACATTTTATCATAAATACAATATGATTTATATAATATTAACGTTTTTTAATTTGTGTGAGGAATCATAGGTAGTATCTGAACTATCAACATAAAATTTGGCTAATAGTTCACATATCTATTTTCATCTATTATAGCAGACTACATCATTGAATTGTAAAATATGATTAGGAAGGGAAAAATTTAGTTTTATTTATATTCAATTATGATTTGAATTATATATTTATAAATATCTTATAAATAATAGAGAAATATATTTTTGGGATATTTTAAGTTCTATTTTTTTTATAAATTAGCTAATTATAAAGTGTTTATGACCAATTAATTAAATATTTAAAACATTTATTATGAATGTTCCATTTATATTATATTTTTTTAAAATTTATATATCATATATTATAATTTTAATATAAATTATTTCTATGAAATATTATAAGGGTAATTCATAAATATTTTATAAATTAAAAAATAAGGCCTAATATAAAGTGTTTATATTTAAGAAAATAATGAAAGGGTGAGAATAATTAACTATTAATGTTCAAATTAAAAGTGACTAATTTGAAAATAATTTAAACCTCATCAAATATATTTTGATGAATGATATAATTAAAGGTTTAAATAAAGTTAATAATATGATATATAGAGTTTGTAAATAATTTAAATATTAGAGATAAAATTATAAAAATGTTTATAATACATATAAATATCACATGTGATTAAAGTAAAAATACATGCAATAAAAAATATAAACTATTAATATTAATGTAAAGTGTTTATATTAAAAATTATGGAATGTCCATAATAAACAAATATAAAATTATAAATTTTTATAGTTAGATTTCATTTATGAATTATTCATAGATCGATTTCTCATGTTTCAATTTATGAAAATTTCATTTATTTAAAGGTTATTCTCTTGTTTTATTTATAATAAAAAATTGTTTATATTATTAATTATTATGTATGCTTTAGTTTATGAGATAAACTTTTTTATAATATTTTTTATCCCTCCATTTCATGCTAGGTATGTCAATATAATATTTAGTTTTCATTTACACTGACCTCAGTTTGTAGTTAAATTTTTTAACTTGAATATAATTATCTAATGTAGTTTATATATATTAGGTGTTAGAGTTATGATGAATTAGATTCTCTATTGAGTAAATTCTACCTAGGGAGAGGGACTTAGGGCCAGACTTCCCACCATCCAGGAGGCTCTGCCTTGTTTTAGAAAGGTGGGTGTTGGCTATTTGTTTCTCTTGGATTACTCATGCAGAGATTTTCAATCTTAGATAATTATGAACCTTCACATGAATAGTTAGTGAACCATATACATGAGGTTCATTTGGATATATTTAGATATGTTTGAATTTTTATTTTGGGTGGGTAATAAAAACTATGGGTTGTGTAAAGATTTGCCCATAAAAATGGTTTGAACATTATGATTTGGTGGGTGGAACATGATTCTAAAAACTAAACCATTAAAAGCATGCATAAATAAAAAGAACAACATGGGAAAAGAGGGCCAGATTAAATACCCATGATTTAATAAGTGTAATATTTCTTCCAAAGAAATAATTTTAAACACCTAGATCATCCAAATAGATATTTTTATGCTAAAGTGGGGTGCCTCTGGATTATATTGAGTAGGAAAACTAAGTAATAAGTGACCCTAGATCATCCCTGGGTAGTTTCATGCTAAATTAGGGTTCATCATATTATATTATTTTTCTTATAATTGATGTTTTATTTCATATACACTTAGCTTGGAAACATAACAGTTGGGATACCAGAGGAATAGTGTTTGTTTTATACACTTTGTAGATTGGATATAGGTTTTTACACCCAACTATCCAAGAGTCATATGTGATATGATTGAAATGTTTTTTCTATCAGATATTTTCATGGATTATTTATGTGTAAAATTAATGTAAATTATAATGAAATATAGATATTGTACTACTAATGGATATTATTTATTCTAAAAGTGGTTATCATTTTAGCAAGATATCATTTAAAATATTTATAAATGGTAAAAAAACACGATACTCATTGTAATATCCCAATTTTTTTTTTGAATTTGTATCAGATATGTTTACATTTACTCTTTTGTTTTATTTTGATTAATTTTCATTTGGATTGTGCGTTGGGGTGTGTTTGGGTGAAAATTAAGAGAAAATAGAAGAAAAGGGGGTTGTGCACAGTTGGCACACAATTTTAGAAAATTATGTGCCCCATCCCAGGAAACCATACAACCTTGGACAATGAGGGTTTGAACGGATGGCACACAGTTTGAATAACTGTGCACCATAAAAAGGGAAATCATGCACCCCAAAAATAATAGGTGCATGGTTACAGAAAACTGTGCACCCCTATGTAGGTAACCATGGGTGAGAATTAATTAAGCTTGAAAAGTATTTTAAAAATTCCTCAAACCCCCAGGGCTCACCTATTTAAATCTACATTCGTTCATAGGAGTAATTTCATGATTAAAAGCTTTCTGGAAGAATTAAAAGTCCATACAAACTCTATTATTCACGATTCAAAGCCCAAAATTGAGATCCATATCTCTCCCAGTAATTGGATCTTCTCTCGTTGCTTTCCCACTCATCCTTTTTTAGTCTCTATTTTTTTGGTGGGATATAATATTATTTTTTTCTAGATCTAGATTTAGATTTTATGAATCTAGATCTAGGATTTTGGATCTATATCTAAATCTAATAGATCTTGAATTGTTTAATCTTGATTTAGGGTTATAGATTCGGATCTAATCTACATTTTTGTGATGCTCAATTTTAGGTAATTCTATCGGGTGATTAACCGTCAACGAATTGAGATAGGCGGAATATTCAAATCCCATAGTTGTGATTTTGATTATGTGCATGAAAATTGTATAATTTATAGGGTTTCATAGAGATTAAATTTATTGATTAAGTTAATTAATTATGGTGAATTATTTAATGAAATAATTGTGAAATTATGGGATTTGGGAATAATTAATTGTGAAATTAGTTATGTGATAATGAGATTCTTATGTGAGATAATTAATTGTAGAATTAATTATGTGATGTTGATGTTATGAAATGAATAATTAATCGATGGAATTAATTATGAGATATTGTATCTTCTAAAATTGATTAATTAATTGTCAAACTAATTAATGATAATTATTGTGATAAGAGCATTAATGTTGATTAATCTTGAGTGATTTGATATAATGATATTGGTGATATTAGTGATGCATATATATGTGTTACATATATAACTTTTTGATAAACGAGAGTGGGAAATGGTCTTCTATTTCTAAATCCCACATGAGTGGGACATGGTATGCTGATTCTAAATCCCATAGTGATAATTATTGAAAAATGTGTGTGGGAAATGATATTTTGTTTCCAAAGACTGCATGAGTGGGACATGGTCTGCTGGTTCCGAAGCCCGTAGTGTTAAATCTATGTAGGACATAGTCTACTATTTCCAAATTGCACGGGGTCCTAGACATGATGACCTAGACCCTAAACATTGACATTGGACTATGGTTCCAATTAGTTGTAATATTAATTTAATTGAAATGGATAATGAAATCTCATTTTTTTAAATGAACTGTGAATTGATAATGTGAAATGGTTCATAGTCTAGCATGGTCCAAAGATGGTATTGAGGTTCAAGTGTCCTCATGAACCTAAGGGATTATGTGGTTTAATAAAGAATATTTTATAATATGACAAACTATTTATTTATGAATTATATTTAGTTATTTATATAATTACATACACTATTGCTGAATGGATATATTTAGACACCATTGATGGCATACTACTGAGTTGTACTCACACCCTACTTGGGATACCTGATCGGTAATCAAATATAATTTATTATTGCAGGACAAGTTAAGGGAAAAGGTCATGGGTTAGATTACTGATTGGGGATGGATCTTTGACGAGGGACCCTAAAGTGGTTTGGGAACCACTTGTGAGTCATTGGTGTATTTATTTTCAGTTTGAATTTTAGACATTTTATACATACTTTAGCATAGAATGTTTTCAATTTTTGTTGGATTTTGTATTTCCTTCTTTGACTATCTTTAGATCTTGGTATTTTTTATTGATATATATTTCTTTCTCTATTGTTTATTATTTATAATCGTGTATTTTTCTGATAAAAGAGGGTATATTCTCTTCATGATTGAATTAATATACCCTCACTACTATTTGACAGCCCTTAACATATAAGGAGGCTTTCTTGAAGTCATGTGACTAACTAGCTTGAGACAACGACATGTGGAACCCAGGTCAGGACGTTACAAAGTGGTATCAGGGAACTAGTTCTCTTTTCTTATTTAATTTGTATTACTCTTTGGGAAAGGTAGACATGAGAGTAGAAAGAGTCGGGGATTGGACATGAGATCATGCATGGGAGTTGTGAACCCAGGTATGGGGGAAAACCCAAGTACTCAGGGTGGGATTTCTGTTACTGCTTTTTTATGTTATAGTTGAATATTGTTTCACCTTGGGTGATGCCCTTGTTTTGTGATGTGAAAACTGTTTTTGAGATTTTTTGTGAATTGACTCATGGACTAGAATGGAATGAGAGTTGAGTCAGCATGAATCATTATAGGTACTTAGGATTATTTTTCTGTATGCATCATTTTAGTCACACATGTGAACAGAGGTTATGGTTAAGTTGTTCGACTTGAATTGTTTTTATTCTTTGTAAAGTTGAATTTAAAGTGTGCCTAACATGAAATGAATTTTAATATTATTCATCATGTGAATAATTGGGTGTATAAATGAGAAAATTGAATAATTATAATTACCTTAGATAACCAATAATTTGGAATAGATATGGTTAAGGGTAGTGATAGCACCTCGATTTTGACCATGTGGCGAGACTTGGGGAAAATACTTGTTGCGACTCGTTGTTATTTTTTCTTTCTATTTAATGTATAATGCTATCAAATATATCCTAAGGTTCATGTTTGGAATTTTGGAGTTATTCCTCCATGATGATTCTTATTGAGAGGAAGACCAAAGGACATGGCAATGGATGATCCTCTATTGGTGGAACCTGAGGCACTGATAGTGTCAGGTAAGGAAGTTAGGGAGTAGTTATGAGAGAACTTTCCACTCTTCATGAAATTCATGGAAAGTGTTCTAGGGTAGGTTGAGAAGAGCATGTATGACACGAAAAGAGAGTTTCAGTTACAAAACCATCCCAATTTTACTAGAGACGGTGGACCCTAGGGAGATGCATTCTGGGTTGAGTCCATCTAGATGATAATTGACCATCTGAAGACTCATTCTAAGAACCTGGTCAATTTGGGTACTTATATGCTTCGAGGATTAGAAAATTGCTGGTGGGACATTCCTTCTTGGGCTGGACAGGCTGGTGTTATGCTATAGAAGCTCTTTTTGAAAATTTCATGGATCCCTTCTACCTAGAGACACTGAGATAAAAAGAGAAGTTGAGTTCATGATATTGACTTAGGGGAGCATGTCCATGATGAACTATGATGGAAACTTCACAGGTTTTGAAAACCTTTATCCAATATTGTAAGGATATGAGATAACTATAATGAAATGTTTTTTGGACAGAATTAAGTGCGATATTAAGTTATACGTTAACCTTTTTCATTTAAATAAGTTTTATGAGGTGGTATATTTGGCTCTCATAGATGAGGGAAACTTGAGGGAGAATTAATGTATAGGACATGTGGTTTCTTATGCATGGCTAGGGGGTAGTACATCCAAGAGTAGGAAGCATAACTATGACAGAATTATCCAGAGCAGTGGGAAGTAGATTACACAGACATAAGGATCAGTAGTATAGGACCTTACCCATATGTTTTTCCACCGGTGTGGTAGGATGGGACACTTCTAGAAACATTATCCCCAACCACTAGTGGAATGTTAAGGCTTCAACAATATGGGAAATCTATAGTAGTTTTATAGGAACAAAAGACTAACAGTTAGTGATAGATAATCTAGACTGAACTGGGGCACGAGAAGAATATCTTATGCACCATATTTGTCTGGTAACTAGAGTTATATTGGCTGAGGCGGTAGAGGCTGTGGATATGGTGCTTCAGAGAAAGAGTACATATATCAGAAGAGTGGTGCAACTTAGGGGAGTTAGATGACATCATAGGGAATAGGGGAAGGATAGTTTCATATGGTGTAACCTACACTTGTGGATAACAGGGCTGAACCATCTACAGTGAGAGGTACCATTCCCGTAGCTTCTATGTTAACTAGTCACTTATTTGATACTAGTGCCTCAAATTATTTTATATATACAAAACTTGTTAATGGTTTGAGCCTAGAGATGGAGTTTGTGAGTGGGGTAATGACTATAGATATACCATTGGGAGTATAGTCTAGAGACATATGTTTATGAAAGGAATGTTCTCTTGAGATTGGGGAGTATCTTTTTCTATGGGATCTTTATATTCTTGACATGTCAGGTTTCAACCTAATCATGGGTATAGACTGGTTAGTCAAATACTAATCCCACATTTATTGTTACTAGAGGATATTGACACTTACGTCTCATAAGGGTGACCAATACATTCACCATGGGGAGTGGAATATCTAGGCATGCCAAACAAGGCCACTTACTCAGCATCTGAGACAGCTCATAGCCCAGGTTTCTATCTTTTTTGGATGATAGAGGAGTAAAGCATGATATATTTCCACAAATTGTGGAACTATTTCTAGATGTTTTGTCAAAATACTTCTAAGGATTTCTACCTGATAGATATGTGGAATTCACTATTGAGATCATGCCACAGGATAATCTATTATCTATTATTAAATCATAAAAAATGACACCAATAGAGATTCAAGATCTTAAGACTCAGCTGGAATATTTAGAATATTAGGTATTTATCCATCCAAGTACGTCACCTTGGGGTTCACCTATAATGTTTGCAAAGAAGTATGACAAGAGTTTTTGATTGTGTTTAGATTATCAAAAGTTGAACAAGATTAATATGAAGAAATGATATCCTCTTTCATGTATCAATGATCTTTTTAAACAATTGATAATATCTTTTGTATTCTCAACGATCTAATTGAGACCAGGGTATCATTAGCTGAGAGTTCAGACTTATGAAATATCGAGGATAACTTTCAAAAGCAGGTATGGCCTATATGAGTTCATTTTAATTCTTTTTGGGTTAATGAACTCACTAGAAGTGTTTATGGACCTGATAAACAAGATATTCCATTTGTACCTAGACCATTCTATGGTGGTGTTTGTGGAATACATCTTGGTTTACTCCAAGACTCGTAATGACCATGTCCAACCTTTTGACATCTTATGAGTACACTCCAAGAGAACTGACTATATGCCAAGATATCTATGTGATACTTTTGGATTGATTAGTTACACTTATTGGGATACATCATCTCAAAATAAGGCGTGTCTACCCAGAGAAGGTTTAGGTAGTGGTTTCCTCAGAGCATCCCAAGAATGTGTTCGATAACCAAAGCTTTCTAAGGTTAGATGGATATTATTGGAGATTCCTTCAGAACATTTCTCATTTGGAATCACAAGTTTTGGGCTTAACCAAAATGGTACAAAGTTTGATTGGTCAGAATCATGTGATATGTACTTACAATATTTGAATAATTGTTTGAAATTGGCACCGATCTTGACCCTACCTGAGCCAGGTGAGGAGTACACAATGTATTGTGACACTTATGGGATTGGACTTGGAGCTGTGCTGATGCAAGGAGATCGAGTTTTGGCATATGGGTCTAGGAAGTTGAGGCCTCATGAATAGAACTAACCTATGCATGAAATTGAGTTAGATATAGTGTTTTATAATTTAAAGTTTTGGTGGAATTATCTTTTGGGTGAACGGTTTACTATGTATACAGATCACAAGAGTTTAAGGTACATATTTTCACAATGAGTTTTGAATCTCTAGTAGTGGATATGGGTGGAGTATTTGAAGTCATTAGATTTAGAGTTAAAATATACACCCAGAAAGGGGAACAATGTTACTGATTCTTTGAGTAGTAAATCTTAGACCCAGGTGGTACATAAGTCTAGTGATGAGTGAAAGATGATGACCTTACTAGATGATATTCACATTTTGGTTCAGGAGAGTCAGGATTAGATGACACTCATACTGGTTTTAGTGGAGTCTACCCTTTTGAGTTGGATTAGAGATAGGAAGTATGAGGATATTTATTGTTTGGATCTAAGTTAAAGCCTTTAAGGCGGGGAGTCACCTTCATATTAGAGAATAGATGAGGATGAGACCATCCATGTCAAGAATCAATTTGTTGTGCCTACGAGCATGTGAGATAATCTGATGGGGGGATTTCATGTATAAAAGTGGGTGGTGAATCTAGGTGTGACCAAAATGTATTGTGACCTACAATGACAGTTTTGGTGGCCATGCATGAAAAAAGAGATAGTAGGGTTTGTGACACTATGCTACACTTGTCAGCAGGTGAAGCCTGAGCATTAATGACCTAGAGGTTTGCTATAGTCATTGCCTATTTTTGAATGAAAGTGGAATGATGTGACTATGAATTTCATGGTGGGTCTCCGGAATATGCCTAGAAATAATGATTCTCTCTAGATTATTGTGGAATGAATGAATAAAGTAGAACATTTATTACATAAATGAGAAACCATCTCAGTAAAGAAAGTTGGGAGAATTGTATGTTAGGGAAATAGTCCATCTTCATGGGGTTCCATAGACTATAGTTTTATTTCATGACTCACACTTCACTTCACACTTCTTATAGGGATTTCAGAAGGTGATCATTATGTAGGTATTATAGAGTATGTACTTTCACCCACAAACATATGGGTAGCCAGAGCGTACTATACAAGTGAATGAGGATATGCTATGAGCATGCGTTATTGAATTCAGTGTGTATTAGGATAAGTACTTGGATCTAGTAGAGTTTTACTATAAAAATAGTTATCAAGAAACTATATATATGAAACCATATACAGCTCTTTATATTAGGCCATGAAGGTTGTTACTATGCTGGATGGAAGCCAGTGAGTCAGAGATATTGGGACTGAGTCTGATGCATGAGATATTGGGGCAGGTACAATTGATTCAGAAATGTATGGATATAGCTCAGAGTAGGAAGAAGTCATATGCTGATAGTAAGAGATGACCCCTAGAGTTTATAGAGGGTGATCGTGTATTCCTTTGGGTGTTGCCTATGTTGTGGAATCGTAGGATACAGAGTTAGGGATAGTCGGTGCCCAGGTTTGTTGGACCATTTAGGATTGTGTAGAGAATTGGGCCATTGGTGTACCGATTGACTCTTCCACAGATATAAATTGCTATGAATGATGTTTTATATGTGTCAGAACTATGGAAGTATCACCCCAAACATTCTCATGCGATTGATGTAGATGATATTGATCTTGAGGTAGATGCGTCCTTTAAGGATCATCTGATTCATGTGTTAGAACACAATGAGAAATTTTTACGAGGAAAGAATGTATCAATAGTTCATTTATTATAGAAAAATGGAAATGTGTAGGAGGAACCATGGGAGAGATAAGAAAATATAAGGGTACAGTGGACTGATATTTTTGGCTCGGAATCTTAGAGAATCTTGGGAGTACATCTTGAGAATGAGTTGTTATAAGGTGGGGAAATTTTAAGATCCCGAACTTTTCTAGAGTTTTCTCAGACATGTTCACAGGTACTATTTTGTTTAGTTTGGAGTAATTTTAGTTTGGTTTGTGCTTTAGGGTGTGTTTGGGTGAAATTTGAGAAAAAATAGAAGAAAAAGGGGTTGTGCATGGTTCGTGCAAGGTTAGAGAAAACTATGTTCCCCAGCCTAAGAAACCATTCAACCATGGACAATGAGTGTTCGCATGGCTGTAGTATGGTTTTTATAACCATGAACCCAAAAAATAGAAACCATGCAACCAAAAAATAATAGGCACATGGTTGGTGCACAGTTAAGGAAAACTTTGCAACCCATACAGGAAACCATGTGTGGGAATTAATTAAGCTTGAAAATTATTTTAAAAATTCTTTGAACACTCGAGACTCACCTATTTTGAACCCCATTCAATCATAAGAGGTATTTTAATATTTTTGGATCTCTTTAGATGAATTAAAATATATTCCTACCTCTATTATTTTTTATTTGAGTCATAGAATGGAGATCCACATCTCACCTAATAAGTGGATCTTCTCCTGTTACTTTCCTTCCCATCCTCCTTTGTTCTCTCTTTCATTTATTGGGCTGTAATATTCAATTTTTACTAGATCTATATCTTGATTTGATGAATATAGATCTAGGATTGTGGATCTATATCTAGATCTAAGAGATCTTGAATTGTTTAATCTTGATTTAGGGTTATAGATTCAGATTCGATATATATCATTATGATGCTCAATTTTGGGGATTTACTTTGGGTGATTAACCATCAATGAATCGAGGTAGGTGGTCCAATATTCAAATACCATTGTCACAATTTTGATTATGTGTATTCAAATTTTAGAATTTCTAGGGTTTCTTAGAAATTGAAGTTTTTGATTAAATTAATTAATTAGGGTGAATTAATTAATGATGGAATTTTGAAATTGTGGGATTTGGGAATAATTAATTATGAAATTAATTATGTGATATTGATATTATATTTTAACATATTTAATTTTAAAATTAATTATGTAATTTTTATGTTATGAAATGAATAATTAATCGATGGAATTAATTATGAGGTATTGTATCTACTGAAATTGATTAATTAATTGTAGGATTAATTAATGAGAATTATTGTGATAAGAGGATTGATGTTGAATAATATTGATTAATGTGATATAATGATCTTTGTGATATTGGTGATGTATATAGTTGTGTTATATATATGAATGTTTGATAAATGAGTGTGGGGAATGGTTTTCTGTTTCCAAATCCTACATGAGCATGACATGTTTTGTTGATTCTGAAGCTCGTAGTGATAATTGTTGATAAATGTGTGTGGGACATGTTCTACTATTTCCAAAGACCACATGAGTGGGACATGTTCTTATGGTTATTAAGTTTGTAGTTATAAATCTATGCGGGACATGGTCTACTGTTTATAAAGACTACAGGGTCCTAATCATGTCAACCTAGACCCTAAACATTTGCATTGGAATATGGTTCCAATTAGTTGTAATATGAATTTAATTGAAATTGATAATGAAATACCATTTGATTTAAATTAATTGTGAATTGATAATGTGAAATGGTTCATACTACTATATGGGTTGAAGCGGTATTGAGGTTTAGGTGTCCTCAGTAACCTGAGGGTTTATGTGGTTTAATAGAGAATATTTGATAATGTGATAGAATATTTAATTATGCATTATATTTATTTATTTATATAAATGAATTTACTATTGTTGACTGTATTTGTTTTAGACACCATTGGTGGTGGCCTACTGAGTTTTACTAACACCATACTCGAGCTTCTTGATTGGTTCCCAGATATACATTATTGTTTCATGAAAGGTTAAGGGAAAAGGCCCTAGGTTAGATTTCTGATTAGGGACAGATCTTGGATGAGGGAACCAGATGTGGTTAGGGACCCTCTTGGAAGTCATTGGTGTCTTTATTTTTATTTTTCATTTTAGACACTTGACACTTACTTCAGTAGGGCATGTTTCAAGTTTTAGTTGGATATTGTATTTATTTCTTTTACTATCTTCAAATATTGGTATTATTTATTGATAAATATTGATTCTACTATTGTTTATTATTTATGATAGTGTATTTCTTTGATAAAAGAGTGTATCGTCTCCCCCTGATTGACTTAACATACCCTCACTAATATTCAGAAGCCTCTAGAATATAGGGAGGCGCGGTTGAGGTCATGTGACCGACTGGCTTGGGGAAACGACATGTGGCACTTATGTTAGGATGTTGTTGAAACTGAGGCTATCCTTTACTAGGAATGGAGTATGGTTTCTGTTTGTTGTTAATACTCACATGGGATTTCAGAGAGTTTTCAAGGAAATGTATCTTAAAGTTCAATATGAAAACAATATTAAAAGTGGCTTCGTTTCCCAGTGTTTTCTAAATTTTTGTGTCAAAAATTTCAACAATGGATTTCATCATGAAAAGTGTATTTACTTAAAGACCTTATGAAAATATGGAAAAGGAATGAGTTTCTAAAAAATGAGACTCATGAATTGTGTTTCATGAAGGATCAAATAAATATTATAGTGATTTATGTGACATTGAAGAGCATTGTAAATAATGAATAATTAGATCTTTGCGAATGGTGATGGTGATCTTCACAATTAGGAGAATTGGAGTGGTTCAGCAACATGAAGGTTTTGACGGAAAGCAAAAAGATTAAGAAGAACATCGCGAATGGGGAATTTCTATAGAGATTTGTGATAGAAGGATATTTGATAAGATGTTTTTGAGAGATTTGGAAAATCTATGAAGAGGTGGTGGAGCATTGTGAACAACCGAGCCTGTAAATATGAGGCTACCCCCTTCACATATAACAAGTTTTTCAAGGAAAATTCATAAAAGATATGACTTCATGTAGTTAAGGGAGCTTCACGAATATGGATTTCTATATGAGATTAAGCATCACAAAAAGAACATAAGTCTTTACTGATGACCATTATTATGATTAAATGGTTATTTACAATGATGGGGTATTCCACTTTGACTCAGTGAGCTCCACGAAGATAGTTTGTTCCATGAAGGCAGTGAGCTTTGTGAAGGTAGTGAGCTTCAAAAAGAATCTTAATGAAAGGAAGTATTTTAACATCAAGTTTAAGTGGATAGGTATTTCAAAGGGCATAAACATATTTCTACAATGAAAGTAGATTATAGTCCTAAGATAGGGACAAAGTCTTTAATGTCAATCATGTTAAGTGACCTTCAAGTCGATAAACGGAGTTAGAATTCTCTTAAAGCATTGAGATAGGGGGAGTCGATGAAAGTGTTCTATAGGACACAATGTTCTATCCCTAAAACCTTGTGAAGGCAGTGTTCCTGGGACAAGGTGACTTTTTTAAAACTTATATATTCCATATATAGTTAATATTATTAGATTTAGGTATGACTGACACTGTAACAACCCGAGATTTTATGAGAATTATTCTTTTTAATTTCATTGATGTCTTGTGTTGTACGCTACAACAAAATTAGCTTGCACTATATGAAACACCATATTATCTTGTAGTATACGCAACACTATTCTTGGCTCTTGTTACACACAATTTCAAGTTCGTTTTGTGGAAATTATTTTACGCAGCATTAAGTATAGACTTTGTTTAATGTATAAATAAAATATGTTTTGATTATGTTATACACAACACCAAATGGAGCTTTCACTACATGCATCCCTAACTTGGCTTGCATTACATGCAATCAAGACCTTCCTTGATAGCGTGTGTAGTACGCAATACCATGTTTCACTAAACGATATATTATTATAATATTATTATAAACTAGCCATTATGAATAGTAATACCCACTTTTTGAAATTTTATAAATTTTATTTTTCAAAATGGACTTCATTTTTGGATTCAGAATATCGAAATTATCCTAGGGTAAATTTTTGGTATTTTTCTGAAAACTTTCAATTTTTGATGAATAGTGAAAACACCAGGTTACTATTTAAAAACCGACTTTTTATATAAATAATTATTTATTTTATTTAAATTTATTTTAGGTTAAAATTGATACATAATACCTATATAAGTTCAATGTAATTCATTGGAGTCATTTTATAATAATTTTAGACATATAAAAATTTTATTGAACTTTTCACTGTCTTTTACCCACCTCCTAGGAGAGTTTGAAAATTTACATAAAACTTAATTTTACCACTTCTGTGAGTGAAATTTTGAAAATAAAAGAGACACAGTTAATATCAAGGAGTAAAATGTGGTTTAATAAGATAAAAATAATTTTTGGTGTATAGTAACTTTTTACTTTTATTTACCACGGTTAAAAGTAAATAGGGTAATTAAGGGTAAAAATGATATTATTATTACCCTAAAACATGTTCTAATTATATTGTATAAGTGTATTTCGACCAAAAACAACCTTAGGGATAAAAAATTACCCTTTATGTCCACTTGGATTAGATTAGAAAATTTATTATTATTTTATTTAAAGAAGAATTAAAATAGTTAAAATCAAGGTTTAATAATAAAACATTTTTAATATAGGGTTATACATAAGATAAATTTGAAAATAAATATTCATTAGAAGTCTAAAAATATTTCCTACGTAATGGTATTTTATTTATAATTTTTAGACATTAAATAATTTAATTTATTTATGACACAATGATGATGCATTAATTACCTTATTAATGAAGTATTAACATAATTGATGTTATAAATACCCAAATAAATGTAATTTTAGACTTTTTATGAATTACACTAATTTTATAGGTTAATATGACATGTTATTATTGATTTAATTAACCTTTTTAGAACTAATCATGCTGTTATGATTTTTAAAAAAATCAAGTACCAAATAGTGTCAAAATGGACAAAAAATAGTTTTTAAAACAAATATTATATTATTAATTGTTATTTTATTCCTAAAAATATAAGGTTCGGGTAAATGACTTATATAATGATATATATATTAATAATGAACCAATTTTGGTTAGTATGGATTGTTATAGTAAGTTTATTAACCATATAGTGTAAGAAAACAAAAAGACACTGTAAAAGTTAAATTATTTAACTTAGAGTTAAATCTAAATGATAAGGATAAAATAGTAACCTAAACTTGTATAAAATTTATTGGTTGAGATTATTTCTACCCATCCCTACCTTATCTTAGAAATAAATCAATTTTGAGCTATTAAAAACAGAATATGACTTTATTATAAAATAATATTTTAAGTTTTCATAAGGTGCCCCTCTCCTCTCTTATAAAAAGGGCACCCCTTCCCTCTTCTCTTCACACCCTTTTGAGTCTTGAAGCTCAGAAAAACCCTTCCAATTACTCTTCTAAATATCTCTAGTTATATCATATAGGTTCTGGTCTTCTCAAAAGACAAACTCTAGTGCCCTAATAAGAAGTTTAAAGGATGTGCGTCGAGGAAGAGGTAATCTCTTCTACCGATTCTTTCAAGTTTTCTTTCTTCTTCAACTTCTTCTTATTTAGTTGTTTCATTATAAAGTAATAACATAAGTATCACTAATATACTGATATGTTATTATAAATATGAAACAACCCCATTTCACCTTCTATCCATCCTACGGAAAATGAAATCACCGCGCGTGCGTATGTATGGAATACCGTCTCCACGCCGTGGTGTAATCTGTTTTTCCACCACCACCTTACTTGGATGGGTATAATGGTATAAGGAATAAATATATATAATTATTATAACATCATACTGATTATAAGATATTATATCATCCACTACAATTCCATTCAATAAATATGGGAATGATATCATCGCTCGTGCGTACGTACGGATTACCGTCTCCACGACGCGATGAGATTCATTTTCCATGTTAACAATTCAAGAATGATTATAAAGTATATATAATAAGTAATCCTGAAATATATGACATAATGATTCTACTGGATTTATGTATATATATATTTATTTCATCTACTTAATTCCATTCAATTCAATAAGGAAACGAAAAACAGCGTTCATGCGTACGTACGACCTACCGTCTCCATGAATGGTGTATTTCTTTCCATTTATCGATCTATTATATATATGTATATTATGAATATATATTATATATAAATCATGCTTTATATTCTGTAATTAAGTAATTATGATCTAAGTAATCATATTAATAATTATAATTCAAAACAAAGATGATAAATGAAACGATTTTACCCAAAACACTGCTTTAACATGGAATTGACAAATGAACGGATAATATAAAGTCTTAAGTGAATCATATATGATATCATAAATATTATTATAGTTCTATTACAAGTTAATAATATGTATAAATCCACTATATAGGAGTCTCGGACACATACAGAAGAAATTGGACATAAGGTAAGGGATAATTATTCCAATCTAATTCTTATCAGAGATTGTTTATTCATAAGTATTTACTGGGGTTATGTTTATTATCCATGTCCATATGTTATCAGAATGTTTTCATAAAATGTTTACTTTTCTTCCCTGTATGTTTAAAGACAATTTTAACCTTTTTTTACTTTTACCACATCGTATTGAAGGAATCATTCTTTTGTTTACCATACGTGGTACTTTTTGAATTTTTCGACAAAAGTACGAGGAGAATGTTTTTTTAACTTATACGAAATGAATAGATTTTTATGGTTTTATAATGCCTTATTTTCATGAAGCTTACTCTACAATATTTCATGACTATTTTCAACAAAATCCTTTTCCTTTAAAATTGCATGGAATTTTGTGGAAAGAAAATGATTTTGAAGAAGAAAGGATATTTTCCTCAAGAATTCATTTCAAGTGTTTTATCAAAACCATTTTCCATATAAGATGGAATTATTTCATATTTGTATGTTTCAAGTATAATTTCCCAATGATTTACATGGCTTCACTTTTCTTATGATGAAATTATATCCATTTTTTTCTATGGATTATGTTATGATGGGATGATGTTTATGAAACCCATTTTATACTTTGGGTAATGATGAATTATTTATGTTCATGTTGTGGCACAAGTAAGAATGATTTAATTATGAGATGGGTGGGACCTATATCTCCCTATAATTCATTAGGTAAAGATTTATATCTTATGAGATAGACATGGCTGGAACGGTAAGTTAATCCGGTTCAGTGTTACAGGACTGAAACGATGAGTAAAATCGATTCAAAAAGGAACTTTGTCCACTAAGATGATCTTGGCAGCAATTCCTTGGCTACTATGGAAATCATATCATGTGATTAATGTTTTTACACAATTACAAGTTTTATTTACAAGCTATTTTATCATGATTTATGTTCCATTATGATCTATTCCTTATGTACTGCCATGTTTTATGTCATTGCTCAAGATTTTGATGTTTAAACATTATGTTCCTGTTTTTATGTTCAAATGTATATGGTTTGTTTTATTTTCTCCATGCTTACCCTTATTGAGAATTTGAGCTCACCCTTTATATGTTTTCTTTTCCCCAGGATATAAAGAATGGTTTTAGGTAAGAAAACAAAAGGGGAAGATCTTTATGGGAGATGTTGAAGATCTTTCACCATGATTAAAAGATTATGTTCCGAGTTTCCAAAGACACTAAACTATTACGGTCCTTGTGTGTTTGTTTTTGTTATGTATTAAGTATTCCAAAAAAGTAAAGTAATGTCTATGTACGTCAAGCTTTGGGTATCTACAGACACACTGTTGATGTATGCTTCTTAGACTAGACCTTAGTGGTGAACCAAGTAAAATTGTTGTGCTGTTGTCTTGCATGTGATTGTTCCTTTTCTGCAATTTCCCATCAAACAGGTTTAAAAGGTTCCTACCTACGTGGGAACAAAATCCATCACTTAGGAGAAAAAGTTGACACCCTGATTAACCCTACCCTATAAGGGTGTTCTGGGGTCCTTCAGATGTTACATTCATCTAATAAAATATTATATTGTAGATAATAACATTATCATCATCAAACTTATTTTGATATTGATCCTCAAGAAGGATAAGTTTAATGTTAGAAACTCCTTATACTATTTTCTTAATAAATTTTCTTAAGTAAAAAAGAAATTATGTGTGTTAGAAAATTTTCTTACTTAGTAACCAAGTTTTTAATTTATTCAACACTTGAACCTAGATGATTGTGAAACATAACATGATTCACTAAAGGATTTAAAGGGAATTAGTTTCCATATTACATAAGTAATTTTAGTCTCATATACTTAATATGGTTGATAATGTCAATGATACTCAATATTATTAAGTATGATGATGAGTTAGTGAGACTAGAGGTTTCCTTGAATCTTGTTCTGGTTAAAGAATTCCTTTCATTTATAATCTTTGTAAATTTTCTGATAAGATGAATGTGTTAAATAAATGTTTACTCGAGGTTCTAAAGTATTAAGAATAGATGGGTTGGGCACATTATATTTGGTTATGATACTATATATACTATATTTATAGTGACCTAAGATTTTCATACATAGTTATTACATATTTTTATATAAATTTTCAACAAATTACACAAACACATTCCTAAAAACCATCTTAATTTAGCACATTTGGATACTTGGAACACTGTATACTTAACTCATGAAATATCTTCAATGTCTCCCATAAAGATCTTACCCTTTAGTATTCGTCATAAATACAACCTAATTAAAACATTTCTTTATAACCTGATAAAAAAAACATAATAAAGGGTGATATTAGATGCTCAGTAATGGTAAAAAAGGGTGATGCATAAACATAACATGAATATAAGGGTATGAGAACATGAGGATAACATTTGAAAATCATAACCTGCATATATAAGATCATATTTTTGAGTCATGAAATATATATTGGCATTTTATAAGGCATAAATAATAAGTAAATAAAATAAAATGAGTCTTGATAGCATAACATTGACATAAAACATGTAATTGTGACATACACATAATAATAGAAAATAATTTCCATTGTAGTCAAGGCTCACTACCAAAGCTATCGTAGTGTAAAGGGTTCAATCCCCAAAACATCATATTAGTCAAGGTCTACTCCCGATAACATCATAACTAAGAAGTTCCTTACTGAACCGGGTTCACACTGAGATCTAGTCTAGTCTATCTCATGAGAAATAAATATTTACCTAATTCATTAGAGGGAGATATAGGTCCCACCCATCACATAAGGAAAATCATATGTATTTGTGCCACAAGATCATAATAAATTCATCATCTCATAACCCTTTAAATGAAATGGTTTTCATAAAAAAATTCATCATATCATAATCATTAGAAAATAGATAGGTTTCATAATCATTTCATCATTTCATCATAGCATAACCTGTGAAAAGAAGTGAATTTCATAATCGTTTTATCATGGTATTACCTGTGGAATAGAAACAGGTGTCACAAACATATTTTCTTCATAACCATAAACCATTCAAAGAAAGAACAAGAATTGTACCCTTATATCATATTCCTAGTAAATAAAAATTAACATCAAATTATGTTATCTTATATGGAAAAAGATTTTGAAAAGACACTTGGAACATTTCTTGAGGACACTAAATTTTTATTGAAAATCACATTTTAAACTAAAAATTCATAAAATATTTTGGTAATAATTTTATATATAAATAATATTTCAAAATATAAAAAGGGATATTTAAAAATCATTTAAATCATTTCATAAGGAAAATACTCTTTCATATTTGATTTTTTTTAAAACATAAAAAATTTTCATAATAATTTTTTTTCATTGAAAATATTTATTTAAAATATAAAAAAGTATTAATATAAAGGAAAATATTTTCATTGAAAAGTACATTGAAAAAATAAAAATAAAGT
This sequence comes from Viscum album, assembly GCA_963277665.1. Classification (NCBI taxonomy): domain Eukaryota; kingdom Viridiplantae; phylum Streptophyta; class Magnoliopsida; order Santalales; family Viscaceae; genus Viscum; species Viscum album. Next base: position 982,317,900 of record OY728167.1, read on the forward strand.
TTTAAATAATATATATTTTTTGATTTTGGGAAATACTATTCACATCGTGCATGTTAAAAAAATATTCTTTTAACATTTACGGTAAGAGAAAAACGTGCATTATTAAGAAAATGACATAAAAATTCATTTAAATACATATTTTGTTTTGTAAAAATTCAATAATGGGTATAATTTTATTTAATAAATCATTTTTATAATGTTAAAAACTTTTTTGAAATCAATTTTAGAAAACATGGTTTTGGAAGAAAAATTTGTTTTCGAACTACAATTTACATAAAGAGAGCAAAATTATGAGAAAAAATATATTCTCATGACATACACCTAGGATAGTAATATATATTAGTTTATTTATAAATTTATTATAATATTTCATCATTGGAAACATAATCATAAACGATCTCGATAAATGGTGAGATTGTAATAAAAAATATATACCACTTTGGTTACTTTGAAAAGTTAGACCTATGAAGGAATAAAACTAAATTTAAATTGAACTATAATGATAATAAATAAATTAATTATAATACATGTAAATTGGGCTATATATAATCCTAAAAAAATAATATAGGTACATAACATAATATAAGTGTCAAAAGAAAAAAAATTGAGAAAAAAAAATATCTTACCGCTTTAGTAATCTTTGGAATCATAATAGCTAATAAATTATAAATTAAAATGAAAAATTAAATATAATTAATATAATTATATTAATGATATAAAAATTTACATGGGTTATTATATATAATACATAAAATAAATGAGTGGTGAATTTTTATGTCTCCTAGAAATAAAAGTGAGACTAGAAATCCATTACCTTAAGTCTCGACTTTCTTCGTACACGTTCAAAACTCATGTATAATAAAAATAATTTTATTATAAATATATTATATAAGAAAAAATATATATATATCACACCCTATATGATTTATTTATGTCCTTTTATTACCCATTTATTAACAATTCTATGTTAAAGTCATGTTTCAGGTAATAACTGCTTTGTTTTTCATATATGTTTTGGTTTGTTATTTCTGATTCTATTACTTTTATCATGGTTAAATTAAATACATAATCATAATAATGTAATTATTATAATACTTATACATAAATTATACTTTTAAAACTAATAATAAAATATGTTTTTGAGAAATGAAGTACATTACGATCTGGAGATGGTAGGCTGTATGTATGCATAACGATCATTATAGAAAATAAGTAAGTAATATTGTATCTTTACATAATGAAAATAATATCAAAAATACCATATTATATCTTTAAATATACTTATACATATAATCAATGTGGTTCGATGATGGAAAGAGAGTCACATCGCTTCGTGAAGACGGTAGTCCACATGTACATGAGTGACGTTATCATCTTTCGGTGAGTAAAAAGGTAAGAAAGAAGATGATATATTATCTTTTAAGAATGATAAATATGTCTTGAATATCATAATTATGTCAATTATATCACATATATTTTTCTTTATTATCTTCCATGTATATAGTTATTGAAAAAGTTCATATCGCTTCTTGAGACGGTAGTCCACCATACACACATGCGACATTATCATATCCCATATTGAATGGATAATAAAAGAGTTATATGTGATATAATAAATAAATGTTTATAATTATGTTATAAATATAATAAATATACTTTATATCTATAATAATACTCAAATTTTAGAGGTGGTAATGGAAAAATGAATGACATCGGTTCGTGAGGTGGTAGTCTGCCGTACACACGAATGATGATTTCAAAACCAATTTGATGAAAGTGGAGATATTTGTAGGTCAAGAAATTAAAATATAAAAATATAATTATATGGAATATAGTTATGTTATTATATCATAATATTTTATAATAACTGAATAATGGGGAAGAATAAATAAAATAAAAGTGCTTATTACAGAACGCTACCTCGTATTCGGCTAACCTACTTAGGTTTGCACCAAAAGCATTAATATGATGGATTTATGGGGATTATATAATGATATAGAGAATATAGAAATTAATTTTAGAAGATATTTTCTGAAAAAATGGTTTTATGGTGTGTATATGAGAGGATAGGGGGTGGCCTTTTATAAGTGAGGTGAGTGGCACACTTGTAATTTTTTGAAAAGAAAAATGTGTACCCATGTTTTTCTCATTACAAAAGTCTTAAAAATGTAGTATTATCAATAATTATAAATTATATGGTTTAAATATGTTCATAAAATACATTTTATAAAATATTTTATGTTATTTTATCCATTATCTTTTCAGTTTAAACCCAGATAAACCTATTTTCATCTTAACTAAGACAAATAATTTTTACGATTTTCACAATTTATTTTGGTAAAAAATTCAGTTAACCTTATTATATAATATAAATTATTTTGTTTCAAAATATTTAATCCATTTTTCTAAATTAATTTCATATAAGTGGAAAATTTTAATTTAAAATTAATCTCACATACGCAATGAGAAAGAGGGTTTTTAAAGAGAAAACGATCAAGAGTTTACAAAGTTTTTATATCAAGAATCATTATGAAAAATATTACAATGACATAAATTAGATTTATATATATATATATATATATTTTCTAATTTTATTCCAAAACCAATTTCAAATATAATTTAAATTTATAAATAATTTAAACTAAAAGTCAGTTTTTTAATTAAAATTCAGTATTTTTCACCATTTATCAAAAAATTAATCTTTTTAGAAAATTGTAAAAAATTAACCCTAATATAATTTTAAAACTATGACTTAAAAAATTAAATTTATTTTTTAAAATATGTTTTCTAAAATTGGAAAAAATTAAATTTAAAACAAAACTAGCAGATGCGATGAAAAATAGGGTTTTCGAGAAGTGTATTTTTTCGAGCACAAGATGATTTTATATCAATTCTATGTCTAATAAAAATAATTGTATGATTATAAATTAAAATTTATTTCTATATGATATATACCTTTCATTTAAAACATTACTCATTATACATTATTTTAATTAATTAAAATGGACAAACATTAATATCTTTAAAATAGTTTTAAGAAAAAATCCTTTTTTAAACCTGTAAATAAAAATATAATAAAATTAAATATAAAGTTGATTAAAAAATAACTAAGTGTATTAAATATTAATAAATTATACTTATGTTACTTTAAAACATAATTGGTAATTTTAATTTCTTAATTTATTAAAATGAAATGAGAGTTTTACAAAAATTAGTAAATTTCACTATTCACTGAAAATCAATATTTTCTAAAAAAGTATAAAAAATCACCATAAGTTAATTTTGATATAATTATTTCAAAAATAAAGTTAATTTTATGAAATAAATTATATGAAATATCTATAAATTTATTATAATTTTTTTTCTTAAAATTAAATAACAATTATTTCTGAAGAAAACATATTTTGGTAGAATATAATTACTTTTCAAAAAAATGAGTTGTTATTTACTAATAATATATAAATAAATATATACTGAGTATGAAATTTATATGTGTATTTCATAAAGTTTTTAATACTATTCATACTCACCTATTTAACAACTGGGTTATAATAGTTATATTTATATTATTCTTATTTCATGATTCAATGGAACACGATGTCAGGTGTCATACATGATATCAAAGAAACTTATATGTAACGTAAGATATAATCTGTTTTTTTCATATAACACAATCTATCTAAAAATTTAAAATAGTTTTATTTTTCTCATAAAATATTAGGATGTTACATTCTACCCCCTTAAAATTAATTCCACCCTCTAAATTCATCTTGGTCATCAAGGGTTTAACATTATAAAATTCTTTCATAGAAACCCACATTATTTAAATGGATACTAAAACTTCCCTTTAAAAGGGAATGTTTGAAACATAATGGTTACCTAAAGTAACTCATAACTAGGTTTCCACGTAAGAAAACATAGGTGGAAAGTGATGATTTTTATATGTAAGAAAATAATAAATAATTATATAGAGTGATAGGGATCATTGATCACAAGAATGTGGGTGATCAAAAGAATGTTAACAACCATAAAAACATAAACTAATGTGGTGTAAAAAATGTCATTGATATCATAAAAAATGATGATAATATGACAATTATTTATTTCAATATCCTTTTTCTAACAATGGAGAATTTTAATGAGATGATATACTTACCCGATTGCATTCCATTTCATAAGTAAATTCTCATCTTTTGGTTGTGATTTGATCAATTTACACACAATATTTTACTATAAGATATGAATGTACGAGACACTAATAAGACCCATAAAATAATGATAATTCTGTCCTTTAATATCATTTTATAATAAAAAAATTGTTATCACAAGTTATGTATAAATCTTAATATGGTTTTATAATTAATTAATATTTGGAACCTAATACAAAATTCAAATTAAATGATTCTATAAATGGTTAAACATATAACACTTACAAAATATAAAATCAAAAAATAGGGACACTAAATTTCTCAAAATCAATTTAACATTAATCCCCCAAATATCATAATTTGGCTCTTGATTGTCACATACCAAATATGTGAATACCTTAGTCATATATTTTCTTAAAACATGTTAATAACAAAAATTACCATAAACCTTAATTAAAACATAGGTACTTACTTATTCCTTTAATAAGACCTCAAATTTTTGAATAAATTCCATAGATCCAATAATGCTGTAGACTCCATCAATAAACCAATTTTTGACAAATCATTAATTTTTTCCAAGGTCATCAATACTTCTATATTCTCATTATTCATGTAAATCATCTATTTATCCCAATATCATTTTTAGGAATATATTAAGGGTTATATTTCCCTTAATCATAGGTTTTTTATGAATATCACTTTTCTATTAAATAAATTTTCTAGGTCACCAGCATCATTCAACATATTATTTCAAATAATCAATGAAAAAATTATACTTAAAAATCATTATATATTTCATAATTATTGAATTCAAATAGATAAATACTTCAATCATACAACTTCATTCTCAAACCATTTACTAGGCTTCATCATCTTATTCCTTAACACCTCTTTCCTTTCATATGTGATTTGTAGTATCTTAATCATCAATAGTAAAACCATTACTCATACAAAATTACTGATTCTCTTCATGAGATTTCCCCTTAGTATATCTATTTGAATAATTTCTATATATTCTAAATTTAAAACATTCAATTGTCAATGATACCTTAGGGAGATCATTATTTTCATCCACTGCATTAACTTAAATTTTCATTTTTCCTTTGTAGTTACAGAATTTGTGTCCTTATATTCCACAACCAAAATATCTTATTTTACTATGAAACATTCCTTTGAGTGATTCTTACAACATTATCAATATATAGGAAACTGAATATTCCTTTCTCTATGGTCTCTACTACCCGAACTCTCAAGAATCTCTGTCATTCACTTCTTTGATGAGTCCAAGAGTTGGTTAAGGTGCACATTGTTAATCATGTTACATGATAATTTATTTAAAATAATCACAATATCCTTCTCTCCAATCATCATAAAATTTATTTTCTCATCATAAAATTGATCTTCACACTAAATGTTAACCTAGTTCCATCTGATTTTTACCATTGAAAAAAAATCATAGTGCGATCAACACTAATCATATTGGAAAACCACATAATCATGAAAAATAACTTATAGTATGTCTAAATCATGAAAAATTATTTTTAATATATGAAACCTTAATTTTATCCTAGTTTATTCATATTAATCATCTATTTAAATCCTTTATAATGGTTCATAAAGAGTTTTTGAATTTCTAATGCATATCCCCCAAAATTTTTAAACTAGTTGTGCATCAAGGATTGTTCTCATGCACCTGGTGATGATTGATTCCAACTCAATACACACTTTTAGAAGTTATTATCTCTAGGTATCTCATTTTTAGAGCCACATCCACTTGTAGTATCTATACAAGGATGTAATTTCTTAGAAACCACTCGCTCTATCCTTTACAAAAATTCCAGAATTTTTTTTGTACTTTGACTCATCATTAGACACATCCTTAGGGATCTCACTAAATGTTTCTCATTATAGTTTCCAAAGGTTAACTAAATAATTATTCTGATACCAACTACAGTGACCTAGGATTTTTATAGATAGATATTACATCTTTTTAGATGAATATTCAATACATGACACAAACACATGCCTTAGGACCATAATAGTTTATCACCTTTGGAAACATGAAACACAATATTCTTAATTCATGAAAGGTATTAAATGTATCCCATAAAGATCTTACTTATTAGTACTATTTAAAAATATACCCCACTTAAAACCATTATTCATAACTCAAGGAAAGGAAACATAATAAAGGGTGAGATTATATGCTTAGTAAGGGTAAAATAAAGAAATATATAAACATAACATGAACATAATGATATGAGAACATGAGAATAACATTTGATAACCATATTCTACATATAAAATATTATAAACTTGAGTCATGGAAAAATATGGTATTTCATAAGACATGAATCATAATGAAATAAATGAACATGAGCCATGTGAGTACAACATTGGAAAAATACATAGAATTATGGTATTCACATAATCATAGAAAATTATTTCCATAGTAGTCAAGGCTCACTTCCAAGGCTATTATAGTGGAATGAGTTCACTTCCCAAACCATCATAGTAGTTAAGTTTCGATCCTAATACAATCATAGTGGACAAGGTCCCTTACTAAAATAGGATAACTCCCCATTTCAGTCTTATCTATCTCATGAGATAAAGGTTTACCCAATGCAGTAGTGGTATATATAGGTCCCAACCATCACATAATGAAAATCATACGTATGTGTGACACAAGATCATAAAAACATTTATAATATTATAAACTATGAAATGAAATGGGTTTCATAAAAATTTCATCATATCATAACTCATGGAAAAGATATATATTTCATAATAATTTCATCATTTCATCACAACATAAACAATGAAAAGAAGTGGGATTCATATGCATTTTATCATGGTATAACCCATGGAATAGAAACAGGTTTCCTAAAAATATTTTCATCATAATAATAAAATAATCAAATAAATTATAATAATGGTACCCTTGGATAATATTCTTATTAAAACAAAATTAACATAAAAAGATGTTATCTTATATTAAAAATGATTTTGAAAAGACAATTGGAACATTTCTTAAAGAAAATAAATTTTCTTTGAAAATCACAATTTAAAACTAAAAATTAGTAAAATATTTTGGTAACCCATTTTCTTTGAAAATAAAATTTGAAAACCGACAAGGAAACTTTAAAAAACATTTAAATCATTTCTTGATAAAAACACCCTTTTAACTTTAAAAAACACTCTTTAAAACATATAACATTTTCAAAATCATTTTATACCTTAAAATCAAATATTTATCATCTAAAAAAGTTCCCAAATAGTACAAATAAATTTATTTGAAATTTAATTTGAAAACTTGTAAAGGAATATTGAAATCATTGAGCGATCATGATTGTGAGAAATACTATCCATTCCATTCATGTTAAAAACAAAGGTTCTTTTCACATTTTCAGTAATTTTCTAATTAACATTGTTTAGAAAATGAGATGAATATTTATTTCAAGTATTCTATTTTAAAAAGTAAAAAATGGGTAAAAATCTATTTAATAATTAATTTGGAGAAATTAGAAAACATTTTTTACATTAATTTTAGAAAGCATGTTTGGAAAGAAAAACGGGTTTTCGACCAAAAAGATAAATAAAGATGAATTTTTATTAAGAAATAATTTTGAAATCTTTTGTAAATAATGAGAGAAAAATTAAGGGAATATATATATTCTCATGACATAACCATAGGATAATAAAATTCTCAAGTGTCTTTATAAATGGATTATAATATCTCATCATTGGAAACTTAATCATAAAAAATCCTTTTAAATAATGAGTCTGTGACATAAAATATTTACCACTTTGGTAACTTTGAATTGTAAACCCATGAATGAGTAATATTTTTAAATATTAATAGAATAAATAAATTCAATATATTACATGTTAAAGGGTCTGTATATAAACCTCATAAAAGAATATAGGTGCATAACATAACATATGTCTCAAGGAAAGAAAATTGAGACAAAAATCCCCTACCACTTTAGTAATATTTTGAATTGTAATACCCAATAAAGAAGAACATTAAATAGAACTTTAAATATAATTAATATAACTGTATTAATAATAAAACCTTTCCAAATTATATTATATACACCACACAAAATAAATGAGTGGTGAATTTGCATATGTCTCCCAGAAATGAAAGAGAGACTAGAAATCCCTTACCTTCTCGATTTTTTTACACACATTCCAACCTACTATACAATAAATATAAGTTTATTATACATATATTATAGAAACAATATTATATATATATATATATCATACCACATATGATTACTTATATCTTTTTTATTACCCATTTGTTAATAATTTTATGTTAAAGTTATGTTTAACGTAATAACCGCTTTTTTTTCATATATGCCTTGATTTTTTATTTTTGATCCTCTTAATTTAATCATGGTTAAATAATATCAAGAATAATAATCAATACATAATTAAAATATTTATACATAAATTATAATTTTAAGACCAATAATGAAATATGTTTTTGAGAAATTAAGTACATTAAGTTCATGGAGATGGTAGACCATACATACGCATGAGTAACATTTCCATTTTTCAACAAACAGTATGGAAAAGAGGTAGGTAATATATTATATTTATAGAATGATCATAATATAATAAATAAAATATAATTTCTTTAAATATACTTATACATATCAACCATGTGGTGTGGTGATGGAAAAAGAGGCACATCGCTTCTTGAATGCGGTTGTCCACACGTACACGAACAACGTTATATTCTTTCAGTGAGTGAAAAGGTAAGAAACAAGATTATATATTATATTTTAATAATTATAAATATTTAATTAATATTATAATTAATTCATGTATATCTCATATATTTATCCTTATTATCTCCCATGTAAATCGTTAGTGAGAACGAATCACATCGCTTCGCATGGTGGTAGTCCACCGTACACATGAGGGACATTACCATATCCCCTAATAAATGGAAATTGAAAATGTATATTTGATATAATGAATCCAAATATATAATTATATTATAAATATTATATATATATACTTTATATCCATCATCATTTCCAACTCTGAGTGGTGGTAATGAAAAAATGAATGACACCAGTTCGCGAGGTGGTAGTCCGTCGTACACATAAACGATGATTTCGTAACCAATTTAATGGAAGTGTAGATGATTTTAGGAAATTTAATTAACATAACAAAATCTATGTAAATTTAATACACTTATGTTATTATAATATCATGTTTTAATAATAATTTAAGGTGGTGGATCAAGAAAAAAAAATAAAATCACTCGATAAAGAACACTACCTCTTCTTCAAACAACCTCATTAGGTTTCCACTAAAATCATTCATAGGTTGTATTTATGAAAAAACTAAGGATTATAGGATGATAGGATGGAATTTTTAATGTTATTTTTGTAGGTATTGGATGAAACAAAAGGGTTTTAGGGTGTAAAGAAGAGAGGTTAGGGGGTGGTCTTCTATAAGTGAGGTGAGTGGCACACTTATAATTTTTTGAAAAGAAAATTATGTAACCATGTTTTTATTATGAAAAAGGCTCTAAAATTAATTATTATTAATACTTATACATTATAGGATCTAAAAATGGAAGCATAATATATTATTTATCACTTTTTAGGTCATTTTAACTATTATACTTTTAGTTTAACCCCATAGTAAACCCATTTTTACCTTAACCATGATAATTAATTTTTAATATTTTCACAATTTATTTTGGTCAAAAGTTAAGATAAACTTATTAGATAATATAAATTATTATGATTAAAAATATGAAATCCATTTTTCCAAATTAAATTCATAGAATTGTAAAAAAATAATTTTAAATTAATTCCACAAAAGAGATGAGAAAACAAGTTTTCAAAGAGAAAATGTTCAAAAGTTTTAAAATAATTCATATAAAAAAACAATATCAAAAATGATTAAAATGAAATAAATTATATTAATATATATATAAAAATAATTGATGTAATTTTACTTTAAAATATATTTTAAATATAATTTAACTTTATAAATAATTTAAAAGAAAAGGCAGTTTCAATTAAAATTTAGTATTTTCACTATTCAACAAAAAAAAAATCTTTTCAGAAAATTATCAAAAATTAACACTAATATAATTTTGAAATTATGATTTAAAAAATAATTTTTATTTTTTACAATTAAAATTTCTAAAATTTTCAAAAAAAAAATTTAAAACAAAACCCACAAACATGATGAAAAAGCTATTTTTGGAGAAGTGTATTTTTTCAAGCACAATATGATTTTATATTAAATCTATGTATAATAATAATTATTATTTGAATATAAATTAAAATTTATTATATATGATATATAATTTTCATTCCAAACATTACTCATTAGGTATTATTTTAATTAATTAAAATGGAGAAACATTATGCTCTTTAAAACATTTTTCATAAAAATCTATTTTTTTAAACCAAAAAAATAAACTTATTATAACGACTCAAGTTTTCCATGTTTTATTTTGGATATTTTATAGATTAATCTTTAGAACAGGCATTGAGACGATATGTGACTCTGAGGCCTAGTGTGCCTGAAATAAATGTTTGAAATATATTGAATATATTAAATAGCAAACCCGTATATTTTTCATAAAAATGTAGAACAACATCTAAACAGAGGCCCAAATTTGAAATCCAAGAGCACTGTTGAGTTCATAATATGGATTTTACCTTAGGTGTAACACAACCATCATCGGCATGGGATATTTGTGAAAAAATCAACCTGGGCATAAAAAATGAATAAAATAAATAAAATAAATTATTTTATTAATCCTTTGATGCAATGACTGAATTTCATCTATAAGTAAACTATTGTGAAGGAATTATAGGGTTAGACACATAACCATGAAGCTATTGGAGAACTATTGGAGAGAGTGTTGGAGGATCTCTCTTATATGAACGACATACAGATCATAATTCGAAGATCGGTGTAGAACAAAATCAGGGGATCTCACCAATGATGAAGACGTAAATTTATTCTTCATCATAGATCGGTCTTAACTGAAGTAGTTTGTTTTTTATTTTGATTAATTTCCATTTTATGATTCCTATGATAAACAAAAATCAATCAACCAACAAATTTATTCACGGATAGTGCGTATTATAGCTACAAGATAGTTTTATCTAGGAATTGGGAGATTTAATTATGATTAATTGTTTATCTCTTCATTAGAAATTATAATAGAAATAAATAAAGGCCAACATGAACATTAGACATGGTTCATTTTTTATTTTCTTCCCCATTTCTTCATTCATCAAAGACAATACTTTGGCCCACGGTTCAACGAATACCGAGGGATGAAATTTTACACATCTATTTATTGGTACAATGATTCGATATCATATGACTAGGCTTGGTACAATGTGAAGATTGTGAAATAATGGAAGTGGTAACAGATCAGATGTTTTTGAATACCCATTTTTCTATTTTTCAGTTTGTGATGGCAGATAATGGTTACATATGATTTTGAGTGATTTTGGTGGCCATAACCTAGTGATTGATGGAGGAAAGGTTTGGCCAGAGTATATCCATGATTTATGGTGATATTGAGGCTAGAATCTAAGGAGACATTGGTGAGAGTGTATATGGGAGGAATAACATGGTTTCAAGAAAATTCAAATTAACATGGTGTGTACTTAGAAGCTACAAAACATGTAGGTCCCTCATAATGGTGTATAGGGTTTCAGGATGAAGTTAAGGATCATATAGCATGTGAACACTATCACCCAACATGTGACCCATTTTTAGTGGATCAGTATGCACCTCAGAGGGTACAAAAACACAACTTAGAGTACACATGCATTGGAATGCCGTGTACTCCCACACGAACATGACCGTTGTACATGGCCATAGCTGTGTACTTGGGCATGTGAATAAGTACACGGTGATTGGAACACCATGTAATTTTACATAGACATGGGAACATGTCGTTTACATGAGCAGAACCCAATTCCAAAGGGATATGCTATGTACTCATAGTAAACATAGTGTACTTCTTCAAAGTTGACTTGGATACCTTGTTCTCTTCATCTTGTACAAGTTTTATTAATATGCATTCCTTATATCCATTTCTTAAGGGTTAGTATGGAATCGAATCTTACAAATAGGCTAATGATCCCTTCAACGCGACTTCTTAGATAGAGTTTTTGGAATCCTTTCATGAGGACTGAAGTGAGATCCTCTATCATCTTCTTTCCCTAGAAGGAGTTCTTGGTATTGTCATTACCAACACTATGCGAGTGCTGATCCTCTACTTAGAATATTATTCCAGATTAAGTTTTTGGTAAAACCTATAATCTTGGTTGAGATCCTCATTTGCGTATCGTATCTCTTTAGGCTTCCATCATATAATTCCTATGATGAGACCCGACAAGAATGACCTCTCAAACAGATGCCATTAGTGTTATCTAATACATGGAGTGCATTATCTAAAATTAGTTCTATGTAGAACCTTTGAGTAGGAATCCTAGGTTATAATTATAATTGTGACTTTACCTTGAGATTGTGTACCTTTTTAAAGAATATATAAATATTATTATTATATGCACTATATAAATATATCTGTATAGAGCTTAATGTTATTCTTTTTTATATGATTTGTCATTTTAGGGTGTCCTAGTAGATATTTTTATACTCACCCCTACATGGGATTTTCTTACAGATCTCATGTCTTGTGAAAAAAATCTACCTTTTGGTATAGTCTTAGAGGGACTAGGACCAGGTAGTGCTTAGTGAGCCGGACGGACTGGGGTGTGTTCTTATGGTGATCTAGAGAGTGGTCCCCATCCTTACTTTCAGGTTGGACTTGTTTTCAGACTCTTTTTAGTGGGATTGTATTTAGCCATGTTTAGTTTCCATTACTTGTTATCGTACTCTGGTTTTAGGATTAGATGTATGCATGCATGGTTTCTTTCAGTTGTTTTACATTTCAGTATTTTAGTGGCTTTGATGTGTGTGTGTGTGTGTGTGTAGTTATTTTAGGATAAAGCCTCCCATGTAAGTGATATTCCTAATCAATGCTTGTCTCCATCCCCCGACCTACTAGTGGTAGGCATGAGGAGTTTTGAAACATTCCCCATTGGGATGAGTCAGGACATAGTGACATCAAAGGATTCAATTCTACCTTAGAGACAGAGTCTGTGAGATTGGTTTGGGGAAATAATGTTCAGTGCTTCAAGTTCATATTTGTATCCAGGGAATCCATTGTTGGTGCAGAAGCTGATATATCCATACACCAGGATTCTAACAACATACTTTTCGAATTTATACATGAGATCAATATTTAGAGGGAAACAAATGGTATATGCATCATACAGGAATGAGTTGTGGTTTCCATGTCCTTATTGAGTTAGATATCTAGATATAATCATTGACCATGGTACATCTTGTTTATTTTAGGATTCCTCAATGATGTATGATAACTAGAATTTAGAATCAGAACCATGAGGATGATCCCCTCAGTGATGAGACATCGATACAGGGACCGATTCAAGAGGATTCACCTCTAGGTGGTTCACCAAATATACCAAAACCTGTAGAGCACTTGTAACATCCCAAAGTTTTCTAAAAATAAATTGAAAATGCTTGAAATTTTTTTAAGGTATATATTTATAAGTATCCTTGAAACATAATTTTATTTCTTCTATGTTTTGAATTTCAAGAAACTGTCATCTACAATTGTGTTCAGTATGTTATTTAGAGTCTGATGAAAAAAACTTGTTTTTTTGGTGAATAGTAACATACCCTTATGAATAGTAATATGACCTCATGAATAGTGAATAATAATAATATTTTATTTTCCCAAGGAAATAGGATAATGGGATCTTAATTAATTTTCCAATGTCACATAAAACTAATTGCACTTCAATATTGTTATTTTTCGAATTAACTGCGACCTTATTTAAAAATTAAATTAATAATATTTAGAAAATTATTTTTGAAAAATGGAGTTAATTTTTGAATTATACACGTCGAAAAGTGGTTGGGGTAAATTTTTGGTATTTTTCTAAAACTCTTGAATTTTCGGTGAATAGTGAAATACGATAAAATACCGTATAATCAATTTATCAGTAAAAATGCACTATTTATGACATCATAAGTGATGCAAGGCCACTTGCTTCTAACTCACATGATATTATCACTATTTAGGGCCACTTTATTTGATATTATTCATAGTCTTGATAAAAATATTATAATAATGATTAAAATAATCTAAAATACCTCCCCTCCTCCACTATAAATACCACCCTCACTCCCCTCTTCCTCCCAAACCTCTAAAGCATTGAGCATTGTCTAATTTCTGCCAAATTACTTCCCCAATCTTCTTCCCCACGTCCTAGAGCTTCTGGTCTCACCAAAAGACCAAAATCAAAGCCCTTAAGAAGGATCTCAAGGAGAAGAGATCAAGAGGTAAACAACCTCTTTTATTTTCTTTCTTTTCTTTCATTTTTTGTTATTCTCTTCCATTCCCTTTGTCTTGTGTTGGGATATTTCATTAAATATTCCCCCTTAATGTAAATATCTTTTATGAATGATGATATATTCCATTCCTCTCATCAATCTTATTTTTATGAAATTTTAAGAGACGCCGTTAGGCTGCCGAATTTTCGTGAGAAATTTCTCAAGATTTTCTTTTATTTCATGATTTATTTTTCTTCTTTCCTCACTCCCTCTTATCCAAGAGGAATGAAATCTCCAGAATCATGTATATTCATTATGTTCTCATGATTATGTAAAATTCCTCCTCAGTATTCTTATCCTCTTCCACTTATTTAAAGAATCCAAAAAACATTGTCCGTTTGTGTCGAATTACCGACATCGTGGACGATGTATTTTCAATTTCCATTAATTCTATCAAGTATGGTCATAAAACCATTTATATGGTTGAACCATGTTATAGTATATGTTTTATGACCCATATATGGTTCTGTAATTCTTTTGTACTCATGGTTCTAATTTAAAAGACAAAATGACGTTGTTATTATCAAAGAACCACTAAAATGATCTACACGAACATCATTAATGTTTTAACTTATAAGTCATTATCATATAAAGAATAAAAGTGATAAATGGTATAAATTATGGTACTGGAAATATTTAAATACTACTGTATTCCAATTAGGGAGTTTCACTTCTAATCAACAAGAACGATTCATCATGAACCTATCGTGGAAATCACAAAAGAACTCACCCAAAATAATGCAAGGAACAAAATACTAACAATTAAGGGGTAAAATGAGGTTATTAAATGACCATATAAGATGTTATAAACATGAACATGTTTCTGTAAAATACTAATAACACTCTTTTAACCATTATACAAGAGGTTTTAACAAGTTTTAATTAAGACAAGCTTAAGGTAAGGGAATTCTTAACCCGATTTCCATTCTTTGGGTTAACCTTCTTCTTTATTATTTATGTGCTATTTAAGTTGTTTGTGTGATGGGTTATGTTTAAATTATGTTTTATTATGTGTATTTACAGAGTATATACATATTCCATCCACTCAATTAAGTCTCACTTCAAGTATATGATGTTTATAAGGGACTTTTCTACTAAACTCTTCTTTAAAAATTCAGTTTTACAAGATTCAAAAGCAATGTTTTTATGCTATTATTTATGTTGTATGATTATGTTTTGGTTATTGTGAATTGCTTATGATGAAGTTTGGAACATATATTTACCTCCAATTCATTGGGTATGAGTAAGTTGGAGGTCATCTGTATGGTTACTCCATGTGTAACTGCGATGGTTACACAAAGTATGGTAGCCGTGAGGGTTACAAATTTTAAGGTATCCAAGATGGTTACAAGATTATGTAAGTAATGCCCCAAGATACCTATATGATTATATTTATGTTTGTTTGGATCTTGTGTAAATATCAAGTTACACAAAGTAAGTATTTATGGGTGTAAATGATGTCTTTTGAAAATGTTTTCATACGTTTTGAGTATTCATAGACTAAAGTGATTTTTACTTCTTTTTGATACCTTACTGAGCTTTTGTGCTCATCCCAAGTTTTTAAATGATTTTTCACAGGTTAATGGA
This sequence comes from Viscum album, assembly GCA_963277665.1. Lineage (NCBI taxonomy): Eukaryota > Viridiplantae > Streptophyta > Magnoliopsida > Santalales > Viscaceae > Viscum > Viscum album. The sequence goes on from OY728167.1 coordinate 982,334,129, forward strand.
TGAGTAATAAAATGAAGGAAGACATTTTAAATGTTGAATAATTGTCAAGGAGTCTTGTTTTAAGTTTTAATGTTTTATATTCTGAGAAAAAATGGAAACTGATTTTATTGTATCCACTATGTAACAATGTGTAATGTTATGAATGTTTTGTAGTAATTCTCTAAAGCTCCAAACTTGCAAAGATCCTCAATGTAAAAGGAAGTGTTTTATTGAATAAATTCAAGATTATGTATGTAATAAGTGCGGGTCGTTATAATTGGTATCAGAGGATAGTTTAGATAACTTTAGGGGTTTGGGTGATGCTAATAGAATACCATAAATGATTTTCACTCTATGTTTAATTTGTTATAGCATTTAAAGATTACCATGTTTCTTCATCTATGAAATGTTTGTTTAGAATGGTTGTCCACAGAAGGAACTTGGATGTTGAAGAGGAGAGGCACCGACAGAATGACATCCTTCGTGATCTACAGCCCGGAATGGTAGGGATTGGAACCGAGCAGTTTGTGATAGTAATGGCTCAGCTAACACAAGCAATAAATGGTGGTGGCATCCATACAAGAGAACAAACAGAGGTACCCCAAAGGAACATGACAGTGGTGGAACATTTTATGAGACAACAACCTCCTGCATTCAATGGATCTTCTGACCCAGTGGCAACAGAAGAATGGATTAAAGACCTTGAAAATATATTTGATGTTATGGGATGTTCGGACAATCAAAAGGTAAGTCTTTACATTTATCGTTTTGAAGGGGAAGATGATAATTGGTGGTCAATGGTAAGGAATATCAGGGGTACAGAGGATTTTTATGCCTTAGTGTGGGATAAATTTAAAAGTCTTTTTCTTGATAAATGTTTTCCTAAGGTGGTGCGACTTAGAATGGAGAAGCAATTCCTTGAATTGAAACAAAAGGAGGAAGATTTAATGGTTATGTATGAGGAGTACTTCACCCGACTGGAGAGGTATGCTCCAAATCTTATTCTGGACCTCGATAGCAAAATCAATCGCTTTTACTCAGGATTGAAGCCAAGGTATCGAAGGGCGTTGGCCTCCCGTGAATTCAAAAGTTATGAGAAACTTTTCCAATGTGATGAGAGGGTAGAGATGGAGTTTGGTGATGATCACATGCATTTTGTAAACAAAGAGAAGAAGAGGTCCAGTTGGAAAGAAATGGGTAAGAATCAACCAAAGAAATCTGATGGTAAGAAAATCCAGTTTCCAGTTTATGAAAAGTGTGGCAAGAAGCACCCTGGGGAATGTCTTATCAAAACTGGTAAGTGTTTTAAATGTGGTAAGTTTGGACATATGGCCCGAGATTTCAATGAAAATGATCCAAAGACTAATCCTGATAAGGAAACTGTAAAGTGTTTTAAATGTGGTGAGATGGGTCACTAGGCAAATGCCTGTCCAAAGAGGGATCCGAATGATGCAAAGAATCCAGACTACAAGTAGAAAGGTGTAGTGAGATGCTTTGCGACTACGTCAGCAGGTGTTGGGCCATCCAATGAAGTTGTATCAGGTACTTTTTTTATTCACTCAGATTTTGCTAAAGTTTTTTTTGATACGAGGTCTACACATTCCTTCATCTCTGAGAAATTTTCTAGTAAATTTGAAATATCACCTCAACAAATGAGACCTGAACTTGTTGTTAAAACACCAGGGGGAAATGTTATAGCAAAGAAGAATTATAAGAATATTTCTATTGTGGTATGTGGAAGGAATTTACCTGCAAACATTGTTGTTTTACCCTTAGTCGAGTTTGATGTTATTCTGGGGATGGATTGACTTTATGATTATCATGCTAAGATTGACTGTAGAGCTAAAGATATTGTTTTTCAGAAAGAGTTTCAGTTTGTATACAACAATGAACCCATACAATTGATAACATATCAGAAAGCTGAGAAACTACTAAAAGATGGAAATGAAAGTTATCTTATTCATATTGTTGAAAACAAGGGAACTATTCAAATTAATGATGTGCCAGTGGTAAATGAATACCTTGATGTTTTTCCTGAGGAGTTACCCAGTGTCATACCTGAACGAGAAGTCGAATTCACAATTGACTTAGTTCCTGATGGTAATCCAATTTCAAAAACCCCATATCGTGTGGCTCCAATAGAACTTCTTGAATTGAAAAATCAGTTGCAGGATTTGCTTGTCAAAGGCTTCATTCGTCCCAGCACTTCACCATGGGGAGCCCCTGTTTTGTTTTTTAAAAAGAAAGATGGTTCCATGAGACTTTGCATTGATTATAGAGCTTTGAATTACATCACTGTTAAAAACAAGCGTCCTTTGCCTCATATTGATGACTTGTTTGATCAGCTCCAGGGAGCTCAGTACTTTTCCAGGATTGACTTGAGATCCGGATACCATCAGCTTAAGGTGACGGAGGATGACATCCCAAAAACAGCCTTTCATACTAGATATGGGAATTATGAATTTGTTGTTATTCCATTTGGGTTAACTAATGCACCTGCTGTATTTATGAATCCTATGAATAGAGTATTTCATGAGTTCTTGGATAAGTTTGTGGTTGTATTTATTGATGACATTCTGTTTTTTTCTAAAAATAAAGAGGAGCATGAAAAACATCTAAGGGTTGTTTTAAAAACTTTAAAAGAAAATAAACTATATAGAAAATTCAGCAAGTGTTATTTTTTGGTTGCAACAGATTTCTTTTCTTGGGCACATTGTAAATAAGGATGGAATAATATTTGATCCTGCCAAAACTAAAGTAGTTGATGATTGGCCAGGACCCACAAATGTTACAGAGATTCGAAGTTTTCTCGGCTTATAAAGTTATTACCGACGGTTTGTTAAGAACATTTCACGGTTATCTAGCCCGATAACTAAGTTAACTCGGAAAGGGGTTAAATTTGTTTGGACAGGGGAATGTGATGTTTGTTTTCAGAAACTAAAGAAGAAATTGGTGAATGCTCCAGTTTTGGCCTTACCTTCCTGGAATGGTGAGTTTGTCATCTACAGTGATGCTTCTTTTAAGGGACATGGTTGTGTTTTGATGCAGAATGATCAGGTAATTGCCTATGCTTCGAGACAACTTAAACCTCATGAGCTAAATTATCCCACACATGATTTGGAACTGGCAGCTGTGATTTTTGCTTTGAAAATTTGGAGGCATCATCTATACGGAACCAAATTCCAAATATATACTGACCATAAAAGTCTAAAGTATATATTCACTCAGAAGGAATTAAACATGAGGCAGAGAAGATGGCTAGAACTGATAAAGGATTATGACTGCACGATCAATTACCATCCTGGAAAAGAAAACAAAGTAGTGGATTCCTTAAGTCGGAAACATCATGCATCATTAACCATGCTACGTTTGGAACATGATCCCTTGATTAATTATTTGATGAATTTTGGATTTGAAGTTGTTGGTGCAGGGAATACCTCTATTTTGTTTCGGGTTTTAGTGCAGTCTTCGTTGTAAGACAGAATTATGAAAGTTCAGAGGGATGACTGTGAGCTACAGAAAAAGGTAGTTAAAATGGGTAAATTGACAGAATTTAATCTTGATAAAGATTGTGTTTAAGATTTGGAAAAAGGTTGTGTGTGCCTTGTGATTCCCATTTTAAGAAAGAATTATTGTGTGAAGCTCATAATTCTCCATTTTCTGTTCATCCTGGAAGTACTACGATGTACATAGACCTTCGAGAGTATTATTGGTGGAATGGGATGAAAGGAGATATTGCTGGTTTTACAATGAAATGTTTGACATGTCAGCAGGTTAAAGTAGAGCGGAAGTTATGGAAGGGGATGCTTTAGCCTTTTCTAGTGCCAGAGTGGAAATGGGAGAATATATCCATGGATTTTGTGGTGGGACTACCAAAGACATCTCGAGGTAACAATGCGATTTGGGTTATTGTTGATCGGCTAACAAAGTCTGCGCATTTTCTTTCTATTCGAGATACAATGACATTGCATCAACTTTCTCGATTATACCTCAAGGAGATTGTCAGGTTACATGGAGTTCCTATTTCCATTGTGTCTGACTGAGATCCCAGGTTCACTTCTAAATTTTGGAAGGGACGTCAGAATTCATTGGGCACAGAGTTGAATTTCAGTACAACTTTTCATCGTCAATAAGATGGGCAGTTAGAACGAACGATTCAAACTTTGGAGGATATGCTTCGAGATTGTTCAATGGACTATCAGGGAATTTGGGATCAACATATTTAATTAGTTGAGTTTTCTTATAATAACAGTTTCTATTCCAGTATTCATATGGCACCTTATGAGACCTTGTATGGAAAGCGGTTTCGGACTCCGGCATTTTGGGATGAAGTCAGTGAAAGAAAGTTGATGGGGAAATAATTAGTAGAAGAAGTGGCTGAGAAAGTGAGGATGATCCAGCAACACATGAGGACAGCTCAGAGCAGGCAGAAAAGTTATGCAGATAACAGAAGGAAAGACTTCTCTTTTGAGGTAGGTGACCATGTTTTCCTTAAAATCTGTCCTTAGAAAAGTGTGATGCGTTTCGGTAAGAAAGGGAAACTAAGTCCATGGTTCATCGGTCCTTTTGAAATCTTGGATAAAGTTGGAACAGTTGCATACCGCGTAGCTTTGCCTCTGATCTTGTTTCAGGTACATAATGTTTTTCATGTTTCGATTTTGAGAAAGTATGTTCCAGATTCATCACATGTCTTGAGGCCGGAAGCAGTTCAGCTAGTAGAGAACCTTTCTTATGAAGAAAAACCGGTTCAGATTTTTGATCGAAGAGAACAGGTATTGTGGAATAAGGTAATCCACAAGGTAAAGGTTTTGTGGAGAAACCACATGGTTGAAGAAGCAACATGGGAGTCTGAAAATTCTATGAGGGAAAAATACCCTCAGTTGTTTAATAAGTAAATAAAATTGCAAGGATGCAATTTCAAGAAGGTGGGGATAATGTAACATCCCAAGGTTTTCTAAAAATAAATTGAAAATGATTGAAATTTTGTTTAAGGTATATATTTATAAGTATCCTTGAAACATAATTTTATTTCTTCTATGTTTTGAATTTCAAGAAACTGTCATCTACAATTGTGTTCAGTATGTTATTTAGATTCTGATGAAACAAACTTGTTTTTTTTGGTGAATAGTAACATACCCTTATGAATAGTAATATGAATAGTAATATGACCTCATGAATAGTGAATAATAATATTATATTATTTCCAAAGGAAATAGGATAATGGGATCTTAATTAATTTTCCAATGTCACATAAAACTAATTGCACTTCAATATTGTTATTTTTCGAATTAACTATGACCTTATTTAAAAATTAAATTAATAATATTGAGAAAATTATTTTTGAAAAATGGTGTTCATGTTTGAATTCTACACGTTGAAAAATGGTTGGGGTAAATTTTTGGTATTTTTCTGAAACTCTTGAATTTTCAGTGAATAGTGAAATACGATAAAATACTGTATAATCAATTTATCAGTAAAAATGCACTATTTATGACATCATAAGTGATGAAATTCCACTTTCTTCTAACTCACATGATATTATCACTATTCAGGGTCACTTTATTTGAGATTATTCATAGTCTTGATAAAAATATTATAATAATGATTAAACTAATCTAAAATACCTCCCCTCCTCCACTATAAATACCACCCCACTCCCCTCTTCCTCCCACACCTCTCAAGCCTTGATAATTGTCTAATTTATGCCAAAGTCCCTCCCTAATCTTCTTCCCCACGTCCTAGAGCTTCTGGTCTCACCAAAAGACCAAAATCAAAGCCCTTAAGAAGGATCTCAAGGAGAAGAGATCAAGAGGTAAACAACCTCTTTTATTTTCTTTCTTTTCTTTCATTTTTTGTTATTCTCTTCCATTCCCTTTGTCTTGTGTTGGGATATTTCATTAAATATTCCCCACTTACTTTCCATATCTTGAATGAATGATGATATATTCCATTCCCCTCATCAATCTTTTTTTATGAAATTTTAAGAGATGCCGTTAGGCTGCCGAATTTTCGTGAGAAATTTCTCAAGATTTTCTTTTATTTCATGATTCATTTTTCTTCTTTCCTCACTCCCTCTTATACAAGAGGAATGAAATCTCTAGAATCAGGTATATTCATTATGTTCTCATGATTATGTAAAATTACTCATCAGTATTCTTCTCCTCTTCCACTTATTTAAAGAATCAAAAAAACATTGTCCGTTTGTGTCGAATTACCGACATCGTGGACGATGTATTTTCAATTTCCATTAATTATTTCAAGCATGGTCATAAAACCATTTATATGGTTGAACCATGTTATAGTATATGTTTTATGACCCATATATTTTTCTGTAATTCTTTTGTACTCATGGTTCTAATTTAAAAGACAAAATGACGTTGTTATTATCAAAGAACCACTAAAATGATCTAAACGAACATCATTAATGTTTTAACTTATAAGTTATTATCATATAAAGAATAAAAGTGATAAATGGTATAAATTATGGTACTGGAAATATGTAAATACTTCTCCATTCCAATTTGTGAGTTTCACTTCTAATCAACAAGAACGATTCATCATGAACCGATCGTGGAAATCACAAAAGAACTCACCCAAAATAATGCAAGGAACAAAATACTAACAATTAAGGGGTGAAATGAGGTTATGAAATGACCATATAAGATGTAATAAACATGAAAATGTTTCTGTAAAATACTAATAACACTATTTTAACCATTATACAAGTGGTTTTCACAAGTTTGATTTAAGACAAGCTTAAGGTAAGGGAATTCTTAACCCGATTTCCATTCTTTGGTTTAACCTTCTTCTTTATTATTTATGTGATATTTAAATTGTTTGTGTGATGGGTTCTGTTTACATTATGTTTCATTATGTGTATTTACAGAGTATATACATATTCCATCCACTCTATTAAGTCTCACTTCAAGTATATGATGTTTATAAGGGACTTTTCTTCTAAAATCCTCTTTAAAAATTCTGTTTTACAATATTCAAAAGCAATGTTTTTATGATATTATTTATGTTGTATGATTATTTTTTGGTTATTGTTAATTGTGTATGATGAAGGGTGGGACCTATATTTACCTCCAATGCATTGGGTATGAGTAAGTTGGAGGTCGTCCGTATGGTTACTCCACGTGTAACTGCGATGGTTACACAAAGTATGGTAGCCGTGAGGGTTACAAATTTTAAGGTAGCCAAGATGGTTACAAGATTATGTATGTAATTCCCAAAGATACCTATATTATTATATTTATGTTTGTGTGGATATTGTGTAAATCTCAAGTTACACAAAGTAAGTATTTATGGGTGGAAAGCATGTCTTTTGAAAATGTTTTCATACGTTATGAGTATTCATGGACTAAAGTGATTTTTACTTCTTTTTCATACCTTACTGAGATTTTGTGCTCATCCCAAGTTTTTAAATGAATTTTCACAGGTTAATGGATGAGTAATACAAGGAAGGAAGACATTTTAAATGTTGAATAATTGTCAAGGAGTCTTGTTTTAAGTTTTAATGTTTTATATTCTGAGAAAAATGGAAACTGATTTTATGGTATCCACTATGTAACAATGTGTAATGTTATGAATGTTTTGTATTAATTCTCTAAAGATCTAAACTTGAAAAGATTCTCAATGTAAAAGAAAGTTTTTTCTTGAATAAATTCAATATTATGTATGTAATAAGTGCGGGTTGTTATAGTTGGTATCAGAGGATGGTTTAGATAACTTTAGGGGTTAGGGTGATGCTAATAGAATACCATAAATGATTTTCACTCTATGTTTAATTTTTTATAGCATTTAAAGATTACCATGTTGATTAATCTAAGAAATGTTTGTTTATAATGGTTGTCCACAGAAGGAACATGGATGATGAAGAGGAGAGGCACCGACAGAATGACATCCTTCCTGATCTACAGCCCAGAATGGTAGGGATTGGAACCGAGCAGTTTGTGACAGTAATGGCTCAGCTAACGCAGGCAATAAATGGTGGTCGCATCCATGCAAGAGAACAAACAGAGGTACCCCAACGGAACATGACAGTGGTGGAACATTTTATGAGACAACAACCTCCTGCATTCAATGGATCTTCTGACCCAGTGGCAGCAGAAGGATGGATTAGAGCCCTTGAAAAGATATTTGATGTTATGGGATGTTCGGGCAATCAAAAGGTAAGTCTTTCCATTTATTGTTTTTAAGGGGAAGATGATCAGTGGTGGTCAATGGTAAGGAATATCAGGGGTAGATAGGATTTTGATGCCTTAGTGTGGGATGAATTTAAAAGTCTTTTTCTTGAAAAATGTTTTCCTAAGGTGGTGCGACTTAGAATGGAGAAGAAATTCCTTGAATTGAAACAAAAGGAGGAAGATTTAATGGTTATATATGAGGAGAACTTCACCCGACTGGCGAGGTATGCTCTAAATCTTATTCTGGATCTCGATAGCAAAATCAACCGCTTTTACTTAGGATTGAAGCCAAGGTATCGAAGGGCGTTGGTGTCCCATGAATTCAAAAGTTATGAGAAACTTTTCCGATGTGCTGAGAGGGTAGAGATGAAGTTTGGTGACGATCACATGCATTTTGTAAACAAAGAGAAGAAGAGGTCCAGTTGGCAAGCAATGGGTAAGAATCAACCAAAGAAATCTGATGGTAAGAAAATCCAGTTTCCAGTTTGTGAAAAGTGTGGCAAGAAGCACCCTGGGTAATGACTTATCAAAACTGGGAAGTGTTTTAAATGTGGTAAGTTTGGACATATGGACCGAGATTTCAATGAAAATGATCCAAAGAATAATCCTGATAAGCAAACTGTAAAGTGTTTTAAATGTGGTGAGATGGGTCACTATGCAAATGCCTGTCCAAAGAGGGATCCGAATGATGCAAAGAATCCAAACTACAAGCAGAAAGGTGTAGTGAGATCCTTTGCGACTACGTCAGTAGGTGTTGGGCCATCCAATGAAGTTGTATCAGGTACTTTGTTTATTCACTCAGATTTTGCTAAAGTTTATTTTGATACGGGGTCTACACATTCCTTCATCTCTGAGAAATTTTCTAGTAAATTGGAAATATCACCTCAACAAATGAGACCCGAACTTGTTGTTAAAACACCGGGGGGAAATGTTATAGAAAAGAAGAATTATAAGAATATTTCTATTGTGGTATGTGGAAAGACTTTACCTGAAAACCTTGTTGTTTTACCCTTAGTCGAGTTTGATGTTATTCTGGGGATAGACTAGCTTTCTGATTATCATGATAAGATTGACTGTAGAGCTAAAGAAGTTGTTTTTCAGAAAGAGTTTTAGTTTGTATTCAAGAATGAACCCATAAAATTGATAACATATCAGAAAGCTGAGAAACTACTGAAAGATGGAAATGAAAGTTATCTTACTCACATTGTTGAAAACAAGGGAACTATTCAAATTAATGACGCGCCAGTGGTAAATGAATACCTTGATGTTTTTCCTGAGGAGTTACCCAGTGTCATACCTAAACGAGAAGTCGAATTCACAATTGACTTAGTTCCTGATGCTAATCCAATTTCAAAACCCCCATATCATGTGGCTCTAATAGAAAATCTTGAATTGAAAAATTAGTTGCAGGATTTTCTTGTCAAAGGTTTCATTCGTCCCAGCACTTCACCATGGGAAGCCCCTGTTTTTTTTGTTAAAAAGAAATATGGTTCCATGAGAATTTTCATTGATTATAGAGCTTTGAATTACATCACTGTTAAAAACAAGCATCCTTTGCCTCATATTTATGACTTGTTTTATCAGCTCCAGGGAGCTCAGTACTTTTCCAGGATTGACTTGAGATCCGGATACCATCCGCTGAAGGTAAAGGAGGATGACATCCCAAAAACAGCCTTTCATACTAGATATGGGAATTATGAATTTGTTGTTATGCCATTTGGGTTAACTAATGCACCTGATGTATTCATGAATCTTATGAATAGAGTATTTCATGAGTTATTGGATAAGTTTGTGGTTGTATTTATTGATGACATTCTGTTTTTTTTCTAAAAATAAAGAGGATCATGAAAACCATCTAAGGGTTGTTTTAAAAACCTTAAAAGAAAATAAACTATATGGAAAATTCAGAAAGTGTGTTTTTTTGGTTGAAAAAGATTTCTTTTCTTGGGCACATTGTAAATAAGGATGGAATAACAGTTGATCCTGCCAAAACAAAAGTAGTTGATGAATGGCCAGGACCCACAAATGTTACAGAGATTCGATGTTTTCTGGGCTTATAAAGTTTTTACCGACAGTTTGTTAAGAATATTGCACAGTTATCTAGCCTGATAACTAAGTTAACACAGAAAGAGGTTAAATTTGTTTGGACAGGGGAATGTGATGTTTGTTTTCAGGAACTAAAGAAGAAATTAGTGAATGCTCCAGTTTTTTGCCTTACCTTCCCGGAATGGTGAGTTTGTCATCTACAGTGATGCTTCTTTGAAGGGACTTGGTTGTGTTTTGATGCATAATGATCAGGTAATTGCCTATGCTTTGAGAAAACTTAAACCTCATGAGCTAAATTATCCCACACATGATTTGGAACTGGCAGCTGTGATTTTTGCTTTGAAAATTTGGAGGCATCATCTATACGGAACCAAATGCCAAATATATACTGACCATAAAAGTCGAAAGTATATATTCACTCAAAAGGAATTAAACATGAGGCAGAGAAGATGGCTAGAACTGATAAAGGATTATGACTGCACGATCAATTACCATCCTGGAAAAGAAAACATAGTAGCGGATGCCTTAAGTCGGAAACATCATGCATCATTAACCATGCTACGTTTGGAACATGATCCCTTGATTAATTATTTGATGAATTTTGGAATGGAAGTTATTGGTGCATGGAATACCTCTCTTTTGTTTTAGGTTTTAGTGCAGTCTTCGTTGTCAGACAGAATTATGAAAGCACAGAGGGATGACCATGAGCTACAGAAAAAGGTAGAATTGGTTAAAATGGGTAAATTGACAGAATTTAATCTTGATAAATATTGTGTTTTAAGATTTGGAAAAAGGTTGTGTGTGACTTGTGATTCCCAGTTGAAGAAAGAATTGTTGTGTGAAGCTCATAGTTCTCCATTTTCTGTTCATCCTGGAAGTACTACGATGTACAGAGACCTTCGAGAGTATTATTGGTGGAATGGGATGAAAGGAGATATTGCTGATTTTACAATGAAATGTTTGACATGTTAGCAGGTTAAATCAGAGCGGCAGTTACGGAAGGGGATGCTTCAGCCTTTTCCAGTACCAGAGTAAAAATGGGAGAATATATCCATGGATTTTGTGGTGGGACTACCAAAGACATCTCGAGGTAACAATGCGATTTGGGTTATTGTTGATCGGCTAACAAAGTCTGTGCATTTTATTTCTATTCGAGATACAATGACATTGGATCAGATTTCTCGATTGTACCTCAAGGAGATTGTCAGGTTACATGGATTTCCTCTTTCCATTGTGTCTGACCGAGATCCCAGGTTCACTTCTAAATTTTGGAAGGGACTTCAGAAGTCATTGGGCACAAAGTTGAATTTTAGTACAACTTTTCATCCTCAAAAAGATGGGCAGTCAAAACGAACGATTCAAACTTTGGAGGATATGCTTAGAGCTTATTCAATGGAATATCAGGGAAGTTGGTATCAACATATTTCATTAGTTGAGTTTTCTTATAATAACAGTTTCCATTCCAGTATTCAGATGGCTCCTTCTGAGGCCTTGTATGGAAAGCGGTGTCAGACTCCGGAATTTTGGGATGAAGTCAGTGAAAGAAAGTTGATGGGGCCAGAATTAGTAGAAGAAGTGGCTGAGAAAGTGAGGATGATCCAACAACACATGAGGACAGCTCAGAGCAGGCAGAAAAGTTATGCAGATAACAGAAGGAAAGAATTCTCTTTTGAGGTAGGTGACCATGTTTTCCTTAAAATCTCTCCTTGGAAAAGTGTGATGCGTTTCGGTAAGAAAGGGAAACTAAGTCCACGGTTCATCGGTCCTTTTGAAATCTTGGATAAAGTTGGAACAATTGCATACCGCGTAGCTTTACCTCTAAGCTTGTTTCAGGTACATAATGTTTTTCATGTTTCGATGTTGAGAAAGTATGTTCCAGATTCATCACATGTATTGAGGCCAGAAGAAGTTTAGCTGGCATAGAACCTTTCTTATGAAGAAAAACCGGTTCAGATTCTTGATCGAAGAGAACAGGTATTGGGGAATAAGGTAATCCACCAGGTAAAGGTTTTGTGGAGAAACCACATGGTTGAAGAAGCAACATGGGAGTCTGAAAATTCTATGATGGAAAAATACCCTCAGTTGTTTAATAATTAAATAAAATTGCAAGGATGCAATTTCAAGAAGGTGGGGATAATGTAACATCCCAAGGTTTTCTAAAAATAAATTGAAAATGATTGAAATTTTATTTATGGTATATATTTTTAAGTATCCTTGAAACATAATTTTATTTCTTCTATGTTTTGAATTTCAATAAACTGTCATCTACAATTGTGTTCAGTATGTTATTTAGAGTCTGATGAAACAAACTTGTTTTTTTGGTGAATAGTAACATACCCTTATGAATAGTAATATGAATAGTAATATGAATAGTAATATGACCTCATGAATAGTGAATAATAATATTATATTATTTCCCAAGGAAATAGGATAATGGGATCTTAATTAATTTTCTAATGTCACATAAAACTAATTGCACTTCAATATTGTTATTTTTCGAATTAACTGTGACCTTATTTAAAAATTAAATTAATAATATTGAGAAAATTATTTTTGAAAAATGGTGTTCATGTTTGAATTCTACACGTCGAAAAATGGTTGGGGTAAATTTTTGGTATTTTTCTGAAACTCTTGAATTTTTAGTGAATAGTAAAATACGATAAAATACTGTATAATCAATTTATCAGAAAAAATGCACTATTTATGACATCATAAGTGATGCAAGGCCACTTTCTTCTAACTCACATGATATTATAACTATTTAGGGACACTTGATTTGAGATTATTCATAGTCTTGATAAAAATATTATAATAATGATTAAACTAATCTAAAATACCTCCCCTCCTCCACTATAAATACCACCCCCACTCCCCTCTTCCTCCCACACCTCTCAAGCCTTTATAATTGTCTAATTTATGCCAAAGTCCCTCCCCAATCTTCATCCCCACGTCCTAGAGCTTCTGGTCTCACCAAAAGACCAAAATCAAAGCCCTTAAGAAGGATCTCAAGGAGAAGAGATCAAGAGGTAAACAACCTCTTTTATTTTCTTTCTTTTCTTTCATTTTTTGTTATTCTCTTCCATTCCCTTTGTCTTGTGTTGGGATATTTCATTAAATATTCCCCTTTAATGTCCATATATTGTATTAATGATGATATATTCAATTCCTCTCATCAATCTTGTTTTTATGAAATTTTAGGAGACGCCATTAGGCTGTCGAATTTTCGTGAGAGATTTCTCAAGATTTTCTTTTATTTCATTATTCATTTTTCTTCTTTCCTCACTCCCACTTATCCAAGAGGAATGAAATCTCCAGAATCATGTATATTCATTATGTTCTCATGATTATGTAAAATTCCTCATCAGTATTCTTCTCCTCTTCCACTTATTTAAAGAATAAAAAAAACATTGTCCGTTTGTGTCGAATTACCGACATCGTGGACGATGTATTTTCAATTTCCATTAATTATTTCAAGTATGGTCATGAAACCATTTATATGGTTGAACCAGGTTATAATATTTGTTTTATGACCCATATATGGTTCTGGAATTCTTTTGTAATCATGGTTCTAATTTAAAAGACAAAATGACATTGTTATTATCAAAGAACCACTAAAATGATCTAAACGAACATCATTAATGTTTTAACTTATAAGTCATTCTCATATAAAGAAAAAAAGTGATAAATGGTATAAATTATGGTACTGGAAATATGTAAATACTACTCCATTCCAATTTGGGAGTTTCACTTCTAATCAACAAGAACGATTCATCATGAACCGATCGTGGAAATCACAAAAGAACTCACCCAAAATAATGCAAGGAACAAAATACTAACAATTAAGGGGTAAAATGAGGTTATGAAATGACCATATAAGATGTTATAAACATGAACATGTTTCTGTAAAATACTAATAACACTCTTTTAACCATTATACAGGAGGTTTTAACAAGTTTGAAGTAAGACAAGCTTAAGGTAAGGTAATTCTTAACCCGATTTCCATTCTTTGGGTTAACCTTCTTCTTTATTATTTATGTGCTATTTAAATTGTTTGTGTGATGGGTTATGTTTATATTATGTTTCATTATGTGTATTTACATATAATATACATATTACATCCACTCTATTAAGTCTCACTTCAAGTATATGATGTTTTTAAGGGAATTTTCTTCTAAAATCCTCTTTAAAAATTCTGTTTTACAAGATTCAAAAGCAACGTTTTTATGCTATTATTTATGTTGTATGATTATGTTTTGGTTATTGGGAATTTTTTATGATGAATGGAGGGACCTATATTTTCCTCCAATGCATTGGGTATGAGTAAGTTGGAGGTCGGCCGTATGGTTACTCCACGTGTAACTGCGATGGTTACACAAAGTATGGTAGCCGTGAGGGTTACAAATTTTAAGGTAGCCAAGATGGTTACAAGATTATGTAAGTAATGCCCCAAGATACCTCTATAATTATATTTATGTTTGTGTGGATCTTGTGTAAATAGTAAGTTACACGAAGTAAGTATTTATGGGTGGAAAGCATGTCTTTTGAAAATGTTTTCATACATTATGAGTATTCATGGACTAAAGTGATTTTTTACTTCTTTTTCATACCTTAATGAGCTTTTGTGCTCATCCCAAGTTTTTAAATGATTTTTCACAGGTTAATGGATGAGTAATACAAGGAAGAAAGATATGTTAAATGTTTAATTATTGTCAAGGAGTCTTGTTTTAAGTTTTAATGTTTTATATTCTGAGAAAAATGGAAACTGATTTTTGGTATCCACTATGTAACAATGTGTAATGTTATGAATATTTTGTCTTAATTCTCTAAATATCTAAACTTGAAAAGATCTTCAATGTAAAAGGAAGTGTTTTCTTGAATAAATTCAAGATTATGTATGTAATAAGTGCGGGTCGTTATAGCATTAGATTTTAACTGCAATACTAGTGGATGAGGTGTACATGATGAGAATTTTACATGAGTTTCAACAATATATACCCCTTAGGTTATGAGGTGATCCCTAACCACTAGTGGTTGAGGATTTTATTGAGGTAGTGAAGTGAGTTTTCTTTCTATTCAAGACAAAATCAGATCAGATGGTGGTTCTAGCGGTGGGATTTATCCAGGGATCAGCCGAATGATGGGGGGGGGGGGTTAGTGACCCAATATTATGATAAGGATAATATACCATGCTTATAGATTGACCACCTTTTCAGAAAGAATTTATCTCAAGATATTTTGAGAGTTTTGTGCATCCAAGATCATCCATAACTTCAGTAGGGAAGCATGAAAGTAGTTAATTATTCATCAAGGATCACCAACCTTTCTGGGTACTTGATGGATATGGTTCGTGATCAGTTATTATAAGGTATGACCTTTGATTGAGGACTATATAGATATATCTAAGCCAATGATATAAATCTATGAATCCCTACCTATGTCGCGGTGCTAGAATAATCTTTTGTGGGTGGGAGTTTCCTAGCTGACCAGACACATACAATGGTTGTCGACAATGGGTATACAAGAGCAGAGGCTTCATCAATAGCGAGTTGATGCCATTCTTAGGGAGTTTAACATGAATTTAATTTCAGGGGGAAGTCCCAAGATGTATGGTATGAAATTCAAGGATCACATTATGACTTCAGTCATCCCATGGAGAGGTGGTACTACTCTTATTATGGAAGGTGACATCTTCCATGAGATTTTATGACCCACTGTATAGCTGGTAGAGAAATGGTGGATAGGCCACCGAGGCATAGGAAGTTGTAGGATCATGTAGGTCCTTAGTGCGGCATACATGGAAGAGGATTTGAGGGAGTATCTTGAGGTGGTAGATGATTTTTATTGTTATTTCAATCACCCCCTGGTGGTCCATGCTAGGATAAGAGCTAGAGGACTAGGGTGAGGACAATTTTAGGTGATCAAAGATTATGACCTAGTGGATCCAAGATTGATTTGAGGTATGATATGTGTCTTTTCAACCTTATCTGTAGTATTTATATAAAAAATTTATTCTCATTCCTTTATCTTATATATCTAGTTCATAATATAAGAATTCCGGTTGAGACCTTGAATAGAAACTTATGCTTGGAGACTCCTACTGAAGATGACTCAGTGATCACACAATTGTGTTGACTGTGTGGCCTAACTCTAGGAGGTGAATGTTTCCATTGGGATCAATTTATAGTAGTGATGAGGCCTTATGAAATCATCTTAGGCATGGACTGGTTATCTATTGTTCATGCCCATATAGACTATTTATGGTGTGGGATACAATGTTTTTAAAGTGATGAGACTAAGTTTTCTTTTGTGGGTGAAAAGAAAACCCAAGCATCGCATGATGTACTCATATATATGAGGGTGACACTGATTACTCATCATTTGGAGAGAATGAACCTTGGTGTAGTGGATGTTATGAGTTCCCAGTTCCCTACAGTGATGGAAGAGTATGACGACGCCTTTCCTAAGGACGCTCTAGGATTACCTCCCCATCAAGAGATGGAATTCTACATTAATATACATCCTTATATAGAACCAATATATTTGTCAACATATAATATGGATCTCGTAGAGCTTCATGAGTTGAGGGTATAGTTAGAGGACTTATAGAGAAATGGATTTGTTAGACCTAATATTTCACCTCAGGAAGCCCCAATTTTTTTCATTAAGAAGGCAGATGAGATCTTGAGGTTATGTGTTGAATAACAACACATGAAATAGGTGACCATGAAGAAAAATTATTCACTACCAAGGATCGATGACCTCTTTTATTAGTTGAGATGGGCTCGATGGTTATCTATGGTTGGCCTCAAACCAAGCTATCACCAGTTGCAAGTACGGAATGTGGATATATTGAAGACAACATTCAGATGTCACTACGGTAACTATGAGTACTTAGTGATGACCTTTGGCATGAAGAACTCCCCAGTATTTTTTATGGTACTCATGAATCTAATCATTCATCCCTTCTTAGATTGATTCATGGTAGTATTCATGGATGATATCCTAGTGTACATGGTGTCCGAGGAGGAGCGTGAGACACTTGAGGATGGTTCTAGACATAATCCGAGAGGACTTGATTTATGAGAATCTCTTAAATTTTCAGTTATAGATTTTATATATCTACTTTTTGGTATACGTTATCTCAGCAGATGGTGTCATAGTGGAATCGGTAAAGGTTGAGGGAGTATTAGATTGAGATCCACCTACGAGCCCAATAGAGGTGTATAGCTTGCTTGGTTTGGGAGGCTATTACAAGAGATTCATAACTGATTTATATAGTATATCACCCCTATGATAAATTTTACTTGAAATGGGAATCCTTTCGTATGGATGGGTAGGTTCCAGCAAGTTTTTTAGGTGTTTAGGAAGAGATAGATGAGTGCTTCCATCTTGAGATTACCAGAGGAGGGTGTCAAGTATGTAGTGTTCTATGATGAACCAGGAACTACTCTTGGTTGTGCTCGGATGTAGAGGCAAGCTATGATTAAATATAATTTAGTTCAGTTGAGACCACATTATCATAACTACATGACCCACAATCTTGAGTTAGTGGCATTGGTCTTTGCACTAAATATATGGATACACTACCTGATGGACGAGCTATTTATCCTCTATTCTGACAACAAGAGACTCAAGTATATTTTCTCTCAAGAGGATCTTAATTTGTGACAAAGGTGATGGATAGAGTTCCTCCAATATCATGAATGAGAGATTGTATATACTCCTGGGAAGGGGAATATGGTATTCAATTATCATAGTAGGAGATTTTTTTTATAGTTTCTGAACGAGGAATCAGAGAATTTGACCTTATTACAGTTATCCTTTGTGGATGGAGATGGATCAGCTTACCTACATTTGATGGTTGTTACCCCTATTATTTTATAGTGAGTTAGTGAGACACTCAATATGGGACCTAATTTACTCATATATCCACTAGACATGTCCTGATAGATTTTTTGAAGGTTCGGAGCATTTCGTCCTTTTTAGAAGATACATGATGGTACCAGTGACATTATGGGAGGAGGTTCTTAGAGAGTTTCTTACATCTCTTTTATAAGTACATCCAAGTTTGGATAATATGTACCTAGACCTCCAATGTCAGTTTTGGTGGCTAGAGATGAAGAAGGGAGATGCAGAGTTTGTCTCTCAATGTTGTACTTGTCAGCAAGTGAAGGCCAAGCACCAAGTCCCAGTGTGTTTAGATCAACCCCTTGAGGTGCCAGAGTGGAAGTGGGATGAGACATACATGGACTTAATAAAGGGTATATCACATACATATAGGGTAAATGGAATCATTTTAGTGATCATAAAACAACTCACCAAGTCGCCTCACTCCTCAACTATCCAAGAGTAGAGTTCATTAGAGAGCTTAGGATGCATTTACATGCATAAGATAGTTTGAACCATGGAGTTTCCTCAATGATTGTTTCTGACCATGAAAATTACTTCATATATCAGTTATGGAAGGTATTATATACCGAAAACCAGACTGAGTAGACCATTTAGGTTTTGGAGGACATACAATGAGATTTCATGTTATACTTTGGTCATAGTTGGGAGGATCACATACCACTTGTGGAGTTTATGTACAACAAAATTTATCATCCTAACATTGGTATGACACCATTCAAGGCCTTGTACGAGTGACCCAAAAAGTCACCACTTTGTTGAACTGGCCTAAGGGAGTTAAAACTTATGATCCTAGAGTGGGTGAGATCCACTACTGAGAAGGTTTAGATCATCCAGGAGTGAATGATGACTTCACAGAGCTGTTAGAAGTCTTATGCTAACCGATGATGGAGGAATCTTGATTTTGAGAAGGGAGACCACGTGTTCCTATGAGTTTCACCTCAATGTAGATTATGGAGATTTATTTGGTTTTACAAGGTATCTATAAGATTCATTAGTCCTTTCTATATACTACGTAGATTTAGAGAGGCAATATACCTCTTATCTCTATCATTGTAGTTATACCAGGTACATGACATCTTCCACATGCCGCAACTAAGGAGGCATGTAGATGACCCATCACATATCATAAACAGGGGAAAGCTTAACATTGAGGATAAAGATACCTTTAATGAGTATCCAATAGAGATCTAGGATCACCAAGAGAGGAATCTTCATGGGAAAGATATTACCTAAGTGCATGTATGGTGGCAACATGTAAATCCCCAAGCGATCAACTAGCATTTGGAAGCTCATATGCTTACTCAGTACCCACATCTTTTTGTATATCCACTTGTTTTAGATTTTATGGATATCAATATTTAAGGTGGGGAGAGAATATAAATTTATATGAATTATTTTTTGATATTTTATATATTATTTTTGAGACCAGTCACATAGACGAAATGTGATTTTGAGGCTTTGTGTGCCAGAATAAATGTTTAAAATATATCAAATACATTAAATAGAACCCACTTATTGTTTTATTAGAAAAATAAAATAACTTCTAAAAGGAGGACCAAATCAGAAATACAAAGGCACCATTGATTTCAGAATTAAGGTTTTACCTTAGGTGGGACATAACCTTCATCGTGATAGGATGTTTGTCGAAAAGTCATCATAAGAGTAAAAATGAAAAAGTAAATAAAATAAAATAATTTATTTATTTATTTGTTAATGAAATGACCTAATTTCATTTATAACTAAACTGTTATGAAATAATTATAGGGTTATCTATATAAAACGGATCCATTGGAGAACTGTTTGAGAGAGTGTTGGAGTATCTCTCTCAAATGAATGACAACCAGATCATAGTTAAATGATCAGTATAAGATGGAATCTAGGGATCTCACCAACTATGATGGTGCAAATTCATTCTTCATTAGTGATTGATCTGAATCATGGTAGGGCGTTTGTTTATTTGAATTTCATCTTATTTTATGAATCCTATAATGAACATGTATCAATCAACTAATGAACTGATTTGTAGATTATGTGTATTATAGGTATGTGATAGTTTCATCTGGAAATTAGGGGAATTACTTATGATTAATTTTTTATCTCTTCATTCATCATTCTACTGGTAAATAATCAAGGTCAACAAGATCATTAGATGAAGTTTTTTACCCATTTTGTGTTTACTATTTTCTTTCCCATTTATTCGTTCATCATGGGAGATCCTTTGGACCATGGTTTGATGAATATAGAGGGATCCAACTTTTCACACTCGTTTCTTGGTGCAATGATTCTATATCATAGATCTAGGGTCAATACAATGCGGTGATCATGAGACAATGGATGCAGCAGCAGATCAGATGGTTTTGGATACCTTTTTTCTTGTAATTTGGTGTGTGGAAGTGGAAGATGTGTGAGGATGATTGATCCAAGTGGCTTTGGTAGCTAGAATCTGGTGATTGACAGAACAAAGGTTTAATTGATGTAGATACATGATTTTTTGTGAGATTGAGGCCAAAATCTAAGGCGGCGATGGTGTGAGAATACACGATAAGGAGAACACAATTTCTAAAAAATACCTATAAAAACAACATGTAATTTAGATCTACATTCCATATGGGTCCCTCATAATATATTCTAGGGTTTTAGGATGAAATTAAGGATCACACGACATGTGAACCCTATCACAAGGTGTGTGACCCATTTTCAGTGGCTTAACATGTACCTCAAAGGGTAAGGACACAAACAGAATTACATGGGAATGGTCACACTATGTACTCCCACATGAACATGGATAGGCCAATGTAAATGGTCATATCCATATACATGGACATGGTAATAAGTACACATGCATGGGAACACCATGTATTTTTACATGGACACAGTCATATGCCATTTACACGGGCATGACCCGATACCAAAGGGTCATGTCATGTAATCCTAATATATCAAATATACTCATTAAAAATTATCATGGAGCCATTGTTCTATTCATCTTTGAAAATTTTCATTAGGATGAATTCCTTATATCCATTCCATGAGGGTTGTTATAGAATCACATCCTACACATTGAATGGTGATCCCTTTAGTGGGATTTCTTGGATAGAATTGTTGGAATCCTTTTATGAGGTCATAAGTGAGATATTATATCATATTATTTCCTTAGGTAGGGTTCATAGGATCTTCTAGACCAAAAATATGCAGGAACTGGTCCTATACTTAGTAGGTTATTCCATATTTAGTTGTTGGTATACCCCATGGCCTTGGGTGTGATCCTCATATGTGTATCATATCTCTTCAGAATTCTAGTGTATAACTCATATGATGTGACCCAATGATCATGACCTCTTGTAAGGATGTCATTAGTGTTATCTAACTCTTGGAGTGCGTTCTCTCAGATGAGTGTTAAGTGGAACCTTAAACCATGAATCCTAGTCCGGTATTACAGTTGCGACTTTACCTTAAGACTTTGTGTCTTTGTTGTGTATATCTAAATATTATTGTTATATGTGATTTATACATATACTTGTGTAGAGATGAATGATATTATTATTTTATAATATTTGTGGTTTTGCAATTTCCTACTAGGTATTTTTATATTCCCACCTACATAGGATTTTCCCGCATATTTCATGTTTTGTGCTGACGATCGACCTTTTGACATAGTCCTAGAGGGACCAGAACCAGGCGGTGCTTATTGATCCATACAGACCAAGGTGTGTTCCAATAGTGATATTGATAGTAATACCCATACTTACTTTTAGTTTAGACTTTTTTTAGACTCTTTATTATAGGATTTTATTTGGATGGATTTACTTTCCATTACTTGTTGTTGTACTCTAGTTGGGGGATTAGATGTATGCATGCATGGTTTCTTTAAGTTGTTTTGTATTTCATCATTTTAGGGGGTTTTAGATGTGTGTTTGTATAATTATTTTAGTCTAAGTCCTCCCATGTTAGTTTTATGCCTACTCGGGTCTAGTCACCATCCCTTGACCTATTGGAGGCGGGCTTGGGGAGTCACGACACGAGCCCTATTGGGACGAGTCGTGACACTTATAACGAAATCCAATATATAGTTGATTAAAAAAGTAAATTAGGGTATTAAATATTAATACAAAACACTTATGTTACTTAAAAACATAATTGGTAATTTAAATTATGCAATTTATTAAAAAGAAATGATAGTTTTAGAAAAATCATTATTTTTTACTATTCAATGAAAAATCAATATTTTACGAAAGAAATCCAAAAATTGCACCATAATTTAATTTCTATATGATGATTTCAAAAATTTAGTTCATTTTATAAAAAATAAATTTTATAAAAGGTCTATAAATTAATTATAATATTTTTTCATTAAAAGCAATTAAAAATCATTTTTGAAGAAATCAAATTTTTGAAGATTATAATTGCTTTACTAAAAATTGGTTTATTAATTTCTAATAACTTATAAATACATTTATATTAAGTAAAAAAATTTTATATTTATATTTCATAATGAATTTAATACTATTTATACCCACTGATTTAATGGAAATGTTATAAAAGTCTTATTTATAATAATATTATTTAATTGTTCACTGAAAATCAGTGTCGCGTGTCATACACATTATCGAAGAAAATTATTATTTTGTGTAATAGAATCTAAAATTGGTGTTTCATATAATGAAATCTATCTAAAATTTTAAGTTGACTTGAAAAAAATCTATAACATCTCAAGATGTTATAATACAAGTGCGTAAAACCTAAAATCCAAAGAAGAAAAGCCAGTTTGAGAGTCTAACAAAGATTCTTCTAATATAAAAGGTCATTGAAAGCTTATCTTATCAGGAATAATGAGTAAAAATTAAATGATATATGATTATTTAGGGTACTTTAAGGATTTTTGTAAATTATATGGATTGTTATTATTAAGTATCAGTGTTAAAGAGATCGATTTTTTTGGTATTTCAAGGACTTTAAAACTAAATGTATATTTTATAAGTTTTGTAATTATATGGGAGTACAAAAAACAAAGGTGAATAATTGATTGAACATATAGTTTTCATTCAATTGATGAAGAATGAGTCGTTACATGAAGTATTTGAAGGTAATAGAATATATCGATCATGGATTGATCTTAAAAGGATGTGTATCTTTATCTCATTTATATTATGTGACAAGAGAATTTTTTCATTAATAAAGTGATGGTAGGAAAAAAATGAGATAATTGATTATATACACATTGTTTATGATTTATTGGATTCCATAACATGTTTTTAAAAGGAGAAAAATATTAAAAAGTTTTATATAATATGAAGGATTTATCTAGTTTGTTAAAATATAAGGGAAGTTATTCCCACCACCCATCTATGACATATTTTAGTAATGTATTATTTTAATAGTAAAATGTCCTGAACACACAAAACATCATATATGATATTGATTCAGTAGTTTATTTTTTAATATTCCCACTAATAAAAAATTAGAGTTATTTACTAGACTAATATCTATATTTTATATACATATTTGATGAGTTTTTATATATGTTTCCATTAGATATTAATTGATTTAATATAATATTATTCATAGATATTTATGTTTTTTGTATTCTTATGTAGGACTGAAATTGGGAGTATATGATGGAAATTGTTCCAATTGAGTAACAAAAAGGCAGTTCACACTGAGTCACGAAGCAGTTTGACGTGACAACAGAAAATGATAAAGAAGACAAGGAAGATGGTTGAATCCAAAGAGATAAATAGAGGTTATGGAGGCTCAAAACTAATTAAAAATGGAAGAAAAGATCTTTCAACATTAGAATATGACTTTACATGTTGTATAATCATTACCCATCAGAACCGATGCAAGTTGTAAAAGAACTACATGGAGTAAAGTAGAGGAAGTAAACATAAAGTGAAGTTGACATGAATCATGGCATGACACATTTGTGTCATGACGTGAAACTTGTGAAGTATGTCCAGAAAGGCTATAGGTTATGAATTTGATACATGTGGTGTAAGATTACATGTCGTGTAAACTTTAAACATCGTGTAAATGTACGATATAGGAGAAAATGGTTATTTTTACATATCTTTTAATTGGGACTTCATTCTAACCACTCATAATGGTCATTAAATGAATCTTTGACTTAGAAAAGAGACAGGAAGTGATCCAAGTTTGTAAATAGAAGGTTTCAAAAATATACTGGGAGATTCCCTTCCAAGATTGAGGAGATGCCACTAGGAATCTTCCATAGTGTTTCAACCTATTGTAGATAAGTTATCTTTCTATTTTTATTTTATTTTATTTATTATTATTTTTTGTAACATAAAATTATATTTAATTTACTTCCAAACATTTTATTTTCTTTATTATTTTCTCATTATTTATTTTTTATTCTCTCTTCTATGGATTTGGGTTTAATCATCGTTGGTGATCACTCGATGATGGTTAGATAAAACCTGAGTGATCATAATCCATTAAAGGGGGTGCATACCATCATTTTTTGATTTTATTTTTCTCATAAGATAATTTTATTCAATAGTATCATGTTGTGACTACACATCTATTTTATTCATCATTGATTCATTGACCATATGACTTCAGTAACGAACAAACACCAACATGATTGAGATGATTTATTCATGTCCATTGAATGGAATTACTCCTGTATTATTTGAAATATGAAAATAATGAAATTTATATATTTTGATTCATTTAACCATCATAAATTGGTATTCTAGGGTAGTTTAATAGATAATTACCATTTCTTATATCAATAAAATTGTTTTGTTAGACAACTATTTTATATAATTATTTTGCAAGTGATGTTGAATTAATTTATATAGAAAAAACATCCTAGGAAATTAGTTCCCCTCTCTTATGATTTTATATTCTAATTAATTTGTTTAATTTTCATGATTAACTTAGTTAAATCAAATTGAAATTGGAGGGACCCAACCTTTAGTTGAGGGTTTCTATTATTGTGTGCCCTGCTATCTTTGGGATCGACCACATACTTCTACATTACAACACCTTTGAAGTTAGATTGGTTTGGAAACATATAAATTTATAACTTGATCATGAACATAGGATTTAATGAAATATTCTGGACGCATAAAATTTTAGAATCGTGTTCGGGGAGCATCAGAGCGTTACAAATGACTCAAGACCAATTACTTAGGTAAAAGAATGTTATTATCCCTTTTATCTTTACTGATTTTAGTTTAGGTTTTTGTGTTTCAATAATTTATTTTATTATATTAAACTTTTGGTAGTTTTTTTGGTGTGCATGATGAGTTTTTAGATGAACCAATATTAGTCCATGCCACTAGAGTACAATTCATTCCATAAGTATTTAACCACATGGGTGTAACTAAATTCAGGTGGGTGGTAACCATGTATTGACATCGAGGAGACCCAATTGTTCAAGACTACCAAGGAGGATCATGGGCTAAGAAACACTAATAAGACTGACTCAATGGATTGATCATGTAGTATGTTGATGTCAGGTATTAAAGAATGTATTATAATGATTCAAAACTCAGTGAACAAGGAGAAATTTCATCTTAATTATCTCAAATAATGTTAATTTTAAATTCTATTGTCTATAGCCTACCAATATGGTCTAATATAGGTACTTGTTGGTTTGAAGAATAATAAGGTCACGTGGAGAAAGTACAATCTATTAACAAAAAGGAACCTCAAGATAAGTACATACAAGAATACCATTCCTTCTAACAACCTAAGGAGTAGATTTCAGATGAAAGACTAGAGGCATTGATCACAATGTTCATTCCAGTGTTGGGTAAGTAGATGAATGATCATGAATACCAAATCAGTGAACAAGGAGAATTTATTACTCACCTTTCTTATATTATTTAAAATATAAATTCACTTTTATGAAACTTAACATTAAAGTCTAATAAAGGGATAAGTTGGTCTAAAGATAAAGAAGATTAATATGAAGAAGAAGTAAATACTATGAAAACAATAAAGGAAGAAAAATCGGAGGGAGAAAACAAAGAACATTACCTGGATCATGTTGAAAACATTTAAAATATGATTCTCTAGATTTAGAATACGTATAATAACCTGAATAATACATTATATGAATAAAAAAGATCAATAACTACAAATAGAATTCCTTAAGAAGAAACGGAAATAAATCTGATGTAAATTTTTGATTGGGTGGTTGAAGAGAAATAAGAAAATAAGGTCAAAGTAATACAATTTATAGATCAAATAAAGTGTAATAGGTAAGATGATAAGGATTTTAAAGAGGTACAATATAGCGAATTTATTATGGAAGAATAAAAAGTAAAGGAATATGATAATGAGAAAACATGCATCGAACTCATTGGTATTCTTGAGACTGAAGAATAATGGAATTCCCTATTGAACTTTAAAGAAGAAGAGGATAAAAAGATTCTATAATTTAATAAATCATTCCAAAATTTCAGACTGAGATATATATGAAAGAATAAGTGGTGGACTAGGATAACTATAAAATATAGTCAGATTTTTATTTCCTATTATTTTCATTACATTTTTCCTCAAATTTCATCCCACCACTAGTTAAGAAGAATCAATAGAGTCTGAAGTAAAAAAACTAACATAAATACACAATAAATCTATATGTGGGTAAATCCAATATGGTTGCCTCTATATCATTTACAAATTATATAATGAAGGTAATTGTCGAGTTGAACAACTATAATAAAAGAGCAGCTAATGGGTGGAAAATTGGATTTTAAAAATTTATATCTAGAGCTTAAAATTTATTTTATTTTATTATTTTAATAACTCTACCCATGGTTGATTTTTTTTTGAGTGAATGGACTACTAATTTCAATATCTATATTAAATTTTCAGGCCCATGGAAGTAAAAAGTAGGAAGAAAATGAAGTGCTCGAGGAAATATTGAAAAACATCAAATGGAAGGGGAGTATTATTTTTTTCTTGTTTTTATTTTTAAATCCTATGTTTTTGGATGACACATGATTTGGAAACCAAAAATAAAAAATTAAGTTAATTATTTTATGAACTAAATTAAATTATATTCACCCACAAAAATGCTTCAATTTTTTGTCATGTAATCACTGATCTAGGGGAAATCAACACTAAGGAGAAGTATTTTTACATGTTAGAAAATTTTAAATATAATTAACTTAATTTTAAAAGTTATAAGTATAATATTTTGACGTCTCACACTTACTTCAATTTTTCATTTCTTAAAAATGATTACTGATATGATTTATTTACCTAATATGGATTCTTAGAATATTTCTTTGAGTAAACTGATAACTTATGTTTATGCTATGACATGATTGAATTATATTCTGTTTCCATTCATGAGAGGATTCAGGAAAAAAAATTTACAATTTATTGAAAATATTTCTTGAGTGATACTTGGGGAATGTAAACCTACTAGGACTTTTATTATTATCTTATCAAATCTATGACTGTTCAAATCCAATTTTATGAAATGATTGAGGCATTTTATGGATGATCCCCTTTATCCTGAGACCTACCTACACATTTATCCTTTGTAAAATTGTAGAATACATGGATGACCTCGTTAGGATTAAGCCATGTTACAATCCATTATTTACATTCCTACCAAGAACTTTGTATTTTGAATGATATTCAATTGAATGAGTGTGTGGGAGGTATTTTTTATGATGGATATGGGATGCAATATCTTGATAAGAGACTTCAGGGTTTTTCCATGGGATTTTGGGAAACATTCATATTTACATTCATTATATTCCAATGTATATTCCGTTTATTGTTAAAAAAATGAAAAAATAAGAAGAAGAAAAAATAAAAAAGGGTTGTTTCCTAGGTAAGTCAAAAAACACCATTATTAGATCGATGATCTGAGAATAATTTGTGGATAGATTGTGGAAGTGATACTTATCATAGGGAAACATTTAACAAAAATAAAAAAAATAAAAAAATGGGTTATGAATTGAGAGAATAAAAAATCACCATTACCAGACCCATGGATTTTATCATATATGGTTAGGTGGTGGATTTGAGGTTCATTTCAAATCATGGTTTTATAGAAAAATAAGATGAAAAATAATAGAGGGTTATTTTTCATTATTATTAAATTTTCTGTGATCTTCTACTTTGTGCTTTGAGGGTGTTCAAGATGAAATTATTTTGGTGAGGAGTATTTCATTTAACTTGTCTTTTGAATATCCTAGTTTGTACATTAGAGTTTAGACTCCTCCTTAAGTATTAATTGATTTTTAACATTATTACCTACCTACCATTATCCAAAAAAATAATTGATCATAATTTAAAATCCCTCATGATTAATTGCAATATTTTTATTTATTTGGTGGAGAAAGTAGATTCAATGCAAGTTTATGGTTAGGAGCATATACAGAAGGTATGAGAATAAGTCCATTAAAATTGTTACCTTGAGTGATGGGTGTAAAAATAAATGGTGAGTTAAATCATGAATGGCATTGGTATTGATGAAAGGTTGAAATCTGTAAGTAAAAATGAAAAAATGTCTTTAATTTCACATTATAAATGAAGCAAGTTTTTAGATTTTTCATTGAGTATGATATGTGTTTTTAAAATATTTATTTATAATTTTTTTATTGGAATACTAATTTGAAAATTCCATTGTTGATGTATGTATCCTTGGTATTTCAATGTTGAGGTTTTTCTCAAGTATGAAAAAATATTTGAGTGTGGGGGTATTTGATATCTCTATTTTATATACAGATTTTATGGGTTTTTATATGTGTTTCCATTGGATATTAGTTGATTTAATATGAGATTTCACCCTAATATTTATTTTTAATGTATTCTTATTCAAGACTGGCATTGGGATAACATAATGTAAACATTTCAATTGAGGAACAAAAGGCACTTCACATCGAGTCGCGAAGAGGATCAACATGACAATAAAAAAATGATGAAGAATTCAAGGTCGATGGTTGAAGCCAAAGAGAACAAGGGAGGTTTCGGAGGAAAGAAACTAATTAAACATGAAAAAATAGATATTTTAGTGTTTGAATATAACTTACATATTGTATAATAATTTCATGTCATGAACCAGTGCAAGTCGTAAAAGAACTACATGGTGTGAAGTGGAGGAAATAAACATAAAGTGAAATTGAAATGTTTCACGAAATGACACATATGTTTCATGAAATGACACTTGTGAAGTAATCTCAGAAAGGCTGAAGGTTGTGAATTTGATAAACATGGTGTAATATTACATGTCGTTTAGACTTTACACATCATGTAAATGCCTGACATAGATTAAAAATAGACATTTTTACATATCTTTCATTGAGGACTTCATTATGACTGCCCAAAACGGACATTAAATGTATCTTAGACCTAGAGAAGAGACATGATGAGATCTAAACTTATAAATAAATGGTTCTGGAAATATATTGGAAGATTCCATTCTAGTCTTGAGGCACAAGTATAAGGAGGTTTTCGTAGGGTTCCGACCTTCCGTAGATAGGTTTTATTTATGTTTTTATTTTATTTTCTTTCTTCTACATTAATGTGACATAGAATAATATTTCATTTAATTCTAATATTCTATTTTTAATTATTCTTTTCTCATTATTTAATTTTTAATCTATCTCCCATGTATTTGGGTTTAATATTCATTGGTTATCACCCGATGATGGTTGACAAAAACCCATAGGGGAGAGCGAAATCGGTTAAAGGTGGTACATACCATCATTGTTCAATTTTATTTATCTTGTAAGATAATTTTATCCAATAGTATCATGTTGTGCCTACACATATATTTTATTCATCATTGATCTATTGAACATATGCATTTAGTAATGAATAAACACCAATATGATTGAGATTATTTATTCATGTCCATTGAATGTAATTACTCTTTTTATTTTAGAAATTGGAACATAATTTACTTCATATATTTTGATTCATCTAACCATGATGAATTGAAATTATAGGACAGTTTGATATATAATTACCATTTCTTCTATTGATAAAATTGTTTGGTTGCACAGCTATTTGATATAGTTGTTTTGAAAGTGAAGTTGAATTAATTTATTTAGAAAAACCATATCTGGAAACTAATTCCCCTCTCTTATGCTTTTCTATTTTAATTAATTTTCTTTTTTAATTTTCCTCACTAGTTTAATTAAATAAATCTAAAATTAAGATGACCTAACATTTAGTTTAGATTTCTCATAATTGCCTTACCATCTCTCTGTGAGATCGACCCCATACTTCTAATTTACCATGACTTTGTAGTTATTATGGTTTGGGAACATATATATTTCTAATTTGATCATGCCCAGTGTAACTTCCCATACCTATATTCCACTCAATAGTTCCTCGAGACTGTCTGGCTACATGGACTCAAGTATATCTCCCCAAACACCAAAGACTTACGACTAGTATCGAGGTACTAAGTTGTCTATGTGGGGAGTCTATACTCTCTTATTAGAGTGTAACCCGCATATAATAGTCATAAAATCAATAGCATTAGTAGTAAATCATTCAGACAATAGACAATATCCAAAGATATATATATATATATATAAAATACTAGAAAGAATATCATATACAATGATGATCATGTCATATGTCTATAAATCATCCAAAACTGGTATAAATACAATGGTAAATTGCTTTTAGTAAAATACCAAAAGACCAAAAAACTATCCCAACTTTCATCACGAGCCTTAGATCAATCCTATGCTCCCATGATCCCTAGTAGCAATCAAAAACCTGTAATAGGGTGCTTGTCTTTATCCATACCTGTAGTTATGTAATTTTCTTGGGTACGAAAGGTGGCCCAAGTAGGGTGTGAGATAAAATTTTAGAATGCCACCACCAATGATGTTACATTTTATCAAGTCACTGAATATATAATAATAACAATTTTCAAGTAGTAATAGAATATGTAAAAGAAGTGTTGTATGTAAACAACCCATAAAGTTCTGGGATTACATGGAGACCCGTCCTCTTCTACTCACTTCAACCATAGATAGGAAGTCTATGAATAAACAATGATTCATATATTAACTTATAATCAAGTATTGGGACCTAGAACATAACCCATCATCCCCTATAATAATATGTGATCATGAGTTTTCTAACTAGGCCATCAATACGGTATAATACTCTGACCGAGTCCAAACTTATACTTTATCTTAGTAGACGTGTCATAAAAATCATTTCATTAATTAAATAATTAAGAACCTGAGCCAATCACTAGCATTCCAAAATTTGAATCTGCTTATCACTCCAAGTATAACTTGAACCAAGAACCTTACAAGCCCATCCTAGGCATTCCTCATTGTAATATTGTTATCGCTCTGGGTGTGGTATAACATCAATTCCATTTGATTCCATCCATGGAAGTCTAATAAGGGAGACCAAGTCTCACTCTTGAATTATATATAATTAGAGCTCTTAGTCCATCCTTGGTAGTCCATATAAAAATTCCAAGTGTCACTCGGGCACATAACAATAAATCCTTTGAGTCCCTCCTTGGCATTCCACTAAGGAGTCCAAGTATCACTCATGAATAAGTAGAGAAACAACCAAATCATTCAATGCATGTAATTCATATATGAACCCATCTTTCAAATAAGGTATTTGAAATACATTCAATCAAATTCATTTAATTATTTTAAAATTCATCATTGTGATCATTTCAATTAAACCTCACCTCAGAAGATAGCTCAAAAAAAGGTATAAGATTAGAAGGCTTAGCCTCTTAATTATATCATGTGGGCATATTAACATAATAAGAAACTCATGAATAAGAAAAAAAATACATGAATATATCCTAGGGACATGGTCTTCCATTCCCTTAATTTTTTCAATTAAAATTACAATTACAATTCATCATTTAACACCCCATAGCTAGGGGAGAACAACAATCTTAAAATTGATCAATTCATAAGTCACCCATGGTATTTCAATTAATTAAACAACTCACCAATGAGGTGGTTTGAATTTTTGATCCTTAACCTTTAAATATTTATCAATAGATCTCTTTAATTACATAGATTATACCTATACATTTTAATCAAGGAGTAAATTCCATTCCAAGGGCATCGCTCAACAAATCAGGTATGTGGCACATAAAAATATATATAAACATCGTGACATTAAGGGAAGGGTATGAGACCACCTACCATAGGTTTTTAGTGTATTTATCATCCATTTTTAACTTTTGATTCATCTCAGATTAGAAGAAAAATGAAGAACAGATGAAGAATATGGAAATTGGGAATATTAGGTTACACTTAAATAACTATGTTGATCCAAAGTTAAATAGATAAATTCAAAAAAGGAATTAAGTACTCTATAGAAAAAATCTAACAAGACAATCAACACTCGAATCTGAGTCCATATAGAAGAATGGTGGAAAATCCTAAGATTTAGATTTTGAAGGATACTACCATTGTCCACTTCTATCCATGAGAGGAGCTGAAAATTATATTTAGGTTTTATAATTTTTAAGGGAAAATTGGTCACTTTCCCTAAAAATACTAGGCCATACAGTTTGGATTCAAGGTTGGAAAAATAGTGCGCTGACCATGTGCCCTCTTCTGTACTATGGGGGAACATGCATGGTCATTATTCAAAGTTTGACTAATCGTGCACAAACCGTGCAAAACACCTCTCTCAGAAATTATAGGTTCTCCTACATGGGAATTCTCTTCTATCCTCATGGTTTACAAAATATTATGGGGGTCCTATTTCTCTTTATCCAGGACTTACATGGTATGTTAGAACGTGTCAAATGTCCTATATGGTTTCTATTAACCATGCATCCTGACTTGTTTTCCCAAAAACTCAGGTTTCGGGCTCCGAACAAGCCCTAGACACCCCCGATACCACCATGAAATAAAAGGTTACTCATGTTAGGCCATAAAAAAGGATTCAAATTGAAAATCAAGAGTTCAATACTTCATAGGAAGAATCAGGTTCTTAAAAACATTCCCTTAAAGAAATTCATCCTTGAATTTACCTTCCAAGGGTGGTAAAGCATCATTTGTGAAAAAAAATCTGACCACTATGCTCATACATCAGCCTCCTGCTCTGAGGTCCTGTATTATAAATGATCGTGATTCCATATAACCCATACTATAAGAACTTCCTATCCTCATAGAAGCTTTATGATACAATCCAAAATATGAATATGATGATCCTTAAAGGATGCATCTACTTATAACTCAACCTCCATAGGTTGAAAATATTGAGATGGGTATGGATGATAATGGTGTAGCCATGATACATAGAAGACATCATGAATGGGTCAATATATCTGAGGTAACTTCAACTAATAGGCTATTGAACTGAATCTCTCTAGATTCTTAAATGGCCCAACATATCGTAGTGAAATCTTACCCTGCCTCGTGATTTGTCTATGTCCCATCCTCAGTGAAACATGTAAAAATACCTGATCCCCAACATCAAACTCTATAGGTCATCTTTGGTGATCAATATAATATTTATTTACTTACTGTGTAGTATCCATCCACTTCTTGATCAACTGAACCTTCTCAGAAGTCTCCTACACAAGATGTGGTCCCAGTAAAGTTTCCTCGCCTACCTCTAACTAGCACTGGGGTGATTCTTATGGCCTACCATAAAAAGTCTCATAAGGTTACATCTATATAGTATCATGAAATATATTGTTTTAGGTGAACTCAACTAGGGTTATGTGCCTCTCCCAAGAGCCCCCCAAATCTAGGATTCATGCCCACAACATGTCCACAACCACCTAAATCATACGCTCGGACTGGCCATGATTATGAGGGTGGAATACTGTGATCAAAAGCACCTGTTTACCCAATTCACTCTTCAACCCTTTCCAAAATCACGAGTTAAACTAGGAGTCCATATATGAGATGATAGTATGAGAGACTCCATAAAGTCATACTATCTAATGGATATACAAAATCCCAAGTGCGTCCACTAAAGAAATCTATTTGATAGATATGTAATATGAATCTTTTGTGAGTCTATCAACAACAACCCAAATGATATCATTGCCTTGTGGTGACCTCGGTAACCTGATCATGAAATCCATCGTAGCATTATCATATTTTCACTTGGGAATGTCTAGTTGGTTTAAAATTCCATCTATTCACTGGTGTTCTGCTTTCACTTGATGACATGTGGAACAATTCATGACAAAACAAGTTACATCTTGATTCATATCTGACCACCAGTACTGACAAAAAAATTCACAGTACATCTTGGTGATGCTAAGATGCACTACACAAACTGAGGCATGAAACTCCCACATTAGATCCTCCCATATGTCCACTAAAACCTAAACATGACCATGGATTCACAATATCTCATCCTTTCCTACGGTCCAACTAAGAGGTGAATTCTCACCTTCCACACTCTCCCATAGGACTAGGCCCTCAGAGTCAGATTGCTATCTCATCCTTCATCTATTCAGGAGGGTATAAGTCACAACATAGGATCAAAGAAAAGTTTGATCATGAATATCCTACCCCTCCAAGTAAATCTTCAAAAACAAGGCCATAAGCTGCCACTCTCTACTGGCCTCCTGAATTGCCTATATCTAAGTCCTTCTAATCAGTGCATAAAAAACTATATCACCTTTACTAGGTGTATAAGCAAGCTCAATGTCCAAATATTGTAGGTACTCAATACACCTATGCTACCTCAAATTTAAGTCACACTGTGTAAAGATGTATTTGAGTCTTTTGTGGTCTACGTACACCAAAAAATGCTCTATCAATAAATAGCATATCCAATAATGAAAAGAATGTACAACAACATCTACCTCAAGATCATGGGTTGGATAGTTCATCTCGTGTGGCCTCAAATGATGATACCTATATGGCATGAATCTCCCTTTTTATATAAAAACATCTCCAAGCCTGATACCTGAAGCATCATAGTAAACCATGTATGTCCTTAATGGTTTTGGAAAAACCATTATCGGTGCTTAAGTCAATTTACTATTCAACTCCTGAAAGGATGTCTCCCAAAAGTTTGACCATATAAACTTCTCATCCTTATTAATCAATCCTGTAATAGAATCTACTAAGCTTTATAATCCCAATATAAAGTGACTATAATAACCAGATGTCCCTAAGAAAATCTGTATATCAAATACATTTTTAGGATTCTCCTAAGAAATGACTACTCTCACATTATTTGGGTGGACTAATACTCTTATATATGAGATAATGTGTCCCAATAAGTTAATCTGATCCACCCAAAAGTATCACTTTGTGAGATTATAATATAGATGATAATCTATTAGTGTATACAATATAATATTAAGATGTTTTTCATGGTCATGTCGAGTGTGAGAATACACTAAGATATCATCTAAGAATACCAAAACAAACTAATACATATAAGTATGAAAAAATTGGTTCATTAGTTCCATGAAAAATATTGGCGCATTTTTAATACTGAATAACACCACCAAATACTAATATAGACTATAGATACTATGAAAATCTATGTGATGTATGTATAAAGGTCAAACATTCACTTGATGATAACCCGATCTCAAATAAATCTTCATGAATAACAAATCTCCTTGGAGATAATTGAAGAGATCATCTATCCATGGAAGAGGATACCGGTTCTTAATCGTCAGTTGCTTTATTTTCCTATAATCTACACATAGCTTGAGGATAAAATACACTTTTTTTTGTAAAAAGGAGTGGTGAACCCCACAAAGAAGTACTGGTTCAGATAAACTCTATTTTCTATAAGTCCTATAGTTACCTCTCAATATCATCTATCTCAATAGTATCCATCCTATAAAGAGGAAGGGATATCAGTGAAGATCTGGCACTATCTCGATAAAGAACTCTAACTCTATCACTATAGTAAATCCTAAAAAGTCATCTGGGAAAACATCCATGAAACTATCAACCACTGGAGAGAAATATTCTTGATGTGTTCCTTGA
Organism: Viscum album; assembly: GCA_963277665.1. NCBI lineage: Eukaryota > Viridiplantae > Streptophyta > Magnoliopsida > Santalales > Viscaceae > Viscum > Viscum album. The sequence continues at coordinate 982,370,184 of OY728167.1, forward strand.
TTATCCAGTTATAAACTCTCAATCTAGGCTGTCATCCCACCCAGCCCACGATGCTTGAGTTTAGCTCAGCTCACCTGAACATCCCATTCACCCTTGTGTATAAAATATATTCCCTCTGGTGATATTAAGGTCAACATTAAAAGATATAAATCAATGAAATAATGAAATGAAACTAACTAGTTCATTCAAATAATGATGTAAAAACCTACCATCTCATGAAAAAAGAGGTCCTATATGAAGTAACAATCGCCAATATCATGGGTGAACTCCCGAAACTGACATACATCCTTTGTTAGAATATTCAATAGAGTATCGAGCATAATAAATCCATCAAAACAGTAAACACTAAGCTCAAGGATCTCTATAAAGGGAAAAGATATAAATATATGAGAACCTATACCAAAAAAAGAATATGCTAGAGTAGAGACTACCAAAATAGTACCTATCATAGTAGAAGGTCCACAACTCTTATTCTCATGGGTTAGTTGCATTGTGTATATCTTCCCTGATCCATGGAACTATGATACAACCTCGCTACCCTAGGAAGATATGCTCTGTTGTCATTTCAAATATGGGGTTTGACTACCACAACCATGATGACCACCTAAGCCTGATCGGCTGGTTACACAAAAACTCAGTACCTGGCGAGAAGCTTCTAACCCCACACTTTCACATGGAGTCAATGTAGATCATATCTCACAGAATTATAGAAGAATATTTATATAAAAGTGTTATATATGGACCATATTACCACAAGATAAGCACTCTACTGGGTACCTCATGCATTGAGATCTCATATGTCCCAGTCTACCACATTGGTGGAACCCCACCTGGCTACCTAAGTATATGTTCTAGATACTAGTATTACCATGAGGAATCTCCAAATTATTGTTCCTAATTTTGGTTGATGTACCACCAAATCTAGGTGTCGAACCACCCTAGATCACACCCCTATCCTCTCTCAGGTTACGCTCTATGATAAGCACTTGATTCACTATTCTAGAAGGGTATAAAACTAAAAGACATTAAACTGTGATAAAATGTCATACCTAAGACCAAATTTGAATCACCTTACTTCAGAAACTCATCACCCATCATAATAGGTGTGAATCAATAAAGTAATATAAAATAAGCCAAATAATCCATAACTGATAACATGCCCTACTATAAGTGCATGAAACCTTTGGCTCTACCATCTCTCAATATATCAGGATAGAAGTAATCATAGAAGGATGTATGAAAATCCATCCAATACATCTTATGATGAAAATCTATATAAGTAATGACATTCCACCATCTCTTGGTAGAATCATGTAGCATATAAGTAGCGAGATTTACCCTCCTCCAAGAGGTGTCTTGAGATACTTTAAGATAAATATAATGGACTCTATTCATGAATCAATATCATGTGGTCCTTTATCCCCTAAAAAAATGGGTGAATGATATTGATGGAATTCACTCATAAAATCTTCCATATCTGGGGTAGGTGGCAGTGCTCCCTAAATGGTCTACATGAAACACATAAAGTTTTTATGGAATTGTGCCCCAACAACTTTATACAGTACTATAACCGGTACCTCACCCGACACTAATGGATAATATTCTAGTATCATATGGCCCACCACCTTTAGAGCATGGTCACCTCCACCCTCCTAACACATGACTAGAGAATATTATGGTGACATACCTCTACAAATGTGAAGAAAACACCTCAGAACAAGGTTCAAAAACCGCTAAAAGAGTAGATATTTAAAATATTATATGTACGAGGCTTCCCATATAAGAAACACACCCATCTGCATACTCTTAGTGTAAGGTTTAGGATACTTACAGATCATAATAAAGCAACAGATACTGCCTAATACCCAGTACTAATGCTGGGTTTGGGTTAAGTTCTATGTTATTAGAAATTAAATTTCATTTTTATTTACATTTATTTCTCAATTAATTTTTAAATGGTTGAACGAAATGGTTCACCACTTCTGATCCAAAAGGGGTCATACTCCTCATGAAACAAAGATGATGTCCACTTTATTTACACCAAAACACTTTCTAGACCATGAGAATCTGGGTCTAAGACTCAACATTCCATAATTGGATACTCAGAGTGTCAACTATGTCCTAATTAAGAAAACACTTCTTAGGTTAAGGAAGGCATACCATGTACTAACCATGTTCTTTAATTCCATACAAAATCATTTATCAAGTAGTATGAATATCGATCATGGAACATATCACAACATCATGAAATAAAGTAATGAATCCTATATGGCATGGTATAATGCATGGTATGTGAATTATAATAGGTGTCTAAAATGATGATTGAGATGTAATACCCTCATCTCACTGGGTTAAAACACAATAGGACACACCATCATATCAATGATAACATCACAATTCTTGTGCATCACCCAACAGTTAAATCAAATCAATTGTAAAAGGAAAAATACAAACAACATCAATTTCATTTGAGGAAATTTTCCTTTTTACTATATGCAGGTTGGCTAATTTGAGGCATAGATCATTACCAAATTCCAATACCTTCATATCCTAGTTTATTTTCTCTAAATAATAAGCTATAAAAGAAATATTTAATACCACTTTTTAACATCCCAGATCCTAATGCCACTCAATCCCAAGCTGGATTGGCTACATGTCCTCAAGTACATCTCCCTAAACATTGGAGGCTTCTGACCAGAAGAAAGGGCCTAGGGTGTGTCTTTGGGGAGATTATGACATCTTATTAGAGTGTAACACAACAGTAGCAGTCATACAATCAATAGAATAAGTATAAAATCAATAATAAAATAGACAACATCCAAAGATAAATATATATAAACAATACTATAATGAATATCATATAAAATGATGATCATGTAATATGTCAACAAAGCATCCAAAACAGGTGTACATAAAAATAATACAATACATGTAATAAAATACTAAAAAGACCAAAAACTATCCCAACTAGTATCATGAGCCTTAACTCAGTCCCATGCTCTCTTGATCCCCAACAGTAATAAAAAACCTATAGTAGAGCACCTTCCCTTATCCATACATGAATTCATGTAATCTTCTTTGGTACCAATGGAATCCTAAATAGGGTGTGCGATAAAACCCCATAAGGCCACCACCAATGGTGTATAATGAAAAAAAAATAATTGAATATATAATAATGAAAATGTGGAATATGTAATAGAATATGTAAAAAAGGAGATATATGTAAACAACCGATAAAGGTCCCTGTTCGCATGGACACCCATCCTCTGCTACCAACTTTAGCCTTAGTTGGAAAGTATTTGAAAAAATATCCAGTCCTGCATAAATTTATAATCAAGACTCAAAAAATATCATGTAACCTATCATACCCTATAATTATTTTTGGTCAAGAGTTTTCTAACTAGGCTATCAATAATGTAAATGATACTAATCTAATCTAAGATTTTTCTTTAGATTAGTAGATACATCATAAAAATCATTTCATTAATAAAATAATTATGAACCTGATCCTTTCATTAGGATTCCTAAAATGGAATCTAGGTATTGATCTGGGAATAATATGATCCAAGCACCTTACAATCCCATTCTAGGAATTCCTCATTAGAATCCTAGCACCGCTCATGGTGCGATATAACGTCATTTCCATTTGAATCCTTCATTGGCGGTCCACTAAGGGAGATCAATTCTCAATCCTGGTGTATATAGAATCATACCTCTGATTCCATAATTTCCAGTCCATACAAGAATTCCAAGTGTCCCTCAGTGCATTATATTAAATGCTCTATGTCTATTTTTCACAGTCCACTAAAGAGTCCATGTATCTCTTGGGAATAAGTAGAGAAACAACCAAATGAGTCAGTCTATGGTGTCCATATATGAATTAATGTGTCACCCAATTTATATCATACACATTTAATCAATTTCATTTAATTATTTCAAAAGTCATTATAGTGATCATTTCAATTAAAACTTACCCGAGAAGGTGGCTCAAAAAAAAGGTTAAGCTTAGAAGTCTTATCCTCTTAATTATCTGACATGGGCATGTTAATTTAAGAAGAAAATCATGCTTAAGTAAAAAAATACGTATCCATATTCTAGGGACATGGTCTTCCATTCCCTTACTTTTATCAATTAATATTATAATTACAATTCACCATTTAACATCCCTTAACTAGGGGTAAACAACACACTTAAAAGTGAACAATTCAAAATCCACCCATGGTGGTACAATTAATTAAAAAAATCACCCAAGTTATGGTTTGAATTTGAGTTTTATAACCTTTAAATATTTATCAACAAGTCTCTTTAATTAAATAACTCATACCTATCCATTCTAATCAAGGAGAAAATTTTATTTCAAGGGTGTCACTAAGAAAATCAGGAACACATCACATCAACATATATATAAACACCCCTAATTTAAGTGAAAAACATGAAACCACCTACCATAGGTCCTTAGTAGAGTGTCTGTCCAGCATCAGCTCCATATTTGACTCAGATTAGAATAAAAACAAATAATGGATGAAGAACTCGGAAATAAGCAGTATTAGCTTGCACCTAATTAACACCACTAATCCGAAGTTAAATGGATAATGGAACAAAAGGAATAAAGTATTCACTGGCACAAATCTAGAAAGATTATTGATGATTAAATCCAAGCTCAGACAGAAGAATAGTGGAAAAGCCTAAGATTTGGATTTCAAAGGAGACTCCGACTACTCATTGATTTCCATGGGAGGAGGGAAAAAAGATTTATGTTTTATAAGATTTTAATGGAATATTTTTTCATTTTTCCTCAAAACACTGGGCCACTTGGTTTGGATGAATGTTTGGAAAAACCGTGCACTGACTATAAGCCCTCTACTATGCTAATGAGGCAGCCATATAGTCACTGTGCACAATTTGACTAACTATGCACAAACCATGAGAAACATCTCTATTAAAAAATTTAGGTTCTCCCTTATGGGCGTGTGCCTCCATCAGCATGGTCTAAAAAACGGTGTGATATCGTTTTTCACTACTTATAGGCCTCACATGATTATTCAGACCATATTTAATGTTCTACACGGTTTCTACTAACCATGAAACTGCCTTTGTTTTCCAAAAACTCAGGGATTTGGGTTCCAAACAAGACTCAAACACCCTTGATACCACTATAACCTCAAAGGGTACTCACGTTAGTCTACAAACAAGGATTCAAACAAAAAATCAAGAGTTTTATACCTCATATGATGAACCGAGTTCTTACACCTAGTGGTTTTAAGGAAATATTCTAGATGCATCATATATATAGGATTTTATATATTTTATCATGATATTCTAAAAATAACTTAGTGTCTAAGAGGCTAGTGGGAGTTTATTTGAACTAAGAGAATTTAAAATTTTACAATTAAAATATTTTTCCCATTTAAAGTAAGTAATTATAAATTAATGTCCTAAAGATATTTGGATATGTAAACGTATGAAAAATGTAAGGAATTACATTTATTTACCATAAAAAGTGAATATCACAATCTCTTATAGGATTATTCTAGTAAAAAAATATGAATGGCACTTTATCCTAAAGTATTTTAGGATATTCTAGTGAATAATAATGTAAAATAATTACATTAATATTCAAGTAAAATTTTTAATAGAATACGTTTTTTGAATGATGATGTTATTCTTAAAAATAGTTATATGTAGACATTAACAAGTTAACCTTGTAATATTTTATGTTTTAAAATTAACGAGTTTGATCATGTTCAAGGAATTAAACTTTAGAAACATGATTACTAAATATCATAATTATTCATACTTGATTTCTTCATATATGTTACCCACTAAAGAGTTTATTGGTAGGGTTTTATCAGATGGTCACATAGAGAAGTGGTGGGAATTACATATAAAATTATTAAGTTAACAAAGCTAAATAAAGTGTAGCAAACATAAGGATAATCTAGCATTTTATCATATATGATATATTTGATCCATTCTTATGTTGATTTTTGTTAATTATTATTAAAATAGTTTTAGAAAATATATATCATATATAAGGAAATATTCATTTTATTATAATTTCATGTTGTTTTTATAAATTTATATATAGATATATTTTTTAAGAAATGTAATGATAATCGACCTCTCAAAGTATAAATTTAAGTCTATCCCTAACAGATGTTCAACATAAATTTTTATAGGTTACAGAAAAATCTTAAGGTGAGTTAGACTCAATTTATTTTATAAGATACCAAATATACTCATGGGGAATAAAACAAAACAAAATTTCTTTTGTTTGCACTGGATGACCCATGTGGTATACCATATGAAATTTTATACCCTATGTATTTTGTATAATATGGGTGTATGTATCATATTGGGTCCCAAATACTACAGTTTTTCTTGATATCTAGAATGAGAAACTTCCTACATTTATACAATTATTATACAAGTCATTAAAATATAGATAATAAGGGGGTGGTTGGATATGTTTTTGATCATGTCCATAGTTTGAGTTCAACCAAGATGAGATTTATTATCTCATATTATGAGTATGACATATGGGCCCTCTATTAAGATAAATTTGGAAGTGTGTGGATATAATTAAATAGTAAATATGATGTGATTATTTATTCAGATGAGGGACATATGATGTGCTCACCCATAAAGGTTAATGACTTGTGTTGTAATCATTGACTAGTTTAATCTATACTCAAAGAATCGAGAATATATGAGTTGGCTATATGGGATTGACATTTACTATGTCCCATGGTTTCTCAATGTATTGGGAAAATGAAATTTATGAGAATGAATGATAATATGAGATATGTATGGTGAAAATAGTAATAGAGATACATGTGCTTGATAGAGATCACACCATATCCATTTATAACTACAGTATCATTATCGCTTTTCTAGAGGCCTCTCTTTGGTTGTATAAATGGGTCTCATGATTCATTTTTGTTATAAATGAAATAAAGGAATGTGGGGTTTCACTTTGTGGTTCTCTAAATAAGTATTGGTTTTAACTCAGATATATTATCTAAAAAGGTTTTATAGTTAATCAAAAAATGAGTTTTGAGGGCTATATTTAGAAGGTATTGTATACAATGTGATACAAGGTGAAATTAATGACAGCCTTGCAAAAGTGTTTTAAAAAATATTCAATAATAGTTTTGGATATGATATCATGAGTTATCATGTGTAATATGGTATAAAGTGGAATGTAACATAAGACTTTTTGGATTTAGTGAAAGTGGGAGATTGAAAATAATATGCCCTTAATCCATATTCATATGATTTATATTAGCTTATATGATATCCTATGATTAGAAACTAATCATAAGGTGTATAAGTAACCCTTTTTTATACCATTATTATGGGGGTGATTGTATATTATCAATGGGGTAGTCATAGGGTATGGCATGAAATAAGATATCATTCCACTACACATGATACCCAATGCAGTCATAGCCTATGATTAAGATGTAGTACGAGTTATTTAAAGAAATTTCATATCAATTAATTTTCTGTGAATCATATACAATGATTCATTTGGAAAAGTAAATGATACATATGGTACCCAAATGTTAAAATTTAATATTCAATGAATTATTTTGTGTAATATATATCATTTTTAATTCCATTACATTAGATGTAGCATGATGAAGTTCAATAAACACTTGTATACAACTCATGTTAAGATCAAATCATTAACTCATTCATAATAACATATGATATAATGCATTAATTATCCAAGGAGTGTCCTCATAGATATATAAACCACTAACATGCGATGATAGTGGGGATTTGATACATTCTAATGATCATTCAAAATCCTTAACTATATATTTCTCTCTTCTTCTTCCTTAGAACACCCAGGTACTAGCAGACAATGTATGAAAAAGTTTAACACCTAAAAATTTACAATATATTTATCTTTAAATAAATTGTATGTGTATGAAAACCTTCTTGATATAAACACTACTAGAAATTTAGCCTGTATCCACAATTTATAACCATGGCTATAGGTCAAGAAACTATCGATATAGTTAATATCCATGGTTTAGTGGAAAATGAATTTTATGGGTGTAGAATTAGGGCCATGAATGTAGCCACAATTTCCACCATAGAACACATATAGACACAACTTCCAACCATGGATATAGATTATTTCACACTAGTCTATATCCACATTTTTAAAACATGAATATAGGTTTACTAGCATGGTTTGAATCATAAAACTACATCCAAAGTTTATAACTGTGTTTATATCATGAAGATACTATAAAAATACTCCTAATACCATGGTTTGAACCATGACTATATCCTCTAGATGCCAAAAAAACTTCTACAATGCATCCTGAAAAACTTATATCCACTCATATCCTTCAACTCCTCTAGCCGCCAACTCAAAAAATAATCCTAAATTTCAAATTAAACAACACTCATACCTTGTAAAAGAATAGAACATAAAATAGAAGTAATAAAGAAGGTATTTTCCTGAATACACAGTTGAGTCACAACCCATCAAAAGGAATGCTCTATACCTTTTAGAAACACATAAATAACCACATAGAGTATGATACCTATCATTATCAAAACTAAAATAAACTCCAATCAAACAAGAGGATATCCCATAGAACTCATCATCTGAATCCAAAATGATTGTTATCCACCACCTACATCCTATCATCCACGAAACACCACTACCTCCAAAAACTCATCAAAGTATCCCATATCTTATCTATAATCTCACTACCTATCAATATACAAACTAAAATATCACGAAAAATTATTATCATATCAAGAATATAAAAAATATAAAATCAAAGTGGTTCCAACCTTAATAATACAGCTGTCACCGAAATAAATGTGCAATCCCTCTCACATAAACCCCTAATCATTGAAAGAAATAACATGAGGTCACAAATCCCTCTCACATCAACCCCTAAACTCAACTCAAAACATCTCACAAACATGATATATCTCAGAATCTGTTGATCTAAATAATCAGTATGGAAAAAGGCGCAGTCCTGATTAATGATATCCCCTTGAATTCACATTGAAGTTCCTACATGACATTAAAATAATTTCAAAATGAATCATAGATCTTATTAAGTTTGTAGTGTAGTTAAAATATAATTTTACAAGATTTCAGAAAAATTTCTAGACTGGATATCCTAAGAAAAGTATCCTATCACAAGGTATCATGCACATGTATCATTTCTTAACCACTATATGATGCATATACCAACCTATATGGGTGTTTATGTTTGGTTTTTTTCCCAGTTGATGACACATGTTTGAACCAACCAATTAAAATATAACACCTTAAAAATAAAACCAAAATCAAATGATGACTGACCAAAAACAAAAATAAACTGAACCAATTAACTTGTATCTACTATAAATATGTGTTACTGTAGAGAATTTATTAATACAATAATGAGAAACTAGTAGACAAGACCCCCAAAATAACTACTACAAACCATCACACCAATTCTGACCTATAGAATTATTATGAATACTAAAAAAGAAGTGAACCAACGATGAATAAGATAATTACATACCAGAAAAAAATGAGGTCACCCTATGCTAAGACTTTCTGACTCCAAAAAAGGTGGCCATTATAGGAACACCATAATAAGAACACAAAAATGAAGTGTACCATTCCCTTCATCAATCACTCGATGCACTCATACACTAGAGAAAAAAAATATCTCCAAAATAGAAAAAGTATTTCCCTATATAAAAAAACTCAAACTAAATACAATATACATCACCAGAATTCAAACTATCTCCGAGATAAAAAATATAAAATTTTAATATCTATATAATCATAATAAAACAAAACATGATAAAATTCAATGTATTAACTAACAATAAAATTTATATCATAAATGTTCCTCAATATAAGTATTACTAGACCCATAAAGACCCTCAATATATCTAAAAAACACCCACATAATTATCACCTCTTCTCATACCGTACAAATTATCATAATCCTAGGTATCGACATCTAGATTGGAATATGAACTTAAATCAGTGGAAGGATGAGAAAAATCCTCTTAAACAGAATGAAAATAAATGAGAACACATTTAATTAATGAAAACATAAAAAGTTTATAAACATATTTGATATAATGCATTTTTATTTAAAAGAACTTTTATCGAAACCTATATTTGATATAAATAATTTTTAAATTAAATGTCATGCATAAAATCCATTAGGTCACACTCCACTAATTTGATATGGAATATAAAACATTAATAAGGGGGTTATAAAAGAAGTTACTATGAGAAAAACCTTCTTAAAAATTTTAATCTATATGAAATTTGAAATGAGATTAGGGACATAGACATAATTATATATGTGGGTAATTGAGGGTTGATGCCTAATGACAATGTTAGTGTCAACTTAAATGAGATGACCAATAATTTTACTAATATTCATTAAATTCATTTCATCCATATTGTGAATATGAATGTGGTTTAAATAAATCCAAATAAAAATAATTAATTATTCTTTTCCTCGATAAAAATCCATGGATATAACTAAAACACATGAACTATTAGCACCCAATTACAATAGTAATGAAATACAATGTCTCAAGAAATATGTAAACCCGAACAAGACTATAAAATAAGAAACATTTAATTAGAAACACCTCTATCTACAACACTAACATCATTATCACAAAACTCTAACATGAGATCCTTGGATGGTAATAATATAGAAGGATGATATGGTTAAAAATGATGGAATTTATTGAGAAAAATTGTTTATTATATATCATAAAAAAAATTATGATGATATTACCTTTGAATATAAAAGACTCTAGTAGACATGTATTCAAAATAATTTAGATTTTAACACACTAATTAATGATACAATATATATAGGGGATCTAATGAACAATATATTAGGAATGATGTGAGATCATGGGAAGACCAAATATTGAAGGATGAAAAAAACATCCTTACAAACCACTATGACATCTTGTCTTAAACTTGAGGCTTTTTTTCATAGGTATATGAATTTGTACCTTGTCTATGAGAAATATTATTTTATAATGAGTGTATAAAACACTATCTCTATCTGTTTGTAAGAAGAGTTTACAACCAATTCCATCTTGTCTAATTGAGAAAACATTACTCGCAAGAATAAGTATCAATGTCTGGAAGAATCACTCAAGTTCTTTTATAGTGATACATTGTTAGTATAATGATTCAGAAACACTTATAAGGACTCCAACTTCATCCTGTTCATTCACATAACACTACACGATATTTTTCATAAAATAACCATAGCTAAAAATCATATACCTAAAATATGAACTGAAAAAACATATGATGCTATGAATATGGAAAAACACTATTACCAAGTCAAGTTTAAGAAGGAAAGGCTACATTATTTTTAAAAATTTACTATAGTCCAAAATTTAAATTAATGCAAGAAGAGTTCACTATTGAGTGAAAATAATGAAGGAATGGAAACATTACTGTTCTAGATTTACTTCAGTCTAGATTTGAAATTAATGAAATAAACACACCTTTATTATAAACAAACCAAAAACATGAAAAAACAGTATTCTATAAAACAATAACAAAGGAAGATCCTAGAACATAAGAAATATAAATTCATGATTCCAAGTATAATGATGCTAATTGAAATCAAAATCAAATCACATGGGAGAAATATAAAAACCAACTGGAATGAATTTATGATTATTGAATTTCAGATCTACTATATAAATTAATAAACATCTACAATGAAATATTATATATTTAATATCATTTTTCAGAGAAATTGTATATAATATTAGTAAATGGAACTTATTAATACACATTGTTAGAGAATTTATATGATAAAACAATTAATGATAAATAATCTCAAAAAAATATTTATATAATCATAGAATATGTACACAACCACACTCAACATTATTTAATACTCAACAAGAGTTTATACTCAGCAATTTTTTATATCAAATGATGCATGATTCAAATTATTAGAGAAACTGTATACATTAACAAACAATAGAATTTAATACTGAATAGATTCATTATAATTACCTATGATACATTTAATTATAGTAATTCTTACTATAGGATCCACGATATCAGAAAAAGTGGAATTTATTCTATTACTATGTTATACACATTTTAGTAATAAATTATCTAAGTTGGGTGTTTGGTTATAAATTAAATAACTCATTTATGTATTTTGTAACTCAGTTATACACATCCATGTTAATAAATTGGTTATGAATTTAGTAATTCTATTATAGATAGTGATGTAGTCATTTGTGGATTATGTGGTTCAGTTAATAATTATTTAATATAATAGTTGAATGTGATTCAGTTACTTATTATTCAATCTAATAGTTTATTTTAAATGCATGATAGAAATAGAAATAATTTTGAAATAATGACACTGATAAATATAGGTCTATCTATAATCAATTTTTGTAATAATCACAATATAGACAAAAATATGGGAAAATTAAACCCTTACACTAATTACAAATATTTTTTATTAATTATAGGAAATCCATAAAAAATAATATACTGGTGTAAGAGTCTAATTACTGGAATAAAGTAGTGTTGTCTTCATATGCGACATTAGAGTGATGGAAGACGTGTTCTAACAATTTCAGGTATAGAAGTTGGAGATGTTTCTTTTGAAGTTACGGATTTTATAATCATATCAATGGAGCTTGTGAATGTATCTGAAACATAACCTATATTAGGAAATGTCAAAAAAAAAATGTTGTATCATAGAGAATGAAAGTATAGATGTTGGGGATGTTTCTTTGGAAGTTCTAGTTTGTATAATAATATCCATGGATCTCCTTTATGAATATAAACCATAAACTATATTAGAAAATATTGATTATATCACTTCAAATACAATGTTTTATCATGGAAGATGAAATATAAGTATAACTATATGTCAAGGTATGAGATTCACTATGATACATGGTAAGGATATTTGAATATGGCACTGAACTTTTGAATACAATATGGTCTTATATTTTCTGCACAGAGAGAATGTTTTTGTGTCATGTTTCTTCCCAACATATATACATCGGAGAAATTATTTAGAGATACACAAAAAAGATGAAAAATGCGTAAATGAATAAATAATTTTCAAGAGAACACATCCAGAAAACATATTGGAATACAAGTAAACTATTAAAATATTGATGATAGAAGATAATATAATTATAAAAAATATAAAATAGGAAACCTCAACAAAAATAAAAAGGTTGAGGGGGAAAATAGAAAAATAATCAATACACATTATATAGAAAAAAAAATTTACATGGAAGGATACATTTTTGAAAAATATGTCAATCATTATAGAAAATTATTTATAATGAGTGCTTACAAATATTTAGAAGCATCATAATAGAAACCATATAAATCTTATGAGTTCCCATAGAATTCTCTAATATTTGGATGTTTGGAAGTTAACAACTGGTTAATGTGATCAAGACATAATTCCACACTTTAGAGATTCTATTATGAAATAAAATCAAAGAATATGGAATTTATTAAATATTTAGTTAAAAAATAGAGATAAATAATACATTTGTTGCTGAGGAAGAATCGTTATTGTAAGGTGAAGCTGAAACATTATAAGGAATTATAAAAATTATTGGAAGGTGAGTCAAATTTTTTTATAAGATTTCATAACATTCTTCCCTTTATTTTGGAAAATATATCGATGCATTTGTTTTTCAAGTATTTTAAATAATCTACATGTAATGATATAAAAAAAAGTTGCCAAAAAAATTTAAGAAGAAAATAAAACATGCACATTCTTAATCAAAACTCTTTAAACATGATCTTTTTATCTCAAACATTTTATGGTTTTTAAAATAGATAATATTAAATATAGTTGGATAACCACTATAAAACCAAGTTTTATCCAGTGTATATATTTAAGTGTTGGGTGAAATGATGGTTTTATAAGTTCAAGGAAAATTTCTTATAAATATAATTAGTAGAAAACTCATACATTAATAATAAAATTTATAAATTTTACATAGTATGATAATGGAATTTAACATATAAATAACCAAAAAGTAAATAATTAAAAAAAATTAAAAACTAAATAGAGGATATATGATATTAACATGGTTTTATGATATATTATACCTAATACCCTATAAATTTTCCTATATGGAAGAAATGATATAGAAATATTTTACCCCAAGACTTATTCATTATTACCACTAAATGGTAGGCTTAAATATTATCACCAAATTTGATAGGTACTCAACATGGGGTGATATCAGTGTTCACTCCATACAACCATAAAATAAATTAAAATAATCAATAATACCCTACAATGAGGGTAAAATGATAGACTATGTCACAAAAACAATTTTACCCTTTTAGAAAGAACTAAGAAAAAAGATAAAACACAATGATGATATGTTATTAGTGAATTAATGAATTATTTAATTATTTATCATAGATCCTTTTGGTCTTTTATGTTGGTATATTGATTAACTAATTATAAAAATGTTTTACAACTAGCTTCAATCGATAAAAAATACTTGATCTGGTTAACATGGTGAATAAATTTTATATTTCTCTAAAATGATTCATCAGATGCACATTGTATATTGATTTATACATTACATAATAAATTATATTAATATATTGAATATTTTTACTCACCCATAAATTAGAACATATGCAGTGAAGTAATTGTGACAATAAAAATATCATAACCAAATATAACTTATGATTATCCTTCGATAAAAATGTGGACGCTACAAGATAATCATGTGAATAAAGGAATAAGACGGACTATGAGGAGATGAAGAAGTATGGTTTACAAAAAGGTAGGGTTCAGGTGACATAGTTTTAGATCATGGAAGGTGTTAATTATATAACTCTTCTTCGGTCCACTCGTACAAGGAAAATGGTTCAACTGACACAATAAATGGAGGAGGACTTAATTGCATAAATCATGCGTGGTCCACCCATGGAAGGAATGGGGTTCAACCGATTGATGCACCAAATGGATAAACACCACTTGATAAAGAGGATGGAGAATGTGTGTAATACACAAGGGTTGAATGGAGGATTAGGCGAGGAATAGGTATAGGTTAGGTGATGATCGAGAATGGATAAGTGATTTGGGATAAATAGATAATGATTAGTGTGGTAAAAAAATGGGGTAGAAGAGTGCCACATGGAGGTAGGATATGAGTGCTACAGAGAGGAGAAAAATGGGGACCCTCATGCACTTAGAAAATATATAGTCATAGTTTTTATTAAAATATAGCTATATCTTCATCTATATCCACTTTCCTATTAAACTATGGATATAGGTCCATGTATATATGTCATTTTTCTAGTAGTGGTAGTACTGAGATTAAAACAAATTGTGATATCTTATAACATAACTGTTGAATTGATAGGTATTAATAGGAATATCCACATTATAAAATATATCCATAATTTTTTTACTATATTAAAATTAATTTATTACTTCATAATAAATAATTATTCAATTTTTTTGTAAAGTCATTTTATGCTTAAAAAATAAGGTCTCCTCAAAAATGGTTTTTATTACAATTTGTATTTTGAAATTATAATTAATTTATAAATTTTGTAGATATTTTATTTAAGTAAAATAATATAATTTTTTCAATCAACATGTATATATTATTATAGAGTTAATTTTTCATATTTTTCTAAAAAAAATTATTTTTAAGTGACTAGTGATAAATCCCAGTTTTTGAAAAACTATCATTTAATTTCATTACATAAAGTAATATAAAAGTCTCATTATGTTTTTAATTTTTTAATAAAGAAAAATAAGTCTCATTTAATTATAAATTTTTTAATTAATTACATATGAATCATCATTATAATTTATTTTGTTATAAGTTAATTTTTGTGCTTAAAAACACATTTTTCTAAAAACTATTTTTATTGCGTTTTACATATTTATATGAAAACTGATTTATAAAAATTCTTGAAATGAAATTTTGAAAAATTTATTTCATATTTATAATCAGGAGGTTCATATTTTTTAAATATTACCCTTTTATTTTTGATCATTATGAATAATAACCGTGGTAAATATTTCTCACATCTCTAAGGGTAAAATGGATAAAACATGGTTAAAACTATGAGATAAGTTCTCAAAATTAACCAATAAGTTTACTTTATTTCATTATATGGGATTATTTATACCATATCTATACTAACATTGAATATATGGTATTTTGGTTCAATTTTACTTTGATAATGACATTTATATTATTTTAAGTTAAGAAAAGTAACAAAATGTCACCCTCTTTCATTAAAAATATCTAATATATTTTCATTGATATAAAAATAAGTTATGATAAATTAAAAATATTTATTTTTAATAATAATGATTTTTTTATTATATTAATTATTTTTTAATTTTTTGTTTTCATACAACTATATCAAATGCTTACGCAATGCCTATATAATGTTTATGAATGTAGTAGAAAAATAAAGGTAATTGATTTTAAAAACAATAAAATGAATATGTTTTAGATGAATTGTGATATTATAATAATTTATTAAGTAATTTTAAATTATAATTTAATTTAATTTTTTTAAATTTTAATTATATTCTTTCATTTATTTCTTTGAAGTCAAAATAAATGAATAGTCCAAAAATGAAATTAATGATATTTTATGTCAAATAATATTTTATTAAATGATTTAAAAACTGAAAAAATATATCAAGAGGACAGTTGAAATAGAAAATGGTATAATATTTAAACCATTTACAAAATTTTTTGTTACTTTCCACCTTATAAGTTAATTTATAACCCTTAAAATCAAAAAAGGTGTTACCCTGGTTAAGGTAAAAAAGGGTTAACGAATGGGTTAAACCAAAAATAATGTTTAAAATGATGTATAAAACTCTCTAAAGTTTATTGGATGATTATATTTTAAAATTATATTATTTTTATACAAATAAACGTTCATTTTTAAGCATTATACTTAATAAATAAATAAATTATATTTTAATCTTGTAAGTAATTCCAAGTGTGTGCTTTCCGTCACTTATAAAAGGGGACCTCATCTTATCATTTATTCACTAAGTTAAAGAACTATAACACATAAAATTTATACTATAATACCTTCTTATATTTTTTTCCACATCGTATACCTTCTTGTATTCCCATAATACAATCCTATGAAGGCTTAAGGTGTTATCCAACAGAGGTCTCTCAATAAAGAGGTGATCATCTTACCCAATTAATTCAAACTTTATATATTATTATACTTCATATAAATATTTTATATCTATACTAAAATGATTCATCCAGTATAATAAATATACATAGATGTTATTATGATTATGGTACAACCATTTTCTACCTTCTTTCCATCAAATGAGAAATGAAAGTATTTCTCTTTTGTATGTGTGGACTACCGCCTCCGCGTAGTGATATGATTCACTTTACATCACCATCTTTCAAGGATGGTTATTATTATGGATTTTATATTTATAAATGATATTTATGGAATAATTATTCTTATTTAATTATAATATACTATATCCCTCTTACATTCGCATCCATTGGAAAGTGATAGTGTTTCTTATGTGTATGTATGAACTACCACCTCCATGAAGCGATGCAATTCATTTTTTATTTATGATTAACATAAATGGTAATAATAATATATTTAATTAATATATATGATATTTATGATATAATAATAATTATTTAAATGTTAATTATTACTTAACTTTCTTTTGTTCTATCTATCAAAAAGTGCAGACATCACTCTTGTGTACGTACGGACTACCGTTTCCATGAAGTGATGAAGTTCATTATTTATCACTACTTTATATTAATTATTATTAAAGTGTATATGATGAATAAATATGATAATTATTAATATTTTATAGATTATGAAACCATGACCAAAGTGAAAGTTCTAGAACCATTAAACGGAAACATGCATTGAAAATGGACTAGTTTTCACAAAAATGTTCATTTTAATGATGAAATTATTAATAAAAGGATAATTGTAAATTATAAATAATTATAAATAGTAATTTATATATGAATATAGTTGTGTAATATATTTATAATAAATATATATTTATTATACAAGCTATTTTAACATGTATGAAGAAATATTGGACTTTAGGTAAGGGTTCTTCATCTCAATATTGTTTCATGTCGACATGTTTGATGTCATATACATATTTATGTTTATAAGGTTTCTAAACTAAAAATTTACATTTTATATAATTTATCCTTTTTAGTTCCTAGTATTTAAATTTATAAGTAAAATTAATTCATATTATCTGTTTTTGTTTGAAATTTCCCAAAGTGATAGCTGTTTATCATCAGAAATTATTTTTTTGGGACATATGTTATGTTATAGACCTATATTTTCTATTAAGTTTATCTAAGAACCATTTTGTATGTTCTATAATTAATATCATTATTTTTTTTGAAAGTTTCATTTGAATTTATTTAATTCTTGGTGATTACAACTAAAAATTTACCAATGCTGTAAGGAGTTTATGTTATAATCTCATATATTTTTGGGATTGTCTATGATAGATTTATATTAAAGGAAATTATATGAATATTATCCTATAAAACCAAAATATGTTCTTATAAAATGTTAATTATTTAAATTTTTATGTATTTTATTCATTTTCCTCTGTTTTTTACTTAAAATGAGTTACAAAAAGTTATTAAAGAAAAAATGACCTTATTTCTTATTTAGTTAAAAAACTTTTTATTTCACACCCATATTCTTAAAAATTATATTATAAAAGTTATTAAATATACTTTAAGTGTTTTATAAATTTTATTTTAAATATTTTTTAATTTATTTACAAAGGTTTAATAAGCAATCTTTTTAAAGAAATATGTTTTCCAAACAATTCATTTTTTAATGTTTACAGTAGTGTGAAAGGAACATTTTATTTTAATGTTTATAGATGAATGATTTTTTCTACCATCATGAAAATTATTTTATTTGAAGTGTATTTTACAAGTAACAATGGTTATTTTCAATGATGATATTTTTCTAAATATTTTTGTAATTTTTAGGTAAAATGTTATCAAAAGAAAATGATATTTCTTATATTTTATAAGAAAGGTTTGAATGATCTTCTAAACATATTTTTCATCTTTTTCAGCACCCTTTAAGGATTGTTTTTCTTAACTGGGGAAAATTTCTTATGATACCATCCAATTTCTTTCTCTATATATCTTATGATGATAAAAAAAATATGGTTGATTTTTTGAAACACATTTCTTTTCCATTGGTTAATTAAGTTATAAAGAAACATTTATGAAACCCATTTGTTTCCCATGGGTTATAATATGATGGAATGGTGAAATGTTAATGAAAAGGATTTAATTTATATGGGTTAGGATATGGTGATATGTGTATGGTTTCGTGATCTTGTGGCCCACATATGTATGGTTTTAAGTATGTTATCGGTGGGAATAAAATTATATATCCCTCCAATGCATTGGGTAATAATGAAAGAGTTGATAAAATCATAAGAGGTAATTGAGTTAATAAACATATAAGAGGTTCCATAGTTAACTAGATGGATTTCACTCATAATAGAATGTGGAAAATGACCAGATAGGTATTTACATTATGTGTCTTTGTCTGTAATGATAGTCTTTGGATTGAACCTTCATAATGGATGTTTTTTTTCTATTCTTATGTTTATTTAAAAAACTTATGTATTATTCTTATGATATATTCTTATAGATCATGATGGATTATTGATGATTCTATACTACTATATATTTTTTCTATTATTATGAAATAACATTATTCCATGATTTACGATTAATGAGATTTGACTAATTGGGTATGATTATCTTAAGTTTGGATCATGTTCTCATACCTTTATATTTATATTATTCTAACTTATTAAAATTTATTGATATATCCTAGGTTTACCCATAATGATTATATAATCTCACCCTTTATTATTATTCCATTTCACTATGTTATGATAAAGGGTACTATGTATTATTAGTCTTGAAGGAAATTATGTAAAGAAACATGTTTGATATGATGAATATTATACTTCAATAAAAGGTTTACGTATATATTCTCAATGTACACTAAACCTTCAAGGATCTAGAGTATTTTTATTTTGGATATATATTGAATATTTATTGAAAAAATTTAATATCTATGTATAATATTATTGGGTCACTATAGTTGGAATCAGAGCAGGGTTTAGTAACTTTTGGATATTAGTATTAAAAAAAATTAATGATAAACCTTATGATAAGATTAAGTATAAGAGAACATACTATGTTATGGTAAAGACAAGAGTGTGATTTCCCATGCAAATATATATATATGTCAAGATAATAGAAACAGAATGAAACTGTGGCATAGTTGTACTTAGGGGTGAAATCTTTGAAAGGGGTTTTATATTAAATTGACCGTCACTAGTGTACAATGAGTGGGAATAAGACTACATATCTGGATAGACACTCATGAGGGATATTCTTTGCTCAATTTACATTTTCTTTATAAACCATTACGATGAATGAGGGGATAAAACCTATGGAAACATATGATATTCTATACTAGCATGGGATAAAAATAATATATCATGGGTTGATAAGTCTATGGCTGATCATAAGTTTGAAGTAATATATACCCCCTTTTAAGTTTTATGTGATATGAGTTTAATATTATTAAGGATATTTTGGGGAACATTTTTGGGAATAACACCCTTCAATTTAGTACATGTTTTAGTGAAAGATTATTTGAGGAATAATGATTTTACTTTTCGTGTAAATAAAATTATAGTTTTTTATAACCTTTAGGGTTAATATGGTCATTGATGTAGAGGTAATTATAGTTCATGGTGGTAAAAGAGTTATTACATTTTAGAAGAATATTTTTATCATATATATAACCATGATATTAATAAGTTATTTGATGAATAAGTGAATATTATTATTTTTTAAGAAATAAACTATATTGGAAATATTATATGATTAAGGTAAGAATAAATCTATGAATGAATATTTAGTTAATTTATGGAAGCATATATGATTTTATTATTATATTATGATGGTTTGGGTTATTTTTAGAAAGGATTAGTATATTTAGAAGAACATATGATTATATTATTCATGTGTTTGTTATGTAACATTATGATATACTTTATGTTGTTTGGGAATAAGCGTTAAATTTGATATTGTAAAAAAATATGGGATTGAATCTTTCAAATTTTTGCGTTTGAATTTGGTCATAAATATCTTAGAGGAGTCTCAAGATTAAGTATTCATGGAATGGTTGAAGTTAAATATTGGTTAATATTGTTGAGGGTTTAGAGATAAATGTATTATTTCATCATATAAATATTTATCTATATTTTATAACGAGTGTTAACCATTTTGCTTTTGGTAAATATCTAGAAACAGAAGGAATGATTGTTATTCTTTTATGGGTCATATAATCCATTAAAAGTTAATCTTAGTGCATCATGAATGAAAAATTAATCTTTAATATTCATTTCATGTATTAATAGATAAGAAAGAAGTTAAAATAAATAAAAAATAAACAAACGGATGAAATGGTTCTTATGAAATAGAAATAAATCAAGTATGTATGTTATCATAATCTTTAACTTGATAGAAAATAATTTCTTTAACTAATGTAAGAGGAAGATAAATCTATCGAGTATTATGTTGACATTATAATTCATTTATTAAGGTGTTTTTTAGAAACCCATGATCATTCTAATGATTTATACTTGGTTTTACAAATACATAATTTGAAAATATTAAGTTAACTAGTACTAACATAAAAATTAGTCACCATGATAGATCAACATAAGATTTTATTATTATGTCATGATATACTAATTCTAGTATGTTATAATTAAAATTAAAAGGGTAAACTATATATAATGTTGGAATAATTTAACACCATGATTTTTTAGAATATATTTTTCTTTAAATAAATTGTAGGTATTCAATAGCTTGATTGACACACAACAACGAGCCTAAAACGAACTGTGATATATTATAACCCAACCATTAAATTGGCGGGTATGAATATGATTGACCACATTATGATACCAATATAATTTTTTTTACTTAATTAAAATATACTGATTAATTTATAAATAATTATTAGTCAATTATTTTTGTAATTCCATTTTATGCTTTATAAAAATTTGTTTTCTTTAAAAATTGTTTTTATTGCATTTTGGGTAGAGAAATTATAGCTAATTTATATATTTTTTAGAGGTTTCATTTGAGGAAAATAATATCATTTCTAAAATTACTATTTCAATATTATACAAGGTTTAATTTTTTTTGGATTTTTCTAAAAATATTTATTTTTAAATGACAAGTGAAAAACTCCATTTTTTGTAAAACTATTATTTTTTTTCATCAAATAAAGTAATTTGAAAGTTACATTATGATTATAATTTAATATTAAAGTAACATAAGTTGCATCTATTTATAAATAATATAATTAATGAACTATCAATATTCATTATACTTTATTTTGGTATAAGTTCATTTTTGGGCTTAAAAATACATTTTTCTAAAACAATTTTTGTTGTGTTTTGTTGATTTATAATATAATTGATTTATAAAAAATTATATAAATTGAATATTGAAAATATTTATTTTATATTTTAAATTAATAATTTCAAATTTGGTAAATATTCCCCTTTTATTTTATGTCATTAAGAATAGTAATTGTGGAAATATTTATCTCAGCAAGGTTAAAATAGGTAAAATGAGGTTAAAAATATGATACACAGTCTCAAAATAAGCCTAAAATTGAATTTATTTCATTTAATGAGAGTTATTATACCATTTATATCCTGAATTTTAATATATTTTATTTTGGTTCCATGTGACTTTGATAATGTCATTTATATTATTTTATGTTAAGAAAATTGAAAAATATAACTCTCTTTCATTTAATATATCAATTATATTTTAATTTGGAAAAAAGTAGTTATTATAATTTATAATTTTTCTTATTATATTTTTTTATTATATTAATTAACTTTTAATTTTTAGCGATGATATAATTACCTTATGCACTTACACAATGCTGATACAGTGCTTGTACAATAAATAAACAAATCAAGGTAATTGATTTTAAAAATAATAAAATTATTATGTTTTTGATGAATTTTTGTATTATAGGAATTTAATAGGTAATTTTAAATTAAAAATTATGGTAATTTTTTTATATTCTAATCCTATTTCTAAATTGATGTCTTTGAAGTCAAATTAAAGGAATAGTCTCAAAAATGACTTTAATGATATATAATGTTAAATAATATTTTATAAAATGATTTAAAAATAAATAAATTGGATATCGCGAATATAAAATGGTCTAAATTTTAATCCATATACCATTTGTGATCCATTTTCACCATAAAATTCAATTTATGTCCCTTAAAGCCTAAAAACTGTGTTATCACCGTTAAAGTGAAAAAGGGTAAACGAAAGTGTTAAACCAAAATATAAGGTTTAAAATGAAACAAAAACAATATAAATCTAATTATATATTGATATTTAGATCTTATATTCCTTTTTATAAAATAAATGTACATTAAAAAGCACTATTATTGAGAACTCCATTAATTATATTTAAATATTTTAAAATTTTCAAGTGTATCCTTTCCCTCACTTATAAAAGGAAACCTCATCTTCTCTGTTAATCATAATTTTAAGAAATATATCTCATCAAATAACTACCCTAATACATTCTTATATTCCTTTCCCACATGTAATATCTTTTTTTCATCCCCTAACATGATCCTATGAAGGCTTAATGTTTAATCTAAATGAGGTATCTCAAAGAAGTGTTAATTGTCTTACCCGATTAATTCAAAGTTTATCTCTTCTTAAAATTCATATAAAACCATTAAATATATTATTAAATTATTAATATATTATCATAAATATAATAATTTGTTATTATGGTTATAGGATAACCATTTTTCACCACCTTCCCGTCAAATAGAAAATGAAAGCATCACTCATGCGTACGTGTGGACTACTACCTCCACACAACGATATGATTTATTTACCATAATCATACTTCGTGGTTGGTAATTATTATGGATTTAATTTTTATATATATAAAATATGAAATAATTATTATTATATAGTTATAATATATTATCTACCTTCCTACATTCCCATCTTTTGGAAAATGATAACGTCACTTATGCATCTATGTGGACTATCACCTCCACGAAGCGATGCGATTCATTTTTCATTAACACATTATATGGATGATAATAAGATTATATTTAATAAAAATATATTATATTTATTATATAATAATTATTCTATAAAGGTTAATTATTACTTACCTTTCTTTTATTTCATCCATCAAAATGTGGAAACATCACCCGCGCGAACGTACTGACTACCATTACCACGAAGTGATGTATCTCATTATTCATAACTACTTTTTATAAATGATTATTAAAGTTTATAAGATGAATAAATATGATAATTACTTCAATATCAATATTATGAATATGATGGGACCATGAAAAACGTTTAGACATCAGAACCATTGAGTAAAAACATGCACAGAAAACTGACCAGTTTTCACGTGAATGCTCATTTTAATGAAAAAATTGTTAGAAAATGATAGTCTAAAATTATAAATAAATTATATATAGTATTTTTTGTAAGAATATTTTTCTTAAATATATCTATAATAAATATATGTTTATTATATTGGATATATGATCATGTTTGAAGTAATATTGGACTTAAGGTAAGGGTTCTTCGTCTTAATATTATTTCCTGGAGACATGATTGATGTTATGTACCTAGTTATGTTTATGAGGATTACATGATGAAAAATTGACATGTTATATCATTTAACCTTATGAATTAAGGATATTTAAAGTTACAATTCAAATTAATTTATCCTAGGGGTTTTTTTTTTGAAAGTTACCAAAGTGGTAAGGGTTTATCATCTCAAATTGTAGTCTTTGGGACAAATATTATATTATAAAACCATCATATTTTATGAGTTTTATCAACTAAACATTTAATATTTTGTATCATCTATGTCCTTATGTTTCTTATATGTATAGTTTCATTTGAATTTTTTCATTTCATGGGGGTTATGATTCAAAAGTTACCAAAATAGTACAAGGTTTTTGTTAAAATCTTATTTATTTTTTATGATTTCTAGGCTACATTTATAATATGGGAAATTATATAGATATTATCCTTTAAAACCCATATATTCTATTATACCATTGTTATTCTTATATTTTTTTGTATTGGTCCAATTTTCACTCCCTGGTACTTATAATGACTGATAATGTTCTTAAAGAAAATAGGACCTTATTTCTTATTTAGTGGATAAATTTTTTCTTTTATGTCCATACTCATAAAAATTAATTTATAAAAGTTCTTACCTATAGTTTATTTTTTAAAAAATATTATTTTCACTACCTTTTAATTTATTTAAAAAGGTTTTTGAAGTAGTCTTTTTAAATAAATGTTTTTTTTCAAACAAGTTTCTTTTTGAATTTTTACAAATGTGTGAAAGGAATGTTTTCATTTAACATATACAACATGAATAAATTTTCGCACCATCATTACCATTATTTGTTTGGAATATTACTTTACAATTCTCCTTAATTATTTTTTAATATAATGATTTTATCTATATTTTTTGTAATTTTTAGTTAAAATGTTATAAAAAGAAAATTATATTTTCTCTTGTTTCCAATGAAAGGAAAGAACGGTATATTAAAGGTATTTTTCTTATATGTTAACATCCTTTAAGGGTTGTTATGATTCACTATGGAAATTATCTTATGATACCATAAA
This sequence comes from Viscum album, assembly GCA_963277665.1. Classification (NCBI taxonomy): domain Eukaryota; kingdom Viridiplantae; phylum Streptophyta; class Magnoliopsida; order Santalales; family Viscaceae; genus Viscum; species Viscum album. Next base: position 982,396,047 of record OY728167.1, read on the forward strand.
CATTATTTATATGGATAGCTTATCATGAATATGATTTGAGGTTTATTCTATAAATCTCATTAATTTACCACGTTTTAATTAAGTTATGATATAACCTTTATAAAACCCATTTATTTCCTATGGGTTCTTATAGGATGGAATAATGAAATGTTTATGAAATATATTTCTATTCATGGGTTATGATATGATGATATGTTGAAGGTTTTGTGATATTATAGAACACATATTTATGGTTTTCATTATGTGATGAGTGGGCTCAGAATTATATATCCCTCCAAAACATTAGGAAATACTGATGTAGTTAAGAATATAATATGAGTGGATGGAGTTAATAAATTCCTAAGAGATGACATAGTTAACTCGATGGATGTTACTTCAATGATAATATTGAAAATGATCGTGTAAGCATTTCTATTATTAGGATTTATCTATAATGATAGTCTTGGGAGTCAACCTTGACCATGTAAGTTATTTTATATGCTTATTTTTACGCCAAAAACTTATGTCATATTATTTTGATATGTTCTCATGGATCATGATTTAGTATTGATAATTCCATACTCTTATGTTTTTTGTCTGTTGTTATGACAAATCCTTATTCCATGATTAATGATTAATGACCATTGGATGATTTGGTATGATTATAATATGTAATGATAATGTTATCATAACATTATGATTATATTTTTCTCACTTATGATCATTGATTGATATATCTTATGTTTACCCTTACTGAGAATCTAAGCTCACCCTTTATTTTGTTTCCTTTTCACCGAGTTATACAGAAGTTTACTAAGTATGATGACTTTATAAGGGTACCTTATGTAAATAAGGATGTTTGATATGATAAATATTTTACTTAAAAAATATATTTATGTATCTAGTATCCAGGTAAGTTAAAACATTATGGTTCTCAGGCATGTTTATATAGGATATATATTGAATATTTATCAAAAATCTGTAATATCTATGTATATTATGATTATCTATCTATATAGAGAGTCCTGTATAAATGTCATAAAATTTAGATGGATCATGGATTTCTTTGAAGGTGGGAGGCATTCTCCTGAAAATTTGGTGATCATCATCAATTTTTTAAGGATTTAAATATAGTGAAGTAGTTTATAAGTGAAAGGTATATAGTTTATAATAGTTTTTTGTTTACTATTTTATAAAGGCTTCATGTTTTTTATATATTGTGATAATGGGAAGGGATTCAATTTCTTCCTCAATTATTTATAGAAACCTAGAAATCATTTCAATATGATACCAGATTTAAATTTTATAAATATTAAAAATAAAAAAAAAGATAAAAATAAATGAAACAATAGACCAAGCTTATAGTTTTCATTTAAATGAAGAAAACAGTTTCTATAAAAATTATTTGGTAACAAACGAATATTTAAATATTATATAGATATAAATATAGTATTTTTTTCATCTTATTTTTATTATATGATAATATAATCTGTTTTTTAATTACAAGATCTTATAAGAAATATAAGAGTATGGTTTTAATATTCAAGGTTTTTGATTCATAATATTATATAACATGTCTAAAACGGTTATAAAGATAAATTATTTTTTATCTATGATAAACAATTTTATCCGATAAATTTATTAAAAGATAAGGTAAATATTTCCCAAAACCAAAAAATTAATATTTTAAAGACTAATGTATTCGTTTCATAAAATTACTCAAAACACATAGATTACCATATAAGTTATGGATGTGATAGTTTTACTGATAAATATTCCTAATAAAGTAAATACATGATATTTTTTGAACAAAAAAGAGTTAGTGTATCTTATCATGATATTATAGAAGAATATAGTTTTTAATAGGATAGTGGGAGTATGATTGAACTTAGAGAAGTTAAAAGGTCAATAAATATACCAACTAATATTCAATGTGAATGTGTCTTTATATCATAAAGGGGTTTAAGATGTGTTGTAAAATAAACAATGAAAACATGGATGGGTGGTATCATCATTGGGGTTCAACCTTGACTAAGACGAATTTGAGCTTCAAAAAGTGGAGATTAAATAAAATCACCTTTGATAGAAGTTTCAAGTTAGTGGAGATCACCACTCGGTCGATGTTAGTCGAGCCACCCCATGAAACTACGAATATTACACACCATACTATGCGAGTGTAATAAGAGGCTATGTTTCCTGGCTTTAGTTACTTAAAGTATAGTTTTATTTTCTTAAATAAAATTATTTTCCCATAAATTCATTTTAAGAATAGTTTTTCTCAATAAAAAATATATTTAATTGAGATGAATTTGATAAATTTATTTTTAGGCGCAAATAAAACATAATTGTATTTTATAGAAAAAATATATAATTTTATAATAAACTCAAGTATTCTAGATAATATTTTTGTTCATAAAATATTTTTTTAAATATTCTAACCTAATTATAAATTATTAAATAATTTTATAATGGGAAAGGAAATATTTATTAGTATAAGAATTTTGACTTTTACTTAAAAAATCTTATTTTGAAATAAATTAGGATTTTTATATTTAAAAGTTAAAATTATCATATTTAAATAATTATTATAGATAAATAAGAAGTATATTTGAAATAACCACATTGAAATTAGTTTAGGGTGAATTTATGATAATTTTCTAAAATACATTATTTCTTTGTGAATAGTAAAAAATACAGTTTTGGGTTTTCAATATATTTTATGACTTCATAATAATTTAATAACGATTTAATATTTAATTAAATACAATAAAAAACCAAAAAAATTTTATTTTATGAATTTTAAGTATTTTTATATATTTTAATCATTCATTAAAACTATAATTTTCTTTCCAAAGTCTAAAAAAGAAAATTTAATTCTTAAAAAAACATACTTTGTGGAATCTTTACCTTTCCATGCCAAAAGAATTACTAAAAAATGGTGTTCGGTTCTGGTGGATTAAATTGTCATAAAATGTGACCTAAATCTTCCAAAAAATGAGCAGAAACCATGGGTATCCCAATGGTTTTTCATTTCCACAACATAGATTTCCAAGACCAATATTTGGAAATTATTAAACAAATCCCCCATTTTAGCTATAAATACCAACCCATTTCACTATTTCTCTTCACCCCCAAACTATACTCTATAAATTTATGGTGATTTTCTTCCCAAGTAGTTCCCCCAAGGTTACCTCAAGCTTCCAAGGTCCCAATCCTCAAGTTTTAGGAACAATTCTTCAAGGTAAGGGAAAATATTCACTTCTCTTTCCCATTCATGTTCCCCTTTTGTGGTATATCCTCTAAATACCAAAAGAAGTTCTTATATACACTTTTTATTATCCCATTACTATAATAAGATTATTTTATGAATAATTTACCTGTTCCCCTTTCATTTTACCATTTTTTAAAAGCATATTTTATACCCGCTATGCTACTGAATTTACTTCCCAAAATCTCCCTCTTATCCTTCAGAAATTATCTTTTATTTTATTTGTCTGGATACACAAAGCTTTTTATATTCCCTAGGTATTAAACTATATGTATAAATTATTTATTTTATTTGGGTATTTACATATATGAAACTAACATTTCTTTTTTTGGGTCAAAAAAATAACGTAATGATCACATCTTTAATTTCTTTTGAATGACAAGACTTTTGATAAGAAACCCGTTCATTATTCTCCATGAGTTATTAATGAAATGATTTATTATGATCTATATATACCACATAAAATCAGTACATATGAAGGGTTCACAATGATAGAACTCTAATGAATTGGGTAAATAATTAAATCTCTAGAGATGACATATTTTACTATACCTTAGTGAATAACCTTGGTAATTTTCATTTACAAAACCTTAGTGGTTAAAATTTGTGATATGCTTATGAATGTATAATTTAAATTTTTTAAACACATTTCCATTTTACTATTCTTGTTCTTATTATTATTATGATATCCCTCTTTCTCATGCCTTATCTTTATACCTCATGTTCTTATTGATATGTCTCAAGATCACATTCTATATGTCTCTCTTGCTTATTCCCTTACTAGGATTCATTCTCACCCCATTTCTCTGATGTATGTCCCTATGATTTGAGATGCAGTAAAAGTAACTTATAGTGAACCTATGAAGATTTATTTCAAATGGTTTCAGATTTTTTTTATTTTTTATGTAATATGTACCTTATTTCCAAGAAACTAAACTTTAAAAGATCCTCTAATCGTACCATGTATTGAAAAGTTATTTAATAAAAATGTAGGATGCTATACGAAGAGTATAAATTTTGAAAACTTGATTTAGATAGACCAAGGAAGTGTATGTACATACCTAATAAAGTGAATATGACGTTCTTATCTATTTATATGAGGGGAATGTGATTTTTTTATATGTATAAATGAATGATATGTGATGTATTCATTAATCTAGATAGTCTACACTAATAGAATCCAGAATGTATGAGTATGCTATACGGTATTGACATACACTATGTACCATGGTTATTGAATGATACATCTAGTGGAAATATGTATGGAGATACATGTGTTTGATATGGATCACACCTGATACCTTAGTATTATGAGTTTTATTTTTTTCTTTGATAGAATATTTTATTTGACTAAAATTATTTATGTATTAATTTATTATTATTTTTAATGATACAAAGGCCTACAAGGACACACATTTTAGTCATTTGAATGAGGGTCAGGTTTATAAAACTTTTAGACCTATCCTAAAAGTGTTATGAAGATGGTATGTAAGAAGTTATGGATGGATTTTAAAAAGTTGTTACATATGATGAGTATATACTAAAAATATATGATATCTTTCCCAAAAAAGAGTTTTATAAATTTATAAAAGTATTTTTTGATATAATATCATGAGTTATTGCATATGATGTGACATAAGGTGAAATTGTTTTATGTCTATAATTATGTAGTGAAAGTGGGAGATTTATGGAATTATGCTCTAAATACACCACAACAACATGATGGTTTAGACTATATCTCGGTCTGACTTTGGATACAACACAACATGGAGAGTGTCACCACTATATAGTTCTTTTTATGGAAATTATCATATTATAAAATAATTTATAGTTTGAACCTTATCTTCCACTTTAATTATCATACCTGGTTCAATCATTATATGATGATGAGAATGTGGAGTTTAAAAATCATGAATATCCATTTAAACATTACAAAAATTAATAAAGTAATGAGATAGATGCTATAAATATTTGTAACATTTGAGTATTTTAGAAACATCACATCAATATATCTGAACATTTTATCTTCAACGAGGGTCTTTGCATGCATATATAAAGATGCTTAATATATATAAGTTGGGTATTATTTTTAACACAAAAACTTCTCATAAATAATCTTGGTCAAGAAATCATTATCTATCACCATTAAATAAGGATCTTTAAGTCCATGGTGTTAAGGGAGGTCCTACCTGTGCATTGTGTTATTTCAATGATTCTTGGATACCTCCATATAAAGGATTTTTTTAGCTGCATCTTAGTGATATCTATTAATTAATTTTGAAAAGTTTTGATAGGTCAGATTTAATGGTATAAGGAACACCATTTTTATTCTTCATTTTATTTATTCCAAACATATAGATAGTTTATTCTATTTATGATGTTTTGGAGTTTTTATTTTACTTTGTTTTAGATATTATAAATCCCTCTTGAACCCATGACGAACCCATAGAAATGGGTTGTTATTTTGTGGATAAATTTGATTTTTCCTCTCTTCCACTAGAGCTTAATAAAATTATAGTTCCAACACCCTTCCTTTATGTCTAACTGGGTTAGTAAAATTAAATTCCTATAAATAAAATCTAACTCAACATTAAATTCAAAAACTTAATATTTATAAAATTTAACCTTGTTTCATGTATATAAGGGTGTTGAAAAAACCACATCCACATCCATTGATTTGGTAATTGAATAAATTACACTAAACACAAGGTATAAGTAATGTATTAATAATAACTTAACTAAAATTGAAGTAATAAAACTAATTTGTTTATTAAAAATTAGTTGGTTTTCTCTAATGCAACTATTTATTTAAATTATTCATCTAGTATCTCCTAAAAACTATTCACAGTTTGATGGATAGTGTATTTTATTATCTTTAGACACCTATATATTAGTTGCCAAAATTCTCTTTAGTAAAAAAATATCTCCATGAATTAGCATAACTAACTTATAGTAACAATTTCCTCTATAAATAGTTGAAAATAAATTTTAAATTTCTTGTTTTCTATAAAAAAATACTCATTATCCACGAATATTTTCAACTGAATAAGTTTCAAATAAAAACTCTTAAGTGGTGGAAACAATATATTGAAAACTTCTAAAGTTGTTTCATTGTTTTACAATCTTGAAACCAATTATGTAACATATTTTTCACAATAAAAATGTGTAAACCTAGTTGAGTATTGAATATAAATCATTGGAAAATTCCAATTTAGATTGAGTAGAATTGAAGACATTATTTTTAGTTTGATGTATTTTTCTTCAATTTTTTTATCTTATAAATAGCATTTGACACTAATTTTGTATAATTTAGTAGGTAATGAATTTTTAGGCTTAAAAAATGATCAATGAATTGCATTTCAGCCTTTATAATAACAAATTACTAAAAAAATTTGTAAACTTTAATTTCACATTTTGAAAATATAGAATTTTAGTCTATCACATGGACACTTAACTCCACCTATTAATGTTAAATTTTTTGAACAATTTTACCACATTGATATTCAAAACATTGAATTATAGCTCAAGTTTCTTGATATATTTTACTATTTAAAAACATATGTGTATTGGTTAATTGAACACTTCTCTCATATTTTGATTCCAAGATGGTCACTCGCTTCTTAATATCATTAGTTTCAACTTGAAAAATTTGATGAAACATATTCCCTTTATCATGGATCAATTCATATAAGTTATTATTTAATAACTCCCATAAATAATTTTTTTACTAACAACCATTTGATCATTTCTTATAAAATCTGAGACAATTTAATGAAAATTTAATTTTACTTGTCAGATTCCTACACAGTTTTAATTCTAAAGTTTATATTCTTCAATTCAATACACTAATTCTTCAACATATGAAAATAGATTAATTGTTTTCATACATTGATACCAAGTAGTCATATTTTTTTGTAATATCATAAAAAATATTCCTATGTTTTTCATCACAACTAAAACAATAAAGTATATTAGTTTCCTTATCAAAATCTCATTGATCATAAATTACCAATCCTTATTAAAAAAATTTAATAAGAAAACATATAATAAATTTATGGTTAGTACATTTCACAAATAAAACATTAAATCTATCTTACAAATCATAAAAAATTTCTATATTTTCGTAAGTTTGTGATTATTAAACTATATTATCTACGTTATTTTATATAAATCAAGTGAATATTATACATAGAAATAATCTATACTATTTTTTCTATTTTCTTATTTTAATTTTTTTATATAAAACGATTACTCAAAACATTCCTGACATAAATATCAAATACTGACATGAGATAGTCATCACAACTCATCAAAATAACATTTATAAACCAAAACTCTATAAAAAAGTATATAAGTGAAGGATATATCCACATGAAATGTAGAATACTCCATAGATTTAAAAAACTAAAAGAAAACTATAAAAAATAAATGAAACCATATTTTGTTAATGATATATAATTAAATCCAATAGTGAAAAGTATGAAAAGAAATAGTAAAGTAAATGATAAAAGATAAATGAAACTTATAACTCAATAAAAGCAGTAGATTGGTATGTAAAGTTTATATCAATGTAATTTATAAAATCATTTCATTATTTAAATTAATTTTTCATAATTTGATGATCTTCTGTCAGAAAATTAATAAAAATCTCTATCAAGATTACGCAATAATTGACCTTATCTAAAAGGCCAATAAAGGTATACCAATATCTATCAAGACTTTATAAACTACTATTAAATTAATTATCATTATCTGTTGACAAAAATAACTAATATTATAATTAAAATGATTGAGATAAATGTCATTTACAAATTAAAATGAATATATGTTCATTAATGTTTCTTCTTCAAATTATTATTAAAATCACTTAGTTAATTTACAGTTTAAAGATTGAATATAATTATTTTATGGAAAATAAATATATAATATGTTTTATTCTATTAATACTTAACAAAAACTAGAAACATTATCTCAAAAAATAAAGAATATTAATAAAAAAATTATCAAACTCTATCAATCAAAATTACGTTAATTTTTTAACGAGTAAAACGAATTCAGAAATACATAAAATATTGCGATGAAAACTAAAGATAAAAGGAATACGATAAAAGAAAAAATAATTCTTGTGTCTTTAATAAACATTTCTTTTATATATAATATTATTCTTCTTCCATGATTTTTTTTCTTCTCTAATTAGTCAATAAATCCCCCCAAATCATGTATCTTAGGTTATCCACCTTTTATACCATGGTGTGTTAGGAAGGTCTTAGGTTTGAGACTTCCTGGGCATGTGGGTTTATCTTTGTATTTATTCTCTATCTTTGACCTCTCATAAATTATTTTATTTAAAATCTTTATTCTCCTAAACATATTTTTCATCCCTCATTTTTTTGAAAAACCATACTCAATCCTCAACCCAGGTCCAACTCTTAACGTTACATAATATGATTTGGTGCTCCATATTCTCTAAGATCAAATAACATAATTTTTCTCCCTATCCTCATCGACCTTGGCTTCATTGGTATCTTGATTCCACATTGGTATAAGATATTTAATCAATAAATTTTTAGTCCCATAATTAAATTTAATGAATATGGGTATATTATTAGTGTTTAAGTTTATTCATTATTCTTATTCATTTTTTTGAATATTACAACACATTAACATCATAATTTTGAATAATTATAATTTCTTACAGCAATGTTTATTATTTATTTATTATGTGTTTATAATATTTTTAGTTTAATTTAGTTCAATTTAAAACACATAATATGATTTTTTTGAAATCTATATAAGATATGTTAACATAAAATCTTATTATGTGAATATAATTAGATTAATTCATTCATATGTGATATGAATCATATTTGGTTTTACTAAACACATTTTATCTATTTAATTTATTCTCAAATCTAAAACTGCAAAATAAATGCAAACCTTAACATATGTGGAAAATGGGAAAAAGTTATTTAAAAAATAAAAGGAAAAAGAATGTGATTCAAGGATTTTTAAACTTGATCCTAAGATTTTGGGCCACCTGTGTGGACCAGGGGCAGACCCATCCCCTACCTCTATCACACCACTCCACCTGCACCTGTTCCATGACTTTCAACATCATCGACTGAGAATCCCACCCATCGCTCCCCTTCTCCAGGATCATATGTGGCTTTAATCATATGTGATTTTCCCCATATATGTATTTTAAAATTTATGAGTTTTATTTGAATATTATGAGTTTTCCTATATAATAAAATAATATATATATATCTTACACACTCTTTTATATATTATTAGAATATTTATATTAAATGATTTATATTTCTAACAATTTTTTTTCTGAATACCATATTTCTTATGAATATTTTCAAAATATATAAATATTTTTTATTTGTTATTTATTTATCTTTAACCTATTTTATTTTTTACCACATAGGAATTGTGATATTTCTGGAAACTCTTTTAATGTATCAATAGGAAGATCAAAATAAGGAATTCCATAGGAAGAAGATTTGGAATATCATGAGTAAACTGTTAGGAATTTTTTTAGATAGAGTTTAAAGGAACTAGTTGCGAATGGGATAAATGTGATTGAATATGATAGATATAAATATTCTAAGGTTCTGCTACTTCAATTATTATTCTACTATGCTATTACACTGGATCTTCAATGTAAAATATTATTTCTAGAGTGATTGAGTTGCATCAAAATTCTATTTTTCTTATTTATTTTTGGTATTAAAGTAGTATTCATTAAGAATCTCGAAGGATGAATAACCAAAAAACAAAAATAAACTGAACAAATTAACTTGTATCTACTATAAATATGTGTTACTGTATAGAATTTATTAATACAATAATGAGAAACTAGTAGACAAGACCCCCAAAATAACTACTACAACCCATCACACCAATTATGACCTATAGAATTATTATGAATACTAAAAATGAAGTGAACCAATGATGAATAAGATAATTACATACCAGAAAAAAATGAGGTCACCCTATGCTAAGACTTTCTGACTCCAAAAAAGGTGGCCATTATAGGAACACCATAATAAGAACACAAAAATTAAGTGTACCTTTCCCTTCATCAATCACTCGATGCACTCATACACTAGAGAAAAAAATATCTCCAAAATACAAAAAGTATTTCCCTATATAAAAAAACTCAAACGAAATACAATATACATCACCAGAATTCAAACTATCTCCAAGATAAAAAATATAAAATTTTAATATCTATATAATCATAATAAAACAAAACATGATGAAATTCAATGTATTAACTAACAATAAAATTTATATCATAAATTTTCCTCAATATAAGTATTACTAGACCCATAAAGACCCTCACTATATCTAAAAAACACCCACATCATTATCACATCTTCTCATATAGTACAAATTATCATAATCCTAGGTATCAACATCTAGATTTGAATATGAACTTAAATCAGTGGAAGGATGAGAAAAATCCTCTTAAACAGAATGAAAATAAATGAGAACACATTTAATTAATGAAAACATAAAAATTTTATAAACATATTTGATATAATGCATTTTTATTTAAAAGAAATTTTATCGAAACCTATATTTGATATAAATAATTTTTAAATTAAATGTCATGCATAAAATCCATTAGGTCACACTCCACTAATTTGATATGGAATATCAAACATTAATAAGGGGGTCATCAAAGAAGTTACGATGAGAAAAACCTTCTTAAAATTTTTAATCTATATGAAATTTGAAATGATATTAGGGACATAGACATAATTATATATGTGGGTAATTGAGGGTTGATGCCTAATGACAATGTTAGTGTCAACTTAAATGAGATGACCAATAATTTTACTAATATTCATTAAATTCATTTCATCCATATTGTGAATATGAATGTGGTTTAAATAAATCCAAATAAAAATAATTAATTATTCTTTTCCTCGATAAACATCCATGGATATAACTAAAACACATGAACTATTAGCACCCAATTGCAATAGTAATGAAATACAGTGTCTCAAGAAATATGTAAAGCCGAACAAGACTATAAAATAAGAAACATTTAATTAGAAACACCTCTATCTACAAAACTAACATCATTATCACAAAACTCAAACATGACATCCTTGGATGGTAATAATATAGAAGGATGATATGGTTAAAAATTATGGAATTTATTGAGAAAAATTGTTTATTACATATCATCAAAAAAATTATGATGATATTACCTTTGAATATAAAAGACTCTAGTAGACATGTATTAAAAATAATTTAGATTTTAACACACTAATTAATGATACAATATATATAGGGGATCTAATGAACAATATATTACGAATGATGTGAGATCATGGGAAGACCAAATATTGAAGGATGAAAAAAAAACATCCTTACAAACCACTATGACATCTTGTCTTAAACTTGAGGCTTTTTTTTGATAGGTATATGAATTTTTACCTTGTCTATGAGAAATATTATTTTATAATGAGTGTATAAAACACTATCCCTATCTGTTTGTAAGAAGAGTTTACAACAAATTCCATCTTGTCTAATTGAGAAAACATTACTCGCAAGAATAAGTATTAATGTCTGGAAGAATCACTCAAGTTATTTTATAATGATACATTGTTAGTATAATGATTCAAAAACACTTATAAGGACTCCAACTTCATCCTGTTCATTCACATAACACTACACGATATTTTTCATAAAATAACCATAGCTAAAAATCATATACCTAAAATATGAACTGAAAAAACACATGATGCTATGAATATGGCAGAACACTATTACCAAGTCAAATTTAAGAAGGAAAGGCTACATTATTTTTAAAAATTTACTACAGTCCAAAATTTAAATTAATGCAAGAAGAGTTCACTATTGAGTGAAAATAACGAAGGAATGGAAACATTACTATTCTAGATTTACTTCAGTCTAGATTTGAAATTAATGAAAGAAACACACCTTTATTATAAACAAACCAAAAACACTAAAAAACAGTATTCTATAAAACAATAACAAAGGAAGATCCTATAACATAAGAAATATAAATTCATGATTCCAAGTATAATGATGCTAATTGAAATCAAAATCAAATCACATGGGAGAAATATAAAAACCAACTGGAATGAATTTATGATTATTGAATTTCAGATCTACTATATAAATTAATAAACATCTACAATGAAATATCATATATTTAATATCATTTTTCAGAGAAATTGTATATAATATTAGTAAATGGAACTTATTAATACACATTGTTAGAGAATTTATATGATAAAAAAATTAATGATAAATATTCTCAAAAAATATTTATATAATCATAGAATATGTACACAACCACACTCAACATTATTTAATACTCAACAAGAGTTTATACTCAGAATTTTTTTATATCAAATGACGCATGATTCAAATTATTAGAGAAACTGAATACATTAAAAAACAATAGAATTTAATACTGAATAGATTAATTATAATTACCTATGATACATTTAATTACATGAATTCTTACTATAGGATCCACGATATCAGAAAAAGTGGAATTTATTCTATTACTATGTTATACACATTTTAGTAATAAATTATCTAAGGTGGGTGTTTGGTTATAAATTAAATAACTCATTTATGTATTCTGTAACTCAGTTATACACATCCATGTTAAGAAATTGGTTATGAATTTAGTAATTCTATTATAGATAGTTATGTAGTCATTTGTGGATTATGTGGTTCAGTTAATAATTATTTAATATAATAGTTGCATGTGATTCAGTTACTTATTATTCAATCTAATAGTTTATTTTAAATGCATGATAGAAATAGAAATAATTTTGAAATCATGACACTGATAAATATAGGTCTATCTATAATCAATTTTTGAAATAATCACAATATAGAAAAAAATATGGGAAAATTAAACCCTTACACTAATTATAAATATTTTTTATTAATTATAGGAAATCCATAAAAAATAATATACTGGTGTAAGAGTCTAATTACTGGAATAAAGTAGTGTTGTCGTTATATGCGACATTAAAGTGATGGAAGACGAGTTCTAACAATTTTAGGTATAGAGGTTGGAGATGTTTCTTTTGAAGTTCCGGATTTTATAATCATATCAATGGAGCTTGTGAATATATCTGAAACATAACCTATATTAGGAAATTTCAAAAATAAAAAGAAAATGTTGTATCATAGAGAATGAAACTATAGATGTTGGGGATGTTTCTTTGGAAGTTCTAGTTTGTATAATAATATCCATGTATCTCCTTTATGAATATAAACCATAAACTATTTTTGAAAATATTGATTATATCACTTAAAATACAATGTTTTATCATGGAAGATGAAATATAAGTATAACTATATGTCAAGGTATGAGATTCACTATGATACATGGTAAGGATATTTGAATATAGCACTGAACTTTTGAATAAAATATGGTCTTATATTTTCTGCACAGAGCGAATGTTTTTGTGTCATGTTTCTTCCCAACATATATACATCGGAGAAAATATTTAGAGATACACAAAAAAGATGAAAAATGCGTAAATGAATAAATAATTTTCAAGAGAACACATCCAAAAAACATATTGGAATACAAGTAAACTATTAAAATATTGATGATAGAAGATAATATAATTATAAAAAATATAAAACAGGAAACCTCAACAAAAATAAAAAGGTTGAGGGGGAAAATAGAAAAATAATTAATAAACATTATATAGAAAAAAAAATTTACATAGAAGGATACATTTTTGAAAAATATGTCACTCATTATAGAAAATTATTTATAATGAGTGCTTACAAATATTTAGAATTATCATAATAGAAACCATATAAATCTTATGAGTTCCCATAGAATTATCTAATATTTGGATGTTTGGAAGTTAACAACTGATTAATGTGATCAAGACATAATTCCACACTTTAGAGATTCTATTATGAAATGAAATCAAAGAATATGGAATTTATTAAATATTTAGTTAAAAAATAGAGATAAATAATACATTTGATGCTGAGGAAGAATCGTTATTGTAAGGGGAAGCTGAAACATTATAAGGAATTCTAAAAATTATTGGAAGGTGAGTCGAAATCTCTTATAAGATTTCATAACATTCTTCCCTTTATTTTGGAAAATATATCGATGAATTTGTTTTTCAAGTATTTTAAATAATCTACATGTAATGATACAAAAAAAAGTTGCCAAAAAAATTTAGGAAGAAAATAAAACTTGCACATTGTTAATCAAAACTCTTTAAACATGATCTTTTTATCTCAAACATTTTATGGTTTTTAAAATAGATAATATTCAATATAGTTGGATAACCACTATAAAACCAAGTTTTATCCAGTGTATATATTTTAGTGTTGGGTGAAATGATGGTTTTATAAGTTCAAGGAAAATTTCTTATAAATATAATTAGTAGAAAACTCATACATTAAAAATAAAATTTATAAATTTTACATAGTATGATAATAGAATTTAACATATAAATAACCAAAAAGTAAATAATTAAAAAAAATTAAAAACTAAATAGAGGATATATGATATTAACATGGTTTTATGATATATTATCCCTAATACCCTATAAATTTTCCTATATGGAAGAAATGATATAGAAATATTTTACCCCAAGACTTATTAATTATTACCACTAAATGGTAGGATTAAATATTATCACCAAATTTGGTAGGTACTCAACATGGGGTGAGATCAGTGTTCACTCCATACAACCATAAAATAAATTAAAATAATCAATAATACCCTACAATGAGGGTTAAAGGATAGACTATGTCACAAAAACAATTTTACCCTTTTAGAAAGAACTAAGAAAAAAGATAAAACACAATGATGATATGTTATTAGTGAATTAATGAATTATTTAATTATTTATCATAGATCCTTTTGGTCTTTTATGTTGGTATATTAATTAAATAATTATAAAAATGTTTTACAACTAGCTTCAATCGATCAAAAATACTTGATCTGGTTAACATGGTGAATAAATTTTATATTTCTCTAAAATGATTCATCAGATGCACATTATATATTGATTTATACATTACATAATAAATTATATTAATATATTGAATATTTTTACTCACCCATAAATTAGAACATATGCAGTGAAGTAATTGTTACAATAAAAATATCATAACCAAATATAACTTATGATTATCCTTCGATAAAAATGTGGACACTACAAGATAATCATGTGAATAAAGGAATAAGACGGACTATGAGGAGATAAAGAAGTATGGTTTACAAAAAGGTAGGGTTCAGGTGACATAGTTTTAGATCATGGAAGGTATTAATTATATAACTATTCTTCGGTCCACTTGTACAAGGAAAATGGTTCAACTGACACACCAAATGGAGGAGGACTTAATTGCAGAAATCATGCATGGTCCACCCATGGAAGGAATGGGGTTCGAACGATTGATGCACCAAATGGATAAACACCGCTTGATAAAGAGGATGGAGAATGTGAGGAATACACAAGGGTTGAATGGAGGATTAGGTGAGGAATAGCTATAGGTTAGGTTATGATCGAGAATGGATAAGTGATTTGGGATAAGTAGACAATGATCAGTGTGGTAAAAAAATAGGGTAGAAGAGTGCCACATGGAGGTATGATATGAGTGCTACAGAGAGGAGAAAAATGGGGACCCTCATGCACTTAGAAAATATATAGTCATAGTTTTTATTAAACTATAGCTATATCTTCATCTATATCCACTTTCCTATTAAACTATGGATATAGGTCCATGTATATATGTCATTTTTCTAGTAGTGGTAGTACTGAGATTAAAACAAATTGTGATATCTTATAACATAACTGTTGAATTGATAGGTATTAATAGGAATATACACATTATAAAATATATCCATAATTTTTTTACTATATTAAAATTAATTTATTACTTCATAATAAATAATTATTCAATTTTTTTGCAAAGTCATTTTATGCTTAAAAAATAAGGTCGCCTCAAAAAAGGTTTTTATTAAAATTTGTATTTAGAAATTATAATTAATTTATAAATTTTGTAGATATTTTATTTAAGTAAAATAATATAATTTTTTCAATCAACATGTATATATTATTATAGAGTTAATTTTTCATATTTTTCTAAAAAAATTATTTTTAAGTGACTAGTGAGAAATCCCAGTTTTTGAAAAACTATCATTTAATTTCATTACATAAAGTAATATATAAGTCTCATTATGTTTTTAATTTTTTAATAAAGAAAAATAAGCCTCATTTAATTATAAATTTTTTAATTAATTACATATCAATCATCATTATAATTTATTTTTTTATAAGTTAATTTTTGTGCTTAAAAACACATTTTTCTAAAAACTATTTTCATTTCATTTTACATATTTATATGAAAACTGATTTATAAAAATTCTTGAAATGAAATTTTGAAAAATTTATTTCATATTTATAATCAGGAGGTTCATATTTTCTAAATATTACCCCTTTATTTTTGATCATTATGAATAATAACTGTGGTAAATATTTCTCACTTCTCTAAGGGTAAAATGGATAAAACATGGTTAAAACTATGAGATAAGTTCTAAAAATTAACCAATAAGTTTACTTTATTTCATTATATGGGATTATTTATACCATATCTATACTAACATTGAATATATGGTATTTTGGTTCAATTTTACTTTGATAATGACATTTATATTATTTTAGGTTAAGAAAAGTAAAAAAATCTCACCCTCTTTCATTAAAAATATCTAATATATTTTCATTGATATAAAAATAAGTTATGATAAATTAAAAATATTTATTTTTTATAATAATGAATTTTTTATGATATTAATTATTTTTTTTAATTTTTCGTTTTCATACAACTATATCAAATGCTTACACAATGCCTATATAATGTTTATGAATGTAGTAGAAAAATAAAGGTAATTGATTTTAAAAACAATAAAATGAATATGTTTTAGATGAATTGTGATATTATAATAATTTATTAAGTAATTCTAAATTATAAATTAATTTAATTTTTTTAAATCTTAATTATATTCTTTCATTTATTTCTTTGAAGTCAAAATAAATGAATAGTCCAAAAATGAAATTAATGATATTTTATGTCAAATAATATTTTATTAAATGATTTAAAAACTAAAAAAAATATTTCAGGAGGACAGTTGAAATAGAAAATGGTATAATATTTAAACCATTTACAAAATTTTTAGTTACTTTCCACCTTACAAGTTAATTTATAACCCTTAAAATCAAAAAAGGTGTTACCCTGGTTAAGGTAAAAAAGGGTTAACGAATGGGTTAAACCAAAAATAAGGTTTAAAATGATGTATAAAACTCTCTAAAGTTTATTGGATGATTATATTTTAAAATTATATTATTTTTATTCAAATAAACGTCCATTTTTAAGCATTATACTTGATAAATAAATAAATTATATTTTAATCTTGTAAGTAATTCCAAGTGTGTGCTTTCCGTCACTTATAAAAGGGGACCTCATCTTATCATTTATTCACTAATTTAAAGAACTATAACACATAAAATTTATACTATAATACCTTCTTATATTTTTTTCCACATAGTATACCTTCTTGTATTCCCATAATACAATCCTATGAAGGCTTAAGGTGTTATCCAACAGAGGTCTCTCAATAAATAGGTGATCATATTACCCAATTAATTCAAAATTTATATATTATTATACTTCATATAAATATTTTATATCTATACTAAAATGATTCATCCAGTATAATAAATATACATAGATGTTATTATGATTATGGTACAACCATTTTCTACCTTCATTCCATCAAATGAGAAATGAAAGTATTTCTCTTTTGTATGTGTGGACTACCGCCTCCGCGTAGTGATATGATTCACTGTACATCACCATCTTTCAAGGATGGTTATTAATATGGATTTTATATTTATAAATGATATTTATGGAATAATTATTCTTATTTAATTATAATATACTATATCCCTCTTACATTCTCATCCATTGGAAAGTGATAGTGTTTCTTATGTGTATGTATGAACTACCACCTCCATGAAGCGATGCAATTCCTTTTTTATTTATGATTAACATAAATGGGAATAATAATATATTTAATTAATATATATGATATTTATGATACAATAGTAATTATTTAAATGTGAATTATTACTTAACTTTCTTTTGTTCTATCTATCAAAAAGTGCAGACATCACTCTTGTGTACGTACAGACTACCGTTTCCATGAAGTGATGAAGTTCATTTTTTATCACTACTTTATATTAATTATTATTAAAGTGTATATGATGAATAAATATGATAATTATTAATATTTTATAGATTATGAAACCATGACCAAATTGAAAGTTCTAGAACCATTAAACTGAAACATGCATTGAAAATGGACTAGTTTTCACAAAAATGTTCATTTTAATGATGAAATTATTAATAAAAGGATAATTGTAAATTATAAATAATTATAAATAGTAAGTTATATATGAATATAGTTGTGTAATATATTTATAATAAATATATATTTATTATACAAGCTATTTTAACATGTATGAAGAAAGATTGGACTTTAGGTAAGGGTTCTTCATCTCAATATTGTTTCATGTCGACATGTTTGATGTCATATACATATTTATGTTTATAAGGTTTCTAAACAAAAAATTTACATTTTATATAATTTATCCTTTTTAGTTCCTAGTATTTAAATTTATAAGTAAAATTAATTCATATTATCTGTTTTTGTTTGAAATTTCCCAAAGTGATAGCTGTTTATCATCAGAAATTATTTTTTTGGGACATATGTTATGTTATAGACCTATATTTTCTATTAAGTGTATCTAAGAACCATTTTGTATGTTCTATAATTAATATCATTATTTTTTTGAAAGTTTCATTTGAATTTATTTAATTCTTGGCGATTACAACTCAAAATTTACCAAAGCGGTAAGGAGTTTATGTTACAATCTCATATATTTTTGGGATTGTCTATGATAGCTTTCCATTAAAGGAAATTATATGAATATTATCCTATAAAACCAAAATATGTTCTTATACAATGTTTATTATTTAAATTTTTATGTATTTTTTTTTCATTTTCCTCTGTTTTTTACTTAAAATGAGTTACAAAAAGTTATTAAAGAAAATATGACCTTATTTCTTATTTAGTTAAAAAACTTTTTATTTCACACCCATATTCTTAAAAATTATATTATAAAAGTTATTAAATATACTTGAAGTGTTTTATAAATTTTATTTTAAATATTTTTTAATTTTTTTACAAAGGTTTAATAAGAAATCTTTTTAAAGAAATATGTTTTCCAAACTATTCATTTTTTAATGTTTACAGTAGTGTAAAAAGAACATTTTATTTTAATGTTTATAGATGAACGATTTTTCTACCATCATGAAAATTATTTTATTTCAAGTGTATTTTACAAGTAACAATGGTTATTTTCAATGATGATATTTTTCTAAATATTTTTGTAATTTTTAGGTAAAATTTTATCAAAAGAAAATGATATTTCTTATATTTTATAAGAAAGGTTCGAATGATCTTCTAAACATATTTTTCATCTTTTTCAGCACCCTTTAAGGATTGTTTTTCTTAACTGGGGAAAATATCTTATGATACCATCCAATTTCTTTCTCTCTATATCTTATGATGATAAAAAAAATATGGTTGATTTTTTGAAACACATTTCTTTTCCATTGGTTAATTAAGTTATAAAGAAACATTTATGAAACCCATTTGTTTCCCATGGGTTATAATATGATGGAATGGTGAAATGTTAATGAAAAGGATTTAATTTATATGGGTTAGGATATGGTGATATGTTTATGGTTTCATGATCTTGTGGCCCACATATGTATGGTTTTAAGTATGTTATGGGTGGGAATAAAATTATATATCCCTCCAATGCATTGGGTAATAATTAAAGAGGTGATAAAATCATAAGAGGTAATTGATTTAATAAACATATAAGAGGCACCATTGTTAACTAGATGGATTTCACTCATAATAGAATGTTGAAAATGACCAGATAGGTATTTACATTATGTGACTTTGTCTGTAAGGATAGTCTTTGGATTGAACCTTCATAATGGATGTTTTTTTTCTTTTCTTATGTTTATTTAAAAAACTTATGTATTATTCTTATGATATATTCTTATAGATTGTGATGGATTATTGATGATTCTATACTACTATATATTTTGTCTATTATTATGAAATAACATTATTCCATGATTTATGATTAATGATATTTGACTAATTGGGTATGATTATCTTAAGTTTGGATCATGTTCTCATACCTTTATGTTTATATTATTCTAACTTATGAAAATTTATTGATATATCCTAGGTTTACCCATAATGATTATATAATCTCACCCTTTATTATTATTCCATTTCACTATGTTATGATAAAGGGTACTATGTATTATTTTTCTTGAAGGAAATTATGTAAAGAAACATGTTTGATATGATGAATATTATACTTCAATAAAAGGTTTACGTATATAGTCTCAATGTACACTAAACCTTCAAGGCTCTACTGTATTTTTATTTTGGATATATATTGAATATTTATTGAAAAAAATGTAATATCTATGTATAATATTATTGGGTCACTATAGTTGGACTCAGAGCAGGGTTTAGTAACTTTTGGATATTAGTATTAAAAAAAATTAATGATAAAATTTATGATAAGATTAAGTATAAGAGAACATACAATGTTATGGTAAAGACAATAGTGTGATTTCCCATGCAAATATATATATATATGTCAAGATAATAGAAACAGAATGAAACTGTGGCATAGTTGCACTTAGGGGTGAACTCTTTGAAAGGGGTTTTATATTAAATTGACCGTCACTAGTGTATAATGAGTGGGAATAAGACTACATATCTGGATAGACACTCATGAGGGATATTCTTTGCTCAATTTACATTTTCTTTATAAACCATTACGATGAATGAGGGGATAACACCAATAGAAACATATGATATTCTATACTAGCATGGGATAAAAATAATATATCATGGGTTGATAAGTCTATGTCTGATCATAAGTTTGAAGGAATATATACCCCCTTTTAGGTTTTATGTGATATGAGTTTAGTATTATTAAGGATATTTTGGGGAACATTTTTGGGAATAACACTTTTCAATTTAGTACATGTTTTAGTGAAATATTATTTGAGGAATAATGATTTTACTTTTTGTGTAAATAAAATTATAGTTTTTTATAACCTTTAGGGTTAATATGGTCATTGATGTAGAGGTAATTATAGTTCATGTGGGTAAAAGAGTTATTACATTTTAGAAGAATATTTTTATCATATAGATAACCATGATATTTATAAGTTATTTGATGAATAAGTGAATATTATTATTTTTTAAGAAATACACTATATTGGAAATATTATATGATTAAGGTAAGAATAAATCTATGAATGAATATTTAGTTAATTTATGGAAGCATATATGATTTTATTATTATATTATGATGGTTTGGGTTATTTTTAGAAAGGATTAGTATATTTAGAAGAACATATGATTATATTATTCATGTGTTTGTTATGTAACATTATGAGATACTTTATGTTGTTTGGGAACAAGCGTTAAATTTGATATTGTAAAAAAATATGGGATTGAATCTTTCAAATTTTTGCGTTTTGAATTTGGTCATAAATATCTTAGAGGAGTCTCAAGATTAAGTATTCATGGAATGGTTGAAGTTAAATATTGGTTAATATTGTTGAGGGTTTAGAGATCAATGTATTATTTCATCATATAAATATTTATCTATATTTTATAACGAGTGTTAACCATTTTGGTTTTGGTAAATATCTAGAAACAGAAGGAATGATTGTTATTCTTTTATGGGTCATATAATCCATTAAAAGTTAATCTTAGTGCATCATGAATGAAAAATTAATATTTAATATTCATTTCATGTATTAATAGATAAGAAAGAAGTTAAAATAAATAAAAAATAAACAAAAGGATGAAATGGTTCTTATGAAATAGAAATAAATCAAGTATGTATGTTATCATAATCTTCAACTTGATAGAAAATAATTTCTTTAACTCATGTAAGAGGAAGATAAATCTATCGAGTATTATGTTGACATTATAATTCATTTATTAAGGTGTTTTTTAGAAACCCATGATCATTATAATGATTTATACTTGGTTTTACAAATACATAATTTGAAAATATTATGTTAACCAGTACTAACATAAAAATTAGTCACCATGATAGATCAACATAAGATTTTATTATTATGTCATGATATACTAATTCAAGTATGTTATAATTAAAATTAAAAGGATAAAATATATATAATGTTGGAATAATTTAACACCATGATTTTTTAGAATATATTTTTCTTTAAATAAATTGTAGGTATTCAATATCTTGATTGACACACAACAACGAGCCTAAAACGAACTGTGATATATTATAACCCAACCACTAAATTGGCGGGTATGAATATGATTGACCACATTATGATACCAATATAATTTTTTTACTTAATTAAAATATACTGATTAATTTATAAATAATTATTAGTCAATTATTTTTGTAATTCCATTTTATGATTTATAAAAATTTGTTTTCTTTAAAAATTGTTTTTATTGCATTTTGGGTAGAGAAATTATAGCTAATTTATATATTTTTTATAAGTTTCATTTGAGGAAAATAAAATCATTTCTAAAATTACTATTTCAATATTATACAAGGTTTAATTTTTTTTTGGATTTTTCTAAAAATATTTATTTTTAAATGACAAGTGAAAAACTCCATTTTTTGTAAAACTATTATTTTTTTCATCAAATAAAGTAATTTGAAAGTTACATTATGATTATAATTTAATATTAAAGTAACATAAGTTGCATCTATTTATAAATAATATAATTAATGAACTATCAATATTCATTATACTTTATTTCGGTATAAGTTAATTTTTGGGCTTAAAAATACATTTTTCTAAAACAATTTTTGTTGTGTTTTGTTGATTTATAATATAATTGATTTATAAAAAATTATATAAATTGAATATTGAAAATATTTATTTTATATTTTAAATTAATAATTTCAAATTTGGTAAATATTCCCCTTTTATTTTATGTCATTAAGAATAGTAATTGTGGAAATATTTATCTCAGCAAGGTTAAAATAGGTAAAATGAGGTTAAAAATATGATACACAGTCTCAAAATAAGCCTAAAATTGAATTTATTTCATTTAATGAGAGTTATTATACCATTTATATCCCGAATTTTAATATATTTTATTTTGGTTCCATGTGACTTTGATAATGTCATTTATATTATTTTATGTTAAGAAAATTGAAAAATATAACTCTCTTTCATTTAATATATCAATTATATTTTAATTTGGAAAAAAGTAGTTATTATAATTTATAATTTTTCTTATTATATTTTTTTATTATATTAATTAACTTTTAATTTTTAGCGATGATATAATTACCTTATGCACTTACACAATGCTGATACAGTGCTTGTACAATAAATAAACAAATCAAGGTAATTGATTTTAAAAATAATAAAATTATTATGTTTTGGATGAATTGTTGTATTATAGGAATTTAATAGGTAATTTTAAATTAAAAATTATGGTAATTTTTTTATATTCTAATCCTATTTCTAAATTGATGTCTTTGAAGTCGAATTAAAGGAATAGTCTCAAAAACGTCTTTAATGATATATAATGTTAAATAATATTTTATAAAATGATTTAAAAATTAATAAATTGGATATCGCGAATATAAAATGGTCTAAATTTTAATCCATGTACCATTTGTGATCCATTTTCACCATAAAATTTAATTTATGTCCCTTAAAGCCTAAAAACTGTGTTATCACCGTTAAAGTGAAAAAGGGTAAACGAAAGTGTTAAACCAAAATATAAGTTTTAAAATGAAACAAAAACAATATAAATCTAATTATATATTGATATTTAGATCTTATTTTCCTTTTCATAAAATAAATTTACATTAAAAAGCACTATTATTGAGAACTCCATTAATTATATTTAAATATTTTAAAATTTTCAAGTGTATCCTTTCCCTCACTTATAAAAGGGAACCTCATCTTCTCTGTTAATCATAATTTTAAGAAATATATCTCATCAAATAACTACCCTAATACATTCTTATATTCCTTTCCCACATGTAATATCTTTTTTTCATCCCCTAACATGATCCTATGAAGGCTTAATGTTTAATCCAAATGAGGTATCTCAAAGAAGTGTTAATTGTCTTACCCGATTAATTCAAAGTTTATCTCTTCATAAAATTCATATAAAACCATTAAATATATTATGAAATTATTAATATATTATCATAATTATAATAATTTGTTATTATGGTTATAGGATAACCATTTTTCACCACCTTCCCGTCAAATAGAAAATGAAAGCATCACTCATGCGTACGTGTGGACTACTACCTCCACACAATGATATGATTTATTTAACATCATCATACTTCATGGTTGGTAATTATTATGGATTTAATTTTTATATATATAACATATGAAATAATTATTATTCTATAGTTATAATATATTATCTACCTTCCTACATTCCCATATTTTGGAAAATGATAACGTCACTTATGCATCTATGTGGACTATCACCTCCACGAAGCGATGTGATTCATTTTTCATTCACAAATTATATGGATGATAATAAGATTATATTTTATAAATATATATGATATTTATGATATAATAATGATTCTATAAAGGTTAATTATTACTTACCTTTCTTTTATTTCATCCATCAAAATGTGGAAACATCACCCGCGCGAACGTACTGACAACCATCACCACGAAGTGATGTATCTCATTATTCATAACTACTTTTTATAAATGATTATTAAAGTTTATAAGATGAATAAATATTATAATTATTTCAATATCAATATTATGAATATTATAGGACCATGAAAAACGTTTAGACATCAGAACCATTGAGTAAAACCATGCACAGAAAACTGACCAGTTTTCACGTGAATGCTCATTTTAATGAAAAAATTGTTAGAAAATGATAGTCTAAAATTATAAATAAATTATATATAGTATTTTATGTAAGAATATTTTTCTTAAATATATCTATAATAAATATATGTTTATTATATAGTATATATGATCATGTTTGAAGTAATATTGGACTTAAGGTAAGGGTTCTTCGTCTTAATATTATTTCCTTGAGACATGATTGATGTTATGTACCTAGTTATGTTTATGAGGATTACATGATGAAACATTGACATGTTATATCATTTACTCTTATGAATTAAGGATATTTAAAGTTACAATTCAAATTAATTTATCCTAGGGATTTTTTGTTTGAAAGTTACCAAAGTGGTAAGGGTTTATCATCTCAAATTGTAGTCTTTGGGACATATATTATATTATAAAACCATCATATTTTATGAGGTTTATCAACTAGAAATTTAATATTTTGTATCATCTATGTCCTTATGTTTCTTATATGTATAGTTTCATTTGAATTTTTTCCTTTCATGGGGGTTATGATTCAAAAGTTACCAAAATAGTACAAGGTTTTTGTTAAAATCTTATTTATTTTTTATGATTTTCTAGGATACATTTATAATATGGGAAATTATATAGATATTATCCTTTAAAACCCATATATTCTATTATACCATTGTTATTCTTATATTGTTTTGTATTGGTCAAATTTTCACTCCCTGGTATTTATAATGACTGATAATGTTTTTAAAGAAAATAGAACCTTATTTCTTATTTAGTTGATAAATTTTTTCTTCTATGTCCATACTCATAAAAATTAATTTATAAAAGTTCTTACCTATAGTTTATTTTTAAAAAAATATTATTTTCACTACCTTTTAATTTATTTAAAAAGGTTTTTGAAGTAGTCTTTTTAAATAAATGTTTTTTTCAAACAAGTTTCTTTTTTGAATTTTTACAAATGTGTGAAAGGAATGTTTTCATTTAACATATACAACATGAATAAATTTTCCCACCATCATTACCATTATTTTTTTTGAATATTCCTTTACAATTATCCTTCATTATTTTTTAATAAAATGATTTTATCTATATTTTTGGAATTTTTAGTTAAAATGTTATAAAAAGAAAATTATATTTTCTCTTGTTTCCAATGAAAGGTAAGAACGGTATTTTAAAGGTATTTTTCTCATATATTAACATCCTTTAAGGGTTGTTATGATTCACTATGGAAATTATCTTATGATACCATAAACATTATTTATATGGATAGCTTATCATGAATATGATTTGAGGTTTAATCTATAAATCTCATTAATTTACCACGTTTTAATTAAGTTATGATGTAACCTTTATAAAACCCATTTATTTCCTATGGGTTCTTATAGGATGGAATAATGAAATGTTTATGAAATATATTTCTATTCATGGGTTATGATATGATGATAGGTTGAAGGTTTTGTGATATTGTAGAACACATATTTATGGTTTTCATTATGTGATGAGTGGGCTTAGAATTATATATCCCTCCAAAACATTAGGAAATACTGATGTAGTTAAGAATATAATACGAGTGGATGGAGTTAATAAATTCCTAAGAGATGACATAGTTATCTAGATGGATGTTACTTCAATGATAATATTGAAAATGATCGTGTAAGCATTTCTATAATGGGGATTTATCTATAATGATAGTCTTGAGAGTCAACCTTGACCATGTAAGTTATTTTATATGCTTATTTTTACGCCAAAAACTTATGTCATATTATTTTGATATGTTCTCATGGATCATGATTTAGTATTGATAATTCCATACTCTTATGTTTTTTGTCTGTTGTTATGACCAATCCTTATTCCATGATTAATGATTAATGACCATTGGATGATTTGGTATGATTATAATATGTAATGATAATGTTATCATAACATTATGATTATCTTTTTCTCACTTATGATCATTGATTGATATATCTTATGTTTACCCTTACTGAGAATCTAAGATCACCATTTATTTTGTTTCCTTTTCACTGAGTTATACAGAAGTTTACTAAGTATGATGACTTTATAAGGGTACCTTATGTAAATAATGATGTTTGATATGATAAATATTTTACTTAAAAAATATATTTATGTATCTAATATCCAGGTAAGTTAAAACATTATGGTTCTCAGGCATGTTTATATAGGATATATATTGAATATTTATCAAAAATCTGTAATATCTATGTATATTATGATTATCTATCTATATAGAGAGTCCTGTATAAATGTCATAAAATTTAGATGGATCATGGATTTCTTTGAAGGTGGGAGGCATTCTCTTGAAAATTTGGTGATCATCATCAATTTTTTTAAGGATTTAAATATAGTGAAGTAGTTTATAAGTGAAAGGTATATAGTTTATAATAGTTTTTTGTTTACTATTTTATAAAGGCTTTATGTTTTTTATATATTGTGATAATGGGAAGGGATTCAATATCTTCCTCAATTATTTATAGAAACCTAGAAATCATTTCAATATGATACCAGATTTAAATTTTATAAATATTAAAAATAAAAAAAAAGATAAAAATAAATGAAACAATAGACCAAGCTTATAGTTTTCATTTAAATGAAGAAAACAGTTTCTATAAAAAGTATTTGGTAACAAACGAATATTTAAATATTTTATAGATATAAATATGGTATTTTCTTTTCATCTTATTTTTCTTATATGATAATATAATCTATTTTTTAATTACGAGATCTTATAAGAAATATGAGAGTATGGTTTTAATATTCAAGGTTTTTGATTCATAATATTATATAACATGTCTAAAACAGTTATAAAGATAAACTATTTTTATCTATGATAAACAATTTTATCCGATAAATTTATTAAAACATAAGGTAAATATTTCCCAAAAGCAAAAAATTAATATTTTAAAGACTAATGTATTCGTTTCATAAAATTACTCAAAACACATAGATTACCATATAAGTTATGGATGTGATAGTTTTACTGATAAATATTCCTAATAAAGTAAATACATGATATTTTTTGAACAAAATAGAGTTGGTGTATCTTATCATGATATTCTAGAAGAATATAGTTTTTAATAGGATAGTGGGAGTATGATTGAACTTAGAGAAGTTAAAAGGTTAATAAATATACCAACTAATATTCAATGTGAATGTGTCTTTATATCATAAAGGGGTTTAAGATGTGTTGTAAAATAAACAATGCAAACTTGGATGGGTGGTATCATCATTGGGGTTCAACCTTGACTAAGACGAATTTGAGCTTCAAAAAGTGGAGATTAAATAAAATCAACTTTGATAGAAGTTTCAAGTTAGTGGAGATCACCACTCGATCGATGTTAGTCGAGCCACCCCATGAAACTATGACTATTACACACCATACTATGAGAGTGTAATAAGAGGCTATGTTTCCTGGCTTTAGTTACTTAAAGTATAGTTTTGTTTTCTTAAATAAAATTATTTTCCCATAAATTCATTTTAAGAATAGTTTTTCTCAATAAAAAATATATTTAATTGAGATGAATTTGATAAATTTATTTTTAAGCGCAAATAAAACATAATTGTATTTTTATAGAAAAAATATATAATTTTATAATAAACACAAGTATTCTAGATAATATTTTTGTTCATAAAATATTTTTTTCAAATACTCTAACCTAATTATAAATTATTAAATAATTTTATAATGGGCAAGGAAATATTTATTAGTATAAGAATTTTGACTTTTACTTAAAAAATATTATTTTGAAATAAGTTAGGATTTTTATATTTAAAAGTTAAAATTATCATATTTAAAGAATTATTATAGATAAATAAAAATTATATTTGAAATAACCACATTGAAATTAGTTTAGGGTGAATTTATGAGAATTTTCTAAAATACATTATTTCTTTGTGAATAGTAAAAAATACAGTTTTGGGGTTTTCAATATATTTTATGACTTCATAATAATTTAATAACGATTTAATAATTAATTAAATACAATAAAAAACCAAAAATATTTTATTTTATGAATTTTAAGTATTTTTATATATTTTAATCATTCATTAAAACTATAAGTTTCTTTCCAAAGTCTAAAAAAGAAAATTTGATTCTTAAAAAACATAATTTGTGGAATCTTTACCTTTCCATGCCAAAAGAATTTCTAAAAAATGGTTTTCGGTTCTGGTGGATTAAATTATCATAAAATGTGACCCAAATCTTCCAAAACATGAGCAGAAACCATGGGTATCCCAATGGTTTTTCATTTCCACAACATAGATTTCCAAGACCAATATTTGGAAATTATTAAACAAATCCCCCATTTTAGCTATAAATACCAACCCATTTCACTATTTCTCTTCACCCCCAAACTATACTCTATATATTTATGGTGATTTTCCTCCCAAGTAGTGCCCCCAAGGTTACCTCAAGCTTCCAAGGCCCCAATCCTCAAGTTTTAGGAACAATTCTTCAAGGTAAGGGAAAATATTCACTTCTCTTTCCCATTCATGTTCCCCTTTTGTGGTATATCCTGTAAATACCAAAAGAAGTTCTTATATACACTTTTTATTATCCCATTACTATAATAAGATTATTTTATGAATAATTTACCTGTCCCCCCTTTCATTTTACCATTTTTAAAAGCATATTTTATACCCGCTATGCTACTGAATTTACTTCCCAAAATATCCCTCTTATCCTTCAGAAATTATCTTTTATTTTATTTGTCTGGATACCCAAAGCTTTTTATATTCCCTAGGTATTAAACTATATGTATAAATTATTTATTTTATTTGGGTATTTACATATATGAAACTAACATTTCTTTTTTTGGGTCAAAAAAATAACGTAATGATCACATCTTTAATTTCTTTTGAATGCCAAGACTTTTAATAAGAAACCCGTTCATTATTCTCCATGAGTTATTAATGAAATGAATTATTATGATCTATGTAGACCACATAAAATCAGTACATATGAAGGGTTCACAATGATAGAACTCTAATGCATTGGGTAAATAATTAAATCTCTAGAGATGACATATTTTACTATACCTTAGTGAATAGCCTTGGTAATTTTCATTTACAAAACCTTAGTGGTTAAAATTTGTGATATGCTTATGAATGTATAATTTAAATTTTTTAAAAACATTTCCATTTTACTATTCTTGTTCTTATTATTATTATGATATCCCTCTTTCTCATGCCTTATCTTTATACCTCATGTTCTTATTGATATATCTCAAGATCACATTCTATATGTCTCTCTTGCTTATTCCCTTACTAGGATTCATTCTCACCCCTTTTCTCTGATGTATGTCCCTATGATTTGAGATGCAGTAAAAGTAACTTATAGTGAACCTATGAAGATTTATTTCAAATGGTTTCAGATTTTTTTTTATTTTTTATGTAATATGTACCTTATTTCCAAGAAACTAAACTTTAAAAGATCCTCTAATCGTACCATGTATTGAAAAGTTATTTAATAAAAATGAAGGATGCTATACGAAGAGTATGAATTTTGAAAACTTGATTTAGATAGACCAATAAAGTGTATGTACATACCTAATAAAGTGAATATGACGTTCTTATCTATTTATATGAGGGGAATGTGATTTTTTTATATGCATAAATGAATGATATGTGATGTATTCATTAATCTAGACAGTCTACACTAATAGAATCCAGAATGTATGAGTAGGTTATACGGTATTGACATACACTATGTACCATGGTTGTTGAATGTTACATCTAGTGGAAATATGTATGGAGATACATGTGTTTGATATGGATCACACCTGAAACCTTAGTATTATGAGTTTTATTTTTTTGCTTTGATAGAATATTTTATTTGACTAAAATTATATATGTATTAATTTATTATTATTTTTAATTATACAAAGGCCTACAAGGACACACATTTTGGTCATTTGAATGAGGGTCAGGTTTATAAAACTTTTAGACCTATCCTAAAAGTGTTATGAAGATGGTATGTAAGAAGTTATGGATGGATTTTAAAAAGTTGTTACATATGATGAGTATATACTAAAAATATATGATATCTTTCCCCAAAAAGTGTTTTATAAATTTATAAAAGTATTTTTTGATATAATATCATGAGTTATTGCATTTGATGTGACATAAGGTGAAATTGTTTTATGTCTATAATTATGTACTGAAAGTGGGATATTTATGGAATTATGCTCTAAAGACACCACCACAACATGATGGTTTAGACTATATCCCGGTCTGACTTTGGATACAACACAACATGGAGAGTGTCACCACTATATAGTTCTTTTTATGGAAATTATCATATTATAAAATAATTTATAGTTTGAACCCTATCTTCCACTTTAATTATCATACCTGGTTCAATCATTATATGATGATGAGAATGTGGAGTTTAAAAATCATGAATATCCATTTAAACATTACAAAAATTAATAAAGTAATGAGATAGATGCTATAAATATTTGTAACATTTGAGTATTTTAGATACATCACATCAATATATCTGAACATTTTATCTTCAACGAGGGTCTTTGCATGCATATATAAAGATGCTTAATATATATAAGTTGGGTATTATTTTTAACACAAAAACTTCTCATAAATAATCTTGGTCAAGAAATCATTATCTATCACCATTAAATAAGGATCTTTAAGTCCATGGTGTTAAGGGAGTTCCTGCCTGTGTATTGTGTTATTTCAATGATTCTTGGATACCTCCATATGAAGGATTTTTTTAGCTGCATCTTAGTGATCTCTATTAATTAATTTTGAAAAGTTTTGATAGGTCATATTTAATGGTATAAGGTACACCATTTTTATTCTTCATTTTATTTATTCCAATCATATAGATAGTTTATTGTATTTATGATGTTTTGGAGTTTTTATTTGACTTTGTTTTAGATATTATAAATCCCTCTAGAACCCGTGACGAACCCATAGAAATGGGTTGTTATTTTGTGGATAAATTTGATTTTTCCTGTCTTCCACTAGAGCTTAATAAAATTATAGTTCCAACACCCTTCCTTTATGTCTAACTGGGTTAGTAAAATTAAATTCCTATAAATAAAATCTAACTCAACATTAAATTCAAAAACTTAATATTTATAAAATTTAACCTTGTTTCATGTATATAAGGGTGTTGAAAAAACCACATCCACATCCATTGATTTGGTAATTGAATAAATTACACTAAACACAAGGTATAAGTAATGTATTAATAATAACTTAACTAAAATTGAAGTAATAAAACTAATTTTTTTATTAAAAATTAGTTGGTTTTCTCCAATGCAATTCTTTATTTAAATTATTCATCTAGTATCTCCTAAAAACTATTCACAGTTTGATGAATAGTGTATTTTATTATCTTTAGACACCTATATATTAGTTGCCAAAATTCTCTTTAGTAAAAAAATATCTCCATGAATTAGCATAACTAACTTATAGTAACAATTTCCTCTATAAATAGTTGAAAATAAATTTTAAATTTCTTGTTTTCTATAAAAAAATACTCATTATCCACGAATATTTTCATATGAATAAGTTTCAAATAAAAACTCTTAAGTGGTGGAAACAATATATTGAAAACTTCTAAAGTTGTTTCATTGTTTTACAATCTTGAAACCAATTATGTAACATATTTTTCACAATAAAAAGGTGTAAACCTAGTTGAGTATTGAATATAAATCATTGGAAAATTCCAATTTAGATTGAGTAGAATTAAAGACATTATTTTTAGTTTGATGTATTTTTATTCAATTTTTTTATCTTATAAATAGAATTTGACACTAATTTTGTATAATTTAGTAGGTAATGAACTTTTTGGATTAAAAAATGATCAATGAATTGCATTTCAGCCTTTATAATAACAAATTACTCAAAAAAATTGTAAACTTTAATTTCGCATTTTGAAAATATATAATTTTAGTCTATCACTTGGACACTTAACTCCACCTATTAATGTTAAATTTTTTGAACAATTTTACCACATTGATATTCAAAACATTGAATTATAGCTCAATTTTCTTGATATATTTTACTATTTAAAAACATATGTGTATTGGTTAATTGAACACTTCTCTCATATTTTGACTCCAAGATGGTCACTCGCTTATTAATATCATTAGTTTCAACTTGAAAAATTTGATGAAACATATTCCCTTTATCATGGATCAATTCATATAAGTTATTATTTAATAACTCCCATAAATAATTTTTTTACTAATAACCATTTGATCATTTCTTATAGAATCTGAGTCAATTTCATGAAAATTTAATTTTACTTGTCAGATTCCTACACAGTTTTAATTCTAAAGTTTATATTCTTCAATTCAATACACTAATTCTTCAACATATGAAAATAGATTAATTATTTTCATACATTGATACCAAGTAGTCATATTTTTTTGTAATATCAGAAAAAATATTCCTATGTTTTTCATCACAACTAAAACAATAAAGTATATTAGTTTCCTTATCAAAATATCATTGATCATAAATTACCAATCCTTATTAAAAAAATTTAATAAGAAAACATATAATAAATTTATGGTTAGTACATTTCACAAATAAAACATTAAATCTATCTTACAAATCATAAACAATTTCTATATTTTCTTAAGTTTGTGATCATTAAACTATATTATCTGCGTTATTTTATATAAATCAAGTGAATATTATACATAGAAATAATCTATACTATTTTTTCTATTTTCTTGTTTTAATTTTTTTATATAAAACGATTACTCAAAACATTCCTGACATAAATATCAAATATTGACACGAGATAGTCATCACAACTCATCAAAATAACATTTATAAACCAAAACTATATAAAAAAGTATATAAGTGAAATATATATCCACATGAAATGTAGAATACTCCATAGATTAAAAAAACTAAAAGAAAACTATAAAAAATAAATGAAACCATATTTTGTTAATGATATATAATTAAAACCAATAGTGAAAAGCATGAAAAGAAATAGTAAAGTAAATGATAAAAGATAAATGAAAATTATAACTCAATAAAAGCAGTAGATTGGTATGTAAAGTTTATATCAATGTAATTTATAAAATCATTTCATTCTTTAAATTAATTTTTCATAATTTGATGATCTTCTGTCAGAAAATTAATAAAAATCTCTATCAAGATTACGCAATAATTGACCTTATCTAAAAGGACAGTAAAGGTATACCAATATCTATCAAGACTTTATAAACTACTATTAAATTAATTATCATTATCTGTTGACAAAAATAACTAATATTATAATTAAAATGATTGAGATAAATGTCATTTACAAATTAAAATGAATATATGTTCATTAATTTTTCTTCTTCAAATTATTATTAAAATCACTTAGTTAATTTACAGTTTAAGGATTGAATATAATTATTTTATGGAAAATAAATATATAATATGTTTTCTTCTATTAATACTTAACAAAAACTAGAAACATTATCTCAAAAAATAATGAATATTAATAAAAAAATTATCAAACTCTATCAATCAAAATTACGTTAATTTTTTAACGAGTAAAACAAATTCAGAAATAGATAAAATATTGCGATGAAAACTAAAGATAAAAGGAATACGATAAAAGAAAAAATAATTCTTGTGTATTCAATAAAAATTTCTTTTCTATATAATATTATTATTCTTCCATGATTTTTTTGCTTCTCTAATTAGTCAATAAATCCCCCCAAATCGTGTATCTTAGGTTATCCACCTTTTATACTATGGTGTGTTAGGAAGGTCTTAGGTTTGAGACTTCCTGGGCATGTGGGTTTATCTTTGTATTTATTCTCTATCTTTGACCTCTCATAAATTATTTTATTTAAAATCTTTATTCTCCTAAACATATTTTTCATCCCTCATTTTTTTGAAAAACCCTACTCAATCCTCAACCCAGGTCCAACTCTTAACGTTACATAATATGATTTGGTGCTCCATATTCTCTAAGATCAAATAACATAATTTTTCTCCCTATCCTCATCGACCTTGGCTTCATTGGTATCTTGATTCCACATTGGTATAAGATATTTAATCAATCAATTTTTAGTCCCAGAATTAACTTTGATGAATATGGGTATATTATTAGTGTTTAAGTTTATTCATTATTCTTATTCATTTTTTTGAATATTACAACACATTAAAATCATAATTTTGAATAATTATAATTTCTTATAGAAATGTTTATTATTTATTTATTATGTGTTTATAATATTTGTAGTTTAATTTAGTTCATTTTAAAACACATAATATGATTTTTTTGAAATCTATATAAGATATGTTAACATAAAATCCTTTTATGTGAATATAATTAGATTAATTCATTCATATGTGATATGAATCATATTGGGTTTTACTACATACATTTTATCTATTTAATTTATTCTCAAATCTAAAACTGCAAAATAAATGCAAACCTTAACATATGTGGAAAATGGGAAAAAGTTATTTAAAAAATAAAAGGAAAAAGAATGTGATTTAAGGATTTTTCAACTTGATCCTAAGATTTTGGGCCACCTGTGTGGACCAGGGGAAGACCCGTCCCCTACCTCTGTCACACCACTCCACCTGCACCTGTTCCATGACTTTCAACATCATCGACTGAGAATCCCACCCATCGCTCCCCTTCTCCAGGTTCATATGTGGCTTTAATCATATGTGATTTTCCCCTTATATGTATTTTAAAATTTATGAGTTTTTTTTGAATCTTATGAGTTTTCCTATATCATAAAATAATATATATATATATCTTACACACTCTTTTATATATTATTAGAATATTTATATTAAATGATTTATATTTCTAATAATTGTTTTTGTGAATACCATATTTCTTATGAATATTTTCAAAATATATAAATATTTTTTATCTGTTATTTATTTATTTTTTACCTGTTTTATTTTTTACCACATATGAATTATGATATTTCTGGAAACTCTTTTAATGTATCTATAGGAAGATCAAAATAAGGAATTTCATAGGAAGAAGATTTGGAATATCATGAGTAAACTGTTAGGAATTTTTTTAGATAGAGTTTAAAGGAACTAGTTGCGAATGGGATAAATGTGATTGAATATGATAGATATAAATATGATAAGGTTCTGCTACTTCAATTATTATTCTACTATGCTATTACACTGGAGCTTCAATGTAAAATCTTATTTCTAGAGTGATTGAGTTGCATCAACATTCTATTTTTCTTATTTATTTTTGGTATTAAAGTAGTATTCATTAGGAATCTAGAAGGATTGTGTTTGATTTGTTAAAAATAGTATTATTTTATTTTTTGATAAAATAATTTTTCAAAATAAGTGGTGATGCTTTGAGGATTGTTAACAATGAGCTTGATTTCATGATTATTAATTTTTTTGAAAAGGTATCTTGAAGGTTTATGTGGTGGATATATTATCCAAAAAAATGATGGAAGAAATTATTGTGGAATCCTTGAAGTACTAAGGTATTATATAAGTATTTTACATGGTTATGAGAAGATACAAAGAAATCTTGGATAAGGAGGAGTACCATAACTTAGCATAAGGTAGGGTGTGTTGAAGTTTCCTAACATAAGAGTGATCACACCTTAATTGGTGGGAATAAACAATTTTAAAAAATAACCAGGAGTAGACACATCCATAGCATATGGTGTGTTGAAGAGGATAATTCCCAACATGAGAAATTGGTAAAGGAACATTTGATAGTGGTTCCTGTGTGGAATTCCAGAGCACCTGTGTAAAATTGTCCAGGAAAATACAACCATGGAGTAGGCTATGGTAGAGAGGATGTGCTTTGTTGAAGACCTGTAGTTTAAAAGAAATAACATGGGATGGACCACACCACAGAGTAAGGTTTGGTGGCTTAGGATGATCCCCATGAAACATATGGATGGTAACTATGGGTGTGGTGGTGTTCTATGGTGGTTGTAGTCATAAGGCGAAACCATAAGACAGAATGGCCAACCGAATATGACCATGCCATAATTCCTAAAATTTTGAGGTCAAAATGTCATATGGGTTTTACCATGTTTTGGTGAAGTGCGTGTTGATGGGTGACACACATATTTTAGGATAAATAGTTTTTTTGATACTTGAATGAATCATGTGTTCAGTATATGTCATTATTCTTGATTTTAGGCTGTTATACAATACCAATGTGATTGATTTTTAAATTCTATGTATGTGAATTAAATATATATTTAATACATGTTATGAAGGAGATAGTATATTGACCACGAAGTAGTTATTGTGGAATTCATGGAGGAATATTGTGAGAATTTATAGGTTGGTTTATTATCCCATAAATATTATAACATGTTTTATAATGATTGGGTATATAGCCTCCCTATTTCAAGAAGAGATATTGACTAGAATAAAATACAAATAAAATTTTATAGAGTCATATCCTAATTTTATAGCTGAAGAGAGAGGTGTTCTAGGAGAGATATTTGAAATAAGAAAATGGACTAGGTAATATTTTATGATCTTTCCAAAGCAAAAGAAGAAGGAATTATAGTACAAACCATAAAGAGGATAAGAATTTCAGATTCTATATAGAAGAAGAAGAAGGTGTTGTAAGGATATATTGATATATTATGAAGGATAAACTGAGTAGAATTTATATAGAGAATCCATTTATACCTAAGGATATAAGACACGAAGGATATTATGGGTAAGGGATTAGAATGTCCATAACCTAAATAAAGGCAATCTTTTCCACCTAAAGTGGGTGAATAAAGAAGAGTTTTAGGGAGTAAACCTTGGGAAGTAACGAGGTTTCCCAAAAATTTATAAGTTAGTAATCTTAGATAAGTAATGACCTAGACTAAACCCATTATAAGGGGGGTGATTCATGTGAAGAAAATTTATATTTATAATTATTTGGTGAAAAACACATTGTCAATGCATTCTTCTTTGGCATAGCCTAGTGAGGGTGACCCATGTAAATACTCATGTTCTTATTTACTTTATACATTCACACCAAATGGCAGTAAAATTAATCACCAAGAATATATAATAACAAAGGGATAGTCAAGTTGTTGAATTATATCACCCTTAAGAAATAAATCATAGAGAGTGACCCTCAAAGATGAGTGGTATAGATCAATATGGTGAAAGTGAGATATTTAAAGTTACATGCTTAAATTATCTTTGATTGGAATACCCTGATTTACTCCATTAGGGGTTATCTAATTCTAAGTCCCTATTGAGGGATGAACAATTGGTATCAGAGGGATAAGTTTGTAATTGATTTTTTTTACTTCAATAACATTTTCTAAAGTTTGTGAAGAGAAACAAAATTCCAAGTGATGGATTCAATGTTTGATGGAAATAATTTTAATGAATGGAAAAGTTTGTTTCTTTATAACATAGAATATTCCCTTGGATTTTCATGAGAATTTATAGAGTAATGATTTTTTTTATTTAGAATAAACTGAGTTATATTTGATATAAATAAAAGAAACATTAATATTGATGCCTTAGTAAATAGAAATTAAATGATTACCTTATAGAATATGTATATAATTACAATTAAAATGTAAGTTTCTCTAAATATATGTGAATGAAATTGGATTAACTCCATGGAAACGATGATGAAGAGTGATTCATGTATAAAGGAAAGAAGAAATATTAAAAGATAAAGTCATCTCCAAAGATGATTTTTTCACACCAAGGTAACAAATTCTGAATCCAATACCATATCTGATTAAAAATATTTTCTAAAGAATTATGTGAAATTTTAGTCTCCATTTAGGAGATGAAAAAGATATGTGGTGAATAAGTGGAAACAACACAAGTTTCCCATCTAGGAGGTGTTTATCCAATGAATAAGATGAGATCCTGATTCTATAAGAGAGATTAGTATAATGGGATGTCACACTTAAAGTTAATTTTGTTATGATTGTATATTTATAATTAGAAAAAGAGGAAAAATATAGAAGATATAGCCTTGAATTTTAGTATAAAAAATGGGAACAAATATGAAGAAATAAAGTGACATGATTAAAGAGATTTCTTAAGAAATTTTAAAACAAATGGATATAAAGAAAGAATTAAAGTAAAACATAATTCCTCTCAAGAATCATCTAAATGAATGAAAACAAAAATTCTATACTAAATATTGAAGAGGATATCACCTAAATAAAGTGGAAGCAAAGTGATACTATTAAAGAATATTTAGAAACATTATGAGTAGATGTTTCAATGAAAACAATATAGCGAACCATGCTTGGCGTACATGGACATTACATTTATTTTTCAAAATACTTAATACATTACACAAATATACGCTCAAAGAACGTATTAGTTTAGTGTATTTGGAAACTTGGAACATAATATTCTAACTTGGTGAATTATCTTCTACATATCCCATAAATATATTCCCTTTTTTTTCTCCAACCTAAAACCATTATTTATATCATGGGGAAAAGAAAACATAAAAAGGGAGAGCTCAAATTCTTAGTAAGGGTAAAAATTGAGAACATAAAACATAATAATGTAAAAATATGAACATAATGTTTAAATATCAAAATCTTGAGTCATGAAATAAATATTTGAAGTACGTAAGACATAGATAATAAAGGAACAGTAACCATGATAAAATAGCATTAGAATAAAACATGAAAATGTGGAAAATAAATAAGAACATAATATTATTTCTATAGTATCCAATTAATTTATACCAACACCATTATAGTGGACAAAGTCTATTAATGAATCAGGTTTACTTGTCATTCTAGCCATGTATTACTGAATCAGATTTACTTGTCGTTCCAGCCCTGTATTAAAGAACCAGATTTGCTTTCTGTTTCAATAATGTCTATCTCATGAGATATAAATCTTTACCCAATGTATTGGAGGGATATATAGGTCCTAACAATCTCATAGTAAAATCATTCTTATATTTTCCACAAAAACATAAATCATTCTTCATAGTATAACCCATGAAATAAAATGGGTTTCTTCAAAATCATTCCATCATAATCCATTAAAATAAATGAATTTCATAAAAATAATTCCATAAAAACACAATAAAATAAAAGTAATAATAGGGATAGAAACATAACCTTATTTCATATTAGATGTAAAATATTTTTGATAAAACACTTGAACTGAAATCCTGAGGAAAATATACTTTCTTTTTCAAAAATGTTTTCTTTTATCAAAATGTCACACAATTTTAAAAGAAAAGAATTTAGTTGAAAATAAACTTGAAATGATGTATAGGATGATTCATGGAAATAATGTTTCATGAAATCATAAAAATCCATTCATGCTGTATAAGTTAAAAAACATTATCCTCATAATTTTTCCAGAAAAGTAAAAAAGTACCTCAAATCGAATAATGAAAAAAGATTCCTTTCATACTATTTAATAAAAATTAAGCAATGGGTAAATTTTACTTTAAAAAATATTATAATAATAGGAATAATATTATATATATTTTGGAAACATGGAAGTATATGATAAATATACTGTAGTAAATTCTTACGTATAAACAGTCTTGGATAATAATAAGATTGCAAAATCATCCCTTTCCTTAGGCATGATTCCTTCTCTATATGTCCAAAACTATTGTATAGTGGTTT
Source organism: Viscum album (assembly GCA_963277665.1). Classification (NCBI taxonomy): domain Eukaryota; kingdom Viridiplantae; phylum Streptophyta; class Magnoliopsida; order Santalales; family Viscaceae; genus Viscum; species Viscum album. The sequence continues at coordinate 982,436,955 of OY728167.1, forward strand.
TAAACATTTTATTAACTTGTAAAATAACCATAATAAAATTTATGATATCATATAAGATGCACTTATGACTTTATATTACCCATTTATTTATCAATTCCATGTTAAAGCAACATTTTGGGTAATAATCATTTTTTTATCGTACTTGTTTTGACTTATTATTCTTGATCTTATTACTTAGATTGTGATTTAATTAATTTCATAATTTAAAAAATTATTTATATATCATAATTATTTAGTATATAAACATATATAATAGATAGATAAATGAAATGGAATACACCATTCATGGAGACGGTAGGCCGTACGTACGCATGAACGCTGTTTTTATTTCCTTATTCAATTGATTTGAAGAAATTAAATGACACACACACACACACACATATATATAAATAAATACATTATAATTACTATTTAATATATTTCATTTTTATTTATTATATATACTTTATAATCATTCTTGAATGGTTAACATGGAGAATGAATCTCATCGCGTCGTGGAGATAGTAGGTCGTACATACGCATGAGCGACGAAATCATTCCCTTAATTGTTAAATGGTATGGATTTGGATGATATATAAATTTTATAGAAAAATTATATTATTATATTCATTATGTACGTCCATTATACACATCATTATACCCATACAAATTATGTTTTGTTAAATAACAAATTACACCACGACATGGAGATTATAAGTCGTACGTACATATGCATGGAGATATAATTATTAATAGGATATATAAAAGGAATTATAAGGTTGTACAATAATTATAATAACATTTTATAATGTATAATATACTGTATTTATTACTTTATTAAGGAAACAATATAATAAGAGAAAGTATAAGAAGAAAAGAATTTTGAAAGAGGTGATAAAAAAATTACCTTTTTTTCGAGTATCTCATTTTGATTTCCACAAACGGTCTCCCTATAATATATTTATGCCAAAAGTGTGGACTCTATGATGAAGGGAGGTATTTTGGGAAGATATTTTTTTAGATTTTGTCTGATCCAAAGGGATTTGGAGGTGTGAATAAAATAGAATGAGATATTCTGTTTAATAGGAGAGGTGAGGGCTACTTTAAGAAAGTATTTTAATATTAATTTATTATAAATTTATTTTAGGTTTATAATAGTACCAAAATAATTTATTTAGTAGATAAGATGCGTATTAGTTGAAATCCTCTCAACCAATTGGTTTTACAAATGTTTAGGTAACAAAATTAACATTATATTTTAGCTTCAACCCTTAGTTAAATAAGTTAACTCTTACCGTGTCTTCTTGTATTTTCATAATATATGGTTACTATAGTTACTATAAAATGAAAATAGAACCTAAATTTGATCTTTAATTACATTTTTAACATTATATATGTCATTTTTTTCAAATATTATATTTTTAGAACTATTATATCATTTAATAAAATATTATTTGTTTTAAAAACTCATTTATGTCAATTTTGACACTATTTAGTAATTGATTTATGTTAAAGTCATAACAATTTTATTACTTTGAAAAAAAGAATTAAATCATCCCTAACATTTTAATTTCAAACAAAAAATTATGGTATGGCATAAAAATGTTCAAATTACATTTATTTTAATCTTTATAATATAATTTATTTGAATATTTCATTAATAAGGTAATCACTGCGTCATCATTGTGTCATAAATAAATTTATATATTAAAAGTCTAAAAATTATAACTAACATACCATGGTGTAGGAAACATTTTTAGGTTTATAATTACTTTTTATAGTCTATGTAAGCATTTATATAAACCAAAATAAAATTGTATTAGTAAAAAGATACATGTTTATGTTACATTTCCCTTTACATTAAATTAATTATTATAAAAGGTCATTATCATACCCAAGTGGCTCTATGGGGTCCTAAAATAAACCCAAGGATTCTTATGGTCAGCCATATATCATAAAATAGGATTAGTAAATGTGTTAGGGTAGCTTAATATTATTATAATATTATTAATGTTTTACCCATATTTACATGATTTACCCTTTAACCATAGTAAATAAAAATAATTACTGGAGTTATTATTCCTAATATCAAAAAATAAAAGGTACCTATTTAAAAAAATTGAAAAATTTTAATTCCAAATATGGAATCCATTTTTATAAATTCAAAGTAAAAAATTGACAAAAATTAATTGAAAATTATTTCTTGTTGTCAAAACTAGAAAGTATTTTTTTAATAAATAAAAACTATCAAAAGATTGACATGTGTTTATATGTAATTTAAGTGTGAAATTACTTTAAATGAAACAAATTTTATTAAATGACAAAAATAATCCAATTATATTTTAAAACCAATTAAAAATATAATATAAATATACAAATAAATTATACAAAAAGTCTATTTTGTATTAAAATGCAGTATTTTTCACTATTCATTAAAATATGAATTTTATCAGTAAAATACCAAAAATTAATCCAAAGTAAATTTTTATGTCCCAAATCTAAAGTAGACATTTATTTGTCCACATATAATATATAAAAATGTTAAAAACTAGATTTAAAATTGGTGTGACATCAAAAGGTGGAAAAATTCATTTTTTGAAAAATACTTATTTTATCCGAATAATTGAATTTGTTCAAATATCTTGTTCTAGAAAATACATAATATGAATGTTAATGTTATATAGAATTCAAAATGTGGTTAATAATATTTATAACTTTTACTTTATATCCCATTAAATAAAAATATTTTAATAGTATATTGATGTTTAGTGAAACTCGGTATTGCGTACAACACAAGCTATCAAGGAAGGTCTCTCTTGTGTGTAATGAATGATAAGTCAGTGTTGCATTTAGTGCAAGATTAATTTGTTTTTTTATAAGATAATCCAAACATATTTCTTTTATACATTGAACAAAATCTATACTCAGTGTTTCATGTATTGTATGCCAACTCAGTGTTGCATATAACATATGAAAAGTCGGTTTAGTGTGAAAAGAATATTTAACTTAGTTAATTACTATATATAAATGAAAATTTTAATTTTTTCCAAAAAAATGGTGTATAAAAATATGGGGTGTTATATTTTACCCCCCTTAAAATGAATTTCTCCAAAACAATCATTAGGGTTATAAAATGTTTATTACATGAAAGTTTCTACCATGGAAACCCATATTGTAAAAAGGAATACTAAAACTTAACTTTAAAAAGGAAAGTTAGAAACATAACATTTACCCAAATTAACTCATCACTGGGTTCCCACATAGTAGAACATATGTGGGAAGTGAAAACATGGATATAGAAGAAAGATCTAACCATCATGTTCTGATGGATAGGGATAGAGAAAAATGTTTAGAGAAATCTAACAACCAGAAATTCATAAATATGTGGTGATTTATGGGATGATATGATTCATAATATAAGAAGTTACTAAGATAACATTTTTTGTTTTCAAGATCTTCTCCCTAAAGTTAAAGAATTTTTTATGAGAATAAATACTTACTTTATTTTTGGTACAATCTTACTATTTCCCATGACTTGAACAATTTCCACTTCATCTCTTATTTATAGAAATGAATTTGAATTTATCATTCTTAAAGTTTTAGTATATTATGCGATTGAATGATAGTTCAATCCATCTGTCTCAACAAAAACATTAACACAGGTAATCAAATATGCATAATTCCACCTATAGCGATATAATACATTAATCTAACTAAATTCAATAGGAAAATAACTTATACTATCCAAAAATGGATTACATTAAAAATATTCCAAAAATTGAAAATATAAAACTTTAGAAAGAGGTGAACTAAATCAACTTAACATTTATCTCCCATATCTCACAAGGTAGTTCTTTGTTGTCACATTCCAAACATGTGAATACCTTAATCATATATTCTCTTAAAACATGGTAATAACATGAATTACCATAGAACCTTAGTGAAGACATAAATTCTATCAAAATTAACTCATTCCACATACCAAATATACCAAAAATTTCATATACACAAACCATGATATTACTTTGTCCTTATATCAGTCATAATGTCGTTAATAATATATAACATCTCATTATCTCTTTATCCCTTCATTATGCAAATATCACGTGATTTACAAAAACATTTCAATCACTTTTCATGGTTACCAGATTCATATACTTATGGAAAACCACAATGGACCAATTATTTGATATTCCAATATTATATAATTCTATAAATGAGATTCAAAAACACTATTTTGGAATCCCATTACATAAAAGCTTAATAATTATACCACTTTGTTTTCATACTCAACATCACCAATAGTGATCGCATCTGATTTTACTTTTTTGTCCGTAAGAGGTTGTTGAAATCGATAATCATATATAACCCTTGGATTAGGGAATTGGTTAACATAATGACCTATTTCCTTGAACTTGTATCATTGAGGTGTGGGTGGTGCGTTATCTGTAGTATTTTCTTTATTTATATCATTAGAAATATTTTTACCATTACTTCGGTACTCAACTGCTCGATGAACTTCTTTTCCACACTTAAAACATTTTCTAGTCCCTTTAAAATAATCTCTACAATGCTTATTTATACACTTTGGGCATAATGAAACATTCATATTCTTTTCACCATTGTTTTGAGATTTTCCCTTGAACTATATATTTCTTTTATTGTCAAAACCATGAGTTTGATATGCAACACCAAATTCCATTTTTACCCTGATAGCACAACACATAATCTCTTCATATCTAATAAATTCTCTTATAGATAATGCACTTTGAAGACTTTGTTTTAATCCACTTAAGAATTGATCAACTTTACTTTTAGTTTGGATGATAAAACCAGTAGAATACATTGCAAGTATTGTAAAATTTTCCTCATATGTACCAAAAGATTCATCATCCTTTTTCTTAATCTTAGGGAAATCCTTTTACATCATTGTTCAAAGAATATGAGGAAATTACTTATTGAAAAATACGATCCTAAAATTGTCCCATTACATGGATTCAATTTCATTTTGCTGCCTTGTATTCTTGATTAGAGTTCTCCACTGGTATGCTTCTCCTTATAAAGGAAAATTAACTAAAATTACTTTTTCATGTTTCGAACAAGAAAGGATGGGAAATATATTTTCAATGGTACTGACTCATTGTTTAGTAACAAGTGGATCAAAATACCTACTAAAAGAAGGTGGACGTTGCCTCATGAATGACTCAATAGAATATTATTCCCTTCTTCGTTCATTTGGAAGTCCAGAATGATTCATAGCTTTTGTAAGTATAGAAATTAAATTTTGCATTCCGTATCCCATAAAATTTGGTCATTCATAAAGAAGATCATCGAATTTATTAGTGAATTGATCATTAACACAGTTCGTCGGGTTCCATCCATTGTCTAAAACCCAATAAGAATATAATGAGAGGAAAAAACATACTAGGAAAACAATATAATCAAGGGGTGTGGGGTATTTGAATAACTAACATCTTGGTTTAATCAGAGGTTAATCATGATCATTACCATAATTATAGAAATTTTACCTATAATTAGACTTACCCTTAGGGACATTCCTAGTCATACATTATAAATATCTATAGGGATCTCCCTAAAGTTTTTTCATCCTAGTTTCCAAAGGCTGACTAAACCTTTGCTCAGATACCGACTATAGAGACCCATGCATGACGTACATGGAAATTACATTTCTTTTGTGGAATAATTAATACATTACACAAATATACGGCCAAATACCATATTAGTTTAGTGTCTTTGTAAACTTGGAACATAATCTTCTAACTTGGTGAATGATCTTAGACATCTCCCATAAATATATTTCCCTTTTTTTCTCCTAACTAAAAACTTTCTTTATATCTTGGGGAAAATAAAACATAAAAAAGGGTATTCTCAAATGATGATTAAGGGAAAACATTGAGAACATAAAAAAACCGCAAACATGAGAATGTAAAAACATGAACATAAAGTTAAATATGAAAATATTGAGTCATGAAATAAATCTTGACAGTACGTAAGGCATAGATCCTAAAGGAACATTATCCAGGATAAAATAGCATTGGCATAAAACATAGAATTGTGGAAAACATATAAGAACATAATATGATTTCCATAGTAGCCAAGGAATTTCTACCAAGACCATTATAGTGGAAAAATTCCTTTACTGAACAAAGTTTACTTTCTGTTCTAGTCATGTATTACTGAACCATATTTACTTGCCATTCCATCCCTATATTACTAAATGAGATTTACTTTCTGTTTAATTCATGTCTATCTCATGAGATAAAAATATTTACCCAATTCATTGGAGGGAGATATAGGTTCCATCCATCCCGTAATGAAATCATTATTACATGTTCCATAAAAACATAAATCATTCATCATAACCCAACCAATGAAATAAAATGGGTTTCTTAAAAATAATTCCATCATAATCCATATAAAACAAATTGATTTCATAAAAATAATTCCATAAAAACAAAATTAAATCAAAGTAATAATAGGTATAGGAACATAACCCTATGTCAATTTATATGTAATTTTACTTTGATAAAACAATTAAGCTTAATTTCTGAGGAAAATATCCTTTCTTTTTCAGAAAATATTTCTTTTCTCAAAATGTCACGAAATTTGAAAAGAAAAGAATTTAGTTGAAAATAATATTGAAATAAATTAGAGTATGGATCATGGAAATAAGTTTTCATGAAACCGTAAAAATTAATTCATGCCGTACATGTTAAAAAACATTATCCTTGTAGTTTTGCTGGAAAAGTCAAAAAGTACCTCAAATCGAATAACGACAAAAGATTCCTTTCATATCATTTAATAAAAATTCACCAATGGGTAACTTTTACTTTAAACAATAATATAATAATTGAAATAATATTATATAAATTTTGGAAATGTGGATGTGGATGATAAATATAATGTAGTAAATACTTACGTATAAACAATCTCTAATATAATAATGAGATTGCAAAATTATCCCTTTCCTCAAGTCTGATTTCCCCCGTATGTGTCTGAAACTCCTGTATAGTGGGTAACATATTATTAAATTGTAAAGTACCTATAATAATATTTATGATATCATATATTAATCACTTATGAATTGATATTACTGTTTATTTATTAATTCCACGTTAAAGCAACGTTTTGGGTAATAATCGTTTTATTTATCGTAAGGGTTTTGACTTGTTACTATTGATCTTATTAATTAGATAGTGATTTAATTACTTCAATAGTATAAAACATGATTTATATATCATAAATATTCATTATAGAAATATATATAATAGATAGATAAATGAAATGGAATACACCTTTAATGGAGACGGTAGGTTATACGTACACATGAACGCTGTTTTCATTTCCTTATTGAATTGAATCGAAGAAGTTAAATGAAATATATATAGAAATATAAAAAATCTAGTATAATTATTATGTAATATAATTCATGATTATTTATTATATAAAATTTATAATCATTCTTAAATGGTTAACGTGGAGAATGAATCTCACCGCGTCGTGGAGACAGTAGGCTGTACGTATACACGAGCGACAATATCAGTCCCTTGATGGTTAAATGGTATGGAAATAGATGGAATATGAATTGTACAGAAAAAATAACATGTTATATTTATTATTTAAATCTATTATACTCATCATTATACCCATCCAAATTATGAATTGTTGAATAAAAAACTACACCACGACGTGAAGATGGTAGGTCGTACGTACACACACATAATGATATTAATATTCATAGGATGGATAAAAGGAGGTATAAGGTTTTCCGATAATTTTAATAAAATATAATCATGTATAATATACTGGATTTATTACTTTATTATGGAAACAACAAAACAATAGGATGAATAATAAGAAAACAATTTTTAAAGAGGGGATAAAACAATTACCTTCTTTTCAAGTATCTCCTTTTGATTTGCACAAAAGGTCTCCCTAGGATAGATTTATGAAAAAAGTGTGGAATCTATGATTAAGGGATGTATATTGAGAGGATATTTGGTCTGGTTTTGGCTGAGAAAAAATGCTTGGGGGTGTGAATAAAATAGAAGGATAATTTCCCTTTTATTGGAGAGGTGAGGGGCACTTTAGAAAAGTATTTAAATATTAATTTATTATAAATTGAATTTAGGTATATAATGGTCCCAAACTAATTTATTTAGAATAGAATATAATTATGGGTCTAAATCCTCTCAACCAATAGGTTTTAGACATGTTTAGGTCACAAAAATTAACATTAACTTTTAACTTTAACACTTAATTAAATAAATTAACCTTTACCATGTCTTCTTGTATTTCCATAATATATGGTTACTATAGTTACTATAAAATGCCAAGGGAAGACAAAGTGGACCGTTAATGATATTTTTAACATTATATAAGTCATTTGGACAAATATTATATTTTTAGGACTATCATATCATTTAATAAAATAGTAATTAGTTTAAAAACTCATTTATGTCAATTTTGACACTATTTAGTAATTGATTTATGTTAAAGTCATAAAAACTTGATTAATTCAAAAAAAGGTACTAAATCATTACTAACATGTCAATTTCATCCAAAAAATTATTTTATGTCATCAAAATATTAAAAATACATTTATTTTAATATTTATAATATCATTTATTTTAATATTACATTAATAAGGTAATCACGGCATAATCATTGTGTCATAGATAACTTTATTTATTTAATTTATAAACATTATAAATAAAATAACATGGTGTATTAAATATATTTAGATTTTTAATTACTATTTATAGTCTAAGATATCATTTATATAAACCAAAATAAAATAGTTTTAGTAAAAAGATACATGTTTATGTTACATTTCCCTTTACTTTAAATTAATTATTTTAAAATGTCCTTATCATATCCAAGTGCCTCCATGGGGTCCTAAAATTGACACAAGTATGATCATGGTCAGACATATCTCATCCAATAGGATTAGGAAATGTGTTATAGTAGTTTAATATTATTATAATATTATTAAATGTTTACCCTTATTTACATTATTTACCCTTTTAGCATGGTAAATAAAAATAAATATTGAAGTTACTAAACCTAATATACAGAAATAAAAAGGTACCTATTTACACAACTTGGACCTTGTGATTACAAATATGGAATATATTTTTCTAAATTCAAAACACAAAATTAGCAGAACTAATTGAAAATTATTTCCTTTTATCAAAACCAGGAAGCGTGTTTTTAAGAAGTAAAAACTATCAAAAGATTGACATGTGTTTATATTAAATTAAAATGTGAAATTACTTTCAATGAACAACATTGGATTAAATGATAAAAAATAATCTAATTATAATTTAAAACCAATTAAAAGGATAATATAACTATATAAATAAATTAGACGAAAATGCTATTTTGAATTAAAATGCAATATTTTACACTATTCATTAAAATACGAATTTTATCAGAAAAATATCAGAAATGAAACCAAATAAATTTCTTTTTTACCAATTCCAAATAAAAAATTTATTTTCTCAAATATAATATATAAAAGGGTTAAAAACAAGATTTAAAATTGGTGCGCCATCAAAAGGTGATAAAACCGCATTATTTGAGAAATACTTCATTTGTCTTAAAAATTGAATTTTTTATATCAAATTCTAGAAAATACATAATATGAATGTAAATGTTATATAAAATAAAAAATGTGGTTAATACTATTCATAATGACTACTTTATATCCCATTAAATAATAATATTTTAATAACATATCATTGTTTAGCGAAACTCAGTATTGCGTACAACACAATCTGTCGAGGAAGGTCGATATTGCATAATGCAAGATAAGTAAGTGTTGAATTTAGTGAAATATTCCTTTTTTTATATATAACATAATCCAAACAAATTTATTTTATACATTGAAGAAATTTTGTACTCAGTGTTGCGCGTATCGTACGCCAACTCGGTGTTGCGTGTAACATATGACAAGTAGGTTTAATGAGAAAATAATGTATGACTTAGTTCATTACTAGATATAAATAAAAAATTTAATTTCTTCTAAAAAAATGGTCCATAAAAACTTGGGGTGTTACATTATACCCCCCTTAAAATGAATTTCTCCCTCAAAATTCATCAGGGGTTATAAAAGTTTTATTACATGAAAGTTTATTTCATGGAAACACATATCATAAAAAGGAATACAAAAACTTCACTTTAAAAAGGAGAGTTAGAAACATAACATTTACCAAAGTAACTCATCACTGGGTTTCCACATAATAGAACATAGGTGGGAAGTTAAAACATGGATATAGAAGAAAAATCTATCCATCAAGTTCTGATGGATAATGATAGAGAACAATTTTTCGAGAATGTTAAAAAATATAAATCAATAAATATGTAATTATTTATGGGACCATATAATTCATCAAATAAAAAGGAACTAAGAAAACATTTTTTGTTATCAATATCCTTTCCCTAAAGTTAAAGATTTTTTCATGAGAATAAATAATTATTTAATTTTTTGTTCAATCTCACCATTGTTTATGCCGTGAAAAATTTACACTTCATCTATTATTTAATGAAATGAAGTTGAAATTATCATTGTTGAAGTGTTAGTAGATTATGAGTTAGAATGATAGGTTAATCAATCTGTCTCAACAAAAAGGTTAGTACATGTAATCAAACATGCATAAGTCCACCTATAGTGAGATAATACAATAATCTAATTGACTTTAACCAGAATATAACTTATACTATCCATAAATGGATAACATTAAAAATCATCCAAAAACTGAAAATATAAAACTTTAGAAATAGGTGAACTAAATCGACTTAACATTAACTCCCATATCTCATAAGGTAGATCTTTGTTGTCACATTCCAAACATGTGAATACCTTAATCATGCATTCAAGTAAAACATGGTAATAACATGAATTACCATACATACATAGTGAAAACATGAATTATATCAAAATTAACTCTTTTTACACACCAAAAATACCAAAAATTTTATATACTCAAACCATGACATCACTTTGTCCTTATATCAATCATGATGTCATTAATACTATCAAATATCTCATTATCTTCTTATCCCTTCATTATGCACATATCATGTGCTTTTCAAAAACATTTCAATCACTTTTCATGGTTACCAGTACCATATACTTATGGAAATCCACAATGGAACAATACATAAATATTCTAATATTACATAATACTATAAAAGAGATTCAACAACACTATTTTGGAATCCCATTACATAAACACCTAATCATTCCACCACTTCATTTTCATAATCAACATCACAAATAGTGATCTCATGTGATTTTTCTTTGTCATTGGCCTTAAGATGTTGTCGGCGTCGATAATCATCCTTAACCCTTGGATTTGGGTATTGGTTATCATAATAACCTATTTCCTTTCACTTGTATATTTGAAGTGTGGGTGGTGCGTTCTCTATGGTCTTTTCTCTATTCAAATCATTAGAAAACTTTCTTCCATTACTTCATCACTAAACTGCTCAATGACCTTATTTGACACCCTTAAAAAATTTTCTAGTCCCTTGAATAAAATCCTTACCATGATTCTCTCCACACATTGATCATAAGTAAACATTCATATTCTTTTCACCATTGTTTTGATATTTTCCCTTGATCTTCATCTTTCATTTCCGGTCAAAACCATGAGATTGATATGTAGCACCAACATATATTTCTACCTTGATAGCACAATGAAAAATCAATTCAAAGATACTAAAGTCTCTTATAGCTAATTCCCTTCTAAGACATGGTTTTAATCCACTGAATAATCGATCAACTTTACTTTTAGGTTGGGTGATAAAATAAGAATCATACCTTGAAAGTCTTGTAAAATTTTACTTGTATGTACCAACAGATTCATAATCCCTTTTCTTAAGATCAAGAAACTCATTTTCTATCTTTGTTCAAAGAGTAAAAGGAAATTACTTATTGAAAAATAAGTTCTTGAACTCATCCCATTCCATGGATTAAATTTCATCTTGCTGCCTTGTATTCTTGATTAGAGTCCAACACTATTCTCCTTGACCTTATAAACGATAAAAAAATGAATTTTTCATTTTACGAACAGTAAAGGATGGAAAATATCTTTTCAATGGTACTAATACATTGTTCAAGAACAAGTGGATCAGAAGACCCACTAAAAGAAGGTGGATGTTTCCTCATGAATGACTCAACATAATTTTGTTCCCTTCTCTGCTCATTTGGAATTCCAGAATGATTCCTATCTTTTGTAAGTATAGTAATAAAATATTTCATTCCATATACCATTACATTTGGTTTTTCATGAGTAAAATCATTGCATTTCCCAGTTCATTGATCATTTACATGGTTCCTTCAGGTTCTGGCCATTGTCTAAAACCCAAAAAGAATAGTGTGAGAGGAAAAACTCATACTAGGAAAACAACATAATCAGGGGGTAACTTCAATATCTAATATATTAGGTTTAATCCTAGGTTATACATGATCATTACCATAATTATATGATTATAACATATAATTATACTTACCCTTAGGGACATACCAAGACATACCTTAGAAATATCTCTAGGGATCTCACTAAATTTTTCACATTCTAGTTTCCAAATATTGACTAAATCTTTGCTCTAATACCAACTATAGTGAACCATGATTGACGTACCTGCAAATTACATTTATTTTATGGAATACATAATACACTACAAAAATATATTCCCAAATATAGTATTATTTTTGTGTCTTTGGAAACTTATAAAATAATCTCTTAACTTGGAGAATGATCTTCATCATCTCCCATAAAGATATTCCCCTTTTGTTCTCCTACCTACAACCATTATTTATATCACGGGGAAAAGAAAACATAAAAAGGGTGACCTCAAATGCTCAGTAAGGGTAAAAATTGAGAACATAAAACAAACTATAAACATAAGAATGTAAAAACATGAACATTGAGATTAAATATCAAAATATTGAGTCATTAAATAAATCTTGGCAGTATGTAATGCATACATCATAAAGGAAAATTAACCATGATAAAATATCATTGGCATAAAACATGGAGTTTTGGAAAACAAATAAGAACATAATATGATTTCCATAGTATCCAAGGAATTGGTTCCAAGACCATGATAGTGGACAAATTCCATTACTGAACCAGGATTACTTGCTGTTCTAGCTATGTATTACTAAACAAGATTTACTATCCATTCCAGCCCTATATTTCTGAATTAGATTAACTTTAAATTTCAGGAATATCTATCCCATGAGATATAAATCTTTACCCAATAAATTAGAGGGAGATATATGTCCCACACATCTCGTAATGAAATCATTCTTACATGTTCTATAAAAACATAAATCATTCATCATATCATAACCAATGAAATAAAAAAGGTTTCTTAAAAATCATTCCATCATAATCCATATAAAATAAATAGATTTCATTAAAAAAATTCAATCACAAACACAATCAAAACAATGTAATAATATGTATAGATACATTATTATATGTCATCTTAGATGGAAAATAATTTTGATAAAACACTTGACCTTAATTCATGAGGAAAATGTCATTTCTTCTTCAAAAACATTTCTTTTCTCAAAATGACACACAATTTTAAAACAGAGAAAGTAGTTGAAAATAATCTTGAAATAATATAGATTAAGCTTCATGGAAATAAGGTTTCATGAAACTGTAAAAATTTCTTCATGTCGTAAAATTTAAAGAAAACATTATCCTCATACTTTTTCCATAAAAGTTAAAAAGTACCTCAAATCAAATAACGAAAAAAGATTCCTTTCATACCATTTAATAAAAATTAACCAATGGGTAAATTTGACTTTAAAAAATAGTATAATAATAGAAATAATATTATATATATTTGAAATATGGACGGGGATGATAAATATACTGCGGTAAATAATTATGTATAAACAATCTCGCATAATAATGAGATTGAAAAATTATCCCTTACATTAGGTCCGATTTCTTCTATATGTGTCCAATACTCGTATATAGTGGGTTTAAACATATTAATAACTTGTAAAAGATCTATAATAATATTTTTTATATAATATATGATTCACTTATGACTTTATATTACTGGTTTATTTATCAATTCTATGTTAAAGCAATGTTCTGGGTAATAATCGTTTTATTTATCATACATTTTTTGACATGTTATTCTTGATATTATTACTTATATCGTGATTTAATAAATTCCATAATGTAAAAAATTATTTATATATCATAAATATTCTGTATATAAATATATATATATATAATATATAGATAAATGAAATGGAATACACCATTCTTAGAGATGGTAGGTCGTACGTAAGCATGGATGCTGTTTCCATTTCCTTATTGTATTGAATTGAAGAAAGTAAATGATATATATATATATATATATAGTAGCATTATTATGTCATATATTTCATTAGTATTTATTATATATACTTTATAATCATTCTTGAATAGTTAGCGTGGACAATGAATCTCATCACGTCGTGGAGATGGTAGGTCGTACGTATGGACGAGCGACAATATCATTCCCTCGATGGTTAAATGGTATGTAATTGGGTGGTATATAAATTTTACAGAAACATTATAATGTTATATTCATTATTTATATCCATTATATTCATAATTATACCCATCCAAATTATGTATTTTTAAATAACAAATTACACCATGACATGGAGACGACAAGTCATACGTATATACACATGGTGATATTTTTATTCATAGGATGGATAAAATAAGGTATAAAGTTGTCCCATAAATTTAATGACATATAATAATTTATAATATAATGTATTTATTAATTTATTATGGAAACAACATATGAAGAAGAATTAGAAGAAGAAAAGAACTTTGAAAGAGGTGATAAAACAATTACCTTTATTTTCAGTATCTCCTTTTTATTTGCACAAAAGGTCTCCCTAGGATGGATTTATGCCCAAAGTGTGGCCTCTATGATGAAGGGATATATGTTGGGAGGATATTTGGATATATTTTGGCCAATCCAAAGTGCTTTGGAGGTGTGAATAAAAGAGAAGGAGAAGTTCCCTTTTATAGGAGATGTGAGGGGTACTTTAGGATAGTATTTAAATATTAATTTATTATAAATTGATTTTCAGTTTATAATGGTCCCAGAATAATTTATTACGAATATAATATGGGGATGTGTCAAAATTCTCTGAAAAAATAGGTTTTATACTTGTTTAGGTTACAAAATTAACCTTATCCTTTAGCTTTAACTCTTAGTTAAATAAATTAACTCTTACCATGTTTTCGTGTATTTTCATAATATATGGTTACTATAGTTACTATAATATGAAAATAGAACCTAAATTGGATAATTAATGACATTTTTAAAAATTATATATGTCTTTTGGCTAAATATTATATTTTTTAGGACTATTATATCATTTAATAAAATATTATTGTTTTTAAAGACTCATTTATGTATATTTTGACACTATTTAGTAATTGATTTATGTTAAAGTCATAACAACTTGATTACTTCAAACCAAAGAAATTAACTCATCCCTCACATATCAATGTAATCCAAAAAAAAAATTGTATGGCATCAAAATATTCAAATTACATTTATTTTAATATTTATAATATCAATTATTTTAATATTTCATTAATAAGGTAATCACTTCATCATCATTGTGTCATAAATAAATAAATTTATTTAATGTATATAGATTATAAATAAAATACCATGTTTTAGTAAATATTTATATATTTCTAATTACTATTTATAGTCTAAGATATCATTTATATAAACCAAAAGAAAACTGTTTTAGTAAAAAGATACATGTTTATGTTACATTTTCCTTTACTTTTAATTAATTGTTATAAAAGGTCATTATCATACCCAAGTGGATCCATGGGGTCCTAAAATAAACCCAAGGATTGTCATGGTCGGACATTTCTCATCCAATATGATTAGGAAATGTTATAGTATAGTTCAATATTATTATAATATTATTAAATGTTTACCCTTATTTGCATGATTTACCCATTAACCATGGTAAATGAAAATAATTACTAAAGTAACTATTCCTAATATCCAAAAATAAAAGGTAACCATTTAAAAAAATTATAACTTATAATAAAAAATATGGAATACATTTTTCTAAATTCAAAACACAAAATTAGAAGAAATTAGTTGAAAATTATTTCTTGTTGTCAAAACCAGAAAGCAGGTTTTTAAGAAGTAAAAACTATCAAAAGACTGACATGTGATTATATCCAATTTAAATGTGAAATTACTTTACATAACCAAATTGAATTAAATTACAAAAAAATAATCCAATTATAATTTAAAACAAATTAAAAATATAATATAACTGTATAAATAAATTAGACGAAATGGCTGTTTTGAATTAAAATGTAGTATTTTTCACTATTCATTAAAATATGAATTTTATCAGAAAAATACTCAAAATTAAACTAAAGTAAATTTTGATGTCCCAATTACAAATAAAGATTTTTTTTTTCAAATATAATATATAAAATTGTTAAAAACTAGATTTAAAATTTGTACAACATCAAAAGTCGGCAAAACTGCTTTTTTTTTAAAATAATTCTTTTTCCAAAAAATTGAATTTGTTCTTATATAATGTTCTAGAAAATAAATAATATAAATGTTAATGTTATATATAATTCAAAATTATGTTAACAATATTAATAAAATCTACTTTATATCCCAAATAATAATATTTTAATAATATATCGTTGTTTAGTGAAACTCGGTATTGCATACAATGAAAACTGTCAAGGAAGGTATCCCTTGCAAGTAATGAAAGCCAATTCAGTGTTTTTTTAGTGAAAGATTATTTTTTTTGTTACTTATAACATAATACAAACATATTTCTTTTATAAACTGAACAAAATCTATACCCAGTGTTGTGTGTATCGTACAGTATCTCGGTGTTGCGTGCCACATACAACAAGTCAGTTTAGTGTGAAAGGAATGTTTGAATTAGTTAATTACTAGATATAAATGAAAATTTTAATTTATTTAAAAAAAATGTGTATAAAAACTTGGAGTGATACATTATACCCCCCTTATAACGAAAATCTCCCTCAAAATTCATCAGGGTTATAAAATTTTTATTACATGAATGTTTCTTTAATGGAAACCCATATTATAAAAAGGAATACTAAAACATAATTTTAAAAAGGAAATTTAGAAACATAGCTTTTATCCAAAGTAACTCATCACTGAGTTTCCACATAAGAGAACAAAGGTGGGAAGTGGAAACATGGATATGAAAGAAAAATCTAACCATTAATTTCTTATCAGTAGTGATAGAGAACAATGTTTTGAGAAAGTTAACAACTAGAAATCCATAAATTTGTGATGATTTATGGGACCGTATGATTCATCGGATAATATGGTAATAAGATAACATTTTTGGTTTTCAATATCCTTTCCTTAAAGCTAAATAATTTTTCATGAGAATAAATACTTACTTGATTTTTGGTACAATCTCACTGTTGTTTGTGCCTGGAACAATTTCCACTTCACCTCTTATTTAAAGAAATGAAGTTGAATTTATCATTATTGAAGTGATAACATATTATGAAATAGAATGATAGGTCAATATATCTGTCTCAACAAAAAGGTTAGCATAGGTAATAAAATATGCATAAGTCCACCTATAGTTAGATAATACATTAATCTAATTGACTTCAACCAGAATATAAATTATACTATCCCTAAATGGATAACATTACAAATCTTCAAAATCTAAAAATATAAAACATTAAAAAGAGGTGAACTAAATCGACTTGAAATTTATCTCACATATCTCATAAGTTAGTACTTTGTTGTCACATTCCAAACACGTGAATACCTTAATCATGTATTCTCTAGAAACATGGTAATAACTTGAATTATCATAGAACCTTAGTGAAAACATGAATTCTGTCAAAATGAACTCTTTTCACACACCAAAAATACCAAAAATTCTATATACTCAAACTATGATATCACTCTATCCTTATATCAGTCATGGGGTCATTAATATTATCATACACTTCATTATCTCCATATCCCATCATTATTCCCATATCACGTGCTTTCCAAAAATATTTCAATCACTTATCATGGTTACTAGTACTATATACTTATGAAAAACCACAATGGACCGAAACATAGATATTATAATATTCTATAATACTATAAAATAGATTCAATAACACTATTTTGGAATCTTATTACATAAACACTTAATCATTCCACCACGTTGTCATAGTCAATATCACCAATTGTGATCTCATGTGATTTTGCTTTGTCTTTGGATTGAAGAGTTTGTTAACGTCGATAATCATCTATAACCCTTGGATTAGGGAATTTGTTAGCATAATGCCTTATTTCCTTGAACTTGTTGCATTTAAGTGTGGTTAGTGCATTTTCTATAGTCTTTTCTCTATTCAAATTATTAGAAACCATTTTCCTATTACTTAGATATTCAAATTATATAATAACTTCTTTTCCACATTTAAAAAATTTTCTATCCCCTTTAAGAAAATCTCTGCCATGCTTCTTTCCACACTTTGAGCATAAGGAAACATTCATATTCTTTTCACCATTGTTTTTTGTTTTTCCTTTGAACTTTATATTTCCTATCAAGTCAAAACCATGAGGTTGATATGTAACAATAAATTCAATTTCTACCTTGATAGAACAACACAAAATCTATTTCTATCTACTAAAGTCTCTTATAGATAATACCCTTCGAAGACTATGTTCTAAGACACTACTTTCAGGTTGGATGATAATTCCAGAAGCATACCTTGAAAGTCTTCTAAAATTTTCCTCATATGTACCAATAGATTCATCATACTTTTGATTAAGCTCAAAGAACTCCTTCTACATATTTGTTCAAAGAATATGAGGAAAGTACTTATTGAAAAATAATTTCTTTAACTTGTCCCATTCCATGGATTCAGTTTCATCTTGATGCCTTGTATTCTTAATTAGAGTACACCACTGGTCTACTTCTCATTCTAAATGATAAACAACCAAATTGACATTTTCATGTTCTGAACAGTGAAGGATGGAAAATATCTTTTCAGTGGTTCTGATCCATTTTTTAGCAATAAGTGGATCAGAAGACCAACTAAAATAAGGTGGGCATTGACTCATGAAAGACTCAACAGAATGTTGTTCCCATCTCTTCTCATTTGAAAGTCGACAATGATTCATAGATTGTATAAGTATAGCAATAAAATTTTTCATTCCATCTACCATAACATTTGTTTGTTGATGTCACGACCCGTCCCCCAGGGCCTGTGTCGTGACAACCCCAAGCCCACCTTTCATAGGCCAGGGGATGACGACTAGCACTGAAAGGCATATTCCCTAAAAACCAGGAAGGCGTTGCCTTTATAACCTATAAACACACGAAACCAAGCACACAACAAGATATGAACACAAGTAAACTATATAGTAAAAAAAACTGTAAAGTAAGAAAAAGGGGCCAGAATACAAGCCCAGGTGGAAATTATAAGAAAACTGAACAGTACATGTAAACTGAAACAACTCCTCTGAACTCCATCCAAGGACCCTACCTGAAGGGTAGGTACAACTCCCAAGTGGTCTCCTCTATGGTACGCCTCGTCTAATGTCCACCTCCGAGCTACCTATAGTCTGGGTACTCTCATCCTTAGTCTGTGCTGTCTGTCGTCTGCACCAAACACAACAAGGTGCGGGCGTAGCCCGTACAAGGGTGAGTATAACGATACTCAGTAGGGACATCGAGACCCTTGAAGGTCTCAAAAAACCCACATAGGATAAACTACAAAGCATGAAAACATCTGACAACCCTACTTAGGTATATGCCCATAAATATACCTAAGTTATCAAGTATATGCATTTCATTCATGAGGAAACACAACACCCAACTCTTAGCCAAAGTAAATTTGTTCCACATAGGAAAGAATACCATGAAGGTAACACTGCAGGGGTATGTAACACAAAGGTAACACCACACAGAAGAATACCATGAAGGTAAGTACCACAAAGGTACACCACACAGAAGAATACCACAAAGGTATCACCATGAAGGTAAGTACCACAAAGGTATGCCACATAGAAGAATACCACAAAGGTATTACCACGAAGGTAAGGACTCAGCTCACACTAGGTATAACTTAGGTATGGTAGCAGAGATGATTAGATGTAACTAATGAATCATCTTACTCTGTTAAGAGGTAGACCCACGTAGGATCCTAAATCATCAGACCCACGTAGGATCCAAATATAGCGGACCCACGTAGGATCCTAGAGTATCCACACATGGATTTCTTAGAGTGGATCCAAGTGGGACTCTCGACCATTGACCCACATAGTATCCAAAATCATAGACCCACATAGGATCCCAAAGAAGATACCCACATAGGATCCCAAAGCACAGACCCACATAGCATCCGTTTCTCCTGTTACAACCAGCTACAGGGTTCCCGCACTAAGCCAGCTTGATTCCGAGAGAATCCACTCCTCAATACATAGGTAGATACTCCAACTGCCACTAAGTCCCTTGAAGAAGTATCCCAATGTACCTCCATGTAATACGGGTCTCAACGCAATAGACGGTGCGTCAATCAGACGC
This sequence comes from Viscum album, assembly GCA_963277665.1. Classification (NCBI taxonomy): domain Eukaryota; kingdom Viridiplantae; phylum Streptophyta; class Magnoliopsida; order Santalales; family Viscaceae; genus Viscum; species Viscum album. The sequence goes on from OY728167.1 coordinate 982,457,581, forward strand.
CCGGTCTGTAAGTTATTGGCCTTTTAGTCTTGAGGGTCTAGTTGGATTTGTGTTCGATCCAACCAAGACATACTCCAAATTTATCTAAAACTAAAATGGGGTATACCAAAAGGACCATCTCTATCAAAGGTTTCTGATTCCACATACGGTTCGTCAAATGGACGCTCATAGCTCATGTTATGGCTGAAAGAGAGAAAAGGGTCGAAGCTAGTCCGGGTTCGGTCTAACCCGATCAGACCAACCCGACCCAACCATGGGTCCAACCCAGCCTGACCCATGACACTTGCAAGCCGGGCGGCGTAGATGCGCGCCGCCATCACCGTCACATGGTCGTCTGTGTGTCGGCCTCCACCCTTTCTCCGCCGCAGACGACAGGCCGCAGCGCTTCTTCGGTGGCACGGTCACGCCACCGCCTTCGTCGCAGCTGGATGGAGTGCCGACCACAACTCTAGAGCCCTTAGGTGTCGGTCACCGGCACGGTCACCGACGACATTCTTCAGGTCACCTGGTGTTCCCCAATGGCCCGATCTTCATTCCTAAAATTTCCACACTTGCCTAAGGATGTCGCCAATGATTCAAGACCACAAAAAATTCACATAGGTTGCGGAGAGGTCGGGTCGTGTCTGTTTGGCCTGCACCCCCCACCTTATAATGGTAGAAAATGGCTTAAATGTTCTTGAATCATGAAGAACAACAAGAACGGGGTAAGGGGGGTATACAAAAAACAATAAACCCTACCTCAATTGCTCGTTGGATGTGTCGCGAGAAGAAGTTGGTGAATGTGATGAGGGTGCCAACGATCGTCGCTTCCGCAACATGCTTCCAAAGTCAGACTCGTGCGTCATCCTCATTCTTGATTCCGAAGTATGTTCTTCATTGGAGAGGGTGTTCTTCGTTGGAGAAATAGTTTCTCTAAAGTTCTCCCCAAGACTCCCTTTCACCTCTTATTTCCCCAAGGAAATGAGGAGCCAACAAATTAAAATAGGTTTATCAATTTAATTTATGTTGGCACAACTAAAGTTGGCACAATTAAATAGAAAAATTAATTGTATTTCATTGGCATAATTAAATGGAAATATTAATTGTATTATGTTGACACAATTGAATGGGAGGATTCCAAGAGACTTCCCACATTAAAGAGGGTTTTGGGTGGTCCCCACAACTAGAATTCAAAATGGGGGTTTTCTAGTTCGGGTGGTCCCCACCCACATAACTCAAAAGTAGGGATTTCAAAAGAAAATTAAATGTTAAATATTTTATTTTTCTTCTTCCACGAAAAACTGAAAAACTATCTTCTACCCTCGACCTACTTTGGTCGAGGTGAAAGTCTCCTTAAGTGAATATCGGTGCTACGAGTTAAACAATGCCCACAGATTTTAATTCTGAGCACCAGTTCAAAATTAAAAAAAACAAACTCACACGTTTACTTAATGTACCTAAAAAAAGTTCAAAAATTCATTCTGGAAACAACGGGCCTCCGAATCACGCACTGTCAATTTTTTCAGACTCGTAAAATTACCATATAATTAAAACAAATTTACAAGGAATTTATGGGTCTTTACATTCTCCCCATTTTAGGGATTTTCGTCCCCAAAACCCACATTACAAAAACTAGAAAAATAAGTGGGGGTAGTAAGCGTGAATCTGAGCATCCCACTCCCATGTGCTCTCCTGTAGGTTCTCGTGCTGCCAACATACACGCACCAAAGGTATTAATCACCCATGAATAAATCTCTCATGTCGATCCTCAATCTCCACTGGAACCTTCGTAAATGTCGCCCCATCATCGATGTCCAGTTCTCTATGGTCGATGACATGAGTTAGGTCATGCAAATATCTCCTCAGATGGGATATGTGTAAAATACCATGTACCCAGTGCAACTATGGGGGAAGTGCTAGGTGGTAATCCACCTCACCAACTCTACTGAAGACTAGAAAGGGTCTGATGAACCTTAGAGATAACTTGTTTCCCCGGCCAAATCTCCGCAAGCCTCATCGGGGTGAGACCCGTAGAAAGATGTGGTCACCATCCTCGAACTCTAGAGGTCTCTATCTCCTATCGACATAAGAATTTTTCCTACTCTGTGAAGTCTTCATCCACTTCCAGATGATCTGCACCTTCTCCATGGTAGCCCGTACCATATCTGGTCCCATGAGTGCTGACTCCACTAGGTCAGTCCAGTACAAAGGCTATCTGAAAGGTTGGCCGTACAATACCTCGAAAGGTGCCATCCCAATAGTGGAGTGGTAGCTGTTGTTGTATGAAAACTCTACCAAGAGAAAGTGATCCTCCCAACTATGACTGAAGTCAAGGATAAAAGCACGTGACATGTCCTCGAGGGTCTAATGGTCTGCTCAGTCTGACCATCCGTCTGTGGATGGAAGGCGGTGCTCAAACAAATTTGCATCCCAAAAGCCTCTGGAAACCCCTTTCATAGACGAAAAGTGAAACATGAATCACGATTAGATACAATTTTTGAGGTTACTCCATGTTTCCGCACAATATCCTGCACATAGCGGTGTCCCATTCTCTCTACGGAACCCTGGTCTCTGATCGGTAGGAAGTGGGCCGACTTGGTGAGTCGGTCGACGATCACCCAGATAGAATCATGACCTATGGATGTACGTGGAAGTACTGTCATAAAGTCCATGGATATTCAATCTCACTTCCACTCTGAGACCTCTAAAGGATGAACTAATCCAACTGGTACCTAATGCTCCGCCTTCACTAGCTGACAAACGAAGCACCAAGAGAAAAACTCTAATACTGATTTCTTCATTTTCGGCCACCAGTACTGTCATCGGAGATCATGGTACATCTTCACCACTCTTGGATGTACCACTATAGGGGATGTGTGGAACTCCGTCAACACTTCCTTCCGAAGTGACACTGGTACCATGGTACGTCCTCTGAAGAGGATGACGTGCTACCCACATTCCGAAAATCCATCAGGTGCCTGTCCTGTGGATATCTGAGCACGTCGAACCTCACAATCAATATCCCCATGATGTGCCTCCATGACTTTCTGAAGAAGTGGAGGAGTTACTGTAAGATACTGAAGAAAGGTTGTTCTATCTCAATCCACAAAGGATATATGAAAAGCAGCGAGCTTCTCCATTGCCTCAACTAGCAGTTGTATACTAGATCTCTTACTGAGTGCATCTTCTACAACATACCCCTTCCCAGGAGTATAGACTATCACAAAGTCATAGTTCTGGAGGAACTCAAGCCAACATCACTATCTCAGGTTTAGGTCTTTCTGAGAGAAGATATACCTGATACTCCTATGATCAGACTAGACTATAAAATGTTCACCCATCAAGTAATGTCACCATATCTTCGAGGCGAAGACCACTGCTGCTAACTCCAGGTCATGGGTAATGTAGTTCTGATCATTCTATCTCAGTTTTCGAGAACCATATGTGGTAACTGATCGCTCCCGCATCAGAACACATTCGAGCCCGGTCCCTGATGCGTCACATTAGACTACATGCACAACACTCTCCTCTGGAATCCTCAAGATGGGGGCACTAGTCAGCCTCTGCCTCATCTCTTGAAAATTCCACTAGCATCTCTCCAACCACACAAAGGGTTGCAAATTTTTCATCATTACTGATAAACGTGCCGCAACTCTAGAGAAATCTGGCACAAACCTTCAGTAGTATCTAGGAAAACCCAGGAAACCCCGTACCTTCATCACACTCTTGGGTGGATCCCAAGCATGTACCGCCTCAATCTTTGCTGGATCCACCGCAACTCTAGCCTCTGAGATGACATGTCCCATAAAGTGAACCTCTCGGATCCAGAGTTGGAACTTTGAGAGATTACCATAATTTTAGTGCTCTAGGAGTGTGTCCAAAACTATCTACAAATGATAAGAATACTCCTCCTCAGTAGCCGAGTAGATCAAAATGTCGTCAGTGAAGACTACTATAAATCGATCAAGGTATGGCTAAAAGATCCTGTTCATGTGTCCCATGAATAATGATAGAGTGTTGGTCAAGACGAATGGCATAACAAAGAACTCATTGTGGCCATAACGATATTTGAAAGTCTTCTTCTGCACATCCTCATCTCGTACTCTGAGTTGGTGACAACCTGATCTATTCTCTATCGTTGAGAACCACCGTTCCCCCATCAAATGTTCAAAGAGGTCGTCAATCCTCAAGAGTGGGTACTTATTCTTTACAGTCACCTAGTTCAAGCACAGATAGTCCACAAAAAGTCTCAATCTCCCATTTGCCTTCTTGGCGAACAAAATTGGGGCTGCCCAAGGAGATACACTGGGCCGGATGAACCCCTTCCCCCGTAAGTCCTCCAGTTGTACATGCAGCTCACGAAGCTCCACGATATCCATTCGATATGCTGGTGTAGATATCAGTTTCATCTCAGAGTACAAGTCAATGTAAAAGTCTACCTCTCTGCGAGGAGGTGGACCCAGAACATCCTCAGGGAAGATATCCGCGTATGGGTCCATCACTACAGGATAGCTCAGACTCTCCACATCAACCGCTCCGAGAGTAAGGCTAGCCAACTAGTGAGTGATCGGCTGCACTCTCCTCTGGGTAAGTCCATCTTGTGCTGCAAACGCTACGTTCTCTCCAGTGAATGTAAACCAAGTCTCATCAGTGCGGACACACCACAATTTGTGCCTAATACAGTCAATCTGAGCATGTATTGTAGATAACTAGTTCGTACCCAAGATGACATCGTAAGGCCTTCACGCCGCTACTAGGATATCCTAGCCAAATCTATCTCCTTCTAGAGTAAGCTCACACTGCTAGCACTAGTGCATAATCATCGAATCCACTCTCATAGGAGTCTTTAGTAGTAAGAATCAAGCCAAAGGCTCCGTCATAATTTCCAAGCTCCGAACGAGGGAAGTGGAAATAAAATAATGACTGGAACATGTGTATATAAGTACTGAAACTAAGGTAGAGCAGACATAGATCATAACTTGTATCATCTCTGAAGCACCGTGGTCGTAGGCCTTAGTTTCTTGGAGTTGAGATCACCCATGTCCACCTTCCCCCTTTGATCAGGGTAGAACACCTGGTGGTGGTGGCAGTAATACCTCTAATCATCTCCCACCGCCAAATACATGACCAACTCCTCTGCCACGTCCGCCTGCTCCCTGCGGACCCCCTCGGTCGAACCTATGTCTCTACCTGGGCGGTCTTTCGACCATATGATGATCATCCATAGGGCGGGTTAGACAGTCACGAGCCATGTGACCTTACTCGCCGCATGTGTAACACTACCTGCTCCTCGCATGACTAGGTCTGTCTTTGGTTCCCCACACAACTGACCCTTAATCCTGCGGTCTTCCACCTGGAGGTATGTTCTACTTGAACCTCTATGACATCTATCTGCTACCAGCTGCAGAATACTCTTCTATGTGATGCCCGGTGGTGGGTCTCGCTTCTAGTGACTACTCAGCAAGAAAACACTCTACTAAGAGGGCTCTCTCTAACACCCCCGCATATGTCGGGATGCTGAGAGAAATCATCGAATCCATGATCTCCCGCCTGAGTCTCTGCTCGAAGGTATGTGCCTTGAAGAATGGGTCCTACACCATATCTGTGGAGTAACATGAGAGGTTGGTGTACCTAGCTAAGTACTGATCCACAGTCATGCTTCCCTACTGTAGATGAAGAATCTCATGTATGCGCACTACGCGAAGGGTCGCTGGGACAAACTCTACCCAAAATAGGCTCTCAAAATCTTCCCAGAGAAGTGTCACCTCGTCGTGAGCTTAGAGAATCAAGCTCCACAACCTGCATGCTGCGTCCAGTAGGCTGGGCTGGGATTCCCCCTACGGGGGCTGGTCCAGACCACAACAAAGTAGTACAGGCCCACTGAGGCCGAGCGGGGCCAGGTCAGACTGGACCCGGGCCCATCCAGACCTAGTTTTGCCTTTTTGGCCATATCTTGAGAACCATGAATCCGTTTGATGAACCGTCTGTGGAACTATAATCCTTGGATTGAGAGATTACTTTTGGTATAATTCAATTGTGTTTTGGATAAAGTTAGAGTATGTCTGGGTTGGATCAAACCTAAAATCCAACTGGGCCCTCAGAGCAGAAGCACTAATAACATACAGACCAGGCGTCTGATTGACTCACCGTCTGATGCATTGGGTCCCTTACGATGTGGAAAACCTTTGGGATATTTCTCCATGGGACTTCGTGGTGGTCAAGGTACGAACGATATCTCGAGGGGTGGATTATACGGAACTCGAGCACACCAGGTGCGAGGAATCCAGTGGCTGGTAGTGAGTTGGAGGTTAGAGACATATCATATGGAGGTTAGTTACCTATTGACTCTGGGCAGGTCGGATCATGTGGGGGTCATTGCAGGAGTTATTACCTATCGATCCTATGTGGTTCAGTGCTCAGTGATCGTGTGTGTGTCAGTGCATACTGATCCTGTGTGGGTCAGCGCTCAACGATCCTGTTTGGGTCAGCGCATACCGATCTTGTGTGGGTCAGATCCTATGTGGGTCATCTCTCAGTGATTTCGTGTGGGTCAGCGCATACCGATCCTTTTTGGGTCAGTAGAGGTTAGTACCTATCGACATCAGGCAGACATGGAGTACTGTAGGGGTGATATGTACCTACCCTTCAGGTGGGATATGCGGTGGATGATCTTGGAGCTGATTTATACATTTAAAGTATATTTGTACTTATCAGTTGTACTTGTACTTTTTCAGTTGGGCTTGTATTCCAGCCCCTTTACTTTCAACACTCTTTTTAATACACCAGTTTACTTTGTGGTTATATCTAGTGGCGTTCTATTCTGTGTAGCTGCTTCTTGTTGTGTTCTTGAACTGTGTGTCTGTATGGTAAAAAGGCAATGCCTTCCCATTTTAGGTTATGCCTTTCTGGTGCTAGTTTCTAGATCCTAGACTATAGAATATGGGATTCAAGTATCCAAGACACGACCCCCGAGAGATGGGTCATGACAACCAAAAATTTACATAGGTTGCAGAGAGGTCGGACCATGTTTGTTTGGCCCACACCCTCCATGTTATAATGGTTGTAAGAGGCTTAAATGTTCTTGAATCATGAAGAATGATAAGAACTAGGTAAGGGAGTATAGAAACAACAATAAACCCTACCTCGATTACTCATTGTAAGTGTCGTGACAAGAATTCGGTGAAGGAGATGAGGGTGCCAGTGATCGTCGCTTCTGCAACATGCTTCCTAAGTCGGGATCGTGCATCATCCTCGTTCTTGATTCTAAAATACGTTCTTCGTTAGAGAGGGCATTCTTCGTTGGAGAAAGAGTTTTTTAAAGGTTCTCCCCAAGCCTCTATTTCACCTATGGTTTACCCAAGGAAATGAGGATCCAACAAATTAACATAGGTTTATCAATTTAATTTACATTGGCACACTAAAGTTGGCACAATTAAATGGCACAATTAATTGTATTGCATTGGAACAATTAAATGGCATAATTAATTGTATGGTGTTGACATAATTAAATGGAAGGATTCCAAGAGACTTCCCCACATTAAAGAGGGGTTTGGGTGGTCCCCACCACTAGAATTTAAAATGGGGGTTTTCTAGTTTGGGTGGTCCCCACCCCCATAACTCAAAAGGAGGAGTTTCAAAAGAAAAATAAAATGTTAAATATTTTATTTTTCTTCTTCCATGAAAAACTAAAAAACGATCTTCTACCCTCGACCTACTAAGGTCGAGGTAAAAGTCTCCTTAAGTGAATATTGGCACTGTAAGTTCAATGGTGGCCTCAGATTTAAATTTCGAGCACCAGTTCAAAAGTTAAAAAAAATCGCTCACACATTTACTGAACGTACCTAAAAAAAGTTCAAAAATTCATTCCGAGCACACCAGGTCTCAAAATCATGCGCCGTCAATTTTCACGGACTCATAAAATTCCCATATAATTAAAAAAAATACGTGTAATTTATGGGTATTTACAGTTGATGAAGAAAATCATTTCATTTCCCAATGCATTGATCATTAACACGATTCCTTCGGGTTCCAACCATTATCTAAAACCCAAAAAGAATAACATTAGAGGAAAAATTCATACTAGGGAAATAACATAATCAAGGAGGAGTAATTTCAATATCTAACATGTTATGTTTAATCCTAGGTTATTCAGGGTTGTTACAATAATTCTGTGACTGTAACCTATAGTCAGACTTACCCTTAGAGATATCCCTAGACATACCTTAGAAATATATTTAGGGATCTCACTAATGTTTTTCATCCTAGTTTACAAAGGTTTACTAAACCTTTTCACTAATACCAACTATAGCCACCCATGATTGATGTACATGGACAATACATTTCTTTTGTGAAATACTTAATACATTAAAATCCAATGGTTATATTAGTTTAGTGCCTTTGGAAACTTGGAACATAATCTTATAACTTGGTGAATGATCTTCACCATCTTCCATAACGATATTACCCTTTTTTTCCTACCTAAAACCTTTCTTTATATCTTGGGGAAAAGAAAACATAAAAAGGGTGAGATCAAATGCTTAGTCAGGGTAAACATTGAGAACATAAAATAAACTATAAACATAATAATGTAAAAACATGAACATAAAGTTTAAATATCAAAATCTTGAGTCATGAAATAAATCTTGGCAGTACGTAAGACATAGATCATAAAGGAACATTAACCATGATAAAATTGTATTGGAGTAATTGTGGAAAACAAAAAATCACACAATATGATATCCATAGTAGCAAAGACATTTCTTCCAAGACAATTGTAGTGGAAAAATTTTATTACTGAATCGGGTTTACTTGTCGTTCCAACTATGTATTACTGAACTAGATTTACTTGTTGTTCCAGTCCTATATTACTAAAAAATATTTACTTGCTATTTCAGTCACGTCTATCTCATGAGATATAAATATTTATCCAATGCATTGGATAGAGATATAGGTCCCACCCCTTCCATAATGAAATCAGTCATATATATTCCACATAAACATAAATCATTCATCATAGCATAACCCATGAAATTAAATGGGTTTCTTAAAAACAATTGCATCACAATCCATATAAAATAAATAAATTTCATAAAAAAAATTCCATCACAAGTACAATCAAATAAAATTAATAACCGGGATAGAAACATAACCCGATGTCATCTTATATGGAAAATAATTTTGATAAAACCCTTGAACTTAATTCTTGAGGAAAATATCCTTTCTTCTTCAATAATATTTTCTTTCCTATAAATGCCATGAAATTATAGAAGAAAATAATTTAGTTGAAAATAATTTTTAAAATTTGTAATGGAAGATTCATGGAAATGAGATGTCCTGAAGCCATAAAAATCCATTCATTTTGTATATTTAAAAAAACATTCTCCTCATACTTTTTCTGGAAAAGTCAAAAAGTACCTCAAATCGAATAACGACCAAATATTACTTTCATACCATTTAATAAAAATTCACCAATAGGTAAATTTTAATTTTAAAAAAAGTAAAATACTGGAAATAATATTATATATATTTTAGAGACATGGGTGTGGATGATAAATATACCCTAGTAAACACTCACGTACAAACAATCTCGGATAATAACGAGATTGAAAAATTATCTCTTACCTTAGGTATCATTTCTTCCATATGTGTCCTAAAATCCCCTATAGTTGATTTAAAAAAAATTTTAACTTTTAACAGAACCATAATAACATTTATGATATCATATATTATTCACTTATGACTTTATATTACCTGTTTATTTATCAATTCCATGTTAAAGCAACGTTTTGGGTGATAATTGTTTTATTTTTCATAAATGTTTTGACTTTTTATTCTCGATCATATTAATTAGATCATTATTTACTTACTTCCAGAATATAAAACATGATTTTTATATCATAAATATTCAGTATATAAATATATATAATAGATAGATAAGTGAAATGGAATACATCGTTCATGGAGACAGTAGGTCGTACGTTTGCATGAACGCTATTTCCATTTCTTTATTGAATTGAATGGAAGCAAGTAAATGAAACACACACACACACACACAATATATATATATATATATATATATATCCAGTAGCATTATTATGTCATATATATCATTATTATTCATTATATATGCTTTATAATCATTCTTGAAGGGTTAATTTAAAGAATGAATCTCATCGCGTCGTAGAGACGGTAGGCCGTAAGTAAGCACGAGCGACGATATCATTACCTTGATGGTTAAATGGTGTGGAATTGGATGGTATATGCATTTTAAATAAAATTTAATTTGTTATATTAATTATTTACAGCCATTATACTCATAATTATACTTATCCAAATTATGTATTGTTGAATAACAAATTACACCACGACGTGGAGATAGTAAGCTGATGTACACACACATGGTGATATTATTATTTGTAGGATGGATAAAAGAAGGTATAAGATTGTCCCATAATTATAATAAAATATAATAATTTAGAAGATACTGGATTTATTACTTTATTATAGAAACAACATAATAATAGGAAGTAAAAGAAGAAAAGAATTTATAAAGGGGTGATAAAACAATCATATCCTTTTCAAGTATCTTCTTTTGATTTACACAAACAGTCTCTCTATGATATATTTCTGCCCAAAGTATTACCTCTATGATGAAGGGAGGGATTTTGGAAGGATATTTGTGTAGGGGTTGGCCGAGACAAAGGTATTTTTAGGTGTGAATAAAAGAGAAGGAGAAGTGCCCTCTTATAGGAGAGGTGAGGGGCACTTTAGGGAAGTATTTAAATATAAATTTATTATAAATTTATTTTCGGTTTCTAATATCCCCAAACTAATTTATTTCAAATATAATATGATTATGGGTATTAATACTCTCAACCAATAGGTTTTATAAATGTTTAGTTCAAAAAAGTAACCTTATCTTTTAGCTTTAACCCTTAGTTAAATAAATTAACTCTTACCATGTCTTCTTGTATTTTCAAAATATATGGTTACTATAGTTACTATAAAATTATAAGAGAATGTAAAGTGTATCATTAATTACATTATTAAAATTATCTAAGTTATTTTGATGAATATTATATTTTTACGACTATTATATAATTTAATAAAATAGTATTTTTTTTAAAAACTCTTTTATTTCAATTTTGACAGTATTTAGTAATTGATTTATGTTAAAGTCATAAATACTTTATTACTTAGAAAAAAAGGCATTAAATCATCTATAAAATTTCAATTTCATCCATAAATTTTTTTATGGAATAAAAAATTTCAAATTAAATTTATTTTAATATTTATAATATCATTTATTTGAATATTTTATTAATAAGTTAATTAGTGCATCATCATTGTGTCATAAACAAATTTATTTATTTAATATCTAAAAATTATGAATAAAATAACATGGTGTAGGAAATATTTATAGATTTTTAATTAATATTTATAGTCTAATATATCATCTATTTAAACCAAAATAAAAAAGTTTTTTAGTAAAATGATACATGTTTATGTTATATTTCTCTTTACTTTAAATTAATTATTATAAAAGGTCATTTTCATACCCAAGTGGATCCACGGGATAATAAAATATACCCAAGGATGCTAATGGTTGGATATATCTCATTCAATAGGGTTATTAAATGTGTTAGGGTATTTTTATATTATTATAATATTAGTTTTACCCTTATTTACCTGATTTACCCTTTTTACCATGGTAAATCAAAATAATGACTGAAGTTACTATTCATAATATCCGAAAAAGGTACCTATTTACCCAAATTAGAACCTATGATTCCAAATACGGAATCCATTTTTCTAAGTTCAAAACACTTAATTTGAATAAATTAATTGAAAATTATTTCCCATTATCAAGACCAAAAATCGGGTTTTTAAGATGTAAAAACTATCAAAAGATTATCATGTGTTTATATCCAATTTAAATATGAAATTAAATTAAATGACCAAATTTGGATTAAATGATAAAAACCTAATCCAAATATACTTTAAAAACCAATAAAAAAATATAATCTAACTATATAAAATAATTATACGAAAAGTCTGTTTGGAATTAAAATGTAGTATTTTTCACTATTCATTAAAAATAGACTTTTATCAGAAAAATTCCAATAATTAAGTCAAAGTAAATTTTTATGCCCCTGTTCCAAATAATATATTTATTTTGTCAAATATAATATATAAAAGTGTTAAAAACTAGATTTAAAATTTGGGTTCCATCAAAAGGTGGCAAAACTGCATTAAAAAAAATACCTTTTTTATCCAAAAAATTGAATTTTTTATTATATCTTGTTCTAGAAAATACATAATATGAATTTTAATGTAATATAAAATTCAAAATTTGGTTAATACTATTTATATTGGCTACTTTATATCCCATTAAATAATAATATTTTAATAATACATTGTTGTTTAGTGAAACTCGATATTGCGTGTAACACAAGCTGTATAAGAAGGTCACTCTTGCGTGTAATTCAAGCCAATTAAGTGTTTCATTTAGTGAAATATTTCATTTTTGTTACATATAAAATAATCCAAACATAGTTTTTTTATACATTGAGCAAAAGCTATACTCATTGTTGCTTGTATCGTACGCCAACTCGGTGTTCTATGTAACATACGACAAGTCATTTTAATGTGAATGGAATGTTTGACTTATTTAATTGTTAGATATAAATGAAAATTTTAATTTATTTGAAGAAAAGGTCCATAAAAACTCCGGGTGTTACATTATACCCCACTTAAAATGAATTTCTCCCTTGAAATTCGTTGGGGTTATAAAAGGTTTATTACTTGAAAGTTTCATTCATGGAAACCCATATTGTAAAAAGGAATACTAAAACTTAATTTTAGAAAGGAATGTTAGTAGCATAATAGTTACCCAAAGTAACTCATCACTGGGTTTCCACATAGGAGAACATAATTGGGAAGTGAAAACATGGATATGGAAGAAAAATGTAACCATCAAGTTCTGATGGATAGTGATAGCGAACAATGTTTGTAGAAAGTTAACAACTAGAAATCCATAAATATGCAATGATTTATGGTATCGTATGATTCATTAGATAATAATGTACTAAGATAACATTTTTTAGTTTCAATATCCTTTCCCTATAGTTAAATAATTTTTCATGAGAATAAATACTTACTTGATTTTTGGTAAAATATCACCAATGTTCGTGTTTTGAAAATTTTCCAACTAATATCTTATTTGAAGAAATGAAGTTTAATTTATCATTCTTGAAGTGTTAGAGGATTGTGTGATAGAATTATAGGTCATTACATCTATCTCAATAAAAAGTTACCATAATTAATCAAATATGCATATGTCTGCCTATAGTGAGATAATACATTAATCTAACAGAATTCAACCAGAATATAACTTATAATATCCATAAATGGATAACATTACAAATATTATAAAAACTGAAAATATAAAACTTTAGAAAGAGGTGAACTAAATTGTCTTGTCATTTATCTCCCATACATCATAATGTAGTTCTTTGTTTTCACATTCCAATCATTTGAATACCAAAACCATTTATTCTCTTAAAACATAGAAATAACATGAATTATCGTAGAAACTTAGTGAAAACATGAATTGTGTCAAAATTAACTCTTTCCACACACCAAAATACCCAAAATTATATATTCTCAAACCATGATATCACTTTTTCCTTATATCAGTCATGATATCATTAATACTATCAAACATATCATTATCTATTTTTCCCTTAATTATGCACATACCATGTTCTTTCCAAAAATATTTCAATCACTTTTCATGGTTACCAGTAGCATATAATTATGGAAAACCACAATGGACCAATACATAGATATTCCAATATTCAATAATACTATAAAAGAGATTCAACAACACTATTTTGGAATCACATTACATAAATACTTATACATTCCACCACTTCATTTTCGTACTCAACATCACCAATAGTGATCGCATGTGATTTGCCATTGTATTTGGCCTTAAGAGGTTGTTGATGTTGATAATCATCCACAACCCTTTGATTTGGACATTAGTTAGCATAATTCTTTATTTCCTTTCACTTGTAGCATTGAAGTGTGGGTGGTTCCTTCTCTATAGTCTTTTCTCTATTCACATCACTGGCATCCTTTTTCCCATTACTTTGGTACTCAACTTCTCTATGAACTTCTTTTCCACCCTTAAATAATTTTATAGTACCTTTAAGAAAATATATACCATGATTCTTTCATCACTTTGATCATAAGGAAACACTCATATTCTTTTCACCATTGTTTTGATATTTTCCCTTGAACTCCATATTTTGTTTCTTGTCAAAAAAATGAGATTGATATGTAACACCAACTTCCATTTCTACCTTGATATCACAAAAAAAAATATCTTCTTAGTTACTAAATTATCTTATAGATAATTCCCTTCGAAGATTTGGTTTTAAGCTACTAAAGAATCAATAAACTTTACTTCCAGGTTGGATGATAAATCCAAAATCATACCTGTGATGTCTTGAAAAATTTTCCACGTATGTACCAACAGATTCATCATCCTTCTATATAAGTGTAAGAAACTCCTTTTCCATATATTTTTTTAAGAATATGAGGAAAGAAGTTATTGAAAAATAAGTTCTTAAACTATTCCCATTCCATTGATTAAATTTCCTCTTGCAGCCTTGTACTCTTGATTAGAGTCCACCATTGGTCTACTTCTCCTTCTAGACTATAAATAACCAAAATGTCTTTTTCATGTTACATGACGAAAAGTATGGAAAATATCTTTTCAATGGTATTGATCCATTGTTCAGAAACAAGTGGATTAGAAGAACCACAAAAAGATGGTGGATGTTTCCTCATAAAGGAATCAACATAATTGATTCACGCTCAAATTTACCAAATATATGAAGGTAGAATGGTCCTTGTAGTCTTGATTGGGTTGTCTAATCCACTAAGACCTAAGAAGATACCTAAGACACACATCCTATGAGGTGGATTTTGGCTATGAAGTGGCCAAATAGGTTCTGATTTTGGATGGTTTTAAAGAACACTAATAAACCGAAGTGAATTCAATTAAATGAAAATGGGTTGATCTTAAGATTATTCTAGGGGTGGATTGAATGAATTTTACTTCTTTAGACAATTTTGGTTTAATTAATTCTTGATGAATCCATTTTTCAAAATAACACTACCTTCATCATTTTCTAGTTTGATGTAACTAAACTCAATTAATAATCCCCTAAACACTTAGAGAACAAAATTCATGATGTCTATAAGGTATATGGTCATCTTAGTAATTGGATTTAGCTTCCTCAAATGTAGTGAAGATGAAGAGTGGAAATAACCGAAGAATGGAAGTCTTAAATTAGTTAACCAATTAACAACAATTCGTTCATAAAATAACATTCAATCCAGACTTTTCATCTTCATAAGATAAACCCATTAAAGGGTTATCCCTCTATTTATGGTATACTCTCAATGGTGGGTGGAAGATGGCTTATCAGATTTAGATTGAAGAAATAAAAACCACGGAAATAACGATCACTCCTCAGTGTGTGTGAATGAAATTCACACCTATGTGTGAACTAATTCAACACAAAAAAGAGATATCACTGTGATTTTTGATTATAATGTTTTAATGAAATAAATGGGAATAATATAAGAGAAATATGTTGATTAAGAACAATGAAGTACAAAGATGAAACTTACATTGAAATTGAAATGCGATTACAAACACAAAGTGGCAGCATAACATTACAATTAAACAAAACACCCAAGATCCTTCAATCCTACAAAACCACTGCCTTAAATAGGCATTTT
This sequence comes from Viscum album, assembly GCA_963277665.1. Classification (NCBI taxonomy): domain Eukaryota; kingdom Viridiplantae; phylum Streptophyta; class Magnoliopsida; order Santalales; family Viscaceae; genus Viscum; species Viscum album. Next base: position 982,473,379 of record OY728167.1, read on the forward strand.
TTATCCCTTGGGTTGAGCCTCTAATAGTACAAGTCTCCTCAATTAATTGTGGTAGGCCATAGGTGGGTGGAAAGTAATAGAGAGTTGATTTTTCCACCCTTGACCCGAGGTGGCAGACAACTTTCCTTCACCGAACTGACGCATTTAGAAGAGCTTCTATATGGAAGAATCAGAGTGGTCCATAGAAGAAGAAAATTGATCCCCGGATTTCTTATAACCTCATGTAAAATTTGGGACCATTTATAGTTGTTTATTCCGATATATGATAATATTAGTGGGCTATTTTTCTAGGCCGCAGAATTTGGCCTAGAATTTTATCTCTAACTTGGTCTGCTTAAATAACCATAATGGAGGCATAATGAGCACTGGCTCCTGAAGAATTATTTGTTCCTATAAATGTCTTCTAGAAGCCTACAAAAGTTGGGATTTATTGGGCCTGTATTTTGGGTCCCACATTCTCATCAGTAGGCTTGTGTCCAATCTTCCTTCTCCAGAATTGTTTCTTTTCATCGCCAAATATCTCCTTCATCCTTTTTGAATCATCCATTGATACCTGAATGAATTTTATTTAAATTTAAGTTAAGATCCATTTCAAAAAATATCAAATTAAAATATTGATAATTAAATTCCTTATAATTAGATGACTCATTGGGCCTAAATTGGTGTACATTAGTCAGAAAGTGCACAAATGATGAGAATGGATGTTCAAAATCAAAATCCACTAACTCAAGCCCATAAGATCAAAAATGAAAATTTAATACCATTAAAATGTAATTAACATATATGTTTATTATTGGATAATCACACCCCCAACTTGAGATTTTCTAGTCCCAAGGAAATAATTCAATGATTTTATTTGAATTCCTTTCTTCAAACACATTATAAAAAATAGTGCTCACAATGTAAACTGCACACAAATATATCTTTATAACCTATCAAGATAATTTAAAACAAGATAAATTTAAAATAAGATCCCAATCCCAAGCCCATTCTTTTGATCAAATCCATCATCATACTTCATCCTACTCAATTAGGTGTAATGATGTGTTGTGAATCACAATAGATATGGGGGTTCATTTTCATTCAAGGGGGAAATCAGGGAAGCGCTAGGTGGAATCACATTTAATTCTAATATTAGTATTATTCATTCCTTTTTTTGGATTTTTTTTGCAATATTTCTATAGTAATTGATATTTTAGTTAATCAAATTAACCCATGTATCAAGACTTTGCCGATGACTCCTAGACTCAAAGGCCTTAGGGCACCAAGTGAAGTCCACATACTCAGGCATCGTCTCAATTTAACTTAATAAAAAACATAGTCATATTACCATAAATAGAGATAGAGTGAAAAACTCAGATCTAGAAAACTCTGAAGTCACAATCCCCAAGTGCCCAAATCCTCGCATTTTATCAATCCATTGCTCTACACACAATTTTTTATTTTTTTATTTTTTTTTATTTTTTTTGAATACTCATATTATTCATAAAAATCAAACCAGCCTATTCTATTTATTATGGGACCCCAAAAATTCAAATTAGTACCCCACAGTCTAGAGGATGTGCATTATGGCATTTTGATTTAATGGATGAAAATAAAAATGATGAAAATTTTCATTGGACAACCAAACTTCCAAAATCAATGCTTTTAAAATTAATCATGAATTAAATTAAGAGTCAAGGAAATAAAAATTATTTTATATGTAATTTTAATGTGAGCAAAGATATTATTATATGAATGATAAAGGAATTTTACTTTTCTTTTTTTTATCATTGTTTTTTAACAAACATTTTGTTTATACACCCCCCATCTTAGAATGAAACTGTCCCTAGTTTTGTAAAAAGAAAATAGAGGAGAAGTGGGTGGGGGGGGGAATGAGTTGGAAAGGGCATGGAACAAGTTCTCCTGGTGGCTTCATAATGATGATTGTGGTGCTCCAAAATCACTCTTTGGTATCATGGGAGATGTAGACACCTACTTGATTGAATATGTATCACCAAAAAATAGTCCCTAAACCATACAAACAAGAACAAACCAAACAAAACAAACAACGCAACAATTTATTTAATACCAAGTCTCATCATTTTTATGGTTTTCCTTTTTTTTAAATCAACTGATGATACATTGTCTTCTTTTTAATTTTTGGGTAAGGTAGTACTCAAGGATCACACCACGTGACACAGATGAATATGGTGCTCCCCTTTCGTACCCATCCATACTCATAATAGAAGACCAGATCAACAGTCTATATTTTTATAAATATCAAAATGATTAATAAAAAAAATTATTCAAAAAAGATTGAAAACATGAAAACCATGGGTTGCCTCCCATGCAGCGCTTTGTTTAACGTTGTTAGCCCAACATGGATCCTAAATCTATCATTTTTTTCTGGTTCATAGGCTCACTCAATTAACACCACCTCTATTTCCTGTTTATTGAATGATTCAATGAATGGTTTTAACCTATGACCATTGACCTTGAAAATGTAACCACTTATGGGATCTTGAATCTCTACTGCCCCATGGGGGTACACCTTATGCACTATGTATGGACCTGACTATCTAGACCTTAACTTTTCAGGGTGTAAATGAATTTTTGAAATATACAAGAGCACAAGTTTTCCCGGTTCAAAATGCTTGACCTTGATATTCCTAGATTGGTAGGCTTGAAATCTAGCTTTATTGATCCTTGAATTTTCATAAGCCTCTATCCTTAGTTCCTACAGTTCATTGAGATCTACTTTCCTTTTTGTTTCGGCCAATGAGAGGTTATAATCCATTTTCTTAATTTCCCAAAAGTCCTTATGCTCAATTTCAACAGGTAAATGGTATTATTTTCCATAAACCAACCTATATGGGGACATTCCTAAAATGGTTTTATATGCGGTTTGATAGGCCCAAAGAGAATCTAAGAGTTTCTCAGACCAATATTTCCTAGAGGGGTTGATAGTTTTTTCAAGAATTTGCTTAATCTCCCTATTTTCTAACTCAGCTTGAACATTGGTTTGAGGATGGTATGCAGTGGAAACTTTATGAGAAATACCATACTTAGACATGAGTGAATAGAATGGGCGATTGCAGAAATGGGTTCCTTGATCACTGATTATAGCCCTAGGAATTCCAAATCGAGAAAATATTTTCTCTTTCAGATATTGGATCACAACATGATGGTCATTAGACTTGGTGGGAATGGCTTCAACCCATTTTGAGACATAATCAACCGCTAAAAGGATATAAGGGTATCCCCTAGAGTTTGGGAAGGGTCCCATGAAATCAATTCCACAACAATCAAAGATTTCAATGACCAGAATGGGAGTGAGGGTCATTTGATTCTTTTTTATGATGGACCCTACTTGTTGACACCTAGGACAACTTTGACAAAATGTGTAGGAGTCCCTTGAGAGGGTGGTCCAGAAGAGACCACATTGAAGAATCTTAGAAAATGTTTTCTTAGAGGAAAAGTGACCTTCACATGCCTCACTATGGAAGAATTTAAGGATGGAATCTTGTTCAGATTCTGGAACACACCTCCTAATGACTTGGTCAGGTCAGATCTTATAGAGGTATGGATCATCAAACACATAGTGTCTAACATCAGAAAGAAATTTCCTTCGAGCTTGAGTCCCTAAGAATTTTGGAATGACTCCTGTAACTAAGAAGTTGGCTATGTCGGCATACCAAGGTCAGTCACTCACAGGGTATAGGTGTTCAACAAGAAATGAATCAGACACAGAAAGGTGATTTGAGTTGTCTTTGAATTCCATCCTAGAGAGGTGATCAGCTACAAAATTTTCAACGCCCTTTTTATCCTTGATTGTGAGGTCAAATTCTTGAAAGAGAAGGACCCACCTAATCAGTTTGGCCTTAGCATCTTGTTTTTGGAAGAGGTATTTTTGTGGAGAATGGTCAGTGAACACAGTGATGGGGGATCCTAAGAGGTAGGACCTAAACTTCTCTAAAGAAAAAACAATAGCAAGTAACTCTTTTTCAGTAGTGGTGTAGTTGATTTGGGCATCATTTAAGGATTTGATTGCATAAGCAATGACATAAGGAGTTTTATCACAATGTTGTCCTAACACAGCTCCTCCAGCAAAGTCACTGGCATCACACATAAGTTCAAAAGGAAGGTTCCAATTCAGATATTTCATAATGGGAGGAGAGTTGAGAGAGGACTTGAGGGTTGAGAATGAACCCTCACAGATTTCTGTCCAAACAAATGGAGCATCCTTTACTAGCAGAGCACAAAGGGGATGGGAGAGTGAACTAAATACCTTTATGAATCTTCTATAGAAACTGGCATGTCTTAAGAAATACCTCACTTCCTTGACAGTTTTAGGTGATGGAAGGTAAGGAATGATGTCAACCTTGGCTTTATCAACTTAAATCCCCATACCTGAGACCAGATGGCCTAGAACTAGTCCCTCTTTAACCATGAAATGGCATTTTTCCCAGTTTAGGACCAGATTTTTTTCTTCACATCATGACAAGACTTTCTCCACATTCTGCAGAAATCTCTCAAATGTATCCACAAACACAGAGAAGTCATCCATGAAGACCTCTAGAAAATCCCCTACCATGTCTGAGAAGATTCCAATCATGCACCGTTGGAAGGTTCCAGGGGAATTGCATAAACCAAAGTGCATACGTTTGAAGTCAAAGGTTATGAATGGACATGTGACTGTAGTCTTCCCTTGATCCTCTAGGGAGACCTCAATTTGATTATACCCTGAGTACCTATCTAAGAAACAGTAGAACACATGACCTGCCACTCTCTCAAGGACTTGGTCAATGAATGGTAAGGGGAAATGGTCTTTCTTGGTGAATGAGTTTAGCTTCCTATAGTCAATGCGTACCCTCCATCTACTACTCACCCTTGTTGGAAGAATCTCTCCATCCTCATTAGTTATCACCGTGATTCCAGCCTTTTTCGGAACCACTTGGATTGGGATCACCCATTCACTCTCACCTATGGGATATATGATACCGGCTTTTAACAATTTCAGAAGTTCTTTCTTTACTACCTCCATGATATTAGGATTGAGTCGTCGTTGAGGTTGACGACATGACTTTGAATCAGATTCCAGATCAATCCTATGAGTACCAATAAGTGGGCTAATCCCGGGAATACCAGACAGGGTCCAACCAATGGCTTTATTATGTTTTCTAAGGACATCTAGAAGCATCCTCTCATGACTGGATTCAATAGAAGAATAAATGACAATAGGATGTGTTTGATTGTCCCCTAGGAAGGCATACTTTAGTGCAGTAGGAAGTTCCTTCAATTCAAGATCAGGTTGGTTTAGAATTTCAGCAGAAGATTGGGACATTGGATCAAGGTCAATTTTATTTCCTAAAGTTTTATATAGGATTGATTCCCCACATGTAGAAGTTTTATCTACTAGATTGGCTTGATCAGATTTAGGGAAAGAAGTTGGAGTGGTCTCCATGAAAGTGGTTTCTTGAAAGGTTTCACTGATTGTTGGACCTAAGACTTCATCATAAGAGCAATTTGAAAATGATTCAAGCCAAAGAGATAAACTTCCTTCATATGAATAAAGGAAATAAATCTCATCTTGACTTAAACATTCATCAAATATTCCTTGATGTTCCATGGATTCATTATCAATGCTTCCTATCATGTTTACTTCATGAATGTCCTCTTCATCCCTTATTTGTGAGCTTTCATTATAGATGTTCAAGTCTAGACTCATGTTCCCAAAGGTAATGGTCATGTTCTCATTTCGGACTCAGATAACAGAGTTGATTGTTTCAAGGAAGGGAAGACCAAGGATGATTGGGGTTTGTTCCTTATTTCCTAAGTTTGGATGGTTGTCAAGGACAATAAAGTCAGCAGGGTATATGAAGTTTTCATCCTTTACCAGAAAATTCTTTAAAATACCCTTTGGAACCCTACTGCTACGATCAGTAAGTTGAAGTGTGATAGATGTGGGTTGGAGTTCTTATAGTCCTAACTGGTAGTACATAGCATAAGGTATGAGATTGACACTAGCACCCAGGTCACACAAGGCCTGGACAACTTTGCTCTCTCCTTGTTCAACATTGATATAAGGGAAACCCTGGTCTTTCAACTAAGGAGGAATGGTCCCTTGAATGGTGGTACTAACATTAGCAGCCAAAAGGACTTGGTTTTTATGTGAAAATTTTCTTTTAAAAGTGCACAAGTCCTAAAGTTACTTTGAGTAGGAAGGTATGGTTTGGATTGCATCGAGAAGGGGAATGTTCAACTTGACTTGTGAGCAGATTTCCCTCAATGTTTTACTCAATTCAGGCTTGGTTTTCCCCCTCATGCATTGAGGAAATGGTGTAGGTTGTGGGGTTGTTTGTTGAAGAGTTGCTTCTTTGACAATGTTATAGTGTTTTTTAGTTTTATCATTTGGTTCATTTAAATTTTCATCCAAGTTTGAATCTTCAGGTGGGTTCTGAATTAGTTGTTCAGGTTTCTCAATTGATTTCCCACTTCTTAAAATAGTCATAGCCTTTAGTTGTTCATGAGTTGTTTGAGTACAACTTGACTCTCCCCTTGAAGTTGAGGATGGCACCGCCTGAGTAGGCATGGGTTCCTTTCTAGTTTTGATGGTTTGAAGTTCTTGTTTTAGGGAAGAGTCTTCTGAGTTCATCCTTTCCATTTTTTTGCACAGTTGTTCTAGTAGGGTTTGTGGAATAGTTTGGGTTTGTGCTTGAGAAGATTGGTTTATCCTGGGGGGGATATTTTGGAGGTGGGAAGGTTTTTTAAAAATGGACTTGTGGCTGTTAGTATTGGATAGGTTGGGTTTGGAACTAGTTATGGATTTGGTAGTTCTGATGGGGGTAAGGATTTTGTTTCTGTGGTTGGCTAGGTTGCTGGTTATCTTTCCAGCGGAAGCCTGGGTGGTCATTATACCTTAGGTTGAAGTTGTTTGGTTATTGAGGCTTTTGAAAGTTCAAATCATTTACTTCCACTGGGGTCCTCCTAAAAGAACATCCTTGATAGATGGAATGGTTGGGCAGTTTTCTGTCTTATGATCATGTTTGTCAGAAATTGTGCAAACAGGGTCTACAGTTTGGATTTCATGGACTTTCATAAGGTCTATCTCTTGAACCATCCTAGAGAGTGCTACGAATTTAGCCCTAAGGATTTACTCTTCTCTAAGTGTATGAATTCTAGTATTTTGTTGTGGCTTTTTAGAATAAGGTGAAGTTCCCCATGTTTGATTTTGTTCAGAAAGGCTTTCTAGATACTCGTAAGCATCATTTGGGGCTTTGTTTTTAAAGGTTTCATTACACATCATGTCAATGAATTGTTTGTTCCCTGGACCCAACCCTTCATAGAAAATTATAACTTGTTCAGGTATAGAAAAACCATGGTGTGGAACCATGTTTAGAGTGTCTTTGAACCTCTCCCATGTTTAATAGAATGACTCTCCCTCTTTTTCAAAAAAGTTTTGGATACTCTTTTAAGTGGAATTGTTTTGTGGTGGGGAAAGTATTTTTTGTAGAATTCTCTTTGTAGTTGGTACCAAGAGTTTATGGATGATGGTCTCAAATTATTTAGACAATTTTTAGCTCGATCCTTTAAAGAAAAAGGAAATAGCCACATCTTAGCTGATTCTAGTTGATGTGGGGGACACATGGTTTCTATAATGTCATTAAACTCCTTAATGTGAAGGTAGGGCATCTCATACTCCATTCCATGAAATGTGGGAAGGTGGTTTAGGACATGGGGTTTAAAGATGTTGTTGGAATCTACTAGATAATTGTTTCTAATGCATGAGGGGGCATTAGTCCAGGAAGGTGTGAGGTAGTCATTCATGGTTTGATCAATTGCATTCCCCAAGTTTGGGGCTACCTCATTTGGGTTTCCATTTTGGTTCCCACCCAGGTTTATGAGTTGGTTTCTTTGAAGTCCTTCCATTGAAATGGGCTCAATTTTTGACTCGGGGGTATTAGGAAGATTATGATCTAATAGAAAGAGTTCTCTTGGTGTACTTGACTCCCGAACCCCAGGACTATCCACCCTAACTAGAGGGTTTGATTGATCACGGGTGTAGGAGGACATGCGCCAAAAGAAAAAAAATGAGAAAGGGACAAGACAAGAGAATTTGGATGAGAAAAGAAGAAATGAGGGAGAATAGAATGGGCGTTTGGATGACTTACTTGGGTCCCCGGAAACGGTGCCAAAATTTGATTCACGCTCAAATTTACCCAAGATATGAAGGTAGAACGGTCCTTGTATTCTAGATTGGGTTGTCAAATCCACTGAGACATAAGAAGATACCTAAGACACAAAACCTATGAGGTGGATTTTTTGCTATGAAGTGGAAAAATAGGTTCTAATTATGGATGGTTTTAAAGAACACTAATAAACCTAAGTGAATTAAATTAAATGAAAATGGGTTGATCTTAAGATTATGCTAGGGGTGGATTGAATGAATTTTACTTCTTTAGACAATTTTGGTTTAATTAATTCTTGATGAATCCATTCTTCAAAATAACACTAACTTTATCATTTTCTGGTCTGATGTTACTAAACTCAATTAATATTCCCCTAAACACTTATAGAACCAAATTCATGATGTCTCCAAGGTATATGGTCATTTTAGTAATTGGATTTAGCTTCCTCAAACACAGTGAAGATGAAGAGTGGAAATAACTAAAGAATGGAAGTCTTAAATTAGTTAACCAATTAACAACAATTCGTTCATAAAATAACATTCAATCCATCCTTTTCATCTTCCTAAGATAAACCCATTAAAGTGTTAGCCCTCCATTGATGGTATACTCTCAATGGTGGGTGGAAGATGGCTTACAATATTTAGATTGAAGAAATTAAAACCGCGGAAATAACGAGCACTCCTCCGTGTGTGTGAATGAAATTCAAACCTATGTGTGAACTAATTCAGCACAACAACGAGATATCACTGTGATTTGTGATTATAAATTTTTAATGAAAGAAATTGGAATAATAGAAGTGTTGATTAGGAACAAAGAAGTACAAAAAGGAAACTTACATGGAAATTGAAATGCGATTACAAACACAAAGTGGCAGCATAACATTACAATTAAACCAAACACCCAAGATACTTAAATACTCCAACACCACTGCCTTAAATAGGCATTTCTTAGCCCTTGGGTCGATTCTACAATAGTCCAAGTCTCCTCAATCAATTTTGGTAGGCCATAGGTGGGTGGAAAGTATGGGAGAGTTGATTTTTCCACCCTTGACCCGAGGTGGCATCCAGATTTCCTTTACCGAAAAGACACGCTTGGAAGACCTTCTAGACGACCGAATCAGAGTGGTCTATAGACAAAGAAAATGGAGCCCCAGATGTCTTTTAACCTCCTGTAATATGTGGGCCCATTTTGAGATGTGTATTCCTAGATATGATCATATTAGTGGGCTGTTTTTCTGGGCCATAGAATCTGGCCTAGAATTTTATCTCTAACCTGGGCCGCTTAAATAACCATAATGGATGCCGAATTAGCACTGGATCATGAGGAATTATTTGTTCCCCTATATGTTTTATAGAATCATACAAAAGTTGGGATTCATGGGGCCTTTATTGTGGTCCCCACATTCTCATCAGTAGGCTGGTGTCCAATCTGCCTTCTCCAAAATTGTTTCTTTTCATCGCCAAATATCCCTTTCATCCTTTATGAATCATCCATTGATCCCTGAATGAAAAATGTTTAAATTTAAGTGAAAATACATTTCAGAAAATATCAAATTAAAATATGGATAATTACATTCCTTATAATTAGATGACTCATTGGGCCTAAATTGGTGTACATTAGGCATGAATTGCACAAATGATGAGAATGGATGTTCAAAATCAAAATCGACTAACTCAGGCCCATAAGATCAAAAATGAACATTTAATACCATTAAAATGTAATTAACATATATGTTTTTATTGTCTAATCAATAATATAGTTCCCTTATCTACTTATTTGGATGTCCAAAATGATTCATAGATTGTGTAAGTATAGAAATAATATTTTTCATTCCATATCCCATAAAATCTGGTTGTTTAATAGGAAATTCATTTCATTACCCCGTGTATTGATCATTAACCTGGTTCTTTCGGGTTCTATCCATTCTCTAGAACCCAAAAAGAATAGTGTGAGAGGCAAAAATCATTCTAGGAAAACAACATAATCAATGGGGAGTAATTTCAATCTCAAACATCTTAGGTTTAATCCTAGGTTATTCATGATTGTTACAATAATTATAGGACTGTAACCTATAATTATACTTACCCTTAGGGACATCCTTATACATACCATATAAATATCTCTAGGGATCTCACTAATGTTTTTACATCCTAGTTTTCAAAGGTTGACTAAAACATTGCTCTGATACCAACTATAGTGACCCATGATTGACGTACATGGACATTATATTTATTTTGCAGAATACTTATTACATTACACAAATATATACCCAAAGTCTGTATTATTTTAGTGTATTTGGAAAATTGTAATGTAATCTTCTAACTTTGTTAATGATCTTAAACATCTCCAAAAAAGACATCCCCCTTTTGTTTTCCTAACAAAAACCTTTCTTTATATCTTAGGGAAAAGAAAACATAAAAACGATGAGCCCAAATTCTAAATAATGGTAAACATTAAGAAACTAAAACCAACTGTAAGCATAAGAATGTAAAAACATGAACATAAAGTTTAAATATCAAAATTTTGAGTCATGAAATAAATCTTAGTCATACGTAAGGCATAGATCGTAAAGGAAAATTAACCATGATAAAATAACATTGGTATAAAACATGGAATTGTGAAAACAAATAACCGCATAATATTATTTACATAGTATACAAGAAATTTCTACCAATACCATCATAGTGGGAAAATTCCATTACTGAACTGGGTTTACTTTTCATTCCATCCATGTATTACTGAACTAGATTTACTTGTCATTCCATACCTATATTATAGAATCAGATTTACTTTCTGTTTCAGCCATGTGTATCTCATGAGATCTTAATCTTTTCCCAATGCATTATATGGAGATATATGTCCCACACATCTCATAATGAAATCATTATTACATATTCCACACAAACATAATTCATTCATCATAGAATAACCCATGAAATAAAATTCGTTTCTTAAACATCATTCCATCATAATCCATATTAAATAAACGGATTTCATAAAAATAATTCCATCACAAACACAATCAAATAAAATTAATAATAGGGATATAAACATAACCCTATGTCATCTTAGATGTAAAATAATTTTGATAAAACACTTAAACTTAATTCCTGAGGAAAATATACTTTCTTTTTAAAAAACATTTTTTTTTCTCAAAATGACACAACATTTTAAAAGAAAAGAATTTAGTTGAAAACAATCTTGAAATTTTATAGAGTAAGATTCATGGAAATAAGGTTTTATGAAACCTTAAAAATCCATTCATGCCGTATAAGTTTAAAAAAACATTATCCTCATACTTTTTCTAAAGAAGTCAAAAAGTACCTCAAATCGAATAATGAAAAAATATTCCTTTCATACCATTTAATAAAAATTAACCAATGGGTAAATTTGACTTTAAATAATATTATAAGAATAGAAATAATATTATATATATCTTAGAAACATGGAAGTGGATGATAAATATATCCCAGTAAATACTTACATATAAACAATCTCAGATAATAATGAGATTGCAAAATTAACCCTTACCTTAGGTCCAATTTCTTCTGCATGTGTCCAAAACTCTTGTTTTTTGAGTTTAAACATATTATTAACTTGTAAAAAAACCATAATAATATTTTCTATATCATATATGATTAATTTATGACTTTATATTACCTGTTTATTTATCAAGTCCATGTTAAAGCAACGTTTTGGGTAATAATCGTTTTATTTATCGTACATGTTTTGACTTTTTATTCTTAATATTATTACTTATATAGTTATTTAATTACTTACAAAATGTAAAAAATTATTTATATATCATAAATATTCAGTATATAAAAATATATAATAGATAGATAAATTAAATGAAATACGCCGTTCATGGAGACGATAGGTCGTACGTACGCATGAACGCTATTCCTGTTTCTTTATTGAATTGAATGAAAGAAAGTAATATATAAATATATATATATATATAAATAAATTAAGTAGCATTATTATGTCATATATTTCATGCTTATTCATTATGTACACTTTATAATCATTCTTCAATGGTTAATGTGGAGAATGAATCTCATCGCGTCGTGGAGATGGTAGGGCGTATGTACACATGAGTGACAATATCATTCCCTTCATGGTTAAATGGTATATAATTGGATGATATATGAATTGAAAAAAAATTAAAATGTTATATTCATTATTTAAATCCATTATACTCATCATTATACCCATCCAAATTATGTATTGTTGAATAACAAATTACACTACGATGTGGAGATGGTAAGTCGTATGTACGCACACATGGTGATATTGTTATCCACATGATAGATAAAAGGAGGTATATGGTTGTACCAAAATTATAATAATATATGAGAATTTATAAGATACTATATTTATTACTTTATTATGGAAACAACATAATAATAGAAAGTGGAAGAAAAATATAATTTTGAAAGAGGTGATAAAACAATTACCACTTTTTTCGAGTATCTCCTTTTGATTTAAACAAAAGGTCTCCATAGGATGGATTTATTCCCAATGTGTGTCCTGTATGATTAATGGAGGTATGTTGAGAAGATATTTGGGTAGGTTTTTTCTAAGGAAAATGGATTTGGAGGTGTTAATAAAATAGAAGGAGAAGTTCCCTTTTATAGGACAGGTGATGGGAACTTTAGGGAAGTCTTTAAATATTAATTTATTATAAATTTATTTTCACTTTATAAAGGTCAAAAACTCATTTATTTCAAATATAATATTATTATGGGTCTAACTAATCAAAAATTATATTTTAGTCATGTTTTGGTCACAAAATTAACCTTATCTTTTAACTTTAACCCTTAGTTAAATAAATTAACTCTTACCATGTATTTTTGTATTTTCATAATATATGGTTACTATAAAATAGAAATAGAAACTAAAGTGAGCCACTAATGATATTTTTAACATTATATAAGTTATTTGGCTGAATATTAAATTTTAAGTACTATTATATCATTTAATAATAAAAGTATTTGTTTTAAAAACTCATTTTTGTTAATTTTGATACTATTTAGTAATTGATTTATGTTAAAGTCATAACAACTTGATTACATCGAAATAAATGAATTAAATAATTAATCACAAGTCAATTTCATCCATAAAATTCTTTTATGACAAAAAATGTTCAAATTACATTTATTCTAATATTTATAATATCATTTTTTTGAATATTTCATTAATAAGACAATCATTGCATCATTATTATGTCATATATAAATTTATTTATTAAAAGTCTAAAAATTATAAATAAAATACCATGGTGTAGGAAATATTTTTATCTTTATAAATATTATTTATAGTCTAATGTATCATTTATATTAGTCAAAATAAAATTGTTTTAGTAAAAAGACACATGTTTATTTTACATTTCACTTTACTTTAAATTAATTATTATAAAAGGTCATTATCAAACCCAAGGGGATCCATGGGGTCCTAAAATCAACACAATGACTCTCATGTTCCGCCATATATAATCCAATATAATTAGGACATGTGTTAGGGTAGTTTTATATTATTATAATATTATTTGTTACCCTTTTTTACCTGATTTACCCTTTAACCATGGTAAATAAAAATAATTACTGAAGTTACTATTCATAATATCCAAAAATAAAAGGTTCCTATTTACAAATAATTAACCTTATGGTTCTAAATATGTAATCCATTTTTCTAAATTCAAAACAAAAAATTGGAAGAAATTAATTTAAAATTATTTCCCATGGTCAAAACTAGAAAGCGGGTTTTTAAGAAGTAAAAACTATCAAAAGATTGACATATGTTTATATCCAATTTAAATGTGAAATTTATTTCAATAACCAAAATTATATTAAATGAAAAAAAACCCAATTATACATTAAACCCAATTAAAAAGATAACCTAATAATATAAAGCAATTAGACGAAAAAGTTGTTTTGAATTAAAGTCCAGTATTTTTCACTGTTTATTAAAACATGAATTTCATCAGAAAAATACCAAAAATTAAAAAAAAGTAAATTTTGATGTCCCTATTCCAAATAAGACATTTATTTTTTCAAATATAATATATAAAAGTGTTAAAAACTGGTTTTAATAATGGTGCGCCATCAAAAGGCGACAAAACTGCTTTTTTTTAAAAATACATATTTTATAAGAAAATTTGAATTTGTTCTTAAATCATGTTATAGAAAATACATAATATGAATGTTAATGTTATATAAAATTCAAAATTTAGTTAATAATATTTATAATGACTACATTATATCCAATTAAAAAATAATATTTTAATAATATATCGTTGTTTTATGAAACTCGGTATTGCGTACAATGAAAGCTATCGAGGAAGGTCACTATTTCATGTAATTCAAGACAAGTCAGTGTTGAGTTTTGTTAAAGATTCCTTTTTTGTTACTTATAACATAATCCAAACATAGTTCTTTTATACATTGAACAAAATCTATACTTAGTGTTGCGTGTATCATATGCCAACTCAGTGTTGTGTGTAACATACAACAGGTCTGTTTAGTGTGAAAGGAATGTTTGACTTAGTTAATTTCTATATATAAATGAAAATTATAATTTATTATAATAAATGGTCCATAAAAACTCAGGGTATTACAAACAAGCCTAAATATTCGAGAAGAAATCTAGCTATAACTATATCTCAATCAAGGAGAGACCACATAATGTATGATTCTTGTAGAATATGTTTCATTTTTTATAACCTTGGTTGCATGGAAAGGTATTGTAATCAAATGAATGAATTTAAAGTTAAAGAATCCATACACTAACACTACAGTCCTATTACGTACAAGAATAATTTTTATCATTTATGAATTCCTGTTGAGATGGAAAAAAGGATTAATGTTATGGAGAATGTGAGTGAGACTCAATGAAGGGTGTATCAAGAACCAATATCTAGATACTCAAATAAAATATATTGGGAGTAAATAAATTAAATATAGAAGCATAATAAAGAGGTTTTATAATCTATAATAAAGGTGGAACAACAAGTAAAGGAGATTCCACCAATGAAGAATAAGTATTCCAAGATGGAACTCCTAGCCCTCAAGGAAGTAGTTTTCTAAAGTGGTTATAAAAAAACCACTAAAAGGGAAAACATTAATGCGAATGAAATATGGAGATGAGATCAAATTATTATGGAACATAAGAAGATACTTATTCAAGTGTTATTGATGCCATAATGGTGGGAAACCCCAAGAAAAGGAAGGATGGAAACACTCACATTCATGAAGAGAAGTTTGTGAGTGGCATCAGAAAAAGGATAACCTTTTGAAAAAGGATGAGGTGACCAAGTAAAAGAGATGATGAGGATAAAGTAGAAAATATGATGATATTAATTTCCCAAAATCTAAATAAGGGAAAGGGAATGGTGTAAGGTAAAGGTTTGGTCTAATATAGATGACCCCATCCCTTAACACGAGGAAGTTTGATGTACACCAATCCCTATATGATTTATTTTTTCTAATAATTTGTGGAGAATATAAATAATAAATGAGGATATATGATCCATTGGTTGATTTTAATATAAAATCACATATTTCATAGCTAAAAAGATATTTTATAAAATTCCCATAAGATACTTCCCCAATTTTATCATCAGCAATTAGTGTTAAGTGCTAAAAGTCTCATAGTGGATTGGTGATATAAATTCAAAGGATTATTGGCCACATTTTGAGTTTAAATATTCCAATTAAGGACTTAATGATAACAAGCTTCCATTGATATAAATTTGTACTACATAATTGATATTAGTTTTAACAAGTTTTATGATCCTCAGAACCAAGTGAATTAGTTTTTATTTAAATGTGTTTGGTGTGAAAGTTATGGATATCAATAGTTTTGTTAAAAAATGGAAAAAATAATTTTTATATAAGTAATTAATTTGTTTTTATGAGATACATGGATAAATTTATTATTTTCTGTAAAGTATCTTTCTTCCTACACCAATATCAACCTCAATGGGATTAAACGGTTTATTAACATCTCAAGTGCCAATTGAAAAATTAAATCAATGAACATATATATATAAATAACATATTGGGAATGAATATTTTATTTTTGGAGTTAATGAAGTTTAAAATTATAACTATAAATAATGTTCATTTTCTTTCAAAGGATTTATCTAACCAACATGTGAATGATTATAAAGAATAAAGGTGTTTTGAATTAAGGAGAGAAGACATATTATAAGGAATACCTCCCTATCATACTAGGAGAAGTCGAAACCCATGAGGAATCCCTCTTGGAAGCTAAATACTAAGGGGGAGTTTATCTTTCTTGGAGTTTCTCCACACACTTCATGGGGGATAATAGTTTTAAGATGAAAGGTGATAACCCCATTCAAAATATAAGAGTATGAGCTGAAAAAGGAAGTCCCCACTTTTCAACAATGCATATTATCCCTCTATATTTATTTTTAAATAATAGGGATACATATTTAATATTTTCAATAAAATAAAAATGGGTATATTATTAGGAATCCCAAAGGATTATGTTGGATTTTTTTGATAATATGATTGTTTGATTTGTTGAAAAAATGATTATTGACAAGAATATGTGATGCTTGGATGATATGTTAATAATGATATTGATTGGTCGATGATTGGAGTTGTTAAAAATTCATCTTTAAGGTTTTTTTAGAAACATTATCCACAAAAATGATGGAAGTAAGTTTGGTGGAAATAAAAAAGTGAGAATGTATTATATAAGGATCCAACATGGTTAAGAGAAGGGCCAAAAGCATCTAGGAGAAGGAAGAGGTGGACCATGCCTTATCACAAGGAAGGTTGTGTTTAAGTTTCACAATGTGTTAAATACCATACCATTGTCAGTGGAATATTTTGTGGTTGAAAGAATGTTCTATATTGAAGGCATGTAGTTTAAAAGGGCCAAAACAGGATAAACCACATCTTAAAGAAAGACATGGTGGTTAAGGATCAACCCTATAAAAAATGAGGAAGATCACTATGGTTTTAGTGGTGTTTGATGGTGTAACACCCTAAGATTCCATAATAATAAAAATATGTTTGATAATGTATAAAACATGAAACACCATGCTTAAAATACCCAAAAAATACATTATTTAAATATGATTATTATAACTTAACTGTTGAATTGGAGGCTAAAAATAATATTAACCAAATTATGATATATATATATATAAGTCTTAATAAATAAAAATAATTTATAAATTCTTTAAAAATAATCACTTACAATTTTATTAAAGTCATTTTATGCTTCAAAATACATTTTCCTAAAAAATGGATTTAATTTGCATTTTATATTTTGGAATTATGATTAATTTATAAATTTTTTAGAAATTTTATTTTGAAAAAATAATATAATTTTTTAAATCATCATATCAATATTATCTTATGGTAGTTTTTTGGATTTTTTGAAAAGAATTATTTTTCAGTGAATAGTAAGAAATACTATTTTCTGTAAAACTGTCATTTCTTTTCAAAATATTTAATAATTTAAAAGACCCATTATGAATGAATTTTGTTTCAAAATAAATTATTATTTTTTTACAATTAAAATAATTAATTTCATTTCAATAATATTTATACACAATTTTGGCATAAGTATAATTTTCGGCTTAAAAACACATTTATTTGAAAACTATTTTTAAATGCATAATGTTCTTACATTTTAATTCATTAAAAAAACAAATAATAATGAAATATTTAAATAAATATTATATATTATACACCTAAATATATTAATTTAAATCCATATATTGATGATTAATAGTCATATATTTGATGTAAGATCATCTTATTCTTAAAAATTGAATTTCTTGAAAAATATTTTTTCAACCTGACTTACTGGTTAATTTTAAAATATAATTACACCACCTATGTGAAATAAATTTTATAAAATGGATTATATATTTTTAATAAGAATAGTTAATATTTAATGGTAATATAAAATTAATTTTTGGTCATAATTATTAGTAAATATTGTAAAATTTATTTACTATGCTTAAAGTTAAAACAAGGTTTTGCACGCTATATTATCTTGTGTTAAAATTAATTTTACACACATATAGAATTTTAATTTGATAAATTATATTTAATATTAATAATAATTGGGTGAATTTTTATTTATTTATTTTATGCTTAAAGAATAAATTACCTAAGTTAAAAAAACTAATTATCATGGTGAAAAATAAAATGGTAATAAAGATTCAACTTAGAGGATAAGGGATAAAATGTTTTAAAAATGTTTATTTTTTGTGTCAGAGGTGTTTATATACCTTAAAATTTATCAGATAAATTATTTGTAATTTTTTTAGTCACTTTTTGGGAGAGTGACATCCCATTATTGAATAGTTTTAGGTATTTCCCAAAACGCCACATGTCCTCAATTATAAAAGGGATCTCCCTCCCTCAACTTATTAACACATATAAATCCATTTTTATTGACCATATTATACTATAATTTCAAACAAAAATCCTTAAAAACGTTCAATATATTCTTGTCTCCCCAAAAAATCAACCCTATGGTCCTTAATAAGAGATCCAAAGGGGGTTCTTCTAAGAAAAGTAAATTGTCTTCAATAAATTCATTCTTTTTCCACATTCAATTATATATTATAAATTAAAATATAATAACACCATTAAATACAATATAATTAGATGTTATTATGTTTATTTTATAATATTTATCCATCTCCTCTTCCATCAACTGGGAAAGAATCCATTTTTGGTATGGTGGACTTCCGCCTTGCGAACCGATCCAATATGTTTTACATCACCGACCCACATGGATAGTCATAATGATGGAAATAATTGATATATACGAAAATTATTACATGTTATTAATTATGAATAATTAATATATAATTCTTTTCCTTACCCTTTCACCCATTAAGGGAATGACATCGTCGCTCATGCGTACGTACAACCAACTATCTCCACGAAGCGATGCTATTCAATTTCAATTTCTAAATTTCAATAATAGATATATAAATGTATCCAATGAAAAAATATGATAGTAATAAAATTAATATTTTTTTAAATTATGGATATATATTATATTAACAAGAGCCAAAACTTCAATGTAAAACAAGCGTGAGAAAATGAAGCAGTTAACACCTGAAATATTATTTACAATTGGGTGATAATATTTTATAGTAAGAACATATATGATACTATGAATTTGAATATGTTTATGTTAGAAATTAATAACATGATTGAAACCATTATAAAGGAGGTTAAATAATTTTTAACAAAAGGGATGCATGTGGTGAATATTTTGTCTCAATTTCCTTTCATTGAGACATATTGTAATATTATGGGCCAAATTTATTTTATATAGTGTATATACTACCCCTTTACATGTAATATCATTAATAATTCATATTTAATCGCATTTTAAGTTTAAATTTGAATTATTACATCAAAGGGTACTTGAATTGAACATTACCAAGTGGTAAGGAACTTCATTACTCAATTTATTTTTGTTTGGTTATTTTACTTTATTTTATTTGATATTATTTAATTATATATGTAATTTATTTTGATTATTTTATTTTTTATTTACAATTTTTATATGGATTTAAATTTTAAACACATAATTAATTCATTTATTAATACTCACTTCAATGATATGGTCTTTTTAAGAGATTTCTTCTCAATTTCCACTCCATGGAGACATATTTGGTATTATGAACCTATTTATTTATATATGTTATGTACACTTACTATTTTATATTTTATATCATTAATGTTTGTATATTAATTTTATTTAATGTCTCATTTAAAGTCATTTATTTCTTGGGGTTTATGACTCAAATGTTACCAAATATGTAATAGTTTATTCTTCAATCTCATTTTAATTAAGATTGTTTATGATTAAATTTACATTGAAGGAAATTATTTAATAATTGTAGAATAACACAATTTAATTTTATTATCCTTTTATTATTCATTATATTTTCATGTAATAGTACACTTTTCCCTCTCTTGGATATTTAAAATTATTGAGTAATGCTTTTAAAAAAATCTGATTTTATTTCTCTTTTTGGCCAAAAATAAATTTCCTACAAAACCCATGTTTTCTAAAAACATTTTTAATATTGTCCTATCATATTTTAATGTAATTTTACACATTATTTTTTTTAAAAATGTTTTAAAATGAATCATACCTTTTTTCCCAAAAAAGGTCCCTTTTAACTTTTCTTACAAAAATGTGATAGGAATATTTATTTTAATATACTCAGTATAAACAAAAATTTCCCTCTATTATGAACACTCATTCCTTTGAAGCCTCATCAACAAGTTTCCATGATTAGTTTCAAAAAAAAATCCATGATATTATGTAAATGTTTAGTTTTTAAAAGTGATTTTCAAAGTGAAAAGAATATTTTCCACAAGAATGTTTTTAATAATATTATTATGGAAAATATATTCATCAATGACAACACACCTTTATTTAAATTATGTAAAATCATTATATTTTTTATAAATACCATCCTTTTTATTTTCTTGGATGGTTTATGATCAGTATGATGTAGAAAAGTATTGATGTTCACTTTCTTGATTATTTTTCATAGCTATTAAATTTCCCTCAAAACATTCACTTTATTATGATCACTGTACATTACATTTGTTTTAAATATCCATATTATTTATCTTGGATTTGATTATTTCATAAAATGTATATCATTTCAATATATGGTATTTTACATAGAAATTTATTTCATTAATTAGAGAAATTTTGATAAATTCATATTATTTAGTCAATATAGATTTTTTTTATAATGTATATTTTTCATGTATTAAATTGGTCAATAGATATATAAAGAATAAATTATATATGTTGTGATAAGTGGGGCCAAAAAATATATTTCCACTTGATGCATCAATAGTCTCATGTAGAGAATAAAAAAATCTAGTATTAAATGAGTTTCTCGTGTATACCTACCCATTAATTAAACTATCTTAGAGAAAGGTTTTGATGGTATAGATATCATGATGTTTGAGATAATGAAGTCTAGTACTAATCATTTCATTTATTAAGAATTTAGTTATTATTTTCCATGATATTATTTCAATAATTTTATCCAAATATGCATTTTATGCTCATGTTATTGACTAAATGGAATGTTTAGTTAGTTGTTTACCTTTCTATATTTATTAGGTATTATCTAATAATTATAGTCAATTATTGAGTAAATGGTATGTGTGTTAATTTTTTTACCTTAACATAATGATTATTACTTGTTCATTCATGATGGATTTCATTGTACATAACCTATAATAAGCATTTGATCTCATCCTTATTTCACTTCCCTTCCCTAGGATTTAAAGAAGGAATCTATGAATGAGTTTAAGGATGATGAATATTTACTTTCACTATGTTGTAAATTATGTTTTAAAATGTAATGTGAGATTCATTTATATATCTAGTTTATAAAGACTACTAAACTATTCAGTACTTTGGGAAGATATCGATGGTATCTATCACCAATGTAATAAAGTAACTATTAACTTTTGACTAATAAAATCATGGAATATATAGTTGTTATCAGATAAATTTTAGTAGAATCCTTGTGAAATTTATTTCAGAATACAATTATTGGGGAATATAACCCTATCATAGACATTGAGGATAATTGTAAAAGAATGTCCTAACATTTTGGTAAGGAATATATTTCTTAGTTTTTCTTAGAAATACATACCTGTATAGATATTTGATGTAGGCATGGTCATGGAAAATTTATACCCAGGGGTAATAACTCTATAAAGGGTGTATTTTTCTTTGAATCTTTCATCACTTGGTGTAGAGAAATGATCCTTACTATTCACCTCATTTAACACTCCCAAAGGACATGATTTAGATAATTTGAATTTTCATTACTAACCATCATGAAGTATTTAAATAGATGATAATAATAAATTTCCTAGGTTAAACCTAAAGAGGATTAGATGGAAAATATGATATCATGATTTAAACAGCCTATAATAGATTATATAGTTTTACCACTATGATTATTATTTCTCACACTATGGTTTTTGGTTTTAGTCAATGGATGGAACCTGAGGGAATCATGTTAACATTGAATATGATGGAAAATATAGTGATTATGAGAAACCAAATAATATAATTAATGGAGTGAAAGATATCATGATTATTCTTAATCAGTTATCATGATATATAACTAGAAATATACACCTTAAACAACTCTTGGACTCACTATAAAAGATAAGGACAAAGTCATATAAGAGCTCGAGTGGTGGAGAATATGGAGAAAAGAATGATCAATTTATTTCATTTTAGAAATGTAGAAAGAGACACCCATGAGAATTTCTCAAAGGAGCATGAAAATTTTTATTTTTGGAAAATAAGGTTATATAGAAATTAATTTTTGAGGAAAATTTAAGAGTTCAATGGAGAAAATAAATTTCACTATAGAGATTGATTTATAGTTCATTTAATTAAATGTGGGAAACTTAGGAATTATCCAAGTCAATGCCCTATTTTAAATCCTATCTCCTAGAAAATGGAAGTATATATTTTATAATTATATTGAAGTATTTATGTATTGGGATTCAAAAAATATGTTGTAAAAGTATTTTTATCAATGTAATTTTGGTTATAAGAATTATGAAACACCAAATGATTGGGTTATTTTTTAGAAGAACATTTAAATTCATATAATCTTGACTTAATAATTATAGTTTTATTAGATTAATTTTGATCATAAGACCAAAGTATTACACATGCCTTTTTATGTTTTAATTAATGGTATTTTCTTGTGATTTATAACAACCCAGGTTTATCAGACATAAATATCACAAATTTTTAGATGAGTATTCATTATGTTTCAAAAATATTTGTTTGATAAACATATTGGTTTAGTGTAGTTGGATACTAGATACACTATATTATTGCTTTATGAAAGATCTTCATTTTCTCCCACAAATATCTTCCCATTAAGTACTATTCAAACGCATACCCTACTTAAAACCATTCTTTATAACTCAGGGAAAGGAAACATAAGAATGGGTGATCTCAGTTTCTCATTAAAGGTAAAAAAGGGAAATACGTAAACATAATGTGAGAATAATGGTATAAGAACCTAAGAATAACATATAAAAACTATAACATGCATATAAATGATCAAAATATTAAGTCAGGGAATAAAGATTAGTAGTTTATAAGACATGAATTATAAGGAAATTGAAGAACCTGAGCCATGAGAGCATAACATTGACATAAAACATAGAATTGTGGAATACATATAATTATATATAATCATTTCTATAGTAGTAAAAACTCATTTACAAGGATAACATAGTGGAATGGGTTCACTCTAAAAACCAACATAGTAGTCAAGGTTTACACCTAAGACAATCATCGTAGAAAAATTCCCATACTGAACTGGGTTAACTCCCTATTCAAGTATTGTCTATCCTATGAGATATAAATCTCTACCCAATACATTTGAGGGAGATATAGGTCCCAATAGACACATAATTAAAATCATATCTATGTTTTCCACAATATCATAAAACATTCAACATATCATAACCCATGAAATAAAATGAGTTTCATAAACATTTCATCATATCTTTTCACGTTTGAAAGGAATGGGTTTTATAAACATTTCGTCATTTAATCATAGAATAACACGTAAAGAAAAAATATATTTCATAAAAATATTTTCAACATAAACATAAACTATTTAGAGAAAGAATAATAATAGTATCCTTGGAACATATCCCTAGTATGGAATAAGTAACATAAAAGGATGCCATCTTAAATAGAAAATGATTTTTAAAGATCACTTGGAATATATCATAAGGAAAATAATTTTTCTTTAAATAAAATTTTTTTAACATAAAAATTATTCAAATATTTTTCAAATTAATTTTCATTGAAAATAAACTTTAAAAATTATAAAATAATCATTTAAAATATTTTAAAACATTATTTATAGAAAATATTCTTTCTTTATTTGATTAAAAAAACGAAAAATTTGGAAAATACATTTCTTTGAAAACAACTCTGAAAACACATAAAGGAATATTTAAACTCCATTTAAAACAGTTTTTGAGGAAAATATTTTTTCTAATTTGAAAAAAAACTTTTTAAAACATAAAACATTTTGGAAATCCTTTTTCTTTGAAAATAACCTTAAAAACATATAGTGGAATATTTAAAAATAGGTTAAAAAATTTCTTGAAGAAAATATCATTTTCAACTTGAAAAAACATTTTTTAAAACATAATTTTTTTCAAATAATTTTTTTTGGAAATAAACTTGAAAAATTATAAATGAGGATTCGAAGAAAATAATAGTCACGGTGACAGGAAATTCTGTTCATGTCATACACGTTATAATAAATATTCATTTCACATTTTTAGTAAAAGACAAAAGGGAATTATTTTAAAATGACATGAAGATTACTCTATTTTTTATAAAAAATTTAAACATGGGTAAAAAATTATTTAATAAATCATTTATTGATTGGATTTTTTTGAAAAAATTTTATAGAAAACATGGTTTTAGAAGAATAAAGGTTTTTAACTTAAGAGAGAAATAAAGATGATTTTTCCTAAAAATATAATTTTGATCTATTAAAGTAAATAAAAAGAGTAAAATTAAGGAAAAAATGTATCCTATAGAAATAACCATAGGATAAGAAATTTCATGAGTTTATTAAGAGATGTATTATAATATTTTATCATCAGAAAAATAATCCTGAATAATCTAAATAAATGATGAGATTATAATATAAAACCCTTACCACTTTGGTTTCTTTGAATCATAAGCCCCATGAAATAATAGAAATAAATAAAACTTAAAATATAATTTGAATAAATTAATCCATGAAGTGATGTATAAACTTCTCATAAAATAAGATAGGTGCATAGCATAACATATGTTGAATGGAAGGAAAAGTGAGACAAAAATACCTTAACACTTTGGTAAAAATTATACTATAAATCCCATGAAATATTGATCCTAAAATAGATATGTAAATCAAAAAAAATTATGGTAAGTTTAAAGAAAACATTCATGTCAGTATATAACCCTTATAATAGAAATATATAGTGAATATAACATGTGTATCATTAAAGTAAAATGTGAGATAGGAATCCTTTACTGTTTTAGTAGTAAATTGGATCGTAATACCCAACAAAGAATAACATAAAATAAAATATTAAATATAAAAATATGTATATTCTTGTTAAAAAATTTTAAATGGGTTGTATATACACAACACAAAAGAAATTAGTAGTGAATTTATATATATCTCCTAGAAATAAAAAAGAGATAATAAATACCTTACATTATGTCTCAACTTCCTTTGTACACATTTGAACCTGCTATATAATAAATATAAGATTATAATACATATATTAAAAAACCATAATTATATATATCATAGAATATATTATCTAAATATTACATTTTATTATTTGTATATTAGAAATTCCCTGATAAATTCATGTTCGGGAAATAACTACTTTGGTTTTAATGTATATTTTGATATGTTATTTTTTTGGTCCTCTTACTTTGATCATGAATTCATAATATCCAAAATATTAAACATGATAGAAATAAAATATTATATATATATATATATATATATTTCTAGAAATCAATAAAATTTAAATATAGAAAATTAAACAGACTATTCATGGAGATGGTAGCCCGTATGTACACATGAAAATTGTTTCCATCTTCTCAACGGGTTGTAAGAAAAAAAATTAAATAATATATTATCATTGTAGAATAATTTTTATGTAATATATATCACATATATTAATTAAACTCATCCTTATTACCTTAAATATAAAGCGTGAATGAATCACATTGCTTCATGAGCCTGTAGCCCATTGTACACATGAACGATATTATCATATTCACATAGAATGGAAAGTAAGAAGACATGTAACACCTTGAGTTTTTATGAGTTATTATTATTTTTGAATAAATTAAATTTATTTGATATCTTGTTTTACATGAAAAACTATGTTGATCATGATATATATACAATACTGAGTTTAGCTTTCACTACATTCAATACTAGGTTAACTTGCGTTACACACAACACTGAGTTTTAAAAAAACATCTATATATTATTATTATAATTATTTAAATATGGAAGATATCACCTAGTCATTAAACATAGGGATATGAATAATAATAAATAATTATTAATTATTAATTATAATTATTTTATATAAATAAAAAATACTAACAATAAAATACATAATTTTTGTTAAAGTCATGAAGTGTTTCAAACAAGTATTATTTTCTTCAAAAAATGTTTTTTAGTTTTTTTGTGAAAAATAATAAAAGTAATTTTTGAAAATTTTATAAAATTAATTTGATAAAATAAACTTAACTTTTGAAATTATAATGTCAAAATTAGATTTATTTTATTTTTTTGTATTTTTCTGAAAAGTTTTTTTTATGAATACTGAAAAATACTGAAATTTCCATAATGTTTAAATTATTTATAAAGTTAAATTATTTTTTAAATTTGGTTTAAAGTAAAATTAGTTCAGTTATAAATAATTTAATCTGATTTAGTTCATTGTAAAAAATTTCGTATTGAATTTCAATATAAAAACTATATAAAATTTTAAACATTTTTTCTTGAAAAAACTACTTTCTCATTGCTTATGTGGGATTAATTTTGAATTAAATTTTTTATAATTTTTTGAATGGAATTTTGAAAAATGGATTCCATATTTTCAATCAAAATATTTTATATTATCTAATTTTTTCAACATAATTTCTGACCAAAATGAATAGTAGAAACTATAAAAATTAATTACTGCGATTAAGGTAAAAATAGATTTACCGTGCAGTGAAACTAAAAAGATAAGAGAAAAAATGACCCAAAACTTTTCAAAAATTTTTTTATGGAACTATTTAGACATTAGACATTATATGATATAGATTAATCTATTTTGGAGCCTTGTTACATGAAAAAATATGTTTGGATTTCTTTCTTTTCAAAAAAACACAAGTGTACCACTCACCTCACTTATAAAATGCCACCACTTTTCCTATCTTCCTCACACATTAAAACACTGTTGGTTCATCCAATACCTAAAAAAACTAGTCAAAAAATTCCCTAATCTCATTCAAGAATCTTCATTTTGTAAATTAATTCAACCTAGTATGGATTTTGGTGCAAACCTAAGGAGGATACCTAAAGAAGTGGTAACATTCATCAATGAGCGTTTTTATTTTATTTAATCCTCCACCTACATGAAGTATTATTAAACCATGTATATATAATAAAATCAGTATAATACATATAATTAGTTGTTTTTAAAATATTTTCATTTCCTTTAAATGTCTTCATTTCCATCAAATGGGTTATTAAATTATCATTCTTGTGTATGATAGACCACTGGCTCATGAACTGATGTCATTAATTTTTCCATTAACACCAATTAAGGTTTAAAATAATGATGGATTTATTGATTATATATGATATATATGATATTATTATTTAAATTTAATTATTATATCACACCCAACTTCATGATTTTTATTTTTTGGGAATACGATAACATCACTCGGGTGTACGACGGTCTACCGCCACGCGAAGTAATGTGATTCAGTCATGCTTTACATGGAATGTATTAAAGATAAATTTAATAAAAATATGTGATATATATGACATAAAGAATATTCTATAATGATAATATATATCATTTAATTTTCTTTATTTCAGTCCAAAAGGAAAATGGAAACAAGGTTCACGCTTACGTATGGCCTACCATCTCCCCAAATAGTGTATTTCATTTCCTATCTCTAAATATTATTGATTACTATAAAAACATATATAATTAATATTTGTGATATTTATATACTTTTAAAAATTATTTATATTATTAAAACATGATCAAAGTATGATAAACAAAAAAATAACAAATTAAATCATAAACAAGAAACAAAGCAGTTATTTCTCGAAACACGACTTTTACATGGAATTGTTAATAAACTGGTAATAAAAGATTATAAGTAAATTATATATGGTATTATAAATATATTTATGGTTATATATTTATAATAAAATTATATTTATTATACATTAATTTTTAAGTTGTATGAAGGATTTCAAGACTTAAGGTAAGGGTTTTCTCATCTCACTTTTATTTCTATGAGATTTATATCATATTCACCACATATTTTTATTATATGGTGTATATAACACCCATGAATGTATATTATTATTATCCAAAAAAATATTAGGATTTACATATTCATTTTATTATCTCTATTTCATGTGGTTTATGATTTAAAAGTTAAAAAATTGTTAAGGTATTTCTAATCTCTCTTTTCTTTTCGAGAGACATGAAAATTCACCACTTGTTTCTTTTGTGTGGTGTATATACTACTCCTATGATATGTTATATCATGAATCCAATTATTTTAATGATATTTAATGTTTCATTTTATGTTATTCATGTTGGAACCAAGGCTGTTCTTTGCTAGAAATATAGTATGGTTTGTATTTGTTGTCAATCCTTTAAAGGATAATCAGAGAGATTGTAAGGAAAGGGATCATACAGTTCATGCCATAAGTAGTATCAAAGGTGGCACAATTTCTCAGTGCTTTCAAAAAATTTTGGGCCTCAAATGTGGGAGTTTGATGTTCTAAAATGATTTTTTTCATATAGGAGTAAATGGTATGAAAAATGACAAATAAAATCAAAAAAACAAGGGAACCACATACCTCAGAACATGGACCACGTAGCATATTCCAGGAATGGTTTGTAGACACGTACCTGGAAGTGGGAACGATATGCGGAGAGGTTCGTAGAACTGAAAATGGTTATCAATGATGGTTCATGGTGAAGTCATGCAGTACGCAAAATGCTGAAGGTTTGCGGGATTGTTGCGATTCGCAAAACAAGAGCGGTATGCAGTGAAGGCTTATAGTGTGTGGATGGCGTTCAATATGTAGTGAAGATTTTACCACATTGAAAATTTTGGTAAATTGGATTAGCAAAATTTATGGAGTTATATGCCTATTTAATGAGAAGTAATCCCCTTTATTAAGAAAACAATATTAGAGATTAGAATTTTGAGAATAAATGTGGTGAATTCCAAAGTGGTTAGAGGAGGAGAAGAAAGTATGTGGAGAGAACCATCCATGTAAGGGAAAAAAGCCCGTGGAAGAGATTTTAGTTCATGAAGGATGCTCTCACAGTACGCAGTCGAGCAAGGTAGTACGCAAAGCATGATGGTAAGCATAGAAGCTGAGTAGTACGCGGAGTAAGGCAGTATGCGGAGCAAGGTAGTTCACAGAGGATCTGGATGGTATGTGGAAATAGTAGTGGTATTTGAAAGAGGTGATCCACAAACCATACCCCCTACTCAGTATGTGAAGGAGGTGAAGTGGTATATGAAACACCCAAGGAATCCTAAAAAGTGACCAAATCATCTTGTAAAATTAATTACCATAACCTATCAGTGCGAGGGAAAGTAAATTACATATGTGGATCAAAAAAGGACTTCAAAAGAGCATCCATATACAGTTTAGGATACATGATTTAATGCTAAACCATTAAAGAAACCCTCAAATTGTTAAACTGAGTGAATATTATTCCAATGTAGTGAGCAAGGGGGAGTCTGTAGAAGTGATCTGTGGGATATAATGTGCTATCCCAAAAACCTTGTAAAGGAAGTATGCATGGAATATAGTGATTGTTCTAAACTCTTTTAATCCACAATTTTTAAAGATTAGTAGTTTTTGGTATGACAAATACACTATTAGAGTATTCTCATTAGATGTATCCCTAAGTGGTGAACCAAGTAAAATTGTTGTGTCATTGCTTTGCATGTGATTGTTTGTTTTCTGCACTTCCTCTTTAAAAAGGTTTAATAGGTTCCTACCAACATTAGAACAAGATTTATCATTTTAAAAGATAATATTGACAAATTTATTCACCCCTATTCTATTAGGGTGTTCCAAGGTCCTTTAATTCATTATTAGGGATTATGATTCAAAATATTACCAAACTGGTTAGGGGTTTTCTCTCAATTTTCCTTCTTTGAGACATACATTATGTTATGTAATTATATTATTTCATGAGGTGTATATAAATCCAATTTGACATGTAAAATCATCATATTATTTATACTTGTGATATTTTAAGCTTCATTTTATGTTATTACCTCATGGGTATTACGATTCAATGTTACCAAAGTAGTAATGATTTTATGTTAGAGTCTCATTTTTTATCAAGATTGTTTATAAATATGTTTCAGATGATAAACGTTTATGATCCATATCTCAAGAAACTAATGAATTTTTATATTCTATGGTTATTCTTGATATTTTCAATTAACAGTACAATTTCCCACTCTTTGGTACTTAAAAATATTAAGAAAATTATTTAAAGAAATTTACTCTTTATTTCTCTCTTCGATCAGAAATCAGTTTTCTTCCCAAACCATGTTCTCTAAAAAGGTTTCCAAAAAGTATTTATTATTACCTTATGATTTGTAAAATTAATTTTTACCCACGTTTTAATTTTTAAAATATTTTTCTAAATGAATCTTCATGTCACTTTCCTTAACAATGCTCATTTTGTTTTTACCAAAAATGAGAAAGAAACATTTATTTAAACATATAAAACATGAATGAAACTTCCCATCATCATGGACATTATTCTCTTTAAATATTCCTTTATAATATTTCAATATTATTTTAAAATAAAATAATTTTAAATATTTTTCATGTTTTAAAAAGTTCCTTTCAAATAGTTAAGGATATTTTCCTCAAGAAATGTTTTAAATGATTTTTATAAGCATAATTTATAAGTTTTCAAGGTTATATTAAAATAAATGTATTTTTAAAATTGTTTTATGTTTTAAAAATTATTTTAAAAGAAAATTTATTTTCATTAATAAATGTTTTAAATGATTTTAAAAGAATATTTTATAATCTTTCAAGTTTATTTTCAAATAAATAAATTTTTAAGAAGTTTTTATGTTTTAAAAATTATCTTCAATGAAAATTTATTTTCCTCACTAAATGTTTTAAATGTTTGATCAAAATCAGTTTCTATCTAAGATTACATCCATTGATGTTACCTATGCCTTATTGGAGATGTGATCCAAGGATACCATTATTATTATTTTATGAATGGTTTATATTTGTGATGGAATGATGTTTATGAAACCTATTTCTCTTCCATGGGTTATTCCATGATAAGATTATAATAAAACTTACTTACATTTCCATGGGTTATTTTATGATGATTATGAAACCGGTTTCTTTTCCATAGGTTATGATATTATGAAGTGTTTATGAAATCCATTTCTTTTTGTTGGTTATTGTATGATGAATTTTTTATGATGTTATGGCACACTTATGTATGATTTTTATTATGTGGAGGGTGTGACATATATCTACCTCCAGTTTATTGGGAAATGGTTAATGTTCTATTAGTTTATAAGGTACACAGGTGGTTAGAGAAGGACCAAAAAGAGGGTACATGGGTTGTTAGAAAAATCCCAAAAAAGAGGGTACACGGTTGATTATCTCAACCCCGAAAGAGTGTAAACAAGATGTCATCTCAATCCCAAATAAGTTATATGGTTGGTTAGACCAAGCCTAACATGTTATGAGTGTCTGGTGTATATCCTTGACATAATATTTTCTATGAATACACGTTAGCCACATATCTATGTCTTATACCAATTTTATTCTCCCATTGATCATGTTTATTTTTTTTATGATTCATGTCTTATAAAATACCAATATTTATACCATGACTCAATATTATGATCTTTTATATGTAGGGTATGATTTTAAAATTCTGTTCTCATGTTTTTAAACCCTTATTCTCATGTTATGTTTATGTTATTTCATATTCTTAACCTTACTAAGAATCTGATCTCATCCTTTCTTATAATTACTTCCCCCGTGTTATGAAGAATTTTTTTAAGTAGATGTAATAAAGGGGAAGATCTTTGTGGGATAAATTGATTATATTTCATGAATTAATAAGATTATGTACCTAGTCTTAAAATAAATTAAACTATTATGGTCCTCAGACATGTGTTTGTGTAATGAAATGAATATTCATCTAAAAAGATGTAATATCTATGTATGAGAATCATGGGTCACTATAGTTGGTATTAGAGGAAAGGTTTAGTAATCCTTTGAAAGTTTGGATGAGAAAAATTTAGTGAGATCCCTAAGGATATTTATAAGGAGATGCCAAGGGATGCCTCTAAGGATGAGTCTACAGACGAGTCAACTAATATAAAAATTGTCCTAGATTTTTTATAAGGGATAATTCAAGTTTTTACAAGAAATTACATCCCTGTATGGATATTACAAGTGGGTATGACTCTAGAAGAGAGATACCTAGAGGTAATAAAACCAAAATGGGTGCATTGAGTTGGACATGATCATAACATAAGGCCTGAAAATAGTGTAGGATCAAAATATAGATGTAGATGCTCAATTTAAAGGGTGGGATTGTAAGTTTAAAAATATTCATTTTTAACCTTAAAAAAATATATGTTTAATAATGTTAAATAAGGTTAATTCACAAACCCTTTTTCGTTCTTAAACAAAGGGATAATTGGAAGGTCCCAGGTCCAATTATAAATAACCTAAACTTAAACAAGTTTATCTTGAAGAAACTCAAGCAAGATTATCTTAAATAAATATGCTTCCTTAAAGTGTATATAATCTAATATAAAAGAGTAATTATAAGTACAATAATGTATAAGAATGTTATACATTATTAATATAACTTAAAATAATGGAAATAACAAACTTTTAAAAGGAAAAAGTAACAAATAATTTTTAACCCAAAGAGAAGGGTATCCAACAACCTTGGATAAAAGTCCTTTGATTTATAATTTCAAGAAATTCTGTCTTACCCACACCCAAGTAATCCCTCAATAAGAATACCAGAGCCTGTGTTTCTATCCTTGTAGCCACTCTAACTTCAAGGTAGTCGGAACCTCTATCTTCATATCCATGGGAGCTCTCAAGTGTACATAACAACAATTAGAGTCACACTAATTAGGATGAACAAGTTGTTCATGACTAAACAAGATGTTCACAGATCGCACAAGGCACGAGAGTTTATCTCTCTTTAAATCACTTCACAACATTATATCATTTAATCTCTAGATATCTCTAAATATTGAAATCACTGGGGTATTTATATAAAAAAAATACAACGGTCATCTCTTCCTCTAACAATAATTTTTTCGTAGAATTTTAGAGGGCCCTAAACACATGTCACTCAACCAACAGCTAGTTCGAAATAGATTGTATAACATCATTGCATTGTAACATAATAATGTGTAAGGAAATATAAAATTTAATAAAAACATTATCAAGTTTAATAAACTTAAATAAAATAAAATCTGATAAAGTTGGAATAATATATTTAAGGAAGAAAAGTAACTTTAATAAGTATGAAGAATCAGATACTAAATATAATGGGAAACATATTTTAAAATATTTATAAAAATGGAGTCTGGTTTTTAGAGAAAAAAGAGTCTGATTTTATGAGGAAACAAAGTCTGATTTTATAAGGAAATAGAGTCTAATATTATGAGGAAACAGAGTCTGATTTTATGAGGGAATAGAGTCTGATTTTATAAGTAAACATAGTCTGATTTTATGAGGAAACATAGTGTAATTTCGAGGAATTTAGAGTCTGAATTTTAAGGAATTCAGAGTCTAAAACAAGTGAGACTCGGTATCTAAGAAACTATAAGGTTTTGATATTCGAATAAAGATCCAATTTTTCTTAATGTAAATAGGTCTTTAAGATAAATAAGGTTAATCTTAGGTAAGGAACATTAAGAATAACATAGAAAAGTAAGTTAAGGTTAAATCAAATAAATCTCCTTATAGAAAGAAAATAATCTGTAAGGGAAAAGTATTTGTGATTTTCAAATCATAAAGTAATAGAAAATTCATTAGATAGCTTATTGACTTAACAATCTCCCCCTTTTTAGAAATCACAAACCACTTTTTGAAAAAAAAATATTAAGTTTGGAAAAATTGAAATAAAAAACTTATCTCACTTATATTTATGGATTTGTGAATACAAATAACTCCCCTTTAGGTTTTATCACCTTAAGGATTATATCCTTTGTCTTAAGAAATTTTATTTAGAAGGACTTCTTTTTCTTAATAAAGTTCTCTTTAAGATTAAGCTCCCCCTTTCATAACAAATTTATTCTTTTAGGTAAACTCCCCCTTAACATGATATTATTTTTTTAAAAATTTCTCCCCCTTTGGGATTTTCAAAATAGAATGGAGGGGGAAAATTGGTACCTAAAAGTTTAGAAAGAAAATGCATACAAAAAAAGTACAACTAAGATATTTCATTATCTTTGAACAAAATGTTTTGGTACAATAAAAGATTGAAGTTTAAAGTTAATCAACCATCCTTGTTCTTCTCTGGAATAAGATTATTAAGGATGACCTTTATCTTCTTTATCTCAATTTGATCTTCTTAAGTAACTCTTCTTGTTTTTGGTTCTTCTTCTCAAGATTCTAAATCCTTTCTTCTTAAGATTTGATAAATTCTTCTTGCGACTTGAAATTTTATACTAATAGATATGTGGTATTGGTTTCTCTATTTTAGGAAACAGCAACAGCGTTAAGTTTTCTATATAGATATTCATCTTCTTGAATCTTGAATACTTTATTTGGATTTAGAATTTCAGAAAAATTCTTAAACTTCTCACCAGACTTGTTGAATGCATTTTTGACTGAATCTATATGATCATCAACAAGATTAACATCATCAACCACTGACTTCAACCAATTTGTAATCTACTTACAATAATTTCTATGAGCTTTTTTGTTGATCATAAAGGTTTTGAAATCAGATTCTTGATTGATTAAATTTTCCATCATAAAAAATGTAGAATCCATTTTCATGTTCACTGACTACTAAATAAGTTAACACCAGAATTCAATATTTGGAAAGAATAAGATTAAATCAACAAGATTATTCAAATATTGAACCACAAAGTCATGTATCAAGGACGATGATGATTCAGAATCTGAAACATATTTCTTTGTAGGAGTGTCTTTAGCTTCCGTACCATCCCTTACTTTGGATGATTTAGTAAAATCACCTTTCTGAGGTGTATCAGGAAGGACTAATTTTCTTTTAGAAAAAAAATTTCAACAACACTTTCTATCTCACGATATTGTTCTACATCATTAACTTATTCACCATATTCATGAAAAATTTCATCATTGTCCTCACCCTCTTCAACATAATAGCCTTTATTAACTTCTTCTTCCTTAGAAATTAATTTTTACTTCTCAAAATTGTTTTTGGTGAATGAATATTGGGAAGTTATTATAGAGATTTTATCAAAGGTACTCTCATTCTCATGATATTATTTAACCATTTTGATCACATATTCACTTTCTTCCTATTCTTCTTCTTCTTGTTGTGTTTATTCTTCCTCAACAACCTGTTGCGAAGCTGAAGATTCCTTTAAGAAGGCTTCTGGTACTTGAATTTGTTCTGAATATTTCTGAATGTATTTTAACAAAAACTGAGAAACTTGAGTTTCTTACTCTATTTCTTTATACTTCTTCTCCTTTTCTTGTTTATCGATATTTTCTACTGCAATAATTTTTAAAGCCTTAGCTTCAATAGGGTCCATTCTAAAAATAGGATCACCTTCCTTTATTTAATTATTCAGTTCCCTCCACTTAGAAACTACTTCAAAAAAAATTATTTTTCTTATTTGTTTTAGGGGGTTCTGATTTAGGTTCTAGAATGGGTTTGATTGGTTGAGGTTCCATATCATTATCCTTTATTTTCATTGAGGATTCATAAATTTTATCTTTCTTATCTTTAGGCTGATCATCCTTATTAGAAAGATCATAAAACTATTTATATTCAACATGGAACATAATTTTCATCCTTCTTAGCATATCATCACTAAGTAACATAATTTTAAAATTCTTATACTTTTAGGTGTAAGTGATCTTGAATGATTCCTAACATAAGATAATGATATTTGAAATAATTTTCTAATACATCAAAACATGAAAATTTATGATGCCACTCTTGATGTTACTGATTGTGAGAAGGATATATTTCACCAAGTTTATCTTTTTTAGATTTACAAAGAAATCTAAGAGAAATATATCACATATATTGAGTGAATCCTTATCACCCTTCCGTGGAATAATGAATCCTTGAATCCATAAAGATACCAACCTGTGGTTTATTAAGAGATGAGAAATCTTGGATTTCTTGACATTCTTGAGATTGAGGTATTCATAATATTTACTCATTACAAAAGACCATTATTTTCTAAGTAACCGGTGTGAGCGTAGAATAGCTTCACCTTCATAGGGGATTTTTTTAATGTTGTATGCCTTGTTGAAAAATAGAGAGTATGATTTTCCATAGTTTCTGAATTTAAACATATATCTTCTACCATTCTCATAGAAACTAACTAAATCATAGATGTACACTTTAAGGTGCGAGTAAACCAGATCTTGATTATTTTCCTTAGAAAAAAAATTCTTTACCATCTGTTTAACATGATAATATTTTCAATCAACGAATTATAATTCAAAAAGCAATTCTGACCCACTGACCTATCTCAGAACATTAACTAGTCCTTTGGTTCCTTGCTGGATTGATACTGCATCAGAGTATGAGGAGAGGCTTCAATAGAGATTCAGAATGTAACAAAACCAAAGAATTGAAATTACATAAGTAGAGCCTAAACACAAAAAGATTAAAGAACCGACATGGGATGAGAAGATAGAGTCCCCTTAAATAAGCTGCACAAAAACAGTTCGAATTCTCGAAAATATACAACGATTGAGATTAATTTGATCTGATCTAATTATAGATATTAATCATAAAAAATGATTCTTATATTATGGTATTTTTAGGTTTTTGGGAAAAATAAAATTTAAGGAAATTGAATCTAATAATGTTTTCTTAAAACAAGATTGAAATATCAACAAGTAAAAAAAATTACAAAGATTGAAGTAAGGAAACATATCTTCTAGATTACTTAGAATTAACTATCCGTATTTATTAGTTTCTTCTTGATGAACATAAATTCCAGAAACTTTTATTAAAGAAATAAAAAATTAGGTTTTCAAAAAAATTTAATAAAGAAAAGAAAAAAAATTGGTTCTGAAAAAAAAATTTAAATAAAGGGAAAAAAATAGGTTCTGATTTTTTTTATTAAAGTTATTTTTTAATAGAATAAAAAAATATAGCCCCTATGAAAAGGAGTAACTTAATGTTAGAAGATAGTTTTTAAAAATAGTAAATATTAAAGATTAACATATGTTTAATATTCCTAAATTTTGTTTAATATATTCAAATCTATTAAAACGTAAGGATTTTATAAATATGTTTGCAAGATGATCTTGCATTCTGATAAATTGTAAAATAATATATCCTTTAAGTGTGTGATCCCTAAGAAAGTGATAACTAATATCTATTTTATTTTCATGAGAGTTATGTGCATGATTTTTTATTAGGGAAATGGAACAAGTATTATCAAATAATATCTGTGTTTTGGTAAAACTCATGCCATAGTCTGTGAGTATTTGTTGCATCAACAACACATGCACACAAAAAATTCTAGCTGTTACATATTCAGCTTCATCATTGAAAAGTTCTATTGAGTGTTGTTTTTTTGAACAATAAAAAAAATAATCTCCTAAGATTTTACATGTTCTAGATGAACTTTTCCTATCCTTTCTACATTTACCAAAATCAGCATCTAAAAAACTTTTTTCAAACAAAATCATTTCCAGAAGACTAAAAAAGTCCTAAGTCCTTGGTTCTCTTTAAATAGAGAAAAATTATTTTCAATTATTTAAATGATATTACATTTGATTATATTGATATCTTGTACATAATTATATTGAAAACATTATGTATGGATGACTAGACGTTAAGTATAATAAACTTCCTATCATACCTCTAAAAGATGTTTGATCTACTAGTTTCCCAGCTTCATCAAGATCAAGCGAGTTTGAGGTACCGATTGGAGTACTTATACTTTTAATGTTGTCATATCCATACTTATTAAGAAGATATATAATATACTTATGTTGATATATATATAAGTTCCTTATGGTTTTTGAGAAATTTAAAATCAAATAAAAAACATGAACTCACCCATCATACTCATTTCAAACTCATATTTCATAAGATTTTCAAATGAATTAGTTAAAGATAACTAAGTTGACTTGAATATGATGTCATCAATATAGATTGGAACAATAAATTTTTTTTCTTATCTTTATTTATAAAAATGTTTGGATCATCAGTTCCCTTAACATAATCATTTTGTAACAAAAATATTATATGTTTATCATACCAGGCGCTAGGGTCATATTTAAGTCCATATAATGCTTTGATAAGTTTAAAAAAAATGTTCATGATGTTTTGTGTCTTCAAAAACAGGAGGATTTTTAGCATAAACTTCCTTTTGAACATATCCGTTAAGGAAAGAACACTTCACATCCATTTAGAAAAGTTTAAAATTAAAGAATTCTACCATGGATAGTAGAATATGAATATATTCAAGTCTTGCTAATGGAGTGTAGGTTTCTTCATAGTCCATTCCTTCTTATTGATTATATCCTTTAATAACTAATCTTGATTTAAATCTTAAAATGATTCCATTTTCATCACATTTATTTCGGAAGACCCATTTTAATAAAATTAGAGAAGTTTCCTTAGGGTTTTTAACCAAGATCCAGACTTTGTTCCATTTGAATTAATTTAGTTTATCTTTCATAGATTTAATCCAATCATCATAACCTAAAGCTTCATCAGTGCTTTTAGGTTCTAATTGGGAAATAAATTCTAGAAATTCTAATGTATTTATTAAATAACTTCTAGTCCTTACATATTGATTTACATCACCAATGATACTATCACTGGGATGATTCTTAAGAAACAATTGATTTGGGTTTTCTAAAAAATGTTCATCAACATAAGGTAGAAATTCTTATGGGTTTAATACTTCAGAAACATTTTCTTAAGTATTTTTCTTTTTAGAATAATTTTCCATCAAAGGTTGATAATCAGTTTTGGAAAACACATCTGAGAATGTTGGTTGGGTTGTTTAAAAAAAAGGATATGTTTCATCATATTTTACATGTACTGTTTCTTCAACAGTGCAATAAGTTTTGTTAAAAACTCTATAAGCCTTAAAAGTAGGGGAATAGCCTAAGAATATTCATTCATCAGATTTGGATGCGAATTTATGTAAGTTACCTTTAGTATTAAAGATGAATACTTTGCATCCAAATACTTTGAAGTAAGAAACATTAGGTTTTCTACAAGTCCATAATTTATATAGATTTTTGTTAAGAAAAGGTCAGATTAAAACTTGATTTATAGTATAAAAATCAGTGATAATAGCTTAAGCCCAAAAGTGTTTTGCAATAGAATATTTACTCAACATGGTTCTAGTTATCTCTTAAAGAATTATATTTCTTCTTTCAACAACATCAATTTTTTGAGGAGTTCTTGGGGATGATAAGTTATGAGAAATTCATTTCTTACTACTAAAAGTTTAAAATCTATGTTTTCAAATTCTAACCCACGATCACTATGAATAGTTATCAATAGAAGGTTTTTCTCATTTTTAACTTTTGATGAAATAGATTTAAAATAAGAAAAAGTTTCATATTTCTTTGCTAAAAAATAGACCTAAGTAAATCTAGTGTAATCATAAACAAAAACAAACACATAGTATTTTCCTCCAATAGTTTTAGTTTGTGTTGGACTAAAAAGATCCATACACACTAGTTGTAATGAATTATATGTTAAGACTTCACTGATTGATTTTAAACTTGAATTATATTTCTTTTTATATTTAAAATAATCACAAACTTTTGAAGAATCAAATCTAAGCTCTGGTATATCCTTAACAAGATTTTTCTTTGAGAGTTTTTATAGGTTATTAAGGTTATAATGTCCTAGTATTCTATTACATAACCAAGATTGATCTTCCATTGCACTAAGACAAGGTAGATCTTGGATACTAAGGTCTTCTATGTTAAGTGTATAAACATTATCAATCATATGGGTAGAGAGAATAAACTCTTCCTTGTAATTGTGTACTAATCATTTATCATTCATAAAATTCACAAGGTAAACTTCATCACAAAATATAATTATGCTTATAAGGTTGTTCTTAAGACCTTCAAAAAATATAACATTTCAAATCAATGCTTTTCCAATAAGAACAATGTTATATATACCAATAATTTTTCCATGACCATTATCTCTAAAATTTACTTTTTCTTCTTTCGTCTTGATAATATTTTCCAAAACAATTGTTACCAGTGATGTGCTAAGAACATCCACTATACATGTACCCATGTATTATTGTTGGTATTTCCTTTATTTTTCTGAAAATAAAAGAGTTAAACTTTTGTAATCCAAAATTTATTGGATCCAAATATTTTAGAAAGTAAAATCTTAGGTATCCACATTTTCTTAGAATAAATAACCATTATAAAAATCTAAGCGTTGGGTTTTATTGAAAGAAAAAATTTCTCCCAATTTACACCACATAGAAACTTGGTGAAAAAATGATCAATTTGGGGAACAAAATATTAATGACTAAAAATAGGTTTTGAGTGAGTAAAATCAAATCCAAAACTATTCCTAAGAGGATGGAGTTGTGAATTCATTTTATCAAATTATTTCTTTCCAAAAGTGAAATTTCATAAAAGCTTATTTAAGGAAAAAATTTAGTATTTTAGTTTATGAATAAATTATTATCCTCATAGTCATTAGTCATATAGTTTGAGTTGTTATCTAAAACATTTTTCTTAGAAATAGGATTTTCAAGATCCTTAGAAAGTTTATCCTTCTCAGAATTAAATTCCTTAAGGTTTTTAGAAATGTTATCAAAATCAAGAGTTTTCTGATCAAGATATTTAAAAAGATCTGATACTTCTTTTGTTAAAACATAAATTCTGGAATTTTCTTTCATTAACATCCTTTTTATCTTACAGTTCTCATTCTATGTAAATTAGCAAATCTAGATACTTCTTCAAATGAAGGTGATGTATTATCTTCTAATGAGAAATATTATTCATCCTAATATTAATACTATTTTTCATCATGAAAAATTGAATTTA
Organism: Viscum album; assembly: GCA_963277665.1. Lineage (NCBI taxonomy): Eukaryota > Viridiplantae > Streptophyta > Magnoliopsida > Santalales > Viscaceae > Viscum > Viscum album. Next base: position 982,514,725 of record OY728167.1, read on the forward strand.
AATAAATATTGGTTAAAGATTCAAAATTGTGTACCTTATCCACAAGACAATGATTTTAAATAAGTAGTCTGGCTATAAGACCAATATTCTTCTGGCTAGAAGATTCATATTCAAAGGATTCATCTGAAGAGTCACCACTACTGGTACTCTAGGTGTCATTTTCCTTTAAGACTTTCTAAGACTTAGAGATGTAGTACTTCATTCTATTCCTTTCAAAATGATTATCCTTTATGTCTATTCTCTTGAGCATAGGCCAATCAGGTCTGATATGTCCAACCCTTTTTCATTCATAACAATTTACTTCGGGATCTTTCTTGTCCTCTCTTTCTTTCTTTCTTCTTATATCTATTCTAAAAATCTTTCTTTCCCACAATCTTTTTCATCCCTCAAGCAAGATTATCTAGTTCATTTTAAGACTAATCACTGTCACTTGTCTTAGATATAACAAAAACTTTCTTAACTATAGATCTAGTTACCCTTTCGGGAGTCTTGGCTTTAGATGTAGTAGTGATAGAAACACATCCACTACCATTATTATTCTTATTGAAGTCATCATCCCTCTTCATTCTTGTTTCGTGTTGAATAAGAGGTCCAAATAACTCATCACGAGTGATGTTAGATACTTTCCTATTTTCTTTGATAGCTGTCCTTTAAGATTCCCACTCATTATAAATAATATCAATTATCTTGTCCACAAGAAAATTATCATCAAGTCCTTTTCTTCCATAGATTGAAGACTATTGATGATAGGTATTTGTTATACTTTGCAAACAATTTCTCTATAAGAAAATGTAAATCCATGATATTCAGCTATTAACATAGCTCTTCTAGATTCTATCACTATTGAAGTTCTGAAATGTGTAATATCAAGTTTCTTCCTAATACTATTGGAAGCTTAACAAGAGGATATTTTCTTGTATATATTTCTGGTCAGAGAAAATAATAAAGAATTCCATACCTTATTGTTTAGTTGATATTTTTGTTTTTATTGATTTATGAATGTTCTGATTTCTTTGTCAGGAATCTTGTATTCTCTAGAAATCATAACAAAGTTATCCACTCTAGTGTTAATAACAAAAGGTATTCATCCTACCTATCCAGTACTCATAATAATTAATATCAAAAAGTGGTGGTCTGGTCGGATTCAAATTATTTATAGAACCAATGTTTATCCCTGATATATCTAAAAGAAAAATACATTTCTACAAAATTTATTAGTAACAATACTTTTTAAACAAAAAGAATCTTTAAAAAATACTTAAGCAATTAATAGTTGAGCGAGAAAATCTTGAGCAAGAAAACATATATGTAAGTATATGTATTTGAGATACCTCATCTAATAACAATTATAGGATCAAAATATAGATTTAGATACTCAATTACCAGAGGGGATTAATTGTAAGTTTAAAAACATTAGTTTTTAACCTTAAGAAAATATATGTTTAACAAAGTTAGACAAGGTTAATTCACAAACCCTCTTTGGTTCTTAAAAAAAGGGATAATTGGAAGTCCCGGGTCCAACTATAATGAACCTAAAATTAAACAGTTTTATCTTAAAGAAAATAATGAATGATTATAATAAAGATAAATTCTACCTTAAAATGTATAAAATCTAATATACAAGAGTAAGTATAAGTACAAGAAAGTATAAGAAAGTTATAATTTCTAATTATAACTTAAAACAGTGGAAATAAAAAACTTGTAAAAAGAACAAGTAGCAAAGAATATTTTGAACAAAAGGGAAGAGTATCCAACAACTTTGTCTAAAGGTCCATTGATTATTACTTTCAAGAAAGACCATATTACCCACACCAGAGTAATCCCTTGATAAGAATATTATATTCTTTGTTTCTATAACCGCAAGCCCTCAAACTTTAAGGTAGTCAATACCTTTGTCTTCATATCCCTAGAAGCCCTCGATTGTACACAACAAAAATTAGAGTCACACTGAGCAGGATGAACAATTTTTCATGAATGAATAGGATGCTCATAGATCACATAAGGAAAAATAGTTTCTCTCTCTAGAAATAACTTTATTCCATCACAACATGTAATCTCTAGATCTCTCTAAATATTAAAATGGATGGGGTATTTATAAGAAAAAAATTCAATGGTAATCTCCTCCTCAAACGGTCATATTTTTCCATGAATTTCGGAGGGAATTGGACATGTGTCACTTAGCCAATGGTTAGTTAGAAATATATTGTACGAAATTGTTCCATTTTAACATAATCATGCATAAAGAAAAATAAAAGGTAAGAAAAGCATTTTAAAGTTTAAAAAACTTCTGTAAACTAAAATCTAATAAAGTTGAAAAAATATCTTTAAGAAATAATAGTAACATTAACAAGTATAAATAATCAGATTCTGAATATAATGGGAAACAAAGTCTAAAATATATATACCAATGGAGTCTGATTTTATGAGAAAACAAAGAATAATTTTGTGAGGAAACAATGTCTGACTTTATAAGGAATCAAAGTCTGATTTTATGAGAAAACTGAGTCTAGTTTTATTTGGAAACGAAGTATGATTTTATAAGTAAACATAGTATTATTTTATGCGGAAACATAGTCTTATTTCTAAGGAATTTAGAGTTTGAATTCTGAGGAATTCAGAGTCTGAATTCAGAGTACTTCATATTTCAAATTTTGATGAATTTGAAGTCTGAATTATAAATAATTTAGAGCCTAAAAATAGTGAAACTCGATATCTAAGAAACTATAAGGTTTTAATATTTGAATAAAGATCTGATTATTCATAATGTAAATAGTTATTTAGGATAAATAAGTTTAATCTAAGATAAGGAACATTAATCATAACATAAAAAATAAGTAGAGGTTAAAGAAAATATATTTCCTTAGAGAAAGAAAATAATATTTGAGTAAACATTGTTTGTGATTTTTAAAACATAAAGGAATGGAAAAGTCATAAGATAGATTATTGACTTAACTTGGTCAACTTACTTAGTGTGACACCAATTGTTGTTGTGCACAATTGAAGGATTCCAGGGATAGGAAGACAGAGGTGCCAACTACCTTAATGTTAGAGGGTTTGTAGAGAAAGCAAGACAAACTCTGATATTCTTATCAAGGGATTACTCTGGTGTGGGTAATACATACTTTCTTAAAAGTATAAATCAACGGACATTTATCCAAGGTTGTTGGATACCCTTCTCTTTGGGTCAAAATATTCTTTGTTACTTATTCCTTTTACATGTTTGTTATTTTCATCGTTTTAAGTTACAGTTAGAGAGTATAACTTTCTTATACTTTCTTGTACTTATATTTTTTCAAATGGCTAGAAGGTCTTAATTTTTATTGATTTTTGATAACCCTTATTTTAAGGGATGAGGGGGAACCCTTAAAAGGCCCATAGGCTTAGAGATTACAAGGCCTATGGGTTTAAGAGACATTACATGACAAGAAGGTCTTAGAGAATTCAACCAGACTATAACAATAGGGAACTTCCCCTCCCCAGCATCTGCATCACGATGTAGCTCTCCACCTTTGCCTGGCCGTCTAGATAAACTTATTGTGCAAGAATAGGATATTCTCGATGGCATAGTCATAACCTTTCATTCTTCCAAATCCATTAGTTCTACTCTGGTGAGTGTGCCTGCTCTGAATCCTTCCCTTGGGTTGCTCCTTCTTTATAGAGTCTGTCTGGGGAAATTGCATGTGGCTTGAAGGTCACGAGGAGGCCCTAAGGCCTTAAATGTGGCCCAAAATCCCTACTGACCCAAAGGCCTAGGAGGCCCGAAGGCCTTAACGAATCTAAGCTCAAACTGGTGGCCCAAGGTGAATAGTTCTGGCATCTACAATACCGAATAGTAACTGCTACAGTACCTGCTACATTTCATGCTACAGTTCCTGCTATAGTAACGACCAATATAATATATAGTGCCTACTATAGTACTGAATAATACCTACTAAAGTACCTATTACAGTTTTTCTACAGTACTACTAGAGTACCAGAAATATGCCTCCACTTGGTTTAGAACCTGGGTCTCGTGGATGCACTTAAGGATACCTCACCAACTGGCCTGAGGCTCATGTGCTTCTTGTACTTATACTTACTCTTGTATATTTTATTCTATACACTTTAAGGTAGAATATTTCTTTAAGATAAAATTGATTAAGTTTCTTCAAGATAAATTTTTTTAATTTTAGGTTCTTTATAATTAGACCTGTTACCTTCCAATTATCCCTTTGTTTAGTAATCAAATAGGGTTTATAAATTAACCTTGTTTAACTTTGTTAAACATGGTTTTTCTTAAGGTTATAAATGAATGTTTTTAAACATACAATTCACCCCCTCTTGTTATTTATAATCTACATATATATTTTGATCCTAAAAATAGTCTTTTGTACCCACTTGGTATGACACTCCCAAGGGATATTCTTTTTAAATTCATAAAAACTTTATGAACCATATAAAATATGGTCACTTTGAGAGAATAATTCAAACCCTAAAGGGTATTACAAGATATTGTAATATATATTTAAAAGGTGCTTGATTTAAACACCTTATTCAAGTTAATTTTTCTTGAAAAAATAGCTTTCACTTGAGAATCCATATGGCATCTTATGAAGCTCTTTAAGGAAAGAAGTGTAGATCTATAACACAGTGGAATGAAGTTGCTGAATGAATCCTATTAATACCTAAAAAAGATGATGAGATAATAGAGAAATTTAGATCCATTCATCAAAATTTATGAACTATAAAAAGTTGATAAAAATTTTATACTGATAATATTTGACTTGATATAGAATTTAAAGTTGGTATGAGGATCTTTCTACAAATTTATCCATTGGTGAAAGAAGGGAAAACTAATCTCTAGATATATCAGTCCTAATAAAATACTTGATCATATAAGGAAAATATCATATCATTTGGCACTTCCACTAAAATTATCTTAAGTTCATGGTGTATTCCTTATATTTCTCATAAGTAATTATATACCTAATTCATCACATGTATTGAACTCAGATGTCATACAACTAGAGGAAGATATTTTAAATGAAAAACAACTGGTAGAGATTTTGGATTGAATAGAGAAAGTTATACAAAAAAAGACCACTCACTTGGTTAGTGTTTTATGGTGAAAACACCATCTTGATGATTCTATGTGGGAACTTGAGGGATAAATAAGTTATAAGTATCATCATATATTATTACCAAAGTATATAATTTCAAGGGATAAATTCAATTTAAGTGGGTTAGAATGTAACCCCTTATGTTTTTATGAATTATATTTTAAGAATAAATTAATTTCCTTTGATATCTTGGATTACATACAACATAAAGTTAAGAGTGTGGTACATGAAACAATTAGTTTAACTTTCACTACATGCAATATTGGTTTGGTTTTTACTACACACGAAATTGAGTTTTAACAAAACAATGATATATTATTATTATAATTATTTATATGTGGTTAATATAACCTAGCCATTAAACATCATGTTATTATTAGTAATAAATAATTTTAAAATATTAATTATAATTGTTTTATATAAAGAAAAAATATTGATAATAAAATACATAATTTTTGATAAATTATTTATATGTTTCATAAAACACTATTTGATTAAAAAAATTATATATTTTTGTGAAAAATAATAAAATTCATATTTAACACTTTATAAAATTAATTTGATAAAATAAACTTAATTTCTGAAATGAAAATGTCAAAATTATATTATAGTTAATTTATACTTTTTTTTCTGAAATGTTTCATTTTTTGATGAATTGTGAAAAATACTAAATTTAAGTTGAAATAAAAATTTTATTTAAACTACATATAGAGATACAATATATTTTAAATTTGGTTTAAAGAAAAATTATTTAAATTATACACCCATTAATAAAATGTATGTCATTAAATCAATCTTATATTGAATTTCGATCTAAAAACATTGAAAGATTTTGATTATTTTCTCTTTAAAAACCCATTTTCTCATCACTTCTTTAAGAGTAATTTTAAATTTTAAAATTTAAATTATGTGAATGGAATTTTAAAAAATAGGTTAATTATTATTAACCATAATTATATATATAATATATTTAGTTCAACTTAATTTTTGACCAAAATGAATAGTACAAATAGTAAAAATTAATTACCACGGTTTAGGTAAATATAGATTTACGAGGGGTTAAACAAAAAAGATAAGAGTGATAAATGACCCAAAACATGTCCAAAAACAATTGTTATGCCCATATTTAGACCTATTATCCTATATTATAGACAATACACCATTTTTTATACTTTTCAAATGAAGAAAATGAAAGAATTGTATCTTTTAAAAAAAATTACAAGTGTGGCACTCACCTCACTTACAAAAGGCCACCACTAATACACTACTCCTCACAAATCAAAACCCTTTTGATCCAGAAAATACATACCCAAATTAATTACCCACTTTAATCCTTTCATTTTAGATGCCTTATTTTGGATATAAATCCATCCTAGTTATTCTTTTGGTGAAAAACTAAAGCGGATACCCGAAAAAGAGGTAACATTCATCAACAAGAATTTTGGTTTTATTTATTCCTCCAAACCCTTAAATTATTATTAATACATGACTATATAATATACTCAATATATTAAATATATTATGATGTTGTTATGTCAAGTGCATGACATACAACCATATCCAATTCCATCAAATGGGTTATGAAATCATCATTTGTGAGTACGGTGGATTACCACCTCATGAATGGATGTCATTCACATTTCCATTCACAACTATTACAGTTAGAAATAATAATGGATTCATTGTTTATATATTATATTTATGATATTATTATGCTTATGTAATTAATATATCACACATACCTTCATGATTTCCATTTATTAGGAATATGATAACATCGCTCGTGTGTACAACAGACTACCACCTCACAAACCGATATGATTCATTCAAAATTGAGAAGGAAGGTTTTAAGTATGATTTTAGTAAATATATGTGATATATGTGAAATAAAAATGATTCTAGAATGATAAAATATATTATTTATTTTTATTTATTTTCATGCTATAAGAAAATTGAAATCACATTCTTGTGTACATATGTCTTACCATCACCATGAACGGTGCATTTCATTTTATATCTCTAAATATTATGGATTACTCTAATTACATATATAATGAATATATATGATATTTATATCTTGTTAAAAATTCTACATATGGTAAAAATATGATCAAAGTAAGAGAAACAAAAATCAAAACATATACAGAAATCAAATCATATATTTCCTGAAATGTGACATTAAAATAGAATTGTTAATAAATGGGTAATAAAAGTTCATAAGTGTTAGGTCAAAATAATAAAAGATAACACAAGAGGGGTGGGGTGGGGGTGAATTTTGTCTTTTTGTTATGTCTTTTTAATCAACTTGTGAATTATGAATATATGCATTGTTGTATTCTGTAATGAATATGAGCAGTGAATAAATAGAAAGAATGAACACAAAAATTTTAAAGTGGTTTAGGGCACAAAGGTACCGTTGTACCCTCCAACAATTCTCTCTTTATGAGATTGATGAATTTCACTAGAAAGGTCCTCTTATCACTAGAACTTCAAAACCACAACTGAGTGCAAGCAGTTGACTCCTTTTAGAAAAGGCTAAATAAATCCTTCTGGTTCTTTATAAAAGAACTAGTTATCCAAATATTTATACAAGAAGATAAAACTTCACCACAACTGAGTACAACTAGTTGATACTCCAATAAGTCAAAATAGTTTTATTTCTTGATAGTTCAAATTTATCTTCATTGTTGCTGCAACAACTGACAGTAGATGGATCCTCTTCTTCAAAAATGAAAGTATTCAAGAAATAATAGTTATGAAGTGATACTGGTTTCAAAAGATCTTTAATAATAATAGCAACATACAGTAGTAGCAACATTATTATAGTAGCATGAGTTTGAAACAGGTATGTCTCAAAAGTGTAGCCTCCCATGTAAATAACAGAGTTGATCCTTTGTTACAATAGATATGTAAAAGATATTCACAAGAATATAGTCTTATGTCTGAATGAATAAAACATGTATCACCCATATCACATATATCACACACACCACACTGATTCAAAAAATTCTTCAATCATATAAATATTTTTCTTTCGCTTGATTAGATCCATGAAAATTTCTCGAGTGAATGTATAAATTCAAATCTGAATTGACCAGGGGATTTGTAACTTCCATTAAGGATAAGAGTGATTTTATTTAATGAATACGATTCTTTGAATCAATCATTATGAGATTTGAATCACTCATAGTGAATCTTTCAATCATCCTATAATTATTTAAATATTGTTTCATAAATCTTGGATAAAATCATGAATTTAAAACTCTGCTGTTGAGTAGAAAAATATAGGGTTGAAATACATAGCGTAGGATTACTTTGCATAGCATAGGGTTCCTTTTCATAGCGTAGGGTTCCTACCAACATATGGTTCCATAACCACACTTTCTTCTGTGTATAACATAGGGATCAAAGTAATGTTGGGATGATGATCCATACATTCATACTTTTTAGCATAATATTCCACATGTAGCATTGATTAAACATATATTCAATTTCATGAATATAGGGTATGGAAACTATTTCTAGATTACAACGTTGGTTTCGTATCTCATATATTAATTGATTCCCGAATGTTGGGTTTACCATCCATAATACTAATATCCAGCATAGGGTTTCCACTCCATATATAAACTATTCAACATATCATAGAGATGATGAACCATACATTCATTCACCGAACGTAGTGTTTGAAAAGTGTTTTTATAACACATCCCATAGCAATTCATTTCCTCAAAGATAAAAATATCATATATATTCCTGAAACACACTTAACGTAACTTCATTAAGAAACAAACAAAGTTATTTGTGAGCATCAAAATCATCATATAAAATAGATTATTATCGAGATAATTCATACCCAAAAATCTCCCCCTTTTTGATGAGAAAAAGACTCATAAAATAACTTTCAAAAAATATAGGATTTGTAAACACTCTAATAGAAAATATGTAAAATTTTATAATTATTTCTATTTTACAAACATATTTATATTAAAAATGCTTCTCACATAAATATATGTTTCTAAAATACTCTACCCCTTTTTGTGATATCAAAAATAAAGTTTAAAAGAGTAAATATAATAAACCAAAACTAATATAGCACTGAACTGTAAATGAATGTTATAGTCTACTTGGAGAAAAAAGTAATATTTTTGAATTGATAATGCAACTTTTGAAACAAATAACACAAAAATGAAAATATAAAACAATAAAAAATGCACAAAATATAAATGTAAATTAAGGTAATGATAAAATCAGATTAAATGTTTTGAAAAATAATGAGTACATTCCATAATCAATTAAATAGGTATTCACAATGAGGGGCTATGATATGATTGGTTTCATTGGTCAGAATATCCACGAGTAGTAGTTTTTGCAGCCATACAAGGAAAGGTATTATCAACTCCATGAATTTCAAGAAGCTTCACCAACAAACTCTAAAAATGGTTGTTGAAGATATTTTATATTGTTGTAGAATATTCCTTGAATCTTGTCATTCCTTCAATATTTCTACCAAATCTACCTTAAAAAACTCATTCACTGATTCTTAAGATAGAATAAAGGCTGTCAGCCTATCTTTGAATTGATGAATAACTGGTCCCAACTAGGATTCATTAGAGGTTAGTTGACTGATTGAATCTCTCTGACTATCCAGAAGAACGTTCAGAGGTGTATTGTCACACTTGAGAGTGTTCAACCTATTTTTGAATTCATCCATCACATTAATTATTACTTTATATATTCATAACAAGACAAGAGAAGTGGGTTGAGGTGTAGAGGTCAAAGCTTGATGACTATCCTTGATAGAGTTCAATTTTGTTCCCAACATAAGCTTCAACTCATCATAATTAGAATTTTTCACAAACTCATATTTCTAATATCTGAACTCTCTTATTAATGAAGTGATAAAATCATTAATAAAATTCTCTAAAATCAAATTTTCTTGAACACATTTTAGTTGAGTTTGAATGGCATAAATTTTAAATCTTGGAATAGTTGAACTTCTGAGCTCCTCAAACTTCTTCTTCTCATCTTTTGAATATTATATCAAAGACATGTTATGGATCTCTAAATAAATTCACTTTCAAATAAAAGTTTTATCATAAGAGTTATAAGACTATATAGTGATATTTATTGAAGGATTTCCACCCCTACCATTGCCAAACTTGCCTCTCCATGACATTATGATTTGTCTCTCAATACAGAACCTTATGAAGCAACAAAATTAGGAGCAATGAGTGAAAAGTTTTCAGGACTAGGGAAATATTCCCTGTGATGATCTTCTCTGTAAGCCTCTTGCTCAACATTCTCATTCACTTGAGCCTCATTCTCAACTATATTTATAGCTACATCCACAAATTCATGTTTATAGTAATTCTTCTTTTTTGAACAAGATGACCTTTTTCAGGTCTAGATTTGACCTTTTATCAGGCCTCAGTTTGATAGAAAAAACATATGGAATCATCCTTTGCTTCCCCCAAGCATATGCCATTAGTTTCTGTTGTTGTTCAACTCCAACAGGTAAAATACTATTATAGGTGTTACTCCATACACATCTCAATTTCTTGACAGTCCAAACATTTATAGTGTTAATATTATGATATTTATATTTGATAGTCATATTTATGATTCTTACTTTTTATAAGAATCAAAAAAGGAAATGCTTCTTCTATAGGGATAATAGATCATATTTTATTTTTTGTGAAAACAATGACTTATATACCTTATCATAAAATGAGGGAAATTGAACATAATTTGGTTCAAAAATAAGAACAGAATGTACATGTCTGGGTACAAAACATTTTATTGCTCAAATATTCTCGGAAAAATTCCAGTTTGAATAAAATTTATTAGGAATTTTTTATCAAGAGTAAGATCCTTGGAATAAATTTCTTGATGGTTTTTATTAAAAACAAGGAAAATAAAATGTCATATGAGTTATATTTTTCATCATCAATATTTCTAAAGTAAAAATAAAAATCCCCCTCATGAGGACAGCACAACAACTTAGCTATTCCCACCAAAGAAGAAGAAAATTCATTATCATTAATCATGGATATTATATAATCTTCAGTAATTCCAAAAATGATCTCGACATTTCTACACAACTCTTTTAATTCTAAGTCAAACATCATAGGACTGTTATCATAGCCGAAATCAATATATAGTCCTTGAAATCTAATTTCTACCTTTAACAAAAGATTTTTCTCATTTAAATACTCAAAATATATCACCTTACCTTGAATAACTTTTCAATACTTTATTGGAGCGTAAATATATACACCCAAATCAATATATTCAGTTCTTAATGGTTTTTCCATTTCTGAAGGTTTCAAGATTGACGATTCAAAGGTGTATTATTTTGGTAAACTGAAATGAAAGAATCTATGTAAACCGAATGGAAGTGGAGGAGAAGAGTGGGAGAAGGCACACAATTTTCTCAGGCCGCTTGAAAATATACTCATTACGCTTTAATTTGAAAAGATGAATCAAAATAAATTTAAATGAATTTATTTTTAAATATAATCAAATCATAAACGATAAAAATAAAGAGTAATAAATAATTAAATAGAACATATACAGACTGCTTAAAATAAAAACCAATAGATTAAGACCAAATTAAAAAAAATCATTTAAAATTAAATATTCCTAACTTTATCTTAATAAATTAAAAACTGGTAATGGGAAGTGGTTTAGTAAAAATATCAGCTAATTGATATTGTGTGTAATGAAAGTTATCAACGAAATTAAATTTATTCTAAAAGACATATCTCATAGAATCTCAAGGTGCTAAATTACAACCTTTCTACATTAATTTTTTTTTTTGGTATAAAAAAATGTGGATAAATTTGTCTCATTACATCCCACATGTTCTTATATAGCTTCCTTAAACAGGCAGTTTCTCCAAATAACTTTTACCATGTGAGTAGTTTTTTTATAGAACTTTCTTGGTATGATCTAGAATCTCCACTGGTTGTTACTCATAATAATGATCTTGATCCAGCAATATGAGCTTTGGGTTTAGTTCAAATGATGGATTTGGTATGCAATCCCCCGAGATCGATACATGGAACACAACATGAACTCAATAAAGGTTTGGTGGAATGTCCAAGCAATAAGTTACCTTTCTGATATGATAAAGAATTAAAAAGGGATTGATATACCTAGGGATTAGTTTTTCCTTTGTTATTCAATTGATAAATTCATATAAACACCTTCTAAAAAAATCAAATTTCAGATCAATTCAATGATTATCATAATAAATTTTCTATCAACTTTGTGTCACCCTTATGTGCTACTTAATCACTTTAACATTGTTTTCCATTTATTCAGCTGACTCATGCCCCAATAACTTTATTTTTAAAACTTCATTTTAGTACAGTGTATTTCTAAACATATTCTTATTATGTGAGTCATAAGGATCCATTTGAATACTTGTGTAAAATCTATTGTTGTAGGAAAATTAAACTAGAGGAAGGTTTTGATCCAAACCATATTTGGAATCCAAATAAAAATATCTCAACATATCCTATAGGGTTTGAATTAATCTACGAGGATAACCATCTATATAATGATGATACATAGTGACTAAATTCAACCCTATATCAAGATATTTAGGAAGAATTTTCCAAATATTTGAGGTAAACCACAAATCCTGATTAGATATAATTGAATGTGGTACTCCATGAGTCCCTACCACTTCTTTAATGTATAATACGGAAAGATGATCAAGAGATAAGAATTATATAATAGAGATTATGTGTATATAATTTTTAAGGATATATACTATGATCCATATAGTATTATACCCTTTAGATGTTTTGGAGAGTCCAAAAACAAAATACATGGTTATGTTTTCCTGTTTCTATTCTTGTATGGATAATGGTTATATCATACACATATACTTTTATATACTAGCCTTAACTTGATTACATACCAAGTAACCCGATATATAATCATAAATATATCTCTTTATGTTGTAACACAAAAAATTGTCTTTCATGTAGCCCCATGGTAGGCTCTATAGCCTTTTCGTCCTTTGGTTGGGGGTTCAATACCCAAATTATTTAAAAATACAAAATGTTATCGCCTGACCTATGGGTTATATTTTTTTCAAAAACTATATTAAAATAATTCCTAAAAAATTTAAAAAAATGAAATAACACATAATTACCTCAACATCAATGATAAGATAAACCCTAAATGTTTAAAATACCTTTAATCTTATATCCAATAAATTTAACGACATTCTATCTCAAATAACATTTTCAGTAAAGCATAAATAGAATGAAAGGGTCTCATTTCCATAAATTTCTCTCCAAATAATCTTTATATTGATAAATTACCATCACATAAAACCTAAAATGGGTGTTTATGACTTTTAACTTGTGATCAACCATAAAATCAAAAACCCAAGATGATATCCATAACTCATAATTTGATCTTACATGGATATATATATGCTTTTAAAATATAATTAACACTTTATTCCTTAAATAATATCTTATCATAGGATTAAACATCTAATTGGGAGCTTAGATTGATCCTTACATTGATAGAATATTAAATGTTCTTTTATTATTCTAGAATACATGTAGAGGGTGTTCATCAATGCTCAAAATCAAATCAAATTTCACTAACGGATAAAAAATAAGATTTTTATAAGGCTAATTTATATGAAATTAAACATGAAATTTCCAACTAAGGAGTGGAGGATAAGTACACACTAATTATCATTATTCACTTCAACTATTGTGATTTCATAATCATTCCCTTTTTTCATTTAATATGTGTAGGTTTTTATGGCTTATCATCCTCATTTTCCCTTGTATTAGGTAATTGATTCACATAATTCCAAAAGAATTTTTACTTTCAACACTAGAGTGTGGGTGGGTCTTTCTATGGGTCTTTCCCAATATTATAATCATTATAAAACCTTTTACCATAACTTCATAATTCAACTGTTTGTTAAAATTACTTTCCAAAAAAATAGTAGTCCCATTATAACAATTTGCTCCAAGTTTTTTTCCATACATCGAGCATAAAGGAAAGATCATTTTCCTTTATACATGGTTTTTAGATTTTCCCTCTAATTCCATATTTTTCCTTATCAAAACCATGTGAATGATGGGTAAATCTAATCTATATTTCCGCCTTAATAAAATATAAAAAAAATTATTCCTAGCTACTAAAGTCTCTTATGTATAATCCCCTTAAAAGACTTGTTTTTAAAACACTAAATAATCAATAAACCTTTATTTCAGATTAGATGATAATAAAATAAGTGAAACTCATAAGTCTTGTAAAATTTACCTCATAGATACAAATATTTTCATCGTCCTTCTATTTTAACTCACGGAATTACTTATTTATTTTTATATAAATAATATGATGAAAGTAATTATTGAAATATAAAATGTTAATCCTATCCCACTTTATGGACTCAATTTCACCTTATTGCATCATATTATTGATAATAGTCCACCATTGACTCAATTTTCTATCCAAATGGTAGATGAACAACATGAATTATTTATTCTCCAAACTCTGGAGAATGAAAAATATATTTCCAATTGTATAGATCCATTTCTTGGAAACTACTTGATTAAAAAAAGAAATAAAAGAAGGTCGAAGTTTCATCATTAAGTACTCTATAAGATTTTTTTTCTTCATTTGATTGTTTGGAAGTTCCTAAAGATTCATATCCTAAGAATGTTATGTGAGAATAACAAAAAAAAAATTCATTCCAACTCACATAACATTTAGTTACTCATATAGACAATCATTTTATTTTCCATTACATTCAGTATTAATATAGTTCTTTCAGGCTCCATTCGTTGACTGAAAACAAAAATCATAGTTTTATCAACAATAATCATAGTGGGGAAACCACATAATCAATAAAAATGATCTACAATATTTCAAAATCATGGAACCTTCTATTTAATATATGAAATATTAAATTTAACCTAGGTTATTCATGGTAATAATCTATTTAAATCTTTCATGATAGTTTATAAAGAGTTTGTTAATTTACAAAGAATAACCCCCAGTAGTTTCAAACCAGGTGTGTAACAAGGCCCATTTTCATAGACCGGGTTATGATAGAGTCTATATCAATGCACTTTTTTTAGAGTTATTACCCCTATATACTAGCTCCACATCATCTTGTAGAATCTAGAATGGGATTTCACTACTTGGAAACCACTCTCTCTATTCATCGCTGAAATTCTATGAAATTTTCATATACTTAGAAATATACTTATAGTTCTCACTGAATTTATCTCTCCCTAGTTTATTTTTTTAACTAAACTATTCTCTCATACCAAATCTAGAGTCCCCAAAATTATCATTCATAAATATCACATCTAAATAGACAGATATTAATTATATAACTTAATATTCCAGGCCAAATTCATTTTTGTCCAGTCCCTTTGGAAACTTGGAAACATAAACATATGGTGTATAGGTGATTTATGTTATCTCCCCACCAAGTTCTTCATAACTGACACCCTTATTAGATATATCATACATAATTCTTTCATCATAAAATGGGGAAAGGAAACATAAGAAAGGGTCAACACAGATTCTTAGTAAGGGTAAACAAGGGAGATATAAGCATATCATGAGCATAATGGTATGATAACATGATAATAACATTTAAAAATCATACCTATTATATCATAGATCATAAAATTGAGTCATGGAATAAATATAGGCATATTATTAGATTTGAATAATAAATGAATCAAAGAACATATGACATGATAGAATAAAATTTTCACAAGACATAGAGTTTTGGAAAATACAATGGCATAGAAAACCATATGTTAAGTCTACCCATGAAGACATTAATAACATTTTAGTCTTGGGGTAACCTGTATGCCTACTCCAATCTTGGGATAACCTTCCATGTACCCTATGTTTGGGATTAGGATAACATCACATATACCCTTTGAGCTCACCGAACATTAATCATTACCCAATAAATAGTATAAATATATAGGTACTATACATCACATAATCAAAATCATACATATGTTTTTTACAAGATCATGAAATATTTATCATATTAAAACCTATGAAAAGAAATTGGTTTCAAAAACATTTCATCATAGCATAACCCATGGGAAAGAAATGGGTTTCATAAACATCTTGTCATCATAAACATAAAATATCTATATAAATAATAAATATGGTATCATTGGATCATATCTCTAGTAAATATTAAGTAACATCAAAAGATTTCAACTTATATAGAAAATTATTTTTAAATAAAAATCACTTAGAACATTCTTAAGGAAAAATACCTTTTAAACAAGAAATTCATAAAATATTCAAAAAATAATTTTATTTTTAAATAACCTATAAAAAATACAAAGGAATTTTGGAAAATAATTTAAAATATTTCATTATGATAATAACATTTATTTGAAAATAATCTTTTAAATCTAGAAATTCATAAAATATTACGAAAATAATTTTATTGGAAAATAAAATTGAAAATATATGAAGGAATCATTAAAATCATTTAAAAAAATTTCATGAGGAAAATAACATTTCTATGAAAATCAACTTAATAAAACTAAAAAACCATATAATATATTGTGGAAATAATTTTATTTGAAAATAACCTCTAAAACATATAAAATATGCTTTGAAAATTATTTAAAAAATCTCTTGAGGAAAAAATACTTTCCACATTTAATTTTTTTAAAACATAAAACATTTTTAAAATAATTTTATTGGAAAATAAAAATTGATAATTATAAAGGGATCTTTAAAATATTGAGTGGTCATGATTGTGAAAAATGATGTACATGTTAAAACAAATATTGCTTTTACATTTTTAGTAAAATTTAAACAATCCTTGTTTTGAAAATGATATGAATATTTATTTAAAAAATATTAAAAAAATAAAAAAATGATAACAATCATATTATAAAATCCTAGAATAAAATTTAAACATTATTGGAAGCATTTTTAAAACACATGGATATGGAAGAAAAAGGGGTTTTCACCGAAGAGAGAAATAATGTTTGTTTTATTTTAAATAAATTCATTTTGAATCATGAATACATAAATAGAGGAAGGGTAAGGGAAATAATTTATTATCATAAAAAATACATGTGATAATAAAATTCAAGATTTTATTGGGAGATGTATTATAATATTTTATCATTGAAAGCATAATCATAAATAATCCCAATGAATAATGAGATTGTAACATCAAAACCTTACCACTTTTGTAACTTTTGAATCATAATAACCATTTAATAATAACACAAATAGAAAATTTAAATATAATTATTATAAGGGTATTCATTATATAAAATTTCAAAGGGTATGCATATACACCTCATAAAAGAAGTTAGGTGCATAACATAATGTGTGTCCCAAAGAAGACAAACTGATACAAAAATCCATTAACTTAAATATGCACTTCCTTCATACATGTATGAACATAAAATAAAATAAATATATTTTTATTATACATATATTGAAATACTATACCTATACATATCATACCATATATGATTTACTTATGACCTTTTATTACCCTTTTATTAACAATTTAATGTTAAAATAACATTATGGGAAATAAATGCTTTGTATTTCGTGTATGTTTTGATTTGTTATTTTTGATCGTGTTACTTTAATATCGGTTATATTATATCCATATTTTTAACCATGATATAAATATAACATATTTTTAGTATATATAAAAAATGAAATACATTGTTCTTAGAGATAGTACGTATGCATGAACACTCTTCTAATTTTCTTGATGGATGGAAAGAAATAAATGTAAATAATATATTACGTTTAAATATTAATTTTCATTTCAAATATATAAAATATATTCATTAAAATTATATTAATTACCATCCATGAAAAGTGCTATTATAAAATGAATATCATCGCTTTGAGAGACAATAGTCCGCCGTACACACGAACGACGTTATCATATCTACATGGAATAGAAAGTGAGATGGTATATGTGATATAATAATTAAACAAATATTATTATATTAAAAATTTCATATATATTAATTTAATATATCCTTATTTCCATACTATTATAACATAAATTATAAATACATCACACTGGTTCGCGAGATGATAGTCCTTCGTACACATGAGCGACATTATTGTTTTAAAACAGGATAAAAGGGAAGAACGAAAGTGTGATATTATAATTATATAAGTGCAATAATATAATAAATATATTATATAATCATTAAATTTATCATTATATCATTTTAATAGAGGTGGTGATGGAAAATGAATGACATCAGTTCACGAGGCAGTAGTCCTCTGTGCACATGAGCAACGATTTTTCCCCATTTTATGGAAGTGGAGATAAATATATTTTATTAAATTAAACTAATAAAATATAAGTTTTGGAATATAATTGTATCATTATATCATCATATTTTAATACTATTTGAAGTATTTTTAATAAGAAATAAAACAAAGACAGAAGTTTAATAATTTTTCCTCTTCTTCGTTGAACCTCTTTTGGTTTATACATACTGAATTAATAGGAGGGTTTCATAATAATAATAAGAATATATGAATTTTATATAGAATTATATAATATATTCCAGTTGTTATTGTCTTAACCAAAGGGTTTTAGATGTTTTAAGAGGGGAGGATAGGTGTGTCCTTTTATAAGTGGGTAGAGTACACATTTGGAATTTTTGAAAAGAATAAAGTGAACAAAAATTTCTTACATGAAATCAAGGTAAAATATTGTACATGATAAAAACTTATAGGTGATAAAGTATAAATATGTCTATAAAATAATGTTTGGAAAATTTTTTAGTTCATTTAACCCTTATATATTGAGTTTAATCCCAATAAAACTGTTTTAACCTTAACAACAAAAATTAATTTTTATTATTTTTACTATTAATTTTGAAAAAAATAAGTTTACATTATTATTTAATATATATTATGATGATTAGAAATATTTAATATATTTTTCAAAATTATATTTACATAATTGAAAAATTATAATTTTAAATTAAACTTACATACATGATGAGAAAGTAGTTTTCCAAAGAGAAAATGTTCAAAAGTTGGCAATGTTTTTTTTTAAATTCAATATAAAATTAATTAAAATTACCCTAATTAGATTAATAAATATATAATTATACTAATTTTTATTTTAAAAAAAATTTAAAACAAAATTAACCTTATAAATTATTTAAATGAAAATGTAGTTTTAAATAAAAATCAGTATTTTTCACTATTCATCAAAAAATAAACTTTTTAGAAAAATCCCAAAAAATAACCCTAAAATAATTTTTACATGTATATTTAAAGAATAAATTTTATTTTTTGAAATAAATTCTCTAAAGGTTTCAAAAATTTATTTTATTGTTTTTCATAGAAATCAATAAAAAACATTTTTTTTTGAAAAAAAAATATTTTCAAAACATATAAATACTTAAAAAAAAATGAGTACTTATTTATCAATATGTATCATTTATTTAACACCATTATAATTAATATTTAGAATTTTATTATTTATATTTAGGCCACCAATTTTAATGGTTAGGTAATAAAAGTCATGTTTAAATAATAATATTAATTGTTTTTCATAGTTTGTTAAAATTTGGTGTGTGTGTAACATAATATATTGGAGATATTAAATTTATTCAAAAAAATATTTCATAAAATATCACGGTGTTAAAATAAAACTCTAACTCAATTTATTTGAGTGATGAAGATGGAACCAAGTTGTGGTACCACAGGCTCAGGTATCTTGGCTAGAAAAATATGAATAATCTTTTTAAAATAGACGTTGAAAGAAACTTGCCGACATTAATAAAGAAAGAAGAAGATGTTTTTATAAACTATCATAAAGGGAATATGATTGGAATAATTAGTATTAATGTTGAAATTTAGTGTTTAAGATATCTTGAACTTATTCAATCCAATTTATATGGACCGATGAGACATCAATCAACGAAACAAGATTTATACTTTATCAATTTTGTTGATGATTTAACTCAAATGTCTAAATTTATGTTTATAAAGAACAAATCAAAGGAAATTGAATTTTTCATTTTTTAGAAGATAAATTTAGAGATAAATGGGTGTTTATATAATTAATATGAGAATAGTTAATAGAAAGGAGTACACATGTAATGCCTTTGAATAATATTTGAAAAAACATGGAATTAAGAACCAATAAATTTCTCCATACAACCCTCAATAAAATGTAACAGAAGAGTGAAAAAATATATTTTTGGTGGAAATGGGAAGAATTATTCTATATTTGTAAAAAAATTCCATAGTTTTTTTGGATAATCTATAAGTATTGTTGTACATATTTAAATTAGATGTTTTTAAGGATATAATCCAATATGGCTTCCAACAAAATGCGGTATTATAAAAAAACTATAGTAAAGTATTTCATTATTTTTTGAAGACCCTATTTACTAAAAATAAAAATTATGTTCTTGGAAAATTTTATGAAAAATTTGGGGATGGAGTTTTTATGGGATATTCAACCAATAGATTTTTTTCAATGTTGTAAAAAGTGTTTACAAATGTTAGTGTAATCATATGATGTGAATGTTTTGGAAAATATAACTTCCTTAAAAATGGTTTTTGAAAATATTATGAAAGATAAATTAAATACTTATAATGAGAATAAAAAATAAATAAATTTATCCAAGTCAAGTGAATGATGACTTAGAATAATCATGCGGCGATGAAAGAGACATAAGAAAAAAACATTGACATGTCATACTCTAAAAAAATAATTAAAATCCAAGAATATTATTGGAAATCAAAAGGGTCTAGTTCATACAATAATAAAGTTGATATTAGAAAATAAAAATTCACTTATTTCATAGATTGATCTATAATTTGTTTCAAAAGCAGTTGAGCATAAGGAATTGGTTAATGTTATGAATGAATAATTAGATGTGATTTAGAAAACAATACTTTAGAACTTGTTACCTAAATATTAGTGAATAATATTATTAAAATAAAGTGTGTGTACATATAAAATCTAAATAAGTCTGGAAAAGTTTTTGAGAAACAAAGATCGACTTTCTTATCAAGGATATACATATGTGGAAAGTGAGGATTTTGAATAAATTTTTTATCTCATTGTAAGATTATAAATAATCAGAATATTCTTAGTTGTGCCTGAAAATTATTGTTACAAAATTAATAAAATGGATATAAATCCATCTTTCTTAAATTGATATATTGAGGAAGATTTTTTCATTGATCAATATTTTGGTTTCTGACTTAAAAATTATGGAACCAATGTTTATAAATTAAATAAATCCTTGTATGAGTTAAAATAAAATCCATGTAAATGGTACTAAAAACATTATAGTTTCTTGAAAGATATTAATTATTCTAAAGGTAAAGTTGAAAAAACTTATATGCAAATGAGATGGACTTATGTACCATCATTTTCATTGTTTATGTTGATGGTATGGTTTTTTCAAGATATAAGGAAAAATCTTGTGAATAGTTTGATGAAGAAATGAAGGAGAATTTTTAAATGTCAATTCTCAATGATTTAAACTTATTTATATGTTTAAATGGCCAACAGTGTGAAAGAAATATTTTCTTATCTCCAGAAAAGTATTCTAGGAAATTTTTACTAATGTTTAGAATGGAATACTCCAAAAAAATTTCTACCCAAATCTTATTGTATATGAAGATGAGAAAAGATGAATCTTGGAAAAGTGAATAGGAAATATTTTTCATAAGTTGATTGGAAAGTTATTATATCTTATAGATTCAAGAACTGATATTATTTATACTATAATTCTGTGGGCCAGATTTCAGAGTGATCCAAATGAATCTCATATGTCGGGAGAAACATTTTTTTTAAATAATGTTTTGTGAGCTTACATAGAAATAAAAATGGTTATGTGACATTGAGCATAAGAAATTTGAATATGTTACTACTTCCTAGACTTATACTAATTTTGTTTGATGAAAATTAATATGGATGATTTGAAAGTGAAATTTTATACACCATTGAAGATAATTTATAATAATAATAGTCTTATTGATCTTTTGAAAAATCCTATCCAACATTGAAGATCAATACACACTAATATTAAGTATCACTTCATCAAAGAGAAATTTGATGGAAGAGACGTTTTTCTAGAATATATTTCTACCAAAAATAAAATTGATGATGTTTTCAAGAAAGAAATTACAAAAAGAAATATTCCTAGAATCGAGGATATGATTTCATGTTCATCCTCCTCCAATGAATTCCTAATGTTTGTAAGTAAGTCCCCCATAATTTTTTGGGTTATATTGACAAAGGGGGAGAGAGAATAAAACATTAACCATAAAGGGGGGGGGGGGGACTTTAACCTAAATAGAGAAGAGTAAATATATTTCTAAAACTGTTGGAGTACATATTTTATAATATTTTTATTAATCAAAATATTTTTTTATCAAAAAATGTGGGAGATAAGGGGAAAAAATAAGGAATATAGAATGAAAAGTTAAGAACAAACATTGAAAGGGAGTTAATCTTAACATGGCCATAAATTCTATTGTCACTGAGTGATGTAATTTATTAAAAAAAATTAAATTATCTAGTAGTATGGTGTCGGGAGACTCCCTCTTTATAAAGGAAATGTTTTGGTAAAATTATAAAAATTTGAGTTGTTACAAAAAAAGTGTTTTTAAAAAATCTGACTAATGAAAAATGATGCATATTAAAAAAAATTAACGAATATTGTCAAAACAATCCAATGGGAGATATTTTATATCCTTTATGATGTTTTCGTAACATGTTTTTTTATTTTTTGACAACTAAATTGTGTTAAGGAGTGATTTTTTCTAAAGTATAGTGAGGATGTTCAGTCATAATGTTGCTGAAAAAAGAGAAAGTTAGAAATTTGTAAAGTTTCTTTTAACAACTTTCTATCTTTAAATCAAACATCTCTTTGTGGATATCAAAGTTCCAAAAATCATGAAAATTTCATGATCCAATTATATGTGTACAAAATTTGTACAAATTTGTAGATAAAAATAGGGGAGGTCAAATCTAGTATTAGATGAATGATTCATGAAGAACCATTCTATATAAACCTTTTTGAAACACTCCCATGATGAAATTTTGAAGATGGGATCATGGTTAGAAAAGTTTTTAAATGAATAATTTTGAAAAGTTTAAAAAAAATTACGTCTTGATCAAAGTGAAAAAAAGCTGATGTATGAAGGATAAAATTCTAAATAGATATTTTCAGTTGAACTTCTCCACATAAAGGTGATCATATAAAACAAGCACAGTCGATCAAGAAGCTTTCCAGAATAATAAATATGAAATATTTTTAGATGAAAAAAATTGGAATGAAATTTTGTATTAATTTTATGGATCTATTATTATATGTATTTTTGAATATAATAGAATAGAATAGAAGTGATGTTTAAGTGAAGTTTAGTTGTTGGTCAAACATTCTCTAGTCTAGATTTTTTATCAAAGAATTTGTAAGAAGTATGAAATTTTTGAAGTGCTGAGTTTCTGTACTCAAAGGTCTTGGATGAGAGATGAGAAAATTGATAATAAGATAAAATTTTGTAAAAAATTAATACATAATCATCATATTTAGAAAATTATGATCTTTTTACAAATAATTTTCTGTAATGTTGAGAGTTGTTTTTGAGTAGATGTGGTTACAAGAACTGGGAAGATTTTTTTTGGCTATGAAAATACAAAAGAGAAAAATTATAAATTTTTATGCCATAGTTTTTGAGTCGAATATGTTTATATAAAAATAAATTCTATAGAAGTTTCAACAATGTATTTGACTATATATAGTGAAGTTATTCAGTAATTATTACAAATTGATAAAGACAAATGAATAAAGGCAAGGTGAGTTTTCAAGGAATAAATGTTTTATGAAGTTTGAAGAATTTAGTTCTTGACATAACCTAAGTAAGGTTATAATTTATACATTTATGATATTATTTGACCCATCATATGTAAAATCATAAAAAATTATTGATGTTACTGGATAAATTTTTTGCAGAGTTGTATGATGTTTTGACATAAGGCAAAGTAATAAAATAGGGATGTCGATCAGTTAAACATAAATTTAATTTCTATGAATTTATATTAAAGTAAATATGACAAAGGAAGGCCATATAATGTAATTATAAACAAAATAAATTAAAATAAAAGTTCTTAATGGAATTTCAAACATCCCTTATGGAGATTTTTTAGATACTTTTTAAAATCCACAAACCTGACAATACTGATAACATTAATTCAATTCATATATTTTTCAAGTGGTTTGAATTTTTTTCTGAGTTCAAAAAGGTTAAATTAATTTTTAAACACATGAGGTTAAGGAAATATGATTTTAAGTGATATATAATTCTCTAAGTCGCAAGAAGATTTTACAATACTTTGGAATAATTTAGAATATTTGAGAATCATTTTGTAAAATTAAAATGTGCCTGAAATTTAGTTTTATGAATTTAAATGAGGGGAAAATGAAAAGGGTTTCCCAAATTTTTTATTCTAGTAGTACCTATAATTAGGGTTGAAAATTACATTAGTACTTGACACTGTTTATATATACACAAAATATGAAAGACTGATAAGTTTGTGTAAGAAATGAGTTTCCAACTGAAGTTTAGTTTTTAGTTGAATAAATTCAGACAATGTTTTCCGTCAAAATATTGGAAAAAGTTTTAGTTTAGAATACTAGAAAGATAATAAACAGAAAAATAATTTTTAAGCATAGTTCTTGAATCTTATATTTTATCTAATTAGGATGAATTTTGTATATATCAAGCATAGTTCAGTGAGGTGCAACATATATATATTACAAGAGGCAAAGACACTAAATGGACTTTTCATATAGAGATAATTAGATGGACTAGTTTTCTTGATGAACATTGTTAGTGTAGTTTTACATAGTTTCATACTTTTAATTATGGTTCAGTTTTTTAAGAAAAATATTTAAACTAATGGGAATTAGTATTATCATAACTATCAGAATATTTAAGGAATCTAATGAAAGTTCACAAAAATAATATTAACTTCTCTGATAATAGTGAATTTAAAAGGACCCTTAGGTGTTTCCATGGTAAGGATTTAGGTTCTCACAATAAGGACAAAACATAATAATATTTAATTCCTAGTTTACTTTATTATCATCTCATGATTGTGAGTTTGTTATAAAATTTGTAAAGGAAATAACTCTAAAAATTTTCATGGGTTAAGTTTCTTAAAGTTGGAAATTTGATCAAAGGAAACCCTTGATTCAATCCCTTAGTCATTCATAATTCATTAAGAATGTAAATATTAAATCTTAATTTTATCCAATAATTTATTATTAATGATTTATTACTCACTGGTGTGTTCAACTATAGAGTTTTCACTCTGTTTCTGAAGATTCATCAATCAAATTATCAAGAAGAAATTGTTTCAAGATTTATTTGGATGGTAAATATTCTTCAACAATATCTAGATCTCATATGCACCAGTCTATTGCGAAATATGGTGTTAGAATTTCTAATAAATCCATTTGAGAATTTGACCAATCATCATATTGTTCCAATTATTCCACTCAACATCCTTGGTGTCCTCAAGGTTATCCCCCTTATTCTCAATAATGTCAAAGATATCCATAACATTAAAGATATATTCCATTAAATACATATTAATATAGTAGTTTGAGGAATTAAACATGATCATATCTACCATGGATGGTCCCTCCATTGAAGTTCAATTTTTTAAAATGAGATCATAAATTTAAAAGGTAGATATCACTATTGCATTTGGAATGGTCTAAAATGGTATAATTAACTATTGGATCATCAAAAGTGGAGTTTGATTAATCATGATATGAATACAATTGAATAAATAATTGATATTGACTAATGATGTGGTGTTGGTGTGGAATAATGGAGCAACTACCAAAAAAGTAATTAAGAATTTCACAAGTATTGGAATTTCATTGTATTCTTTAGTATGTTTCTAATATATCACCCTTAGTTGAAATTTTTTGTATGCCCACTAAAAATCATGTTTTAGATCCATTTTTGAGGTCATTTTCACCGTTGAAATCATCTCTATACAAACTTGCAAAATTTTTCTTTAGAAAAAAATTCAAGCCACTTGATTTTTCTAACCACTAGAGAATTTTCTTTTCTTTCCACTGTTATAACACATGTGGAAATAATATCAAATTTTGTGATTCTATAATCACAAGGAAATATAATAAAGTAATATAATTAAAGATTTATTTATTTAGAATAAATCTGTATAAAAACTCTCTCTTAAATTAACCTTTATCTCACAAGGACCTTTTAAGGATCTCTCCCCAGAAATAAATTGCTCTTTATAGATCAAATTATGGTAGAAGGATATCCCATCCCTCCTTAAATTTCAAAGGTGGGAGGAGTAAAATTTTACACAATATCTCCACTAATCCCAACAAAACTTGGACTTATCCCATGGTTATTAGTGAAATAATGTGTTTGTATAAAACATCCATCATTGAAGCCCATGTTTATTATGGTTAAGGAACCAACCACCTTGAATGTTTATTGGAAAAAATCTACAACAATTATGAGTTTCACGTACATTGGAAAATCAATGATAAATCACTTAAATGGTTCAAAATTCTGGTTATTTCTCAATTATGTAGGTATCTCATCAATAAAAAAAATCTCACTCAAAGTCTTGCTGAAACACATAGTAGTTCATCCAGAACCAATTAACCCTTATGTTCTTGGGACTTCACTTATGAATCATCAACTTATGCACCATCAATGATTTCACTCATGAAAATATAGTGGACGATGAGTCACTTATGTTTCAATTCATAATGCTTATACAGGTTTGATTGTTGATCAATTACATAGAAATAAATGTATTTCAATTTTTACATGGTAACAAGTTATCATAAAAATTAATCTTATAAATAGTTCCAACATTTCAAAAAATAATATTCATTTAAAATTTCAAAATAAATTAAAAAATTAATAAATAATTCTGATTTTTATTTATGAATATAAATAAAAATCTAATTTCAGACTCAATAATTGATTTTATATTTTTACAAAAACCATTTTAATATTTTTCATTCAATTATTTCAACCTCAAAATATTTTAATTTGAAAATAGTTTTTAATATTTTAAATTCTAAAATCATATAATATTTCATGTTTTCATTAGATTTTTTTAAATGTTATTAATAAGAAATTTTAAAATAAAATCACATAAAAACATCATTTTTAATCTAAATAAATCTAATTTCTCTAAAAAACCAATAATTTGCAATTCCAATATCAATTATCGAAAAATAAAAAATCAAACAATTTAAATCCAATTTGATTATAAAAGAATATTAAAAAGTTGCTAAAATTATATATAGAATGCATGTAAAATGAAGCCACATCTAGTAGAAGTTTAATATAATAAAGGTAGAATAAATAATAAAATAATGAATATTGAAAAATAAATTGAAAAGAAAATAAATATATAATTTTGATGCAATAATTGGATGGTATTTTTGACTCATATTTTTGGTCGGATTCCCATATTTTTTTATATTCATTTCAAATTAAAATGTAACGCCCTGGCCCCAATTACCCAGAGTCAGTTCATTATTACATAACATTATCATGATCATAAGATATCATGTCCCAGAAGACCAATCAGTTTAGTAGCCTTATAAGTACTAGATACATTCTTAAGTTTTACATTACATAATGAAATAAAAAACAAACATTTTGTCTCCTTTGAACACACTCATATCCTTTAGCCTATCCCTATAGGTCAGTCATAATATACTTCTTTGCATCCCAAGAAAAATAAAACATAAGAAATGGGTAAGCTTAGATGCTCAGTAAGGATATCAATGTAGAAGAAACTATCATAAATAAGCATAAATATTTAAGGCAATGTATAAGACTAAAACACAAACCTTTTAAATATAAACTTTAGTGTAATATGGAAAAGATAAATCAAACAATTCCATTTACTTATTCACATGGATATTCTACTAGTCGAATAATCCCATGTAATATCAATATCTAATCTCATAATGATAAAATACATAATGTCAGAAATCATAACCACATAGTCAAGGCCTCATGCCAAGAATAAAAATAAAAAAAATCAAGTAATTGTGTCAAGATACTAGCTTGGCTCATGAGACCTACTGATGCATCAAGAGGCTATAATGGGCCCCACCTGTCACTTACTATGTCTAATATATTCATCATATGAAAAGGGAGAAACATAACATAAACATTTGTATTAAACTAACATACGAAATGTTAATACTTTAATCATAAACCATGAATGAAATGAAAATAGAACTTCCACAGTGAAACATATCATAAAATTGTTAATAAAAAATGGAATATTGTATCATAATAAATCAACTTCATAAAACCCAATAATATATGTTGACATAGATGAAATCAATCCAAAAAATACTTGAGTGAAATATCTCTTTCTACTTTGAAATCATTTAAAAGTTTTATAATTATAAAAGAAAACATTTATTATAAAAATATTCATATAATATTATAATGTAAGCTTAGAATGTGTTATAATGGCGGAAAATAGCCATATCCACCTTATAAGTTAAAAAACATTATTTTCTTTATTTTTCAAAAAGGTCATAAAGTACTTTATTTGGAAAATGATAGAAATATTCCTTTGAAAACATTTTATAAAAATTAAAACAAGGGTGTAAATGATTTTAACATGTAGTCTAGAAAATAGTAATAAAAATTGAAATATTTTTTTAAGAAACGTGGATGTGGATGATAAAGAAGTCCCACTAGATACTAAATTATAAAAAACCTTGGATAATAAAGAGATTGTAAAATTAATTATTACCGTGTAAATTTCTTGAGTCGAGGATAAATTAACATCATGTATAATAGTTTTATCATTTTTATTAAATTATTCAAGAAGCACATACATAAATACGATATCATATATGATCCTCTAATGTTGCTTTGTTAATGATATTTCAGTATCATTATTTCGGGTGTTAACTGATTAATTTTAATTTATATGTTCTTTTATGTAAGTAATGTTTGTTATAGATAAAATGTATTTTATTCATATCCATAATGATTTTAAGTTCTTAAAAAATATTTTTAATCATCAAATGAAAATTATTCTTGAATGGTTATGATGGGGAATGAAATCTCATTGCGTCGTGGAGACGGTAAGTCGTATGTATGAATGGGAAAAAATATCATTTAATTGATGGTGAAATCATATGTAATTGGATATTATATTATAAATAAATAATCATTAACATGTTATATTTATTATTTAAATCAATTATACTCATTATTATACTCATCCAAATAATGAAGTGTTGAATAAGTAAGTACACCACGATGTGGAGACTATAAGCAGTAAGTACACACGTATGGTAAATTTTTCATTGATAGGATGGAAGGAATAATGAATATGGTTGTAACATATTTATAATTAAATCCAAGTATATAGAAGTTAATAGAGTTATTATTTTACTATGGAAAAAACAAATACTGATGAAGTGGAAGAAGAAAAGAACATTGAAAGAGGTGATGAAATAATTACCTCTTCTTGAGGTGCTTCCTTTTGATATGAACAAAAGGGATACTTAAGTTAGATTTATGATCAAAGTAAGGATTCTAGGAGAAATTTAGGGTATTTTTGAGGAGATTTGATCAGGTGTTGGACTAGAAAAATGGCTTTGGAGGTGTGGATTTGAGAGAATGGGAAGTACCCTTTTATAAGAGAAGTGAGGGGCACTTTGGTAAAATATTGAAATATTAATTTATTATAAAATTATTTTCGGTTTCTAATAGATCCAAATGTATTTATTTAAAGGATAAGGTGATTATGGGTCCCAATCCTCTCAACAAATAGGTTTTAGATAAGTGTATGTCATCATATTAACCTTATCTTTTATATTTAACTCTTAGTTAAATAGTTTAACTTTTACCATATCCTTTAATATTTTTATACAAAATGATTAATATAGTTACTATAAAATGACAAGATAACATAAAGTGGTTCATTAATTACATATCTAACATTATCTAAGTCCGTTGTCTGAATCATATATTTTTAGGACAATAATATTATTTAACAAAATAGAATTTGTTTTAAAAAATCATATAGGTTGATTTTGATACTATTTAGTATTTAGTTTTTTTGAAAGTCATAAAAACTTGATTACATCAAAAAAATACATTTAATAAACCCTAACATGTTATATTCACCTAGTAAATTATTTAATGGCATAAAAAGTTTCAATTTACATTTATTTTCATATTTATAACATCAATTATTTTAATCTTTCATTAATAAAGTAATTACTGCATCATGATTTTGTCATAAATAAATTTAATTATTTACTATCTAAAACCAATAAATAAAATACCATGATGTAGGAAATCCTTTTAGATTTATAATGAATATTTATGGTCTAATTTACCTTATGTATAAATCTATATTAGAAATGGTTTAGTTAATAAAATTTGAATTTTACACTTTTAACAATTCTTTAAATAAAATATAATAAATGTCATAATCTAATCCAAGTGGATCAAAAAGGATCAAATTTTTTTATTAAGGTTTATTTTTCTAAATACACTTATCCAATAGAATTAGGACATGTATTGAGGTAATTTTATATTATTATAATATTATTTTAACCTTTAATTACCATATCTACTTTTAACCCTGGTAAATAAAATTCAAAAGTTACTATTCACCAAAAATTATTTTCATCATATTAAACCAAAATTTACTTACTTATTACAACCATGTATGTCTAAGTTTTGAAATTCAATTCACAGAAGTGGTAAAATTATGTTTTATGCAAATATAAAAATGTTCCATGAAGGTGGGTTAAAGACATTAAAAATTTCAATAAAATCTTATATATCTAATCTTATTATAAAATGGATATAATGAATTACATGGTACTAATATGAGTATTATGTATCTATTTTTAATTTAAAATAAATATTAATTTTAAAAAAAATTATTTAAATAAAAAGTTAGTTTTAAACAATAATTCAGTGTTTTCACTATTCATAAAAAACTGAAAGTTTTCAGAAAATTACCAAAAAATTTACTCTATGCTAATTTCAATATTTTGAATCCTAAAAATGAAGTCCATTTTGAAAAATAAAATATAAAAGTTTTCAAAAAGTGGGTCTTACGATTCATAACTGCTTTTTAAATGGCTAGATGGATTGGTCATGGTGTGATAGAACAGAGAGCTGCATACAATGAAAGCTATTGTATTATTCAAAGAGAAACATATTACAAAAGATTGGGGTGATATATTATTCCCTCATTCAAATAATTTCATCCTTGAAATTTTTAGAAAATTACTTCATAAAAAGATTTCGGTGGTTCCTCATCATAACTTCCTCAGGTTCCCACGTTGCCTCTTCCATTTTATCGTTTATCTAAAGAACTTTTACCAGATGAGTCATCTGGTTTCTCAACACTTATTCTCTGGAATTAAGAATCATGATAGGCTCTTCATAAAAAGGCAGACCGTGTTCTAGTTTTATTTCTTCATAGGTGAGTACATGTGTTGGATCAAGCATGTATTTTCTCAATAGTGGTATGTGGAACACATCATCAACTTTGGAGAGACTTGGATGGATTTCCAAATGGTAAGCTACAACTCCAATTCGTTCCAGAATTTTGAATGTTCTGATGTGCCTGGGACTTAATTTACCCTTCTTACCGAATCCTATAACACCCTTCCATGGAGATAAATTTAAGAAAACATGATCACCTACTTCAAATTCCAAATACTTCATTCGGTTATCGACATATCTCTTTTGCCTAATTTCAGCTTCATTGATGTGGGTTTGGATAATATTTACCATTTTCATTATTTCCTCCACAAGTTTTGAGCCTATGAGTTTTCTTTCACCAACATCATCCCAACAAGTTGGTGTGAAACATCTCTTTCCATATATCGTTTCATATGATTCCATCTAAATACTTTAATGAATGCTATTGTTATAGGAAAATTCTACCAGAGGTAAATACTGATCCCACATACCTTGAAAGTCAAGTGAGAAAGATCTAAACATGTCTTCTAAGGTTCGAATAGTCAGTTATGATTTTCTATTATTTTTAGGGTGGTAGATAGTTCTCAAATGAAGTTTAATATCTAGGGTTTTCTGATGATTTTTCTAAAAACATGATGTAAAATGGGGATCACGATTAGAAACAGTTGATAGGGGTACACTATGAAGTCCTAAAAAGTCATTAATATATAGTCTTTCTAAATGTTCAAGTGCTAAATCTTCTTTTATATCAAGAAAATGTGCTGAATTTGTAAGATGATCAATAATGACCCATATTGCATCAATCCTTCTTGGAGTATTTGGTAACCCCATGAAACAGTCTATCGTAATATCATCCCATTTCTACTCATGTATGGTAAGAGGTTGCATGACTCTTCTAGGATGTTTTCTTCCAGCCTTCACATGTTGACAAACCATACATATTGACACATAATCAGTAATCTCCCTCTTCATGTAGTCCCACCAAAAATGTTCCTTCAAATCTCTATACATCTTAGTAAGAATCATCCAACAATTCTATTTTTAGATCTAGTATAACAAGAACAAAAAGCCTCCTCCCAAATTTTAAAATGTCATATTCAAATATGAATTAAATCAACCCCCTACCATTCATATCTTTAGTTTTATTTTGAAACTCCTCATCAACAGTCTAAGAACTTTTTATCCTATCTAGTAAAGATGGTTTGGAAACCATTTGAAAAAGTTTTGATGTTTCAACTTCTATGATTATTCATATATCCATCTTTACTAGATCCATGAACATAGGATCCTTTTCAACTCTCATCTTGTTCAGAACACCATGATCCTTTCTACTCAAAGAATCTTCCACCATATTTTCCTTCCCCGAGTGGTAGTGTATTGTGCAATAATAATCCTTTAGAAGTTCAGTTCACATCCTTTGCCTCATATTGAGTTCTTTCGGTGAGAAAATATACTTCAAACTCTTGAGATTAGTATATATCTCACATTTTTCACCATAGAGATAATATCTCCATATCTTCAGAGAAAATATTACAGCTTCTAACTCAAGATCATAAGTGAGATAGTTTTTTGCATGAATATTTAGCTTTCATGATGTATAGACAATAAATCTATCATTCTTCATAAGAAAACAACCAATTATTTTCTTTGAAGCATCACTATAAATAAAAAACCCATCATTTTCTGATGGTAGAGTCAAGATAAGAGCATTGACTAATCTTCTCCTCAATTATTCAAAAAATTATTCACACTCTTTTGTCCAAAAAACTTTAACCCCTTTACCTGTGAGCTTGGTTAATGGGTTAGCCAAACGAGAAACATTTTGGATGAAACACCGAAAATAACCTACTAAAACAATAAAACTACTTACCTCAATTTTACTTGTTAGTGATGGACATTCTTGGATTTCCCTTTCCTTTGAAGGATAAATAGATATTCCATCCTTAGAGATAATATGGCCAAGAAAAGAAATATTCTAAAGCCAAAATTCACACTTTCTAAACTCCCTATATAATTCATTTCATCTATGAGTTTTACGAATAGCGCGCAAGTGATTTTAATGATCTTCATAGCTTTTGGAGTATACCAAGATATCATCAATAAATACTAATACAAAGTCATTAAGATATTCCTTGAAAACTCTATTCATTAGATCCATGAAAACATAGGGTGCATTAGTCAGTCCAAAAGGCATTAGTGTAAACTCGTAATGCCCATACTTGATTCTAAATGATGTCTTTAGAATGTATTCCTTCTTCACGCACAATTGATGATATCCAGATCAAATGTCAATCTTTGAAAATTATTGAGCTCTATGATGTTGATTGAATAAATCATCAATTTGAGGTTGGGGATACTTATTCTTTATTCTTATAGCATTGATCTCCCTATAGTCAATACACAACCTCATAGATCCATATTTCTTCTTAAAAAAAAGAATATATGCTTCACATGGAGAAACACTACGGAGAATAATTCATTTATTACTCAATTATTCCACTTGTTTCTTTAGTTCCACTAATTATACAATGGTAATTCTATAAAGTTTCTTCGATATGGGCATTGAACCAAGAATTAAGTCAATGGAAAACTCAATTTCCCATCCTGGAGGATGTCTAGGTAAATCCTCTCAAAGCACATCAAAATATTCTTGCACAATAGATACATACTATATTTTAACATTCTTTTCCTCACCCATAGTTATGTCACTCCCTTCCTCCCCAATAATTGAATTTAGTATATCTACTATGGGTGGATCTAGATGAGATTCATATAGTGATATTTATGCTCTAAAGATAAGGGATTCATTATCATCATATAAAACTGTAACCTCTTTATTATTACAATAAATTTTTGAATCATGGTCTGAAATCCAATCCATACCAAGGATTATAGAAAATTCAATCATGGGTATGATAATAAAATCAGTAGATAAGCATGTTTATATTCCATAATGGTAACTGATTGAAAAACATTTGTTGCAATGATACTTCCCTTATTAGTTTTTACTGACAACTCTAATGTTAAGTCAAATAGGAAATATGTAATTTTTTTGGAAAAATAGGAAGATTTGAAAGAATGAATTGATCCAGAATCAAAAAAAGTATTGGCTAATTTTGAGGAAACGAATAAAGAACCTGCCACCACATCATTCAAAACTTCAACCTCAGCAGTAGTGATTGCATATGCTTGGCCTTTCTCCCTTAACCTTTTCTAAGGTAAGTTTCCTTGATTCGTAAGAAATTTATTTACATAATGCCCTATTTATTTAGAATTTAAGCATTGAACATTGACAACCTCTTTTTCCCCTTGCAATCACGAACTTGGTGGACTTTTTCTTCACACTTGTAACAAACTCTTACCCCTTTATGCATGTACCAGGGTGTTTCTTCCCATAATTACTACATGATAGAAATTAGACTTTTCCCTTCTTCACCTTATTTTTTTTAGATTATTAAATTGATCTCTTATTCTCTTGCTTCTCCTTAAAGTCATAAAACTTAGAAAATTACCTTTTATCTTGATAGCACACAAGACTATATCTTTGTATGATAAGAAGGATTGTGAGACTAATGATCGATAGAAAAATGGTTTTAAACCATCAAATAATTGATCAATATTACTTCTTGGGTTAAGTATATAATCTTCAGCAAGCCTTGATAACCTTGTAAAGTTTTCCTCATACTTTGTAACATTATCATCCTTATTTTTCCTCAGACTTAGAAATTGCCTTTCTATATCAGATCTATGTTCACAAGGAAAGTATTTTTCTAAGAAAATTCCTTTAAATTCACTCCATTCCATATTTTATACTTCTTAATCCTCATTTATGTTTTAAATTAATGAGAACCAATGATCTGCATCTCTTGAGAGGCGATAAACTACCATGACAACCTTTTCTCTTCCGCTACTCCCCAAATCATGAAATATTTTCTCTAAGGAACTTATCCATTGCTTAGATACAAATGGATTTTTAGTCACATTGAATTTTGGTGGTTGTTTCCTCATGAAGCAGTCTAACATTGATCCTCCGTGTTGTGGATTAGGGTGCTTCATACGGGTAAGGTTGTTATTCATAACCTAAGTGAGTTATCGTAGTATGGTTATAAGAGGATCAACATCAGTTGCATCACTATCTCCACTATAATTATCTTAAATAAGAGGTAAATCCTTACATGAATTACATGTGTTGACATAGTTTCCATACCTTCCACTAGGCATCATTTCTAAACAATGGAATACACTAGATTAGTTTATGAATAGAAATGCACAATTCGAAACTTGTAAAATTCTTAACATAAATTGAACAGTTTATGAATATAATCCATAATCATAAAAAAAAATTTAGGGAAGTATTTAATTGTAAATAATTTATAATGGGTTTTAAAGAAAATGTAAATTATTCTAAACATATCCCCTGGGAGTTTCAAACTAGGTGCGTAGTACGGCTCATTGTCATGTACCAGGATACCCCAGGTTAAGCCCAAAACTCCTTGTCGAGGTTTTCACTCCTAGGTATATTTGTTCCAGAACCACATCTATTTTTAGTATCTAGACATGGATGTATTTCTCTAAAAATCCACATAATATCTACATTTCCAAAAAATTGGATGTTCTTCTATACTAATCTTCAATGTCTATCTTAGGGTAATGTTCTCTAATCAGAGTTATTCTAAATCTAGTTTCCAAGGTTTGTACTGAACTTTCTATAATACCAACTAAAACGCTAGGACCCCAATTACCCATAGTTGGTACATTATTATATAACATTGACATGATCACATGATATCAAGTCCCAAAATACCGATCAATTTAGTATTTCTGGAAGTACTAGATACACTCATAAGATTTACATTACATTATGAAATGAAAAGGAACCATTGTGTCTCCTTTGAGAAAACTCATATCCCTTAGTCTATCCCTACAAGTCAGTCATAATATAATTTTTTTCATCTTAGAAAAAATAAAACATAATAAAGGGGTGACCTCAGATGCTCAGTAAGGATAAAAATATAGTGAAAACTATCATAAATAAGCATAAATATTTAAGCAAAAGTATAATAATAAAACACAAGACTTTTAAATATAAACTTCAGCATAATATGGTAAAGATAAATAGAATAATTCCATTTACTTATTCACATGGATATTATACTATTCGAATAATCACATGTAATATCAATAGATAATCTCATAATGATGGAATGCATAATGTTGAACACCATAACCACATAGTCAAGGCCTTGTACCAAGACTACAAATAAAAAAAATCAATCACTTATTCTAAGACCCTAGTTTGTCTAATGAGACTTATCGATGAATCAAAGGGCTATAGAGGGCCCCTCTCGTCACTTACTACATCCAATGCATTCCTCATATGAAAACGGTGAAACATAACATTTAAATTAGTATTAAAATAACATACGAAATGTTAATAATTTAACCATAAACCATGAATAACATAACAATAACACATCCATAGTTGAACATATCATGCAAATATCAATAGAATATGGAATATTTTATCATAATAAATCAACTTCCTAAAATCCAACAATAGATGTTGACATAGATGAAATCAATCAAAAAACTACTTGAGAAAAATATCTCTTTCTACATTGAAATCATTTAAAAGTTTCATAAATATAAAAGAAAACATTTATTTTGAAAATATTCATATATTATTGTAAGATAAGCTTCGATGGTTTTATAATGGCATAAAATATCCACACCCACCGTATAAGTTCAGAAAACATTCTTTCCTTAATTTGTCGAAAAGGTCATAAAGTGCCTTGTTTGGAAAAGGATGGAAAGATTCCTTTCATTTTTTTTATAAAAATTAAAATAAGGGTATGAATGAATTTAACCTATAGTCTAGGAAATAGTAAAAATGTTTTGTAATACATTTTTGAGAAACATAGATGGGGATGATAAAGAAGTCACAATAGATACTTACGTATAAACAACCTCAGATAATAAAGATATTGTAAAATTAACCCTTATATTGTATTTTTTCATAGTAGAGGGTAAGTTAACCTCTAGTATAATAGTTTTATCATTATTATTAAATTATAAAATAACCACATACATTAATATGATATCATATATGATCCTCTAATATTTCTTTGTTAATAATATTTCAGTAGTATCATTATTTCAGGTGTTAAATCATTCGTTTTCCTTCATATTTTTTGTTAAATAAGACATGTTTTTTATGGATTGGATTTTGTTTATTCATATAAATAATTATATTAAGTTATTAAAAAATATTTTTAATCATCAAATGAAAATTATTCTTGAATGGTTATGATGGGGAATGAAATCTCATCATGTTGTGGAGACGGTAAGTCGTATGTATGCACGAGAGACAATATCATTCTATTAATGGTGAAATCATATGTAATTGGATGGTATATTATATATAAATAATAATTAACATATTATATTTATTATTTACATCAATTATACTTATTATTATACTCATCCAAATAATGAAGTGTTGAGTAACAAACTACACTACGACGTGGAGACGGTAAGCCGTACGTGCACACGTATGGTGAATTTGTCATTTGTAGGATGGATAAAATAATGAATATAGTTGTCAAATATTTATAATAAAATCTAAGTATGTATAAGGTACTTGATTTATTATTTTAGTAACTAAATAAAAAAGAAGGAAGAAGTGGAAGAAAAAAAGAACTTTGAAAGAGGTGATGAAAAAATTACCTCTTCTTCAGGTGCTTCCTTTTGATTTGAACAAAAGGGCTCTTAGGTTAAATTTCTGATCAAAGTAAGGACTCTAGGATAAATTTAGGGTATTTTGAAGGATATTTGAACAGGTTTTGTCAGGAAAAAATGGATTTGTAGGTGTGAATTTAAGATAATGGAAAGTACCATTTTATAAAAGAGGTGAGGGGCACTTTAAGAAAATATTGAAATATTAATTTATTATAAAATTATTTTCGGCTTCTAATAGCTCCAAATGATTTTATTTAAAGTATAAGGAGGGTATGAGTCGAAATATTCTAAATCAATAGGTTTTAAAAAATTTTATGTCACCATACTAACCTTATCTTTTAGATTTAACTCTTTGTTAAATACTTCAACTTTTACCATGTCTTCTTGTATTTTTATACTAAATGGTTAGTATAGTTACTGTAAAATTCCAAGATAACCTCAAGTGGTTAATTAGTGACATATATAAAACTATAAAAATATTTTCTCTTAATATTATATTTTAAAGAATATTATATCATTTAATAAAATAGTATTTGTTTTAAAAACACATTTATGTCAATTTTGACACTATTTGGTATTTGATTTTTTAAAAGTCATAAAAACTTGATTACCTCTAAAAAAATATATTTAATAAACCCTAAAAGGTCACATGAACATATAAAATTAGTTTATCGAATCAAAAGTGTCAATTTACATTTATTTTAATATTTATAACATCAATTATTTTAATCTTTCATTAATAAGGTAATTGCCGCATCATTATTGTGTCATAAATAAATTTAATTATTTAATGTCTAAAAATTATAAATAAAATACAATGATCTAAAAAATATTTTTATATTTATAATTAATTTTTATTGTAGAATTTTTCTTATGTATAACTCTATATTCAAAATGGTTTAATTAATAAAATTTGAATTTCACACTTTTAACACTTCTTTAAATAAAATATAATAAATGTCCTAATATAATCCATGTGGATCAAAAATGATAATATTTTTGTCCTAAGGTTGATTTTGGACTAAATACACTTATCCAATAGAATTAATAGATTTGTTAGGGTAATTTGATATTATTATAATATTATTTTTACCTTTAATTACCCTATTTACTTTTAACCATGGTAAATAAAATTCAAAAGATACTATTCACCAAAAATAATTTTCATCCTAGTGAACTAAATTTTACTTATTTATTAAAACCATGTCTATTGTATTTTATAAATTCAATTCACAGAAGTGGTAAAATTACATTTTATGCAAATTTGCAAATGTGCCTAGAAGGTGGGTTAAAGATGCTAAAAAGTTCAATAAAATTATATATATAATATTAATATAAAATGACTCCAATGAATTAATTTGGACTAATATAAGTATTATGTATCTATTTTGACTTTAAAATAAATATAAATTTTAAAAAATAATTATTTAAATAAAAAGTCAGTTTTAAACAATAATGTAGTGTTTTCACTATTCATCAAAAATTGAAAGTTTTCAGAAAAATACCAAAAATTAACACCATGTTAATTTTAATATTTAGAATCAAAAAATGAAGTCCAATTTAAAAATTATAATTTTAAAAATTTTAAAAAGTGGGTATTACTCTTCATAATTGCTTTTTAAACGACTAGTTTGATTGGTCGTGGTGTGCTAGAACTCGGAGCTACGTACAACACAAGCTATTGAATTATTCAAAGAGAAGAATACTGTGGAAGCTTGAGATATTAAGAAAAGACATGTGTATGGATAGTTATATGACATTTAGTTGTATAATGATGCCTTTTTTTAGTTTTACCATGTTGTATCTCACCGGTATTTATGTTTTATGGGTTGAAGGTTGGTGGGGTAGGGTGTATATGAGTTTTAATACACCAATGATGATAGTATATAACATGTAATATCAACATTGAACTATTTGGGATTTGGGGTACATAATATAAGTTCCATAATTAGGAACTGTGTGTACTTTAGAACGTGTTTTCGACATGTGTTGTTCTAGAGTTTTTCATGCATAATTGAATGTATAAACCATGTAATTATCAAATTATAAAATTGTATTTATTCAATATGTGTATTTTCTTATTTTTTTTCTCTTTAGATTTATATGATTATTAATGTATGTTTTTGTGCTTAAAAATAATACATATATTATTAATTATCATGTATTACTCTAAAATTTAACCAAACACTATGATCAATAAAAATATTGATCTTTTATTAAATGAGATTTAAATAATAATCAACCATAAATTGAGTCTAATCAAACTAAATTTTGTGAAAAACTCTAGGATGTGAAAATTTTTATGATAAGTAAAAGAATAAAACTAGTTGTGAAATAATAAGATCCATAGAAATTGGAATGGGTGTGAACCAGAGTATTTATTGTCTTAAAAAGGAATATTCTTGCCCTTATGTGATCAAATTTCTCATGGAAAAACACTAATAATATTATAGACCTATTGTAATTCTACTGGGAAACATCAACAGTCTGGTACTTCTAATTTTTTTTTAATATGTATAATTTTATTCATTTTATAGTTAGTGATTCCACTCTTTTACATATAACAATTAAAGATACCATTTTTTGGAAACATACATTCCCCTATCATCTTTTTTTTCTATTTTCAACTCCTCTCTACATTTAGGGTTTATTCCATATGTTTTTTCATAAAAAATAAAGGTAATATGTAAAGTATTTCCCTATCAAATTATTTTTTTAACTCATATTTTTTTACTAAATCTCTATCTTGTTTAAAGGATTTTACGTATGAGATTCATTGATTAATAACGAAACACCATCAGAAAAAGGTATTTTCCTTTGGAATGGTTTGATAAGTGATTTATAATTATTTTTATTCTATTTTTTGTGTGTGTGTCAATTCCAAATCATTATGGTGGTGAATTATTTGGAATTAAACTGGTAATAATTTTTCATAAAATTGATTCTAATTACACTTTTGGGGGTTTCAATTACATTCAATGAAATTTAACCATAATATGGAAATTATAGTGCTAACACAAATGATATATGAATATTGAGGTTGATGATGTATGTATCATTAACCTTATCTATCTACTTTATGATATATTTTTGTTAGATATGTAATGTGTTTTAGATATTTTATACTATTAATAGTTTAAGAATAATTAAAATTTTAAAATAGGGAACCATGAATTATATTATATTAAAAAAATTAAAATTCATTTAGGATTATATAATGAATAGTTAAATAGTTAATCTAGTGAAAAGTTAAATTACTAGGTAATCAAATGATTTATTGAGTTGTTAAGTAAATTTTTAAATGATGGTTGTTCTTTTTATAATAATTTTTTATTTAACTTTTATACATTGAATAAATGTTGTGAGATGGGTTTTGAGATATGTTTTATTTCTAGATGGAAATGGAGTTTTTTGTGGAAATCTAAAAGAAAGGATTGAGTTTCAAAAATTTTGAGTAGATTATTTGGGTTAATTAGAGATAAATTGAGATGATTTGGGAGATAATTTTGCTAAATTTTAGGAATTTTTTAATGGTTCATAAAGAAATTTTAGAATTTGGTAATAGTTGGGAGGATATTATAGAAATTATATTACATTTATTATTATTTAAACTATTTTTGAGTTATACATGGACAGAATATTGATAAGTTATGGGATTATAGGTGATTTACTTGGTAGAATGTTATGTATTTTATATACAGATTTATTTAATTTAAGGTTATAATATACTTAAGGGTTCTCATTAGGACTAGTTATTGTTTTAGAAGTGACTGTAGGGGTTATTAAATAGGATAGTAAAGTATTTACTTGAATCTAAGTACATTATGAGAGAGTAACATTAGTAAATGGATATATTGAGATTATTTATATGTGTTTGGGGTTATAGATTCCTGAAGATATGTAAATAACTGGTATAATTCCATCAAAATGTTAGGTGGGGTTCAAGATGATTTTTTAACCTCATTAATAATGCAATCCTTAGTTAAGGTATGTTATTTTTTGATAAGATCGGGAGATATTTGTGAAATTATTATTAAAGTGATATATAAATCACTTGGGGATGATATATAAGAACCAAAGTAATTTATAATTTTTATATAGAGAGGAAAGGGATGATTTCTTAGATCTAAATTGATATCAAATTTTTATCTTATTAGACCAAAGGGTGATATTAAAAAGAAAGAGTGAGTTATTATCCATTTCATTATTTGGTAAAAGGTTGATATCCCTGATATGTATCGATGCTTCATTCATTATTTCTTAGTGATAATTGATAATATTTCAGATCTAAATATATGTATCAACCATTATCTATCATATCCAATGGTTGATGATTTTGTTCTAGAGTGATGTTATCCTATTACTTGTAGGATTTTTATTCAATTAAGTGGATTGGTTTTCCCTTGGGTTGATGCATGTGAATGATAATAAATAGATATCACTATATACTAAGGGGTCAAAGTGATAAGATATGTGACATTATTTGTACATTAATCCTACAAAAAGAGGATTTTACCATGGAAATACATATGATTGACATTAACTTTATAGATATAAATTGAATTATTTTATTATTAAACAAAGGTTAAAATGATTAATACCCAAGGTATATAAGGTTTGGACATGGAATTTTATTCAATAAGTTATCCTACTAAAGGCATGGGATAAGCCATATTTTTATGTGAGTGATGTATGGTTTGATTTTCTTTTATAATGACCCTCTTAGTGGTTTAAGAGTCATTTTATTTTGTATAGATGTTGATCCTTCTCTTATAGGGGTGGGAGAAGTTACTTAGAAGTTTATTTTGAATGTTATTATTTTTTATCATTAAATTATCTATATTCAAAAAAATTATATTGATGCATGGTGGGGAATATATATTTCATTCCACTAATATTTCATATTTCTACAGTGTTATCATACTCACTTAAAGGATTAAGGTAACTTGTGGAAAATCATTAAAATTCATTATTACTCAATATCTTCTCATGAAAAATGGTGTCTCTATTGGTGTATTGATTGAACTTATTTGGTTTTAATGGTTTTACAGGTTCCACCAATTAGAAAACAAATCCTAACATGATATCTTGGG
Source organism: Viscum album (assembly GCA_963277665.1). Taxonomy (NCBI): domain Eukaryota; kingdom Viridiplantae; phylum Streptophyta; class Magnoliopsida; order Santalales; family Viscaceae; genus Viscum; species Viscum album. The sequence continues at coordinate 982,558,235 of OY728167.1, forward strand.
TTATTTTTATGAAAAAAGTTTGTAAAATATTCCCTAAATACTCTTGTAGTCATTTAGAATTGATTTTATGTATTGTTTATAGGTTTGGAGTAATTTAAAGAAGTTTTTGAAATAAAGGATACAAGTCACTTCATAATGAACCAGAGATTATGCAATGTTTTTTTAGTGTTTATCTATTAGAGGGTGGTCAATATCCTTCACTATGAATGGAAAGAGATTATGTCATGATAGTCCAAACATAATTTTATATTATGTATATTATATTATGAGGAAACAATATATATTATTCTACAAAGAGAGGTATCGTGTCATAAAATTAGATCCATGTGATTTTTGTGTTTCTATGAAAGGAGTACATTGCATAAAAAAGTGGTGGTTGTGCTATGAAAGACTAATGTAAGATATATATTAGGGGGGTAATCACAAAAAAAAATATAGTTTTAATTATATGATGTTGTGATTATTATAGAATAAAATAATTTCATTGGGATGATGTAATTAATTCTATAATGTAATTGAGTTAGGTAAATTAATATATTAAAATTTCTTATAATCTAGGATATAACTTGTGATCCAAAAGTGAATTTATTGACTTGGATTTAAATGACATGGATGAAAAAAACATTCCAACATATTTTAGACAACATTAAAAATTAATCAAGGGAAAATTAGAGAATATTTTGGGATAGTGGAGAGATATATTATCAATAAACATGGAAAAATAAGAGGTAATTATAGTGATAATAAAAATGGATGGATTTTCTATAATTTTGATAGTTGGAGAGAGAACAAAATAAAGAGGATTCTAAGAGACCATTTTTCAATGATCATGGAGTTCATCATGTTGATAAAGATAGAACATATCATTGCACCTATCTTGGTGTAATAATATATTCTTTGTTTTTGGAAGGTCAAAGTGTTTTCTTAGAGTATTAGTGATTTATTCTAGAGTGAAGAGAGTAGTGAGTTTTCAAATCATTATAAGGGTCATAAACCTGAGGGATAATGATCCTACTCTACAATTATATAAAAATCACTATGCTTTAAGTAGTTTTTGGTACACCTACACATAAATTAGTGTATAATCTTTAGAAATAACCAAGTAATGGTGAACTAAGAAATATTTCTTTTATCTCACTTTTATGATTTATCACTTCTATATTTTTTTGTGAGGGAGAGAAGTTTGTTTTGACTAAACAAAAAAATGTCATTAGGATGGGATATTTTAAATCCTTATACTGTGATTCACCTACTCTCGGGTTATTTTATTTTTATGGGACCAACAAGTAGTATCATAGTAGAAGGTTCAACCTGAAGGAGTTTTCTATCTTTGGAATTTGTGGTAGCAAGTGTGAATCATAAAGGGATTATAATATTTTATAGTCATAACATTCATATTTAGAATAATTGTATGAAACAAAAATTTTAAACTTTAGGTATGGATGTGTCCATTGACATCATACATGAAGTTATATTTAATATGTAAATTGGATCCCAATCTGAATCAAATTGTATGAAACTGGATGTGGACTCCCAATGAGTTAAATTATTTGTGGGAGCTTTATCCAACCCAATATAAATGAATGTTTTTTCATGTAAATACTCACATGGAATGTGGGAAAAGATACTAAATAAATGTAAATGTGACTCATTGGTGAATGAAACAAAATTATAGGTTTTATAGATCAAGTATGAGGATATGAGGATATACATGAATGAATTTATTAATGTATTCTTTTATTGGGTGAATGTGATTATGGAGGACATGCATGGACATGGATAAATCCAAATTGATATTAAAAATTTTAATCATATTTGAGAATATTTCCATGTCTTTTCAATAAAATGTCTTGGTGATCTATGATAATGTTCCAAAGGAATTTGAATTACATAGTCACCAAAGTACACTTATTACTTGTTAAATAAGAACCAATCACAAAGATCAATGGAATAGAAGAAATTTCATAAATTGGAATTCTAGATAATTAAAATGTTTTTGGTTGAGAATTATCTCAAATAATATGAGGTTAATTAAGTCATAACATTCCTTTCCTAAAATTAAGAAATGGTTTAATGAATTTTCAAATGGAATATTCTAGTCACATTCTTTGGAATTGGAAAAGTTGGTCATTATGCAGCTAAATGTCCCAAAAACCAAGATTATAAAGAAGTTTACACACCTATAAATAAATATTATAATGTGGTGAAAGTTAAGAGGAGTATAAAAAGTAATAATTATTTCATATTTATTTTCATAATTGATTTTATATATCACCAAAAATTTTAATTTTTATAGGAATTTACAATATATTTTTTACATTAGGATATTTTAGAATTTATTTGTAAAAATGGTATAATATTGATATTTTATTGACTTAATTAATATTTTTTATTTTATTTACATGACCATTATTTATAAATAATATCATTATGTGTGGTTTAATACCATCTTAGACATGTATGTGTAAACGATATTCCAGATGGGTTGTGTATGATTAAAATCAATTTTGAAATAGATATGTGTGATTAATTGAATAAGTTCCTAGATGGATAATATTAATCACAAAATATCACATCCCATGTATGAATAACTAAATGTTATAAAATATTGACCTCAAAATCTTGATACTTATGTACAAATAACTATGTAAATTCAAATTCTATATATGTAGTTATTCATTACTTTTTAAAATGATATAACGGGGCCAAATAAATAAGATTAAATGAGAAGTTATAAAGACAATGTAAGATTAATCTAAATTACCTAAGAGTAACTTGAACCTATATAAGATTAAATATGGATCACAAATGGATACATAAGATTTGATATGAACAAATTAATAATAAAACTAAACATCCACATGCTACATAAGGTTTCGCTCTTAAGAAAAAATTGGCGATCAAATAATAATGAAAGGAGAGAAAAATAGTGTTGCTGATGAGAATAACTTTTAATGTGTATTACATACACACACTCTTAGAAAAAGAATAATGTCTATATGAATTTTATAACTTATATAGGTAATTATTTAAAAATAATTCCATGTGGTAGATGCTTAGTATATAAAAAAGAGAAGTTTAAAAATTTAGAAGATGATCAATAAAGATTTATATATATTCTAGATTCAACAAAAGTAATAAGAGTTACCCTATAGTGATTTTTTTAGATTTTAGTAAATGTTTTGAAATGAAATTCATTTTTTTCATTTAAATTTATTATTTCTAATCTCATAAATTTTATCACCTTCTCTCTTATATAGGTAATTATTTAAAAATAATTCCATTATGTTTTAGACTAATTATTTTATTTATTTCTATGAAAATTGTTTCTCTCTCCCTTCACTCAAGTATTGGTATATGTTGGAACTATTGATCGAGTGGGGATTGGGATATGGTTACAACACATTGAAGATAGTGATATAATCACACTTATTTTAGGTCTTTCCCTCTCCAAAATATTTTAAAGTAACATATAATGAAATATAGGTCACTAGTATTATTATTTGTTCACACTATCAGAGTAGTAAGGATGATCATGCATACAATAAATTATTATTATAAGGTTAAATATCAATGGTATTTTAAAGACAAAAAAGCATTAATTCATTAATTGAGGTAATTTATTTTCATTTTTGTCATTATTTTTATTTTTCATTATCATTTAAATTTTCATCCTTTTTCTAAATTTTCTACATCACTACTAAATTTTTATTCTTATAAATTTTAGAATTATTTTTAAATTAATCTAATAAATGAAAACAATAAGAAGTGTGTTTTATTGACACTCATTGGGATATAAATGTAGTTTATTCTAATACTTCATTATAGGATGAATTTAAATATTATTGATATGGAGTTCAAAGAATAACTTCTTTTATTAATTTGGATAAAAATTTAGGGAGTGTTTCTCACATATTTATTTTCTAGTTGTTCCTAAAAAAAGAAATGAAAATTAAATATGTAAAAATATAAAAAAATAATTTTCTAATAATGGATTTCAATTATAATCATTCATTTACATGACCTTCTTATTGATAGGTTTATAACCAACCCAGGAGGATAGATGAACCTTTACAAGAAAAGTTTTCTAATTTATTTTTATTTAAATTTTATTAAAGTTGAATTGAGAACCCACTACTCACTTAATTTTATTATATATTTAGTCTTTAGTTATATTCACCTTGATTATTATGAATTTTAAGAAGAATCACTTGATAAATAACACATTGAAATCTTTAATTTTATTGAAGATATTTTAATAGGAGTAAAATAATAATTGATGTTTTAGGAACCCAAAGTAAAACCACAACCATTACTTCACTACAAAGAGAATCATAAAATGGTAGAGGGAATTGGATGTATAGTTAAAGAGGTATTTGGTACAACTAAGAAGGATAAGATGTTATCAATACCACATTGTAGACTTAATTTACATGGAATTGGAATTAAGAGTATATGGTTGTTTTTACTAAGGAAGTCTCATCCACCCATGAATTTGGGATGTCTTGTTAGAAGTATCAGACTATAAATTAAAATTAAAACACTTATAAAGGAGGGATAACCCATGTTTCTTTTTTTATATAGTTTCTATTTTATATTTCCATTTTTTTCTTTATTTTTATAGGATTTATGGATGGGTAGTGTCTTGTATATATCACTAGAATGAATCAATCAAGATGTTTTCTATCCCATAGAATAATCACCAATTTGAATCACAATTATTCATTATTTTTATTACCACCTAAAAATTTATCAGTGTGAACACTACCGTACTCATGTTTGAACTGTGATGAGGAGTGAAAAATAAATGAGTGTAGGGTAATGGTACCAGACTACTAAAGAATTTATTGTTTTGTTTTCATTTAATATTTTTACTGTTTTAGGGAATCTTGATCTTTAAATGAATACCTTGGTAAATTTAAATTATCTTTAAATTTTTGGAAAAAACTGATTGATTTGAAAATATCAAGATTAAAATGAAAATTGATATGAGTTTTATTCCCTAATAATCAATTTTATCATTTAATTAGCTTTGATAAAATTTGAATTATCAAGTTCACAAGAATTGTCCAATGCTACTATTACCAAACTAATAGGTTTTAAACATATTTGATTTTTTTAACAAATATATTTTTTATTCAGAATCTTGAGGCATATTATGTGATATGAACCTTTCTTTGATTCTTTTTCAATGCTGTTATAATTCTTAATTTGTATCAATATGAATAAATTATTATTTTGAAGCCCCTTTTTTCACATGAGACCACCTTGACATTTATCCTTATTTTTTCCTTAGAATCCATAATCAAACTTATAGTTTTAGATACATTACATGACATATTTTTTCTTTACCTACTTTATTTTTTGGAACATTTCCTGATTATAGTTCAATTTATGTGTGGGGGAAATCCTTTTCATATAATTTTTTAGGAAGAAATGTATTTTTAAGAAAATAATGAAGTGAGTGAGTCCATATGATTTTGGATAGTTAGGTTTCAAAATCCAAAATATAATTTTAATATATTTCTTCTATCTTTATCTCAAAATAAAAAATTTATATAATATATATATATATATATTGAGAATAAATAAAAAATATATTGATATAAGAGGTTAATCATTCAATATTTTCACTATATTGGTCCGTTAACCCATGAATAAAAGAGGGAATATAAGAGATGGGTGTTATCATTTGAAGGTTAAGAGAGTGAGTAAATCGATATTAATCATGAATTTCATATCATATATGGTACTATTAATAGAATAATTCTCTTTCATCCTTATATTTTTCACATAATTTCATACATATATTCACCATCATTATAATATATTTCATATAAATCTTGATTTATACACACTTTTTATTTTGTTAAGTTGTGAAATTAAAAGAAGAACAATCCTATTGAAATCGTGCATGAATTTAGAATTGAAAAATCTTGTACAATTATTCCTTGAGATAAGATATATACATTTCCATGAAGGTAGGAAAACATGTTCATGGGTAGAGAATAATACTGGAAGGATATTTATGAATAAAAATGAATCAGGGGATGGAAATTTTTATAAGCATGAAATGCCCATGGATATGAAAATTGAAAAGTGTTTCCAATATTTCCATGAGAAGTTTAATTAGATCTTAGTGTATGGTATTTTCCTAATAGAAAAAATGATGACTGTGAGGTTGTGAAAAATGATGATTTTTTCCTATTTTAATTATTTAATTAATTATTTATATCCCCACCATTTTAACATTTTATAAAAATTTACTATATTTTTTAATATTAGGATATTTTTTAATTTATTATAAAAAGAGATTTTATTGATATTTTATTTAATTTATTAATATTCAGTATTTAGTTTCAATGATCATAATTTTAAATGAATATTTTTGATGTGTTGTTGAAGACTATATATGCCTCATATGTGTAAACTAGATTTTAAACATGATCTATACGATTAAATCCAAATCTAAACTAGTTATGAGTGATTTAAGGAATAAGTTCTTGTATTTTTAAGATTAAATACAAAATTTCGAAGCCCATGCTGGAATAACTAGAAATTACATAAGAATAAACCCCAAAATAACAGAACCAACATAAGATTAACTATTTAATATAAGGTTATATATAATAATTTTTCCATTTATAAGCAAAATTATGGAGCGAGGCCAACTATGTAACATTAAATGAAAAATTATAAAAAAATATATTTGATTAATATGAATCTAAAAAAGAGTAATTTGAAGATGTGTAAGATTAAATGAATATTGTAAATTGATATGTAATTTTTGACACCAAATTTTAGATAGGGCTAGGATTGGGATGATAAAAGAATAAAAAATACATTTGGAGGGTGAGTAGAGGATTTCGTGACCTGAGAGGCGCATGCGCGCAAGAATTATGGGATGCACGCAAGAGTTACTCTGGCGCGCAAACCCTTGCATTCCCAATGCGACGTCAAAGGGACCCTTTCACGGCAAGGCACTTGAGGAATCATTCAAGGCATGAGAAAAAAGTGAGAGCGTGTGCACAAGTTACACAGTGGCACACAACCCCTTGTGCACCCAATGGAAAGTCAAGGGGTCTATTTCACGACAGCGCACTCGAAAAACCAGTCAAGGCACGAGCAAAAAGGAAGAGTGTACGCGCACGTTACCTAGAAGCACGCAAGTTAACCAGTAGCACGCAACCCCTTGCATTCCCAATGTGATGTCAAAGGGACCCTTTCACGGCAAGATGCTCAAAAAATCAGTCAAGGCATGAGCTCAAAGGGAGAGCGTGCGCGCAAGTTACCCAACGACGCGTAAGTTACCCAGTGGTGTACAAAACCCTTCACACCCAATGCAGAGTCAAACACCCTCTTGTGTGATGCCTCTAGGGGTTTTAGCTATAAATTAAAACAAACCCCCAACCTTTTGGGATGGTTACAGAAGATAAGGCAACTCTCTGCTACGTGAAAGACACATCTTCCACGACTGTGCGAAAAACACCATGGCCTTAAGGTATTATATCTTGCATGAAAGGTCCCCCAAGGGTCCTCCTTCTGGTGGGACCTCTTGGGAATGATCCTTGTCCATTTTCTCTTACCCTAATTCCTTTTCATAAAAAATAGCCCTCTTGCGTGCGAAATCCCTTTGCATCAGGCAAATTTTGCATGCAGTCATCCCATCTTGCTTGCATCATATCCTCTTGTGCACGACCCTACTTATGTGCTCCATGTGTCATCCTTACCTTAGGGAACCATTTCTAAACCCCTATAACACGCTACACATCTATGTCATGCACCATTGTCCCATACGTCCCTCTAAGTTCATATGAATTGATTTCAAATTCCTTTGGGTGGTGGTCCACATTGCATTGCTTAGCCTAATGCTTCTTCACATAGTCATGCTAACGACTATTTCTTCTTCGCATAGCCATACTAACGTGGTCCCCTCAGTAAATCTCTCCATGACACCCCCTTACCATGACATTTATGATGCCTACCCTTCCCCAAGGGAAGACAGGTATAAGTTATGTAAGTCCTAGGGGTGCAGAGTGAACCATCTCGTCTGAGCTGCAGGATGCTAAACTGCCAAGCACCATCATCCTCATCACATGACATTAAACTTTGACCTCGCCTCGTGCATCATACGCGGGGTGCCCCATCTCAGAAATTCTCCACACCGACTGGTATCCACAGGAGTGAAATCTTTCTCACATGTAAAGATCTCCTCTTGCTGGAGCAGCACCGGTCCATGGGGAAAGGGAAACCACCTTGGTGTAAGAACCTAGCCTTTCTTGCATGAGGTAGCATTCCTGCTCCTCCTCTATTCTTCAGTGACAAATACTAGAGGGGAGATGGGCACTAGCACCTTCGTTATCTTGTCCCTTTCCCATTGGTCTTTTTATCCACCTGGCCTCCATCCTAGAGTAAGTCCCAATATGCATCTCCCTAGGCTGTGAACCACACAAAAGCCCCTATTTTCTCTTTGGGAAGCTAACTACGTGTAAGAACCATTTCAATTCCCACGTACGCACATTTTACAATGTGATCGTCTGGTCTTTTTTGCCACTTATTTCTCACTCCGAGCATGACTCGTGTGGGCTTAGAGTAAGCATCGACCATGAAATCCTCTTTCGGACGCCCTAGAGTGTAAGCCCCAAACTCATCCCAAATTTCATGGACTTTGATCCTTTCCAAGGCAAGGTACACATGAAGCCTCCATGAGGTTCAATCCCAACACCTATTAGTCCTAACCAAACCATTCCGAACAACAGGGACTTTGATCCTTGCCAAGGAAAGGTACATAGGAAGCCTCCCTAAGGTTCAAGCCCAACACCTATTGGTCCCAAACCCCTTCACTTCGGTTTACGAAACTCATCCCAAGCTACGTGGACATTGATCGTTGCCAAGGCAAGGAACTTAGGAAGCCTCTCTGAGATTCAATCCCAACACCTATTAGTCTCGACTCCTTCACATTGGTTCACCAAAATCATTCTGCACTATGTGGACTTTGATTATTTCCATGTCAAGGTTCATAGGAAGCCTCTCTGAGGTTCAAGCCCAACACCTATCGGTCCCAACCCGCTTCATGTTGGTTCACCAAACTCATTCCAAACTATGTGGACATTGAGCCTTGCCAAAGCAAGGTACGTAGGAAGCCTCTTTGAGGTTCAAGCCCAAAATCCATCGGCCCTGACCATTCCACATCGGTCCACCCTCATCCTGTATAATGTTAAACTCTAAGTCCCCTTTTGCGCCGCATGACACTAAAATGTCCCCCTATCGATGGAAAGTGGTTGTGTCCCCCAGTTGACAGTAAGTCGTTGTTTCACCCAATCAACGATAAGTCATTATACCCTAATCAGCAGTAATCCGTTGGATCCCATCTAGCGGTAAGCCATTGTCATCCCCACATGATGGTAAGTCATTTTAGGATGAACTACATGGGTTAGATCCATGCCTCCTAGACATGGTACTTAGGATGTCTCCTTGTGGTTCAACCCAAAACACTGGTAAACTTTACTGTCCCACTAGTTGGGACTCACATCTCTAGGGAACCCCTAGATCATTAGACAAACCTGGGTTTCTAACCACGCATAATACCTAGTATATCATCGGGTCACTATCTTCTGTGCACACCTGAATTCTATACGCCATCCTAAAGTATGTGGACTTTGATTCCCTGCCACAGGGATATGTAGGAAGCCCCCCTAAGGCTCAAGCCCATCATTCATGTCCCATCATGGTCTCTACCTTGATACTATGTGTTTTGGTAGGGTCATTCCCCAACCTAGAGGTTCTACTTTCTCTAAATTCATATCATGCGTTCATTCTCACAAAATTCCTCCTCAAGTGTCCCATCGACTCACCGAACTATGCAGACTTTGATTCCCTACCACAGGGATTTGTAGGAATTCTCTTCGAGGCTCAAGCACAAAACTACCATCAGCTTCATAACGGTTCAATCTCATTCCCCCACCATTTCATTCAACTCTCCATCATCCATCCTGATTCTTAACTGGGCCTCCATATCCTAGTGAGATAATGACATTCACCTCTTCACTACTCCTAACAGCACTCAGGTAACTAACCACACATTATCCCCATCATCATTGTTCCCCCCAGGGTTTGCACCAATCTGATCCACTTTCATCAGTGTTCTGATCAGTATGATCAGTCTCTGCCAGAGGTTAAATTAGTGGCATGCCTTGTGTTAAATAACGGAAGCTGAGGAAAACCTTATAGACATTCCCATGGAATATAATTCCCCACACTTGATGTGGGACGCCTCGAGCTTCCTCACCCTTGAGAATCCCTATCATAAGCTGAAAAAACCTTAACTCATTAGTGTTCCTGCATCCAGACATGTTATCGATGTCCAACATGAATAGTCCCCTGACTGAAGGTTGTCTCCCTAGCCGGACCCCTTGGAATTTCCTGATAGAAGAAGCGTAATTAATTGGTGTCCATGAAGACATGGCACCAAGAACAGTTTCATGAACAACATCTTAAGTCTATGACGGAGACCTGGACTAGGTTACGATTTATGAGGAGAAATCCACAGATGAAGAAATCAACATCCCATCATCCTGTTTCGATCATGGATAAAACATCCCTGAAAAAGTGACGGATGCTGCCCGCCTTTGGAAAGCTGGAATGAGGGGAAACATATCAGTGCATCCTCGACAGGCGGATGCACACCCCGACAAAATCGTCGAAACTAAAATGGTGAACCTAACATGAAGTTATTCTCCTTAATGTAGAGATTAGTAGCATTTGATAAATCATTGGACTAGCATGTCACTAGATCCATGTATCTGGCACGGTGTCCCGTTAAGAAAATTGTGGGCCTGGCGTGAAACTCACCAGAATTTGGGGAAGTTGAACATTGTATATCCCGATCTGTGATGTTGTCAATGTGAATCCCTCTTACAATCCATGGAAGGTGGAATAGAACTGGGGCACTGGGAGTTGATTTCCTTTTTACAGCACTAATGGTTTAATCTCCCTGCCTTATAGGACCCAAGCTGCTGTATCAGGAAACCGATCACCGCCCACCTACTGATGTAGGGGCATGGGAAATGTCACAATGGAAATCCCACATATCCTAATTTCCCCCATGACAGCCTCCACATCCACAGCTTCTAGGCACTCATGACCCATGTCCCTATCTGAGTTCGTTCAGTGAAGGGTGATAAACGACCTCGTCCAATGATATGAGGAGTGGATCATCCCAACCGGGGACATGGCCCGACAGGACCTAGAGGAATCTATACTTCGTCACCACCAATGCCTTGAAGGGCTATGTAGGGATTCACTGCTCCCCACTATGATGGACAACCATTTCAGGAGCCTCTCCCCGGAACGCTTCTATGAATCCCACCCTTACACTTATGAGATGGGGGATGTCCGGGCCAGCCCGGCTGGGATCCCTTTCTAGGGGCTCCCAAGGAGGGCCCCCACTAGGCCGCTCTATCTCCACCACCTGGCCCCACAGAGTGAGGAACATATAAGCTAGGCACCTGCACCACGAGCCCCAGTCCAGTTGACTTGACACCAGCATCGGGTGCAGGCTAAGGAGGATGCCCGCCGGGGGGCATCAATGTTAGTGACTACCGTGGCCTGTGCCACCAAAGATGCATAGTATCAGTCCCCTATCTATGTCGAGCAGGGGATCTCATACATCAGGCTCAGATCGATTCCCCAACCTCCCCATGGGTAGGCTGGGTTGACTCTCCTGGTTTCGGGCACATGTAGTGCCTGCCACGGGCTGACCCGTGAAAACAAAACCCAGTACGGAGGTCCTCCCTATACCACCACAATTGAGAAAGTGGGTCCTCCCCGCTTCTGAGTTTGACATGGAGTTCCTCCCCATGCTACCTTTAATAAGAATTAGGGTCCTCCCCATGGTAGTTACACTCAGTAATAAAGCTTCTTATGCGCTCATGACATCGGGTATGGAGTCGTTCCTCCTTTCATAGGCCACCGGCCTGGATATGTTACACATCCGATCAATATCTATGGTGGGGGTCTTCCCTATGTATTTAAAACAGCGAAAGAAGGTTCTCCTCACCCCAGGAATCAGAGAAGTGAAGTTCAGCCTCTCTTCATCAGCACCCAGCACAAAGGTCCTACCCATGTTTAGCTTGACCAGTATGAGGACCCTCATTGCATTGACGCTGTCAGTGGAAATAAGCTTCGAGGCCTAACCCATGCTCTTACCCACTTCAGCACTTCCCATGGAGATTCCCTCCGCACATCAGCTAGTGGACATGGAGGTCCTTCCGGTGTTCCCTTTGACATCTTTCCAGGTTCTCCTTGCACCCCAGATCACTCAGGTATATGTTCTCTCTACCCCAACACCAGTTCGGCCAAAGGACCTCCCTGAGCCAGAAATCTACCCTATACCGAAGTTCCATCCAGGGGAAGGAAGGTAGGTCATATCCACCATAAAAAAAATGCTGGGAACATTTAGACTGAGATTAAACCTGTATGCTTTTTAGATTTAGAGGCAGAATATGATTCGGCAATGGAACCCTCACCTCAATGCCCTATGTCAAGGGTTGGGGCAGGGATCCATCATATCAACCTCGTACTTTTGGAATGAGAGATCCATCAGATCTCAACATCCCTCTATAGGTACATCTAAGAGGATGAATATTTTGTGTCTCCCTAAGGCCTGGTTGCAAAATCACCACCATCATTGCCATGAGCACTCTCTACCTCAACCAGATATCATGGAGAATTATTCAAGGTACTGATGGAGGACGAGCAACAACATGGTCCACCACTAGTATCCATAGTCTATGCGCTATAAATTGTGGTCACCAACCCATCTTATTGTGATGTGGTGGCCAAGTCACTTCACTCTTTAGAGGATAGCCCAAGATGCGGTGGTTTGTCAGCCCGCTCACCGTATTCTCCACTGGAAAGCCTACCATCTCTGTTGTCTGCTTCAGTACCACTACTGATTCCCTATCCGCCTATAGTTGATGAGTGGGTAAACCAAGGGCTAGACCCCGAATCTAGACCGAGGAGCTTGTGGGATATTCTCGCGGTATACCATTTCCCAGAGATGTTTTGGACAGTCACGACACCAAATTTCTATGCATCAAAATCGCTCACCCAGGAGAAAGTTGGATGATTTCGCCCAACCCGTTGGGTGAAATAGTTCTATATTCATCATTGGCGAGCAACTTACCCCAAAATCTAAGAACATTTAAAAGACATTGACAAACAATGTCATCTGGTTAATTTGGCCACACTCCTCATGACCTAGCTCCCTGAGTCACCAAGACGCCATAAGAACCTCCAACAATGATGAGTTCAGAGCTTTAAAGTGATCTGTAGGATTATCAAGGAGTATTCTCCCCACATGTAGATCCGTGGATGGGGGCGGTATGCTGCCCTCCACTTTAGTTCTATCCGACACTAGCCAGACTTTCCAGGAGATATCGAGGATATGCCTCTATATATAGTAGTGGTTTACATGGTCAATTTATTAGAGTAAGATATGAAAACAAAAATACTTGAAGAAAACTTACCCCTGAGGGAGTTCCACAACTTTTGGACCCATAGGGAAGGGTTACTCTCCAGTAGAGAAATCTACTGGGTATTCTCGTACCCACCGAGGCATTGGTCCTCAGCCAAAATCCCAACAAGGGAAAGGAGCACCTTGGAGCTGTCAAACCCTCCGACCCATCTGGCTCAGAACAAATGATGGAGGATGATCCCAAGAAAGTAGCATTGCATCAACAACTCATAGATAATAAGAAGATGGTCGATGACCTCATTGTTGAGAATTCCATAGAGCAATGACCAGACTACGGTGACCCTCATCTGAGGCAGCAAGGGCAGGCACAACTTCCCCCCAACGAATTGCCTCTAGGTGATCCTGAACATACTTCCCACACAGACAGGATTGAGGTTGAAACCTATGGTAATAGATTGTGGTATGTGTCGCCAAATCCATCGGAGCGGCTGGATAATCCTTGGGACATAGCCTAGGTTCTCCCAGCTACTCTGTAGGTCGTCCCACCAACCAATCCACAAGTTGCTGGGCCTGATTATCATGTTGAAGAACCCTCCAATGCACTGGTGGTTAGGGATCCCTATCAAGATAGTAACCCACACCTAGATGGTTCTATGGTGGCACTCATTGCCCACCTCGAGGCGTTGGAGACTCAGTAGGTGGAAATCCAACCAGATGGAACTCCATATCCGGTATGGGTGAATTATATGCTAGCACCCCCAGGTTTTAAAAATCCCACCTTCTCACCCTTTAATGAGACGGGTGACCTTCTGTAGCATCTATCCCACATAATTTTAAGCTGCGAACCCATGTTTGGAACTCCAGTGCAGCAGGAGGCCGCCAAACTCTGATGCTTCATACATAAATTGGAAGGACCTGTATTTGTCTGGTACAACCTGCTACCCATCAGGTCAGTAGCCTGTTGAGAAGATATTCATAGGAAATTTCTTTACCAGTTCATTTATACTACTCATAAGATGAGTATTGCAGACCTCTTCAAGTGAAAACAAAGGTCTGACGAGCGTGTCGCGGACTTCATTGCCTGGTGGAAAAAACTCACATACTCTTTGGACATGCCGCTAACTCAGGAATATTTGCTGACAATGTGGGGGGGGGGGAATGTCAAGACCTAATTGGTCCCATCTCCAAATACCTAGAATTACCATGGGAGATTCCGAGATTTTTCTGATAAGGCCTCGTACCTAGAAGAATCTTTACAGCAGGCCAAACAGGCACGACTGTTGCCTCCTGAAATTCATGCAAGAAGTGATGCTAAGGCTGATCCCACTGTAGTGGCCCAAATAGAGGTCCCCAAGAAATTGGATTTATTACCAGTGGATCCACCTCTATAGCCTTGCATAGTACCCCACCTCAGGTGCAACCTCCAACCCAGCAACGTCTGCCTTGAAATCGGCAGGTGCCCCCCGTGTAGCGTGCCACCACAACCTAGGTGAGATAACCAGGTTCTTCCTCCTCGAAAGGATCCTCCAACCCCCCCTTCTCATCAGGGTCAGGCTCAAAGATCCCCTTTCCCAAATAGGAGAAACTAGACTTACTCATTCAATGAGGCCTAGGTCCCTGGTTATTTCCGCAGTGCCTTGGAACAGAAGATTGTATGGTTTCTCGAATGTAGGAGAACAATAGAGGAAGATCTCACTGATCTCTCCAACTACATCCCCTATAACTGGATCCTAGGGAACACCCTAAAATAGTGAAATGTGTTTAAGGAAAAGCTTCAAGACTAGGATGACAACAATGTAGTCAGGTTGGGCCCAACTCTGATATAAGTTGTGTGTGTATTCGTCAAGCCCGATAGTGGCAGTGACAATGAAGGTGAGTGGCTCTAGGTTTCCAACCGTGAGTCCTAGATGTATGATGACTGGATGTCTTGTAAGGCTGTCACCCATGCCCATGGTAATATCCATGCACACCTGAATCAACCCGAGCCTTCAGAAGATGCAACTACTAGTTCGACATCATCTTCTCCACCATCCCCTTCTCAGAAGAGAAAGCATCGACAGTGAAAGTGAAAACAAAGTCCCCCGCCAATGTCATTGTCATCCCATACACTCAGTGACTTTATTAACCTAGATATGGAGATTCCCCCTATAATCCATCTAGTAGTGGGTTATTCTTCAAGTGATAGCCAAGGGCACACCTCGGTTAACACTATAGAGCTGGTAAACCCCTACATGATTTCGGATGGCGAGGAGCGCTAGGAGGATCCTTCCAATGTCCCTAGTCGTCGCTAGCGTCAACAGAGCTGCAGCTATAAGGGTCTTCAGAGTGCCTTAGTTAGCACATCCAGCCAGGTTTTGAATTCCATTGAAACCAGATTGCAGGCCCAGCGCAGATCTCAGCACGCATAACCTTCTCATCTAGTGTCATCGGATTTGCCTTCACCCCCGTTTGTAGTGCTTGATCAGGTGGATCCACCTCTACCACATCGTGATCAAACGCACTCTAATAAGGACCGATATCAGTCATCTGACCCTCATCTGGTAGTCCCTCCATAGGCTTCAACCAGTCATTAGCGAGACATTCCCAACACCAGTCAGCCGCTGGTTCAGCCAGCAGGGCCAACCATACCTCCTATCACCGAGAGACCTCCGGTAAGAAGAATCTCACACCTGGCACAAAAGTATTATGTACTTAAGAATCTTGTCAGCATTATAGCAAGGATATCAATCATTCAGGCCCTTCTCCTATCAGAAAATATGCATGAATCCCTCACTGAGGCTTTAAGAAGCCCCAGCCAGTTCGAGATGGTGGTAGCAGCCGCAGAAGCTTTCCATGTTGAGGCAGTCGAGCATGTTTAATGTTAGGACATCATCTAGTTCTATAGAGAAGATGAAGGATCTCCCATAAGGGGGAACATCTAACCACTGTACATCACCGAACATTTTAATGGCATGAAGGTTCGTCGTTGTCTTGTTGACACAAGCTTTGAAATCAACCTAATCCAGACTCAGACACTGCAAAAACTAGGGTTGTACGAGGTTGATATGAGTCCCTCTGACCTGAAAATACAAGGTTATGATAGTACAGAGTAGACACTGGTTGGTAAAATTCACCTAAAGACCATGTTTGGTGGTCTGGTAGCCATCACCAAGTTCATGGTTGTCACCCAGGACACCACCTACAATGCGTTGATGGGCAGGCCATGGCTCCACCTGCATGTGGTGATCCCTTCATCATATCACCATTGCCTCAAGTAATCTCTTAATGGTCCCGTGGGAATTCTTCAAGGTGACATGTATCCCTTTTCCTCTTGTGAAGCCCGCTACCTGGATGCCGACTATTACAAGAGCAAGGACAAGTAGATTCAGGCTAACTAGGTCGAACACATGACGATTGCGACTGACCTTTGGACATATTTGAATGATACCTACATATTTCCAATCCATCGATTGGGGGATACGACCTAGGATATGGTAAAATGCATTAATGTTGCTGGAATGAGGGGGAAGCACATTCCCATGTCTAAGAAACGCCGAAAGATCACCTTGTATTCTTATAAAAATCGGGCCCTGGTGATCCCATCGCTCCCTACTCCCATAAGGTATCGGGGTGTCCACCCCATAGCAATAGAAATACAGAATACTTGCTTGTTTTACCAGTCTGAGATAAGATAGATCAAGAAGATGTGCCACTATTAATTCTATATCATCAAACGTGGCCCCTTGGGCCGAAGACCAGATGGGATCAGATCAACAACTTTTATTTCCATGGTTTCAACAACACAAGAGTCCCTCAATGCAGTGTCTATTATCGCTCAAGCTGGTACCAGTCTCCCATTGAGATCTTTCAACTCAGTAGAGACTCCTACCACCGAGGAACCCTCCTCCATAAGTGAAGAAGATGGACTTAAAGGATTCTCCTCCAGTCTTTGAAGAGGATGTCTCTACCACGGTTGTTGAACTGGTACGGGTGAATCTCAGTGGCGAGATAGATTTGAAACCCACATTGATTAGTGCTTCTATGCCTCTCAAGGAGATAAAATAGTATTTTTACTTCCTGAAGTAGTATCATGATGTTTTATCTTGGAGTTATGATGAGATTCCAGAGCTAGATCCTCAAGTATCTGTCCACTGCCTCGGTCTCCCAGCAAATCACCATGGGTTTAAGCAGCCTCCCAGAAAGATGCACCCATCTCAGGGTGCCATGGTTGAGGCCGAAGTTGATAAGCTCATCAAATCCAATTTTGTTAAGGAGGTCCAGTACCCCAAATCGATAACCAACATTATGCTAGTAAGAAAAAAGAAAGGACAGATCAGAGTCTTCATCGACTTCCGAGACCTCAACCGTCATTGTCCAAAGGATGGTTTTCCCCTTCCTATGATGGAATTGTTGATCGACGCTAATACTAGGTTCTGGGTCCTCTCCTTCATGGATTGGTACTCCAGGTATAACCAGATTTGAATGGATCTCGAGGATGAAGAGTATATGGCCTTCAGGTCACTACAAGGTACTTTCTGTTACCAATTAATTCCCTTCGGTATAAAAAATGTTTGTGCCACCCATCAGCATTCCATGCATAACATATTTAAGCCGGTCCTCAAAAAATTATTGGAATGGTACATGGACAATATAGTGGTCAAATCTCACCAGTTTCAGGACCATCTCAAAGACCTTGATAAAGTGTTCGCCTTTCTTTATTATCGCCACCTGAAGATGAACCCATTGAAGTGTGCCATCGGGGTCACCTCTAGAATGTTTCTCGGCTTTGTTGTCAGATATAGGGGCATCGAAATCAACCTAGAGAAGATCAAGTTCATCAGCCAGATGCCTCCCTCAAGAAACATCTGGGAGCTTTGAGGTTTCCAAGGCCACTTGGCCTACATATGCCTATTCATCACGAATTTGGACAGGTAGTGTAATCCCTTTTCTTGGCTCATGAAAAAAGGAACTGTTTATCAGTGGGATGATGAATGTCAAACAGCTTTTGAGGAAATCAAGAAGTATCTACTCCATCCTCTGGTCTTGATGCTACCAGTTTCCAAAAAGCCACTGGTCCTTTATGTAACCACCCTAAAATTATATCTCGACACCCTACTCGCCCAAAAGAACAACGAGGTAACGGAGAACAGTCTCTACTATCCTAACCTCATGCTCTTAAATACAGAGACCAGATAATACCCTATCGAGAAAAGCTACCTCGTGATTGTATTCACAATACAAAATTTGTGACATTAATTATAGAACCACATGGTACAGCTGGTGTCCCGAGTAGATGCGCTGAATTATATCGTGAACCACCCCATGTTGACAGGACATCTAGCTCAGTGGGTATTGATTCTCTAGCAGTTCAACATCGGGTTTGTTCCTCAGAAGGATATCAAAGGGAAAGCATTGGAATATTTCCTCGTCGCTCATCCATCTCCCGCGGACCAGTCTCCAGACCTCGATTTTCCTAATGATGTGATCCTATTAGTAGACCAAGCCATCCCATGTTGGAAAATGTATTTTTATGGTGCTTCCCGGATCCCTACCAGTAAAAGGCCCAATGACCCCAGACTCAATAGATTAAGATTGGGAATCATCTTCATCATTCCAACACAAGCTGTTTTTCCATATTCATTCCTATTGTTAGATGGTTGTACCAATAATGAGGCAGAATACCAGGCTCTCGTCATTGGCCTTGAGCTGGCCCTCGATATTGACGTTCCCAACTTGCATGTGAATGGGGACTCCGAAATATTCATCAAGAAAATTAATGGTGACTATGTCATCAGAAATCCAAAACTTGTACCACTATTGGAATGCACCCTCCAGCTGATGGCCCAGTTCCTATCTCGTCCAGAGTTACTTATGTCCCTCGATCCCAGAACGGTCGAGTTGATGCTTTTTCCAGCCTAGATGCATCACTTGTAGAGACTAAACATGATAATTCAATTATCCACGTGGCACACAAGAGAGTCATCACCCCCATAACTCCAAACGATGATGATAGCCCATAGGTAAGCCACCTCATCGCATGCGCCTCCAGGTCTGGGCCCCCAGGTCCCTCGGGTGAAGTGATTGAAGTGATACATGACTGGAAAACCCCCTTTGTCGAGTACCTCCAAAATGGTAATCTCCTGGTATATCTAGTTGAGTACAAGAGAACCTGATTCCGTGTGGTGTAGTTTACCCTCTAGAGTGGTCCTGGTCTTTAGAAAATCCTTTTCAAGAGCAGGTTTCATGGGGTTCTCCTTCGTTTCATTCAAGGAACTGATATTTCTCCATTCATGCAGGAGGTTCATGTCGGTTACTATGGGGATCATCAAACCAGGCCAAAACTATGTCACTAGATCTGAAGACTAGGGTACTTTTGGCTCTCCATGATCCGTGACTGCATCGAGTTTTCCAAGAGATTTCACACATTCCAAATTACTACCAACTCTGTGCATCAGCCATCAGAGTCACTCCACACTACCATGTACTCTTGGGCTTTTGCGGTCTGGGGACTCGATGTCATGGGACCATATCCACCGGCGATGGCTAGCTAGTGTCGGTTCATCCTGGCCACTACAGATTTCTTTTCAAAGTGGGAAGAAGCGGTTCTACTCAAGGAAGTTAAGTCCCGTTATACCATTGAATTTGTGATCTCCAATATCATCTACCAGTTCAAAGTACCTCATGTTTTCCTCACCGATAACGTCACCAATTTTAAAGAGGCTGAGTTGAAGAAATTGTACGCCAAGTACAATATCTATTCTAACCATACCTCCCGCTATCACGTGCAAGAAAATGGGAAGATAAAGGCGTTCAACAAAACCCTCTCTAGAATCTTGAAAAAAATGGTTGGTCAGAACAAGAAGAGTTGGTCGGACAAGCTCCCTAATGCCCTCTGGGATTATCAGATGACAACTTGTAATTCCACACAGGTGACCCCATATTCGATGGTGTATGGAAAAAAAGTCGTGTTGTCCATTGAGATTCAGTTTCCTTCATTATGCACAACTGTCTATGATCATCAAGCACCAGAAAAAGGTAGTTGAAATCTGTTTGGATGAATTGGAATCACTTGACGAGAACAGACTTCATGCCTTGCACAATCTGGAAAAGCATCAGAATAATATAGCTAGATATTTCAACAATAAAGTTCGCCTCCTCTCTTTCTTTAAAGGTGACTTGGTTTTGGCTTTGTGAACACCGATGATACTTGGACGAAAACCACCCAAATTGAAGCCCAAATGGGAAGGACCTTACATCATTCACAAGCATTAACCCAATGGTGCATACTCTCTAGTGACCATGGATGGTGAGTGTATAATGCCTCCCACCAATGCCAAATTATTCAAGCAAAACTTTGCCTGAGCACTACAGTCCTACCTGACCTTAAACTGTATGTCTTCCCACACGATGTTAAATAGTAGACAGTTCCATACAACCTTAAACTATCCAACGTCTTTGCTGCATTCCGATAAACTGCACAAAACCTCCAAGAACTATGTATGGATTGATTCCCATCCTCATAGGATACATAATAATTTTTGGACATTTCATCTTGGAGAACATGCCCAATTTTTCTATTTAACTACCCCCATGGGTGTAGTACTCTCAGAGGATCCCGCATGGTGTAGCATAAACTTTTTTGTCCCCACTAGAGTTAGGTTTATGATGATCTCCCCATGTTCCCCTCTTGTTCTTCAATTCTCTATTGTCCTCACCGCACGAAGTTAAACTGCATAGCCTTTTCAGAACTACGTATGGCTTGATTCCCATCCTCATGAGATATGTAGAAATGCCTGAATATTTTTGTCCATAGGACTAGCCCAAAGCTCCAAGATCACCCCCTTTGGTCCAGCCTCTCGGCCCAGATACCTCCCCAAATACATGGTGTAGTGTGGTCTTATGTCCTCATTTCACATCAGGTTTACCATAACTGCACCTTGTGTTTCCCTTCTTGGAGGTCTTCACCCATCATCATTTTCACCTCTAGAACAACATACTACTTGATTCCCATCCTCATGGTATATGTAGGATCTCTTGAACATCTAGTCTTCAGGTCCAACCCCATCTCTTAGAAACCTCCCAATCAATCTAGCCTCTTGGTCTGAGTCCTTCTAGGGGAGGGGTATATGACATGGTATGGTCTTATATCCCCATTTACGTCGGGTTTGTAACAACCACGCCACATACCTCTTTCTCTTGAGAGCCCTTTTCTCCCCTGTTATACACTCATCTTTTCAAGTCATCTAATCTTAAATCGGACCCCATGACCCTCTTTGGAGATTAACCAATGTGCCTAGAAGTACTCTGGTTTAGAACCTAGAGTGTCAGATTCCATCTATACATGCTCTCACCCAATTTTCAGGCTTTGTGTCCCCTTCATTTGGGTTCCATCATCTTTCACATTTGAAAGGACCCCCAAATGGCATGGATGCTCAGCCCAAGGGATCTCCTACCATTTTAGGCTAACATCCTCAAGGGTTTCGAACGAAAAAATGATAAAAATCCCACGTTGCAAATATAGTCAGCAGTTGACGCTCATGTGATGTTTCCATTTTAGGTCACAAGATATATATATTGTGTTTCAAACACGGTCAACAGTTATCCACCATCGTCGCGCCAACCCCATCAAGCCCTAAATGTCGGTTGCATGATTCACGTCATTTTCAACCCCATAATGTCCAAGTAGAGTTTCAACACTCTTGGTACTATCCCTAAGTGGGCATTTGCACATTATGAGTAAAAAGTCATGGGAAGTCTTTATTAGGGGATCCGCACTGATTTCCCCTTTGCGTGTATTCTATGTGTTGCAAAGACCTCTTCCGCCCTTGTTTCCCACACCGAGTTTATCTCACATGTGATTAGGGATCAGATCGAGGTCTATGCTCGTT
The DNA here is from genome assembly GCA_963277665.1 of Viscum album. Taxonomy (NCBI): domain Eukaryota; kingdom Viridiplantae; phylum Streptophyta; class Magnoliopsida; order Santalales; family Viscaceae; genus Viscum; species Viscum album. The sequence continues at coordinate 982,580,579 of OY728167.1, forward strand.
TGGAAGAGTTTTTCTACTCTATAGTCCGAGCTCTATGACCTTAAACTAATATTTTCTTCTATGTCCTCTCCATAAAGCGTATGATCTGTAACCCATAGAACTATGCATATCTTGATTTCCATGATCATGGAATACGTAGGAACACCCAAACACATCATCTTTGGGTCCATCTCAGGTTCCACTAATTATCTCTTCCCTTCAATAATTTAGTCTCAGACTCTTATAGGATTCTGTGGTGTGGTGTGTGTGGTCTTATTTCCTCATTCACATTGGGTTTTCAATGGCTGCACCACATACTCCCCTTATAAGTGCTAGTCTCTTCTACCTCATGTCCCGCATGAAATTAAACTATATGTCATCCCGTGTGATGTTAAACTATATACGATCCTATATGACCATAAATTCTTGCATCCTGCATGACATTAAACTATATTTTAGTCCCGCATGATGTTAAAATGCACTCTCCTAACTATGTATGGCTTAATTCTCATCCTCATCGGATACATAGGAACACCTAGACGTTTCATCCATAGGTCCAACCCCATAGTTTTTGAGCCATATGACCTTAAACTATGCCTCCTGTTCCCACATAACTTTAATTTGTTGCGTATTTATTACACAATGTTAAAATTCATTGGTTGGTCTTGTCACACAACCGTAAACTATGACATTATCATCATGGTTGCACGATAAAAAATGACACTGCATTCTGATGTCCTCACTCAAGGGGACATCATGTTGGGTGTTGGTTATCTACCATAACATTTGTCATTTCCTATAGGTGGATTGATTCCTATATCGACACCAGGATCCTCTGTCCTCAGTTTATCACTTCACAAAAAAACACACATCTATCTTAAATGACAAACAAGATCTATCAAATGCCGCTTCTTTTGGTGTGTGGACAAGACCCACATGAACTTATCATCCATGGAACTGGTACCTTACTATTTCATCTTCATAACTACATATGGCTTGATTCCCATTCTCATTGGGAATATAGGAATGCCCACATGCTTTTCCTCATGCCCATCCTAACATTCATTTTAGGTCCCTCGACCCATGACCTCTCCAAGGAATGCATGGTGATATGGACTCTAGTTCTTCATTCACATTGGGGTTTATAATTACCTCACCATGTGTCTCCCTCATTCCTTACGATCTCTGGTATGAGCTCTAAGACCTTAAATTGAGATCTCTATCTACATAATTTCTTCAATGTGTAAAGACAACATTCCCGAACTATGTGTGGCTTGATTCCCATTATCATGGGATACATAGGAATTCTAGGACATTACATCTCTGGGTCCAGCCCTAGGAATATTAAATCCTACCACCCCCTCTTATTCGGCCCCTTGGCCCAAACTCTTTCGGGAACAAGTGGTGTGGTGAGTTCCTTTTGGGGGTCTCATTCAAGTCGGGATATGTACCGCAGCACATGTTCCCATTTTGGGTAACCATATAATTGCATCTCTTCCCTGAACAAGTCTATGATGCCCTGTAATAATTGGATGCACCATTTTACTCACCAGAAAGGGTTCCCTATACCAGCATTGGTCTCCGACCATGCCATGCTTTAAGAACTACGTTTGGCTTGGTTCTCATCTGCACGAGACACATAGCGACATTAAAGCCTTTCACCTCGGGCCCAATCCTAGTGTCATTCCCCCTTCTGGACCCTTGGACCCAACCTCAGTCTAGGTAGTATAACCTTAAAACTATGTGCAACGTTCATGTCATAGGATGTTAAACTATTCCATTTATCGTCTGCATCTGTATGATGTGATCCATATTCTCACCAAAGATTCCCTGTCTAGAAGTAGGTATGAACCTTGATCAGATCGATGCGCCAACCTAATGTGTTTCCACCGCGGTGGTGTAATTTCAAGAGTGTTGGACTCCATTTGAACAACCCATCATTCCACCCTCCATGCTTTGAATACCCTTTATTCAGACCCTCATCCTCTTTCATGTCTAAAAGAACCCCCTAACGGTATGGATGCTTGGCCAATGTATTGCCTACTGTTTTGGGCCAACGATCTGGAAGACTAATGGATAAAATTTTGAGTCAGGACCCATGTTTCGAACATGGATAGTGGTCGACCCTCATTTGTTATACCAATTTCAGGTTAACACAATAGGGAAACTGTTTCTTGAACACAGCCAACAGTTATCCTTCATTATCACGCCACTCCCACAGTGTTCCAAATGTCTGATATTTGGATTCACAATTTACATTCCCCTATGTTTGGATTGATTCTAACGCCCCTGGGGTTACCCTGCTCATACAATAAAGCACATTGGGGAAGTGATAATTTTACTGTTATGAGAGCTTAATTATCCGATTGGGCCTCCCGCTTTCTTCTCGGAATCTCGGATGGGTCGTTTACACCTTGGATGCCCAAAGTTTGGTTGGGAATCTCAAGTTGAAATGAAGTGATAACGCGACCATCTCATGTTTCTCACATCGGGCACGACCCATGTGAGCTTAGGGATGGATTTCTTGGTATTTCATGATTGTGGTCATAAAAAATTGAATTGAAAAAACAAGTGAATAATCTGTTCATACACACAGTTCAGAATAAAAAGCATCAAAGAAGGATAAGTTTATGAATTCGGCCAAAATAGGGACCTTAGGGGACAGTGTCTTTGATGGACTTCTTCGGTGTTTCCACCTTCTGGCTTGTGGCCTCTAGGATTTCTTCCTGCTCCTTGATATCCTTATCTTCATTAATAGTTGCAGAGCATAACTCATTGTCCCTAGCCTGTGTTCGTACTTGTTCGGCCTAGATCTCAATCATTTGGTGACCCGCGTGTACTATCTACCCCTAGCTATCCTCTAGCTGGTCCCTCAACTATTCAATGAGATCAGAGTGGGTTATAATGAATTCCCTCCTTTTGTTGGATTGGTCTTCAAAGTGTCAGACTTCTTGGTCAGCTTTAAGGAATTACTAGGTGTTCACTGATGCCTTCTATCACCAGAAAATGTCAGAGCATTGGCTGTTCTCCCATATTTTCAATGCCAGCTAATTACGGAACATTATATGAATATGGTGAGCTTCCACCCCCCCCCCCCCCCCCAGTGTAGAGAAAGAGTATCCAGGTGCGATGTGAGTCCATCCGACTTATCCATTCTGTCTGTGAATGACTGAGAAATTTTTTGATGCACTTCCATGCCTTTCACTGCATCATGGGGATCTCCTCTATCATGTATGGGTCAAAATCATCTATCTCCTCAAGTTATATAGGTTTATACATCGGAAAGGAAACCAAGAGTTCAGCAGCAGGGTCCCCTTCTAGAATTCTTCTTCAATATCTTCACCCTCACCGACCTTGAACTCCACTGCAGTAGCATTATCACCCATGACTGTAGCCTCTGGCTCTACGAGTAATATGGTGGGGTCAGCCTGAATGGTTGGCTCTACAAGAGCTAGTATAATCATCGACATGGCTCTTGCATATTTTCCTGAGTCAATGGCTATCAATCCTCCAACCTTGCAATTACTATATTGGAAATCGATATCTTAGTCAGCTGAGCTTCCTAATAAAAGTTGATAGCTAGCAAGAATAAAGACTTACAAGAGCCAAGAATGATAGCATCTAGTTCATGTGTCATGGTAGGAGCCACACCTATAAGAGATCCCTCAGCACTTGTAAGCTCAATCAGCAACACCGGTTATTCTTGAATGATGGGAATAGTAGGGAACTTAGAGGCCTCCATTTTACCCCTTTCTTTTGGCTCATCGCCGCCTACTCCAACCATGGTCGGTTCGCCACCTGGCTCGGTTTTGAGGATAGGTTCTTGAGAAGGTCCTCTTACCTCCATGGGTAGATCTTCACCCCCCTTGGGGAAAGATTTTGGGATTCCATTGTCCATATGTTCCTAAACATGATGAAATTTGGTTGATAAGTTAGGATCGTGAGAAGGGAAAGGCCAGAAAAAACAAGGGTTAAACTCACCTCGAGCCGCTCGGCCAGTTCTATGTCGGATCTTGCAACCATTCCACTCTCACGAGGGCTTCACTGGAAAGAAGTTGTTCCTGATGGTCTATCACCACCGACGCCTTCAACCTCTTCCTCCTCTTCATATTCTTTATTTGCTTCTTCTTCATCTTCTTCCTCCCCTTCCTCTCCCTATTCTTCTTCCTTTATATCCTCGTCTTAAGATGGTTGCTTTTCTGGGTCATGTTCCTAGCCGAGCATCACTTTCACCAGGAGGTGTGGCCCTTCATATCACACCCGATGACATGTGTAAATATCCATGGCCATCAGGTATACATGATTGCGATGAAAATTTACTCAATCCACCACTTGGATGCGCCATATGTCTGGAAGGTCGATCTCGGTACACACTAGCCTCTGCCACAACTCTTTGGTGGACATATATTATTGCAGAATCCTCCAGGAAGACTAGAGAGACGAGAATATAGAATTAGAAGTTGGCTTTAGGAGGACCCTGAGTTACTTCCCATGAAGTTCTTTAGTTGGCCCGCAAGGTCGCCCACAGGAACACCCCTCCTCGAAAGGTAGAGGCATGTCCCCAGCTTGCGATTCTTTTGCTGATGAAGTGTTGGCTTGTGCCATACTAGCCACAAGGCCCATTATTTGTCTCGCTAGTCCTGTGGTACTTCATCTATCTCCCCACTCTTCAGGCTCCATACTAGCTGCCTTGATTTTTCGGATGCGTTTCCGAAGAATAGCCTTGGGATACGTTTTTGTTCAGTGTTCAACATACTCTGTTGACATGCCTGCACTGGCATCAGTGGGGGGGGGGAGCGATGTCTTTGCCCATGTATGATGTCATCAACATGAGCCACAAATGGAAAATAATACAAGGATACCACTCTCCCCAAACCTCTGTATACACTTTATTTGGAATTCCCTGTATGCACCCCAACTACCTGGAGAACCTTTTCGGCACATACGGTTTGCAAAGGATTTTTCCATCAATCTAGGAAAAAAATATACCACCCCTAATGCTTTTCATATACTCCCTCTGTTCCAAGGGCCCCCAACCATTATCTACAATTTGACCAACTAGAGTTTGGAATGGGTTAAAGTAAAAATGGGTATGGCTATCAATATTGAGCTTTATCCCTTCTTTGAGTGCCCGTGGATGAATTCCAGCAAACATCAAGAGGGATGGCCACATACCATCACTTAGAGGGAGAATAACATTAAAAAAGTTATACCCCCAGCAATGGGTTGTGACCCATCCATGAAAGATCTAGAACGCTCCACATATTCTTCTGAGTGTACTTCCTATTGTGATGCGCCCCAGAATACTATATAGCATAACTAATACATGAACCCCCTAGGATAACCTTGTTCTTCACCAACATGATCCCAACCATCACTAGTGTCTCTGGGCGTACCCCCATCCTCACACCCCTCACTTGAAACAACCAACCACTCAAGAATGCAGCAAGAAACCTAGAATATTGTACATTTGGTTCCCGACTTTCATTTATTTCGAAGCGCCATGATCGATACTCTCTTTCCCCCAGGACCCTCCAGTATGATCCCACTTTTCCCTTATGAGATGTGTTCGGTCATTACTTCCTTTGGCCTGGCATCTTTACTCCCATGTCCTGTATCAGGAAAAGAATAAACCATCATGGATAATAGATGTCCTTCCAAACATATTTTATTTTTAGCTCCTCTTTAGCCAACTCTAGTAGATGAAATATCAGGATGGGGGGTGCATGTTCTATCCACCCATACATTCTCTATTGGGAGGAACTCATCATACCGGTATCCCTCCAAGGGGATTCCCCCAATGCATTGTCTGTCCCACATACTGATGCCTACCTCCCCATAGTAGAGGTTGAAGTTGTTGGTGTTGGGAGACCAATGACTAAACAATTCTGGTACCAGGTCCTATTGCCAGTAGAAGTGAAATAGTGATGTCTAAATAGATTTGAAGATACCGATAGATTTCAGCTCTGTCATGAAATCTTCATATGTCTGACGTACCAAGTATGCTCATGCCCATTTGCTTGTAAAGATACCTCCGGACTTGGAATACCACTCCTGCCAACACTTCATCTCATCGGTAATAATGCTTCTAAAGGTGCTTTCATAAAGATATTTGGATTCCTTGAGGATGGGGTTTCTCCCTATGACGGTCCTAGTCTTTTTATTCAAGACATAGATGGATATTTTCTGTGTTTCTTTGGCAGGATGGCCTTTTTTCGTAATGATTAATTGTGGGAGACTATCCTTGTCGGTCACCCATGACCGCGACGTATCAGTTTCGAAGCCAGGCATCAACACCTCCTCTAAAATTCTAAAGTTCTATATCAGTAGGCTATTAATCAGGACATAATTTTTTTGAGATTGTGCAAGCATGCCAAAAAGCATCTGATTATCAAACAAAACCATCCTCGCATGAAGAATCTGGGATTTCATGATCATCTGAGTCCTCCTTACAGAAGCAGTGGCCTCCCACTCGGCATTGGTATGTTGGGAAGCCATTTTTGTTAGGATTTCAAAAAACTTAAGGTCTTTGCATGAAAGAATAAAAATTATCACAAAAAATAGTTGGGTGTGCCAAATAATGTCACTAGAATTGAGAGGTGCAAAACAAAAGGAGGCAGGACAAAAATAATCGCCATGCGCGCAAAGAACGTGATTTATTGTGGAAACATGCACGTGGATCGAGAACATTTTCACGCATAAGATCTAAGTGTCTGTCATATGAAAAAAATTAAATGTAGGGACTCGGGGGGATCAACGTATTTATAGGTGTGGATCGTGTCTTCCACGCACACGAAAGTGGTCAGTACACCCAAACACCATTTTTGAGCCCCCGCATGGGTGCTTCTCTACTTTTTAGTGTGATCCTCAGAATCTGACCTTCGGGTCCCCCTTCAGCTCTGATTGTGAGGGGGCATTTTTTGATGCCAAGTTTTGGATAGGGCTAGGATTGAGATGATAAAAGAACAACAAAAGCATTTGGAGGCTGAGTAGAAGATTCTGTGACCCAAGAGGAGTGTGCGCGCAAGAATAATGGGATGCGCGCAAGAGTTCCTCCGGTGTGAAAACCCTTATACACTCAATTAAACATCAAAGAGAACCTTTCGCAGTAGTGTACTCAAAAAATCAGTCAAGGCACGAGTGAAAAGGGAGAGAGTGTTTGCAAATTACCCAATGTATTACAAGTTACCTAGTGGTGCGAAACCCCTTGCGTGCCCAATGCGACATCAAAGGGACTCTTTCACATCAGTGCACTCGAATCAAGGCACGAGCACAAAGGGAGAGCGTGAATGAAAGTTTCCCAGTGCCCCACAAGTTACCTAGCGGTTCACAACCCATTGCGCTTCCAATTCAACTTCAAAGGGACCCTTTCGTGGAAGCACGCTCGAAAAATCAGTCAAGGCAAGAGTGCAAAGGGGGGGCATGCACGCAAGTTACCCAACATCGTGCAAGTTACCTAGTGGAACGCAACCCTTCGCACCCAATGCAACATCAAACAACCTCTTGCACACTGACTCTGGAGGTTTTAGCAACAAATTGAAATGAACCCTGACTCTTCAGGATGGTTATAGAAGACGAAGCAACGCTCTCCCGCGCGAAAAACACATCTTCCACGACTGCGCAAAAACACTATGGCCTCAAGGTGTTGGATCTTGCATGATAGGTCCCCCAAGGTTCCTCCTATAGGTGGGCCCTCTTGGTAATGATCTTAATCCATTTTCTCTTTACCTAAGTCCTTTTTGAAAAACAAATCCCTCTTGCGCACAAAATTCCTTTGCATCATGACACTTTTTGCATGTAGTCATCCCATCTAGCGCGCAAAATATCATCTTGCGTACGACCCTCCTTGTGTGCTCCATGTGTCATCCTTACCTTAGGGAACCATGTACGAACCCCTATTACGCACAAATCATCTATGCCACACACCCTTCTCTTGTACAACCCTCCAGGTTTGTATGAAGTGATTTCACAGTCCCTTGGGTGGTTCTCTATGTTGCATTTCTTAGCTTAATTCTTCTTTGTATAGGCATGATAACAACTATTTCTTCTTCTTATAACACTACTAACATGGTCCCCTCAGTGGATCACTCCAAGAATCCCCCTTACCACGACATTTCTAATGCCTTACCTTCCTTGAGGGTGGGAGGGTATCAGTTATGTAAGTCCTCGGTGTGTGGAGTGAACCTGCCTCATCCAAGATACAGGACGTTAAACTGACAATCACCCTTGTATTCATCACATGATGCTAAACTATGACCTTTCCCCATGCAATAATATGCAGGTTACCCTATCTCATACATTCTCCACACCCACTGGTCTCTGTGGGAGTGAAATCTTCCTCACATGGAATGAGCTCCTCTTGCTGGAGCGACGCTGGTCTGCGGGGAAAGGGAAACCACCTTGGTGTAAGCCCCTATCCTTTCTTATAGAAGGTATAATTCCTACTCCTCCTCTCTTATTCGGTGCCAAAGACCAGAGGAGAGATGGGCACTGGGACCTTTGTTATCCCGTCCCTCTTTCATTGGGCTATGTCACACCAGGCATCCATCCTAGAGTAAGTCCCAATCTCCATCTCCCTGGGCTGTGAACTACACATAATCCCATGTTTCCTTTTTGGGCCACTAACCACATGTAGCCTTATTTCAATTCCTATATACGCACATTTCACGACGTGATCATTTAGTCTTTGTTGCCTCTTGTTTCTCACACCAAGCATGACTCACATGGGCTTAGAGTAAGCATTGACCATGAAATCCTCTTTGGGATTCTCTAGAGTGTAATATCTAAACTCATCCTGAACTACGTGGACTTTGATCCTTCCAAGGAAAGGTATGTAGGAATCCTCCCTAAGGTTCAATCCCAACACCTATTGGTCCCTAACAAACTATTCTGAACTACATGGACTTTGATCCTTTCCAAGGAAAGGTACATAGGAAGCATCCTTGAGGATCAATCCCAACACTTATTGGTCCTGACCCCCTTCATGTCGATTCACCAGACTCATCCCGAACTATGTTTACTTTGATCCTTGCCAAGGCACGATATGTAGAAAGCCTTTCTAAGGTTCAAGCCCAACACCTATTGGTCTCGAATCCTTCACATCTATTCACCAAACTCATTCTGAACTATGTGGATTTTGATTCATTCCAAGAAAAAGTATGTAGAAATCCTCCCTAAGGTTCAACACCAACACCTATTGGTCTCGACCCCATTCACGTCAGTTCACCAAACTCATTCCGAACTACGTGGACTTTGTCCCTTGCCAAGGAAAGGTACATAGGATGCCTCCCTGAGGTTCAACCCCAACATAAATTGGCCCCAACCAATCCATGTCGGTCCACCCTCATCCTACATAATGTTAAACTATACGCCCCTTTTTCCAACATGACACTAAACTATCACCCAATTGAGGGTCAGTATTTGTGTCCCCCAGTCAATGGTAAGCTATTGTGTCTCCCAATAAGCGGTAAGTCGTTGTACCCCAATCAGTAGTAATATGTAGTATCCCATTTAGCGGTAAGCCATTGTCATCCCCACACGATGGTAATCCATCGTAGGATGAACTACATGGGTTTGATCCATGTCTCCTAGACATGATACATTGGACACCAACTTGAGGTTCAACCCCAAACACTTGTAAAATTTTGTCTCCCCCTATTGAGACCCACATCTCTGGTCCGCCCCTTGAGCGTTAGACCAACCCAGGCTGCTAAAAATGCATAAGCCTCAGTATATCATTGAGTTGCTATTCTCTGCGCATACCTTGATTCAATACCCCATCCTGAACTACATGGACTTTGATTCCCTATCATGGGGATATATAGAAATCCTACCTGAGGCTTAATCCTATCACTCATGTCTCATCATGTTATCTCCCTTGATACTATGTGTTTTGGGAGGGTCATGACCAAACCCAAAGGTTCTACTTCCTTTGGATCCCTTCCATGTGTTCATTCTCACGGTCTGCCTCCTCAGGTGTCCCATCGACTCACCGTACTATGCAGACTTTGATTCCCTACCATAAGGATACATAAGATGTCTCTTCGAGGCTCAAACCAAAAAGTATTGTCACCTTCTTGACGGTTCCATCTCATTCCCCCACCACATAATTCAACTTTCCATCATCCATCCTAATTCTAACCCAGGCCGCCACATCCCAGTGAGATCATTCCATTCATCTCTTCACTGCTTCTAGCAGCATTTGGGTAACTAACCACATGTTATCCCCAACATTAGTGTTCCCTCTAGGGGTTTCACCCATATGATCCACTCATGACAGTGTTTAGATCAGTCTAATTTATCTCCACCATAAATTAATCTAGCAGCATACCCTATGTTAAACATGGGAAGCTAAGGAAAACCTCATAGACATGCCCATGGCATATAATTCCCCGCACTCGACGTGGGATGCCTCGGGATTTTAGGACCTCGAGAAGCCCTATCATAAGGGGAATAAACTTAGATGCATCAGTGTTCTAGTGTCCAGACATTCCAGTTATTTCCAACATGACTAATCCCCCGACCGAAGGTTTCTTCCCTGGACAGACCCCTTGGAATGTCCTTCCAGAAGCAGTGTAATTAACTGGTGTCCATGAAGACATGACACCAGGAAGAGTTTCACGAACAACGTCTTAATTCTATAAGGGATACCCAGAATAGTTGAGAAGTTCCATGGAGGAATCCATGAAATGAGGACCAACATCCCTTCATCCCATTTCAGTCAAGGAGAAAATGTTCCTAAATAAATGATGGATGTCGCCCACCTTTGGAAAGCAAAAATGTGGGGCAACATATCAGTGCGTCCTCGACAGAAGGATGTACGCCCCGATGAAAGCGTCAGAAAAAGTAAGATTAGAGGGTATTTTGAAAAAATAATACTGAATAACCACATGTTTAGTATGATTTTTATGTTGTTAAAAAAATTGATGAGCTAGTTATGGTGTGTGGAATAGAGGAAATCTAGGCCACTAATGGGAAGGCCTTTTTATTTGGATTACATTCTAAAACCCATGGAACCAAATATATATATATATATATATATGTATGTATTTATGTATATGTATCTATTTAACATAATTTGGTAAATCTGTAACAAAAATTCAACATTGAATAATATAGAGACATGGTTTTTTCCTTATAGGACTTTGAAAAATTTTTATATATATTTGAAGATCTAGGTGATGAGACGATGTGTGATTCCAAGGCCTAGTGCAGTCGAGATTAATTTTATTAAAATATTACATATATTTTTATATATAATGCACACATATTCTTAAAGAAAATGGGATAACTCTTAAATTGAAGAACATTTCATAAATCCAAGAACACAATTGAGTCTGAAACACGGGTTTTACCTTTGATGATGTAAAATGGGTCGAACTGTGGCATTCAGACTCCTCACTCAATGGTTGTATGTTCAATGGAATAATTAAATATTAAATTAATTAATTAATTCATTTCAACCTAAATGAAAACCCTATAATAATAATACCATGGATAATCTTTTAGGTTTATCCACAAAAACCCAAGGAGGATTCCAGAGCTTCTCATTCCTCCTTCAATAGAGAATCACCATAGACAATGATTAAACAATAGATCTAATCAGATCTGGATGTTGGGAATGAAATGACTCCCTTATATCATTGGCGAGTGTGGTATTTGATGAAGAATGATCCAATATCAAGTTAGGACCTGTAAATTTCTATTTTATGCCCCTTTTGATTAAACTGACTGAGCAGATCAATCTCTTTTATCGATCTGCAACAATTATGGCCTAAGCATTTGACTATGTACCAGTTTAAATTGAGCTATTTCATTGGTTTCTGACCTTGTTATTAACTTTCCTTACTTTTTGTTAAGAACACATGGCCATCGATGGTTAAACCATTGTTATGATGTATTTCTCTTTATTTTTATTCACATTCATCACCGATAGGACCCCATGACCCTTGTTTGACATTACCGGGAAATACCAAGCCCAATAAAAGCCTTGGAGTCATGATAAGTTGAAAAATAAGGTTTTGATAAATGAAATATGGTTATAAGTGGAAGAATTCACTAGTAAAAAAATACTCTTTAATGTTGTCTTTTTAATTTTAATATTAGATTTTAACCAGCGTCTAAGACACTGATGTAAAAAATGAGATTTTTGACATCAATTTTTATAAACTGACATCAATAATTAAAATTTTCAACTTTGGACATTGGTTTTTTGAAATAAAATATGTCTAATTCTTGATTAGATATGGTTTTTAACATCGGTTCATGAAACAACGACACTAAAAAACCTTTATAAAAGACTTTTAACGTCCGGTTTTTTCAAAAACTAAAGGTAAAAGTCATTTTTGGTGCCAGTTATTTAAAAAATCAATACAAAAAATGATGATCAAGTTTTAGATAACTCCTTTATCATTGATTTTACTATTATTGGAGCTAAAACGAAGTTATATATCAGAGGTTATGACCATCAGATGTTGGACTTATCTATGTTTCAATAGATACAAATCGTTTCAAAGAAAACATGAGAAACATAAATGATAATTAAAAAAAACCAAATGAAAAAAATAAACACAAGTCTTCAAAAAAATTTAAATTCACTTAGAAGTTTCCATTAAATCAATTAGTTGAATATCATCATTTCTCTTTTTTTAGGGTAGAACTCATGCGACAACAAAACCGGTGATCGATAATGAATTTTCCATCTTTTTTGGTTAATCTAATCTGGATGTTTTATATTCATAACATAATAGAAATAATGATGAATCATTATAAGTAATATTATAATTATTTTTATCAATTATTGAAAATAATAATAAAGAAATTAAATTAATAAAATACATACCATGTTCAAATAATTGATTAAAGATGCTTTGAAAAATTGATTGAATCGAATAGGTTGAAAATGATGAATGAAGGAGAATACAGATTTATATATTGTAAATGGAAATATTTTAAATGGGTTCATATTAAAATTTAGGCACGATTTGAAAAAATTAAATGTGCATTGTGAAAAAATTGAAATTTCGATCCCACATATTTGAAATTTTAGTTTTAATGTCGGTTTTTACAAAAACTGATGTTAAAAGTTAATAAAACTAACTGTTGGTGTCCGTTTTTTATCAAAACAAATGACGTCAAAAAGGACTTTGAACTTGTATCTTATCTTAAAATATTTTATTTTAGTGGTCATTTAGATCAAACTTAGTTATAGATCAAAATTTATGGATGCTAGACGTTGAACTTCTCTTAGAGAAGTCTTAGAGAAGTCCAACATTAAAAGATCATAAATTTTGATCTATAACTTTGTTTGATCTAAATTACCACTAAAATGAAATATTATAAGACAATAGACAAGTTGAAATTCATTTTTTATGTTGGTTTTTGAAAAAAATGACTCAATAAGCTAGTTTTATTAACTTTTGGCATCAATTTTTTTAAATTTTTTTGCCAAAAGTTAACAAAACCTAGGTTTTGGCGTCATCTTTTTCCGAAAACCGATGTTAAAGAAGACTTATAACTTGTAGATTTCCTTCTAAGATTTCATTTGAGTGGTCATTTAGGTCAAATAGAGTTATAGATCAAACGTTATGGATGTCGTAAGTTGAACTTTTTTAAGAGAAGTCTTAGAGAATCCAAAATTTAAAAGGTTATAACTTTTGATCTATAACTCCATTTGATCTAAATGACCACTCAAATCAAATCTTATAAGACAAGATACAAGTTGAAAACTGACACCAAAAGTTTATCAAACTATCTTATGGCATCGGTTTTTTCAAAAAAACCGATGTCAAAAAGGACTTTAAACTTGTATATTTTCTTCTAAGTTTTGATTTGAGTGGTCATTTAGATCCAATGGAGTTATAGATCAAAAGTTATGACCTTTAAAAGTTGGACTTCGCTAAGACTTATCTTAGAGAATTTCAACTTTTTAAATCTATAACTTTTGATCCATAAGGCATCTTTTTCTCTAATACCATTAAATTCGATGCTTATGAAGAATACTAAATTTTTGTAATCACATTTGATGTCAATTTTTTGGAAAAAACTGACACCAAAAGCTAGGTTTTCTTAACTTTTGGCATCAGTTTTTACTAAAACCGATGCCAAAAGATAATAAAACTAGATTATGGAATATTTTTTCTCAAAAAAGGACATCAAAAAAGATTTCTAACTTGTATTATGTCTTATTATATTTTATTTAAGTGTCTATTTTGATAAAATGGAGTTATAGATCAAAATTTACGACCTTTTAAGGTTGGAATTTTCTAAGAAATCTCTTAGAGAAGTTCAACTTCTGACATCCATAATGTTTGATCCGTAAGACCATTTTTTCCTCAAGATTAGTCAATTCAAATATTAGGAAGAATAGTAAATATTTGAAATCATATTTGACATCGGTTTTTGAAAATAAAACCTAACGCCAAAATTCACCATGGAATACTTTTAACGTCAGTCTCTTAGAACCGACGTTAAAACACTGAGGTTGAAGACAATTTTTCTATTAGTAATTTTAAGCAATAGATGATCATTTCAATGATTAGAGATTGATGAATAAAATATAGAAGGATACTAGGTGTTCACGGTGTGATGTGACATGAAAAGGGATTTAGGATGTTGATTTTATGGCCCGCGATGGACCAGAATCCACTGGATGATGATAGATCCACAAATTTTGGTTGGAGATAGGGCTAAATTGAAGGCACATATCATGGATATAATGAAATATGGAAAACCTGACTACATTTCATGTACAATATTAACACAGAGTGTATATCCCCTTATGTGTGGTGTCTAGGTTTTCTAGATATAATAAGGATGAAACGGTATGTATCCCTCCTATATAGAGTATACCTTGTCCCCAGGTGAATGATCTGTGTGATGGACCACACGGGAAGGACTCCATGTGGGATTACACATCTTGGAACATGGTTGTGTACCAAAGTACATGGACATGGCTAGGAAACATAGGTGGAACCCCATGTGATGTTAAATTCCATGCACTTAAGTACATAGACACGGGATGAGAGTACAGGTACACAACCATGGCACATGGGTGGAACCACATGTGAAATGACACACTGTATACTAAAGTACAAGTACATGGGATGAAAGTACATGGAAATGACCATAGAATATTGGTATAACCCCATGTGAAGTGACACGTCATGTAATAATTACATAGACATAGGATGAAAGTACACATACAAGGATAGAAGGACACTACCCAGTCTAGGTTAGCTCGGACATGCTGTGTAGTCCAACTGAATGTCATGTAATAATACATATATAATGATACATGTACTGGCTAGGGACATATACAGGTGATTTAGAGTGACCACATTCAGTGTGGGTCCCCTCACACACTATGTATTCCTTGATTTCTTTCTAGTAACCTTTAAGGTTCTATATATCCTTTGTTGGAAATCATATTTTGGAATGTGAGTAGCCTATCATGAGTTTTTTTACACATAGAATGAGATGGTGCCCATAATTTTGGATTTCAAGTTACAATGTGGAATGTTCAGAGCATAATGCTTGGCTACATGATGCTTGATGATGGTAGTGACCATGTAGGATCATTAGACACTACCGAGTTATACCCTATAGTAGAGTTGGATAGTGAAGACCTCAATGACTACTGAGTTCTACAATATAGTGGATATGGGTAGTGTAGTCCTCAAAAACTACTGAGTTATACCCTCTAGTATATTTTGGCAGTGGATTCCTCAGTGAATACAAATTTTTACCCTCCATTAGAGTTAAGAAGTGGAGTCCTCGATGAATACCAAGTTACAACCTCTAGTAGAGATGAGCGGTGGAGTCCTTGACCACTACTGAGTTGTACCCTCCAATAGAGCTGGGAAGTGGGGTGCTCGATGACTACCAAGTTTCACCATCCAATAGAGCAAGGCTATAGAGTCCTCAATGACTATCGAGTTGTGACCTACAAAAGAGATGGGAAATGGAGTCATTGACAACTTCTTGGGTGGACCCCTCAAGTTTTACAAGGGAATAAGACCTCTACCTAGACTGTTTTGCCTCTCGAACGTGTGGCATAGTGACGTTGCATGGTTTGGCTAGCACGATTAATTTGGGGCAGACACATTTGATTTTGGGAATCATTAATTAAATTTTAGAATTGTTGGAGAAACTACTTCTTGGTCTAAGAATCGATATAAAGATCCCCTTATTCTCTCATTTGGGTTTCATATAACGGAGCATACACACACACACACACACACACACACACACACACACACTCACACACACACACATATTCTACTATATCCATATCCTTGTATTTTATTAGTCTCCTTCTATGAGAGGCGAATAAGTGTGGGGTATGCCATGTTATTTCCATGTGTATATTTTTAGGTTTGGATGAGTCTACTATCCTACTATGGATGGTGACGGTTCAGTGTGTAGCTCATTTACTCAACGTGTCGAGACCTCTGTGCTTGGATGAGGTTACATATACTCTCACTTTGGGTTGGTATGTTCTTTTTGATAGTATCTTGAATCTACTGTATTTTTATTTATTGTATATATCTTACCCCCCCCCCCTTCATTTTTAGGGAATCCTACTATGAATGTATATACTCACCCCAGCATAGGCTTTTCTTACACATGTTCTTTCTTTTACAGATGAAAGACATGTTGGTGGTTACTTTAGAGGAGATTAGGGATACTTGGTACTTTTGACCCCATAAGGTGGTCACAACTTGGGATTTAGGATCTTGAATCATTCAGGAGTATACTTTTCTAGTACAGTTATGTTCAGACACTTTTCTTTTTGGGAATGTATTTTCCCCTTTACTTTTCAGTTTTCATTTTAGTCCTCTTTTACACCCTAGAGGTTATGAAGTATTGGTTTAATTTTTATCTATTATATCTTTTTATTATTATCCATTGATGATTTTTTCATCGATATGGGTTTGTGTGTATAGGTACTTAGGAAAGGCCTCACCAAGTTAGTTATTCATTCGATTCTTTTTTCCACCCCTTGGGCTATGTAGTGTGGTTCAAGGTAGTTTCATATCGAGCCCCAACATGGGTTGGGTCATTACATATTTATATTATAGAAAGTTATTTTTTTGATAATATGTTTGTACTATTCCCCTTACAATGTTTTGGTTGGGTTTAGTGAATCAATGTCAAAGTTTCATGAGTCTGTCACTCGGGCTACAGAATCAAGTGTTGGTGTGGGAACCTGGCATATCCATTCACCAGGACCTTGACTACCATCTTTTAAACTAAGAATACTTAGACATTTATTTTAAAGATCAAGGGTTCATATGTCATATATGATTGATTATTTGACTTTCCTTCTTGATTTAGATCCCCTTTTTTATATGTATGTGCTCATTTAATTGCAGTACGCGTTGAAAAATGTTAGGATGCCACCCTGAGGAAATCTAGGTAGGACACCAATTCTGGATCTTAATGAAGATCAAATGAGTGATGAGGCCCTAGTTTAGGGTCCATCCTACAAGTTTCTTCCTCTAGGTGGTCAGGTAGTAACACTCCACCTATCAAGAATTATATCATTCAAGGAGAGCAGATTGAGGATGCGCGCAAGCATAACATGCTCCATGAGTTCTAGTTCCAGAGGATGCTAAGTTTCCACATCAAGTTTGATACTTAGGCAATAGGGAATTGGATATAGTTAGTGGTATGTACCTTCAAGATCATCTAGACACTGATGGATCAAGTGGTAGCATTGGAATCCAACTTTTTTTCACGGAGAAGTTGGGTGTTGGTGGATCCTTTTTACACAGATGCACAATGAGTGGAAACTCTCATGGACTAACTTTCAGTAGCTATTCTATGGTCATTACTACCCCTTATACCTATAAACAGTTTAATTTCAGGAGCTTCTAAAGCTATAGTAGGGAGTAGTGATGGTGGATGAGTATGCAACAAGGTTCCAAGACATTACCTAGTACTCTATTTACATTATCCTCAATGGATACTTATGATCATAGAAGTTTGAGCAGGGAATCCACAGAGAGATCTATTCTAGAATTTTTCCCTTGTTTATCCCCACCTATTCTGAGGTTATGGAGAGGGAACTAGTTAGATATAGATTTCTTTAAGTGGTACTATAAATAGATGGAGCTGGAAGTGGGTGCCACAAAGCTAAGTCAACCATAATAGCTATCAAGCACCAATCAGAGGGATATAACCATATAAAGTCATTTCGTAATCAGAATCAGGTGAAATTTGGTTTAGTGCATGGGTAGTGTAGAAAAATAGGGATGCTTGGAGTGGGTCAGTGTTTTTCATGTGACAGGAGAGGTCACATAGCATGAGAATGCACGACTAGATGTTTCAAAGAATGTAGGAAGATAGATGATAGACTACCACAATAAGTGTAATGATGTGATCCTCGGCCTCTCAAGAGAGGGAATGGTGGTCCCCAGGGAGGAGGAGCTAGAAGAGGAGAAGGAGGAGCTATGGGTGGAGGATGAAACAATGAAATCCTTCCACCACCACCATTAGGCGGCCCACCTCAGGCTTAGGGAGCCAGCAGTCGGGGTCGCGAACATCTATAGGCTTTGGAAGCTTATGACCCCGTAGTGAATGATATGATTAGAGGTACAGTATGTGTTTATTATACTATTGATTCATTATTAATAGACATAGGTTCTAGTCATTACTTTAACTATTCACTCATGGCATAATAGCTAGAGCTCCCAGTTGAGGTGCTCATGCAACAGTTTCATCTTGGGGTTCCTACATGGACCAATTATTCTCTATCTTATATCTGTCAGTAGTACAAGCTATCTCTTGGAGGATAGTGATTCACATGGAACCTTTTTTTCATCACGATGGAACCCTATGATGTCATATTGGGTATGGATTTGTTTTCCATGGTCTGGCCCTATATTAACTATCACCATAAAGTAGTTAGATTCCTATACACTAATGGGATGAGATTCACCTTTATGGGTGAGAGTAGTATCATGGAGGGATGAGTGGGTTCTATGAGAAATAGTATGTATCCCATCACCCATCATTTGGAAATTATATCCCATGCTGTAGTAGGTTCTTCAAGAATTTGGGTTCCATCAATTATAGAGGATTATATGGATTTCCTCCCCGAGGATGTTCTGGGACTATCTTTAATGTTTTATTTGTAGTTTTTCATCTACATGCAACTCAGGATTGATATAATACCTTCTTTGGAATATCATGTTTCCCCTACTGAGCATCGGTAGCTGTGGTTTTAATTGGAGGATCTTCGAGAGAAGCGTGTCATCATACCCAATATGCCCCCCTAGGCAGCTGCGATATTGTTCATGAAAAATTTGGATGGGGGATTATGAATTATCATATATTATCATCACTTGAACTATACCAATATAAATAACAAGTACTCCTTGATGAGGATTGATGACCTCTTTGACCATTTGTGAGGTTCAAGATAGTTCTCAAAGACCGATCTTTGGTCTAACTACCACCAGTTGAGGGTTCGTAAGGATGGTATTCCATATATGGAATTCTGGTGTCTATATAAACACTATGAGTTACAAGTGATTCCCTTTGGTGTGAATAATTCCCCCACCATGTTTATAGATTTTATAAACTAGGTATTCTTTATGTACTTGGACTAGTTTGTGGTCATTTTCATCAATGAAATACTCATCTGCTTTGCATTAGAGGAGAAACATCCAGAGAACCGGAAGATGGTTCTAGATTTTCTTCAAGAGCACCAGATTTATGGGAAACTCTTGAAGTTATAGTTTTGAATTCATGAGGTTCACTTTCTAGGGCATGTCATTTTTCACCATGGTTTGACCATGGCCCAGTGAAGATAAATGTAGTTATTTCTTGGGAACCACCCAGTATCGAGTCAAAGGTGTAGATCGTTCTTGGTTTGGTGGGGTACTATAAGAAGTTCATGGAAGAATTATCTAGAATTGTAGCACCTTTGACCCACCTGATGAATAAAGTGAATCTATTTACTTTGTATGAGTAGTGACATAGGGCTACTGAGGAGTTGATTCAGAGGATGACGAGTGATCCTGTGTTGATACTACCAAAGGAAGACATGGAGTTCGTAGTGTTTTTTAATTCCTTTAGAGTTTGGCTCAGTTTCATGTTCATGTATAAATAGGTATTTATCATATATGGGATGAGGTAGTTGATAACCCATGATAATAACTACACAACTCACGACCTAGAGCTGGCATTGGAAGTCTTCTCCCTAAGGATGTGGGGGAACTAAATTCTAAGGGATCACTCCGTGGTTTAAGTAGACCATCCAAGTCTCAGGTATGTATTTATATAGAGAGACTTCAACCTGATATAACAATGCTGTTTGGAGTTCCTATAAGTCTATAAATTAAAGATAGTCCATACTTCATGGAAGAGAAATGTAGAAAAATATTCCCTTAGCAAGAAGTACTAGGAATACTTTGTGTTGGAGGCTTTAGAGTAGTTGGCCTCTCTGTAGATGACCCTAGAGGAGTATAAGGGTAAAACTTATATACCATCAATAGAGTTGACTCCTTTGTTTCATGATCATGTGAGAGATTCTTATCTGGGAGAAATTGATTGTGAGGTCTTTTGTGACCACATATACATTGGTGACTGGACAGGTAGATAATCTGAAGGAAGGAATCACATCATTTTTTTTCAATGATGGACGATGGTTCCAATCATGATGAAGGAATAGGTGATGTGAGAGTTCCACACTTCTCCCCAAGTTTTACATCCAGGTGTGGGAAATATATACATAGACCTTGAGCATCAGTTTTGGTGGTCTGACATGATATGGAGTGTATCTAAGTTCATCTCTCAATGCCTCACCAATGAGAAGGTGAAGTCCAAGAACCATGTTTTAGAAGGTTTTTTACAGTCCCTTGAGATCCTGAAGTATAATTGGGATGACATATCCAAGGAATTTGTGATTGGGCTTCCATGCATGGTGAAAGGACCATGATACCATCTGGGAGATAGTTGGAAGGCTCACATAGTCGACACACTTCCTTGCTATCAGGAAGTAGAGTTCGGTGGAGAGTTTGGGGAAGATGAATGTATGGTATATCGCTCCCCTTCATAGAGTGCCTTCAATTACTATATTTGATCATGAAACATGGTTTACATCATGAATGTAGAGATGCCTTCAAGAATAATTTAGGACCTAAATGAGGATGATTATATCCTTTCACCCCCAGACTGATGGGAATACCAAGCACACTATCTAGGTGTTGGAAGATATGTTGAGGTCTTGCATGATAGTATTTTTCTATATCTAAGAGGATCACTTTCCCTTGTTAGAGTTTGCATAAAACAATAACTAACAATATACTATCGACATGAATCCTTTTGAAGACCAGTACGGGAGACCTTATAGGTCAACCTTGTGTTGAATATTGATTGGTGAGACATATCTTATGGGCCTAGAGATAGTGAAGGTGACAACAGAGAAGGTCTAGGTCATCCATGATTCGACGAGGACATCCTAGTATAGATATAAGTCTTATGTGTATTTTCATCATAGGACCTTAAAGTTTGAGTAGGGAGACCACATTTTCCTAAGATTCTCTCCATGAAGATGAATTCAGAGGCTTACACAGGAGGAAAGATATCTCCTATGTTCATCGGGCTATTTAAGATCATGAAGAGGGTTGATGAGGTTTCTTACTACATCACCCTACACTCACATCTAGAGAAGGAGCATGAAGTCTTCCACATGTTGTAGTTGAAGAGATTTTTTTATGACCCCATGCGTGTTATGACTAGGGAAAGATAGACATCGATTATGGATCCACCTTTGCAGAGCACCTGGTGGAGATCAAAGATTGATATGAGATGACCCTGCATGGATGGATCGTACCATTAGTCCATGTTTTTTTTCCACATGGGAATGTGTAAGATAGTTCCTGGGAGAGGGAGAGCCAGATGCAGGCTCAGTATCCATTTTTTTTGTTTATTTTTTCTTTTTGGCGATGAAAATATTGAAGGAGGGAATTATGTAGAGACCTAATTTTTTTCTTGTAAGACTTAGAAATATATATATATATATATAGAGAGAGAGAGAGAGTTATGTACTGATATGACAAGTGATTTCGAGGCCCAATTCCCCTGGGATTAATTTTATAAAAATATTAAATATATATTTATATTGTGCACACATAACTTCTCAAAGAAATAGGGATAACTCATAAATGGAAGCTAAGATAAAAAATCTAAGACCATGGTTGAGTCTGAAACATAGTGTTTACCCTAGATGTTACATAAAATGTGTTGGATTGCGACATTCAAAATCATCACTCATTGGAGGTACGTTCAGTGGATTAATAAATTTTTGAATTAATCAATTCATTCATTTTAGACTAAATAATAAACCTATAAGAATACTTCCCTGGAGAATCCACCAGGGTCAGCCGTATAAACCCTAGGAGGATTCTAGAACTTATATTTCGTTTTCCATTGTAAAATCATCTAGGACAATGATGGGATGATGGATCAGAGCAGTTTGGGATGTAACAAGCACAATAACTTCTTTTGATCATTGTAACATGCATTCTATGATGATGATTGATATGATTTCCAAGTAGTGCTCATAAATTTTTGGTTTACTTCCATGTTGATTAAACTGATCAAGTAGATTGATCCCTTAAATAGATCTGCGATAGTTGTGGCCTAAGAATATGCCTACGTATCAGTTTAAATTGAGTCATGTCATTGTTTTATAACCTATGTATCATCATTATTTATCATTGGAATATAATTCTTGGCCATCGATAGTTAAAACCTTTTTATGGTCCCTTTGTCCAAAATTTTCTTTGATTCTTCACTGGTAGGATCCTACAATCCTAGTTCGACATTGATGGGCGGTACCAAGACTAATACGACCCCTAAAATCATAAAGGATTGACAAAAAGGTTTGGATTGATGAAATAAGGTTGTATATGGGATCATCTTAGGGAACATATGATCATTTATATGATTGAAGATCAATAAATAGAAGACGAAAGGAGCCTAGGTGTGCACTGTGTGATGAGACACAAATGGTGATTCGGGATGTTTAGTTTCATACAATTGGAAGGTCAAAATCTACTGTACAGTGATATATCCAAAAATTTCATCCAGAGATAGGGATGAAATAAAAGGTGAAGAAAATAATCAAGGTATGGATCATGGATCTAAAGAAATTTGGAGAACCTAAATACATGTTGTGTATAAGATTAATGCATTGCATGTATCCCCATTAGTGAAATGGTCAGGGTTTTGAGAAATTGTAAGGATGGCACAATGTGTATCCATCCTACATGACTTGTACCCCATCCCCTGGTGGACAGGCCATGTGATGGACCAAACAAGTAATACTATGTGTGGGAGTACATGTCCAGGTACATGGATTTGTACTGGAGTGCATAAAAATTAACAAGGCACAAGAGAAAGACCCCGTGTGAGGAGAAATGCAATGTAAAAAAAGTAAAAATTCATTGGATGAATGTAAATATACAGGAATAGGGAATATGTGAGGAATCCCATGTAAAGAGACACATTGTGTACTAAAGTACAAGTAAACGGGATGAAAGTACCCAAACACAGGTAGGGAACATCGTTAGAACCCCATGCTAAGAGACACGTCGTGTATTTAAGTACACGAAAAAATGATAAAAGTATATGGACATGACTATAAGGACAAGGTCGAGTCCCGAATATCTTGTAAATTCCATGTAGTCCACTTGCATGGCATGTAATCTGACACAGACAGGGAGCTCGTTACTAGCCAGAGACACTAACATTCGGTGGAGCAAGACTGCATACCTTTTGGGTCCCCTCCCAAACCATGTATTCCCTTGTTCCTTTTTAGGGATCTTTAATGTTTCTTACTTCCTTTATTTGAAGTCATATTTTGGCATGTGAGTAGCTTATGCTGGGTGTTCTTTCATGTTGAACATTATAGTTACCCACACTGTGTATTTTGAGATACGATGTGTAATGTTGTTAGAATGATCCTTGGTTAGACCATTCTCGATGAAGGCTATAATCACACATGATCACCAAAGAATACCAAATTTTACCCTCCAGTAGAGCTGGGTAGTAGAGTCCTTGAAAACTATCAAGTTGTACCCTCTAGTAGAGCTGGGCAGTGGAGTCCTAAATGAATATTGAGTTGTACCGACTAGTAGAGCTAGGAAGTGTAGTCCTCGATGACTACCATATTGTACCCTCTATTAGAGATGTGTAGTGGATTCCTCAGTGACTACCGAGTTGTACCCTCTAGCAGATCTTCATAGTTGGGTCCTTGATAACTACCATGTTTTACCCTCTGGTAGATCTGGGTAGTGGATCCCTCAATGAATACCAAGGTATACCATCCATAAGAGTTGGGTAGTGGATTCCTCTATGAGTACTAAGTTGTACCCTACAATACAGTTGGGTAGTGGAGTCATCGATGACTACCAAGTAGTACTCACTAGTAAAGTTAAGAAGTGGAGTCCTCGACAACTATTAGAGTAGAACCCACCTATTGTAATAGGGTATGGTTCCTCTACAAGGAGTTTGTGTACTCTCAACTTTGTGACATAGTGATGAGGTTTGGTTTAGATTACCCATTTACTTCAGGTAAGACACATATGATGATGGGAATCGTTGATGGACTTTTGGAAGTATTGGATACTCTTCTTCTTGGGATTATTTGTGAGATATAGATCTCTTTTATGTCTGGTTTGGGTTTATTTTAATTTATTATATATTTATATATATAATTCTATATCCATACCCTTGTATTTACTTTCTCTCATTCCATGAGAGGTATAAAATCAGGGGGTATGCCACGTACTTTTTTGTGATTAGCTTGTCATGCTTGGATGAGCCTACTCTCCTACTATGGGTGGTGAAGACTCAATGTGTAGTTCATATACTCACCATATTGAGCCCTTGGTTCTTATATGAGGTTTCTTATACCCTTGGTTTGGTTTGAGTTTTTATCTTTGAATGTATCTTCCATATACTTACTTTTTATTCCTATTATATCTTTTACTTATCCCTGTTCAATTTTAAGATCATTCTATTGGGTATGTATATACTCACCCCTACATGGGATTTCCCCACATGTGTTATGTATTATTCATATGACCGAAAGGATGATAGTGAATTTAGAGGAGCTTTAGTATACATGGTACTTTGGACCATTTATGGTGGTTATAGCTTGAGATTTAGGAGCCAAGATCTCACATCATTTTACTTTTATAGTTTTTTCTGTTTGGGACACTTTTCTGGTTGGGTGTCTATTTTTTCCCTTTACATTTCATATTTCATTGTCGTACTCTTGTATACCCTATAGGTCATGCATGATTGGTTTACCTTCTACCTATTTCATCATTTTACTATTACCCCTATACTATTTTTCATCGAGATGTCTGTGTGTGTTCCTACCTGTACTTAGGCAAAGGCCTATCCAAGTTAGTTATAATTTCAGTGCTTGTTTCCACCCTCTTTCCTATTGATTTGGGCATGGGGTAGTGGTGGCTCGATCCCTATCTTGGTTTAGGTCATGAAAAATAAAATACAAAAGATAGAAGAAGAATAATAGCAAAGAAAATGGAGCTTCTGTTTAGTGGCTAAAGAAGAGTAGTTATAGAACATGTTAGAAGATCAAAGGATATGACTATATATCCTAGGCTTGAAAATTTTAATAGAGGTTACCCAGGAGGTATTTTATATAATTTTTAGTTAGATTTCTAAATTAAATTTCATTACAATTTAATTTAAGTTCAATGTTTCTCATCAATATATTGTCATCTTCAACTCTAATGAAAATGAGTGAAAAACTCAAGGATTTATTTCTAGGATAATTATGAGTCATTTATTGAGTTATATATGCATTTTATTTTTCATATTCAATTTTTAAAATTCTAGTAATTCAATGAAGTTTGATATGGGGGTTGAATAAAACTCCTATTATATTTTAAACTAAATGTTTTCTTCTTTGTAATGAAAATATATTATCTCTATCTTTACACAAGTATTAGTATATAGTCTAACTATATTTTGAGTAAAGACAGGGGACCATTTCAATATAGTGAGGCTGGTAATGGATTTAGTTTCGGTAGAGGTTTTTCTCTCTCCAAAGTAAAAGATATAGCAACATGAACTTCACTAAAGGTATTTATTAGTAGTTTTTTACACCATCTAAGTAGTAAGGATGATTATACATATGATATATTATGTTCATGATGTTATCTAAAATACAATGGTGGAAGCATTAGGTTAATATTGTGGGTATTTTCCTTTCATCTATGATTTTTTCATTTCATTATCATTATCATTTTCATATTTTTCATTAATTTCTCACCTTCCCACCCCTTGTTTAGTTATTTTATTTTTAATATATTTTTTAAATTATTTTAACAAATGAAAAAAACTATTTTTGAGTGGCATTAATCAAGAGATGACAATGATATGCACAAATAATACATTCTTGGATTAATAATATTATTATTTATAAGAAAAAAATATAAATTTTTTATTAAAGAACCAAACACAATTTATTTATGATTAAAAACTTTTTTTCATAAGAAGACAACAAATTATAATAAATTAAAGTGGAGGAGATTGATAATTTGAAAGGTATAAATGAAGAAGTCAATGTGGTTAGCTTTGATAACCACAAATCAGGGACAAAAGTGATATAAAATATAATGAAATTTACTTTATTTTAGACCATAAGATTATGGAGGATTCAATTGAATAAATAGATGTTTATACAACCGAAATGAAGAAATATAATGGTGTGGTACATGAGTGAAAACTTCATATATAGTAGAAAGATGAAGAAAAAGTTGAGTATAAAGTTTTCATTAAAAATATTAACATTTAAATGATATAAAACTTATCTTATTTCATTGATATAAATATAAAAGGGGAATATTAGATGAAACTCATTGATTTTACGATCAAAACAGTGAAGGATAGGGTGAAAAAGATCAATAAGCTTAAAGTGGGAAGTCCTCTATTGGTGCTCACGTTTTTCTAAATAAATATCCATACAATTTTAATGGGAAGATTGAAAATCTCAAGGTAAAGGGGTTATCATGTGACCAATGTAAAGATATACCCTATACCCCATTGAGTTCACACAGCCATGAGTTTTCACAATCTCTTACCATATCTTGATGCCCAGGTCATAGTGCCCTACCATGTGAACCTGTACCAGCTTCTGTCAATTCTTTTACTCATATTCCTATGATCGTTGATGTAAATGCGCCTAAGACCATATTTCAACCTTATAATTCTCATGTTCTAGGATGAAACAACCTTCCATGGTACACTCATCAGTAATTAGAAATCAGTGCCATGTGGTCTAAAGCATGCCTACCTATATTCCAAAGGCTACTAGATAACAACAGGGGTCTAAGGTGTTACCATGAGGATACGATACCCTCATATCAGAGTAATTAATAAAAATGTAAATAACCACAATACATCCAATAATAAAAAAAATAGAGTTCAAAAATTCAATATATAATTCAAACCCAAACTTTTGAATTATGAAGTATTCTCAAGTACCCAAGTTCCATCTTCCCAAGTATAGTGGGAGAAAAATTAAATAGGAAACCAGTAATAGGGTCCCAAAAGAGTTAGTAAATACACTATATGAACATGTGATAGATTCATAAAAAAATAAATGGAAAAAAATTTCATTGATCCTTAGGTTCTAAGATGACACTGTAGATCGACCATACCTATTTATAACAGTTTCAAATGTTTTTAATCATGTTAAATAATCAATAATGAGAAATATATCTAGACTTATAATTTGGGAAATTTATTTTTTGGTGTGAACATCATATCCTATGAAACATACTAGGCATCCCATATATGCATAATCATTGGATTCTAGGAACTATCCTAGAAATCCGATAATTTTCAGACATAATATATAGATCCTAGGTAATATCCTAGGAATCCCCCAAAGCACCACGTGTAATTTCTGAATCCTAGATAACATCATATGAATTCCATACAGGCATAATCACTGGATCTCTGGTAAGTTCCTAGGAATTCAATATAGGCAAGATCCAAAAATCCCAAACAATGTTCTAGAGATTCTATATAGGAATAACCACTGAATCTAAGGTAATATTTTAGGCATTCCATATATTAATAATATTAAAATCCTATTAAATGTTCTAGGCATTCTTTATCAGTTCTATTAAAGGGGTAGTGCATCCCATTATACTATCTCTTTTATTATGTTCATTTATCATCAGGGGAACTGTCCACCCAGTAATATCTCATATATATAATCATGAAACAAACTCAGGGTATTCTCTCACCCTTGAACCATTTAATAAAATAACACATAAGGCATCACATATTTCTTAAAAGGTCATCAAATCATATCTATGGTACCTGTCACTCGATACCTAGCCCCACACCATAGGGTCTATCGAGTCACTCAGGATAATCCCCTAAACACTATCCTGTTTCAAAATTGAAATCACACCAAACCCAAAAATATTCTCTTATCACACACACAAAATTATTAATGGTTCTTTAAACCCATGTCGGTTTCCATATACTAGGACTAGGTCATATGTAACACCTCACAGTGTTCTCACTACCAGTAGGCCCGGTCTAAACCAAGCCTCAAAAGGTTGGTACAAATACTCATCTAATATCGCATCATAACCCAATATTTGTTACTAAGGACCATTCAAACTATCTCATACCATGAAACTTGTAAATCATTTACTAAGTCATCTAGTTATTCTAACAACCCTCACATGTGTCTCATATCAAGTCTCCTATAAAATAACTCATAATTCATTATATCAGGGAGAATCCTATGAACTATATCTCATCATCCAAAAATCATCTTTACCATGAACTATAATAGTAGTAATATCTTTACCATCATGTTCTACATATAAAAATACTCATAATGAACTCTTCACTTGTCTATTTCAATATTTGGGGATTGAAAACAAGCAAATATCTTCTAAGGGAATAGTACAAGATGTGTACCTTAATATACATGGATTAAAATCCAAATTCCATACTATAATCATATATATCATCCAATCCTTATGTTTAGAACCAATGTATAGGGTGTGTACCAATCATACATGTTGTTTCACCCACATAGTGTACATGGATAGGTACCTCTGACAGTGTCTACCAAAGTACTTCACATGGTGTCTAGTTGTATACCACACACAAGGTCTAGAATTAAACCTTACACACTATATAACCCACATGGGGTGTCTGGATGAGTACTCGGACACACCATAGTCCTTGTAAAAATGGTACAACCCAAAATTTATTTATAGACTACATGTCATGTATTCATCAAAGTTATATCAAAGAATCCTTTTATTGTCTAACTATTTGGAAGGTCATTGAAATATGATATAAAAACGTGTCAGAGATTATGATGGACCTCAAAATGGTGCATCAAAAACACCTTTCAATGGAATGTCTAGGTTACTAGGCATCTCAAATTTTTAATAGGTTTTTTCTATTATAAATGAGATATTGTTTTAAAGATGACGAGTGTATTTGAGATTGATATTTTTTGTTTTGTTTCTTAGCCCATTAGAAAATGGCCTATGTGCATGCAACCTTCTTGGTATATAGGACTCACATGTTATTCTCATTCTTACATGTGGTAAATATAATTGATGATGTGTATTAAACAATTTAAATTGGAAAAATAACTTATATATAATCTTACCATATAAATTTTTGTGGCATTCTACTCATCTAGATTACAATTTATTATTTCTAAGGACAGATCGTGTGAATCTCATGGTGTGATATTCGATGGCGATGGCTATACATTATCATTTTGTAAGGAATTTATAGTAAGACCTAGTGGGTCAGTATAAGAATTATATGAATTAGTGATGAACCCCACATATGTTATTTGATACTTTTTTGAAAGAAAATATGTTTAGTTATTTAAGGTGTAAAAAAACCAATATGGTACTTTTCCCATATATATTCTTGGTGGAATTGTACTTAACCAAACAGTATAAATATGAATTACTTGAAAAATGTAATTATGAATCTATATAATTATATAAATGTATATGATATCATGATCCTTGATGTGGTAGTCTATTATTTGGATTCCTGATAAATATTAGTTCCCTAGAGTGACCAATGGATTGGTATGTGATGCCTAATATGTATATGTGTATGAGAACACTATAGTGGGTGTATTGAAACATGAGTTACCTTTTGAAATTGGGATGAGTATATGGATGTTGTATTTGAGTTGTGATATCTATGATTCAATGATTTTGAGATAGGTGGGATATCCTAGTACATTTGATATGGGGCTAAGGATATTGGTGAATAAAGGGTTCTAATTGAGTATCAGGTAGTTTTCCTTCTTTTATTGAGGTGAGATTTTATATATGGGGATGAACCAAAAAGGGGTTAGTCTATTTAAGTGAGTTCAATTAGATACAAAAGTCTTGGTTATATGATTTATATTCTGAGTTTATTGCATAAATTTTCTACTAATATACGGTATAGGAATGGAGTTTCCATTATAATTTAGGATGTAAAGCACATGCAGTTCTTTGGTATTGAGATCTAGTTCAGAGGGTGGTATTGGTTGGATGTTTAAACCTACTGATTCCATGTGTGGGTTGTGATGAGATAGTGTATTTGATCTTAAATGGTTGGAATTAGACTGGACAGGGTATGGGTAGATGCTTCTAGTTTTGTAACAATTGTGGGTGGCTAGTAATCATGTGACATGCCTTA
This sequence comes from Viscum album, assembly GCA_963277665.1. Lineage (NCBI taxonomy): Eukaryota > Viridiplantae > Streptophyta > Magnoliopsida > Santalales > Viscaceae > Viscum > Viscum album. The sequence continues at coordinate 982,611,305 of OY728167.1, forward strand.
TCATGGGTGAGATGAATGATTGTTGGAAATAAAGAACTTTTGTGATTATGGTTATATGATATTGGAATACATGGAGATCATGATATGTGATTTATTTTTGTGAGACTAATATATTCATGAGATAGTACTTGAGGTGGTCTAATTCAGATGATATAGTAGGGAAACACTGAGGTGTATGACTATATGGGAATTCTTTATTCTGATAATAAGATATGTTGATAACCGATATAAATGGAGAGTTTTTAAGTGGAATGTTTTTTGAATTAAATGTTTTATAAGTCAGTTTAAATTAAAATGGATCATGAATCAGTTTTTTAGGTGAATTTTTTATGTTATGTGATTCCCGATATTTTGATGAGGATGGAAGGTTTTGCCTCTATAGTAAATAGTGACATAATGAATGGATGATTTCTTGGTTTTATATGATGGGAAAGAGTGGATCATGAGGAGAAAAACACATGTGATATTAGAACCAGTTGGGGTTGTGCTCAAGGAGTGGTATAAAAGAAGATATATGGTGGGAGATAACCACTACCATGGAGGGTGTGACCCTCATTTCTAAATAAATTTTAGTGGATATTGGGGATGATGATCTTGGTAATCGGATAGAGAGAGAGTAGATGTTTATGTTTTTTGTTTTCACTTGGGTATGAGTGGGATAACCACATCTATCCATTATGTGAAGTATTATATGGAGCATAGACATTGAATATTGGTGTTTTGTTCTAATAGAGTAAGGATAAAGACACCTCTATGGTGGGAATCATATCATAAATCATATATCAAAGATATCCATGTTGGAAGGGTTGTGGATCTGATGAAACTAGTCACTAGATGGTCAATATGGGATTGGTATTTTGGTGAGTGGATGGACATGATTTTATATGGTTTCATGGTGAATACCTATTTTAGACCTCAAATGTGGCATTAGATGAAATATATGCATTTTTATTAGTCTCATGATGGATTATAATGTGATATAAGGTTGATTCAGATCACAAAAATGTTGGTACTCACAAGTGAAATATGATGTAGGATTTGTTTGATCGATGGAAAACCATGAAATTACATCAATTATTGGATTTAGACTTCGGTTTGGGTGATTGGATGGTCTTAATATGTCTTCAAGAGTAAGGGATCGCGATCGAGTGATGAGATAGCAGGATGATGAGTGTGGTTGAGTGTTTTTAAGAAATGTATACCAAAGGAGGGTCAAGTTATGTTTTTTGTGAAATTGGGTGTGGTGAGATAAAAACCCCACATATCATTTTGTTAGACTACTAAGAATTCATTTTTATTAGTTGATTATGGTGTCTAGGTGAACCATGGATCGAAATCAAGATCTATGAATTTAGTGTTATGGTGGGGAGAACCATAATCTCATTAATGAATCAATCAATAACACCTTAGTATCTCAGTATAGATGAGTGTACATGACCTCTTTCTTGGAACTATTGATGACTATGAGTGAGAAATATGATTTTTAATGAATTTATTGTCTAATATTTGGAGTTTTGTAATAGGAAATTGTTCAGTGTTCTAGGGTAGGAAGAAATTAATTAGTGACATATCGATGACTGAGAAGGTTTAGATTTATAACTGGGGAACCACTCTGACTTCTCTATGATGAGAAGTGTTATAGGGGGAGTTTGTAATGAATCATTCCACTAAGGGTTATGAAATTCAATGGAGTTTTTTAACTTGGGTGATTATTAAGGGAAAATAGTAATTTAACAAAAAAGTTATCTCATAATTAGTTTTCTAATAATTGGACTGATTTTAGGATGGAGTGTTTAACCTTGGGATTTAATTTGGCGTGACTTCGAGGAGGTTATATTTTTATAGTATTTTATAATTTATTTAGAAAATTAAATTTTACCATGAGAGAAAATATTGATATCTTTTAAATGGAGATCCGAATAGGAATCATGAATTTATAGTTTATTTTTGAATGCACAATTTTACCCGTGTGTGGTATAAACTTTATTCACGTTCCCAATCTCGTGTCAGGATTTTAAAAAGGTATGTTATTTTTATTCCTCTCATATCTGTATTATTTCTCATACATGCCAAGAAGTAGGGGGTCCTACCTTGTCACACAACACCAGGATGAGATATAAAAAGGGATATTTAAGCCCTACTTCATCTGAGGGGTGTGATTAAGAACAAACTGGGATGTATTAGCAATAGAGTGTAGAAATGATCTTGAAGTTTTTAAAATCTCATTGTGAGGTTAGATGTAATTTTATTTTTCACATTTTACCACTTAATTCATAATTTTAATTTCATGATGTTATATGGACTACTAGGGATGCTCTATGGATTATAGTGGGATGATTTTGTGAATATGGGGGTTTCAGGTGATTCATGGGGGATTTCAATTTGTAAAACCCAATCATGTGACTTGTAGTTAAAGAACACACGCCATGTGTTCTACATTACAAAATAGGTTGAGGATGATGACTACACAACATGTAGTCTATAAGGAAAAATCATTTATTACCATTGGTATATGATCTAGGGTGTTTTCATGTACTCAACTAAACACCCCATGAGGGGTATGTGGTGTGTATGGTACACTATCAAACCTTGTGTGTGGTACATGGGAAAATGAAGAGTGAAGTACGTGGTCAGATGCCAGGTGTGATACAACGACAGATACCCTATGTAGTTTACATGCCATTTAGTCCTAGAATATTACATGTACATTGATTCTATACACAATGATGGTATGAGATATGTTTCGAAATTATGGTGTTGGGATTACACACCATATACATTGAGGTGAACATTATGTAATATTATCTTATTGCTTGTTTTAAAGATATGGAGTTGGAATTGGAAAAGTGAAGAGTTTGTTTCAATTATTTTTTCACATAGAATGTGATGGTGAAGCCCTTCCAATTATTAGAGTTCATTGGTGATATTATTAGGGAATGATGATATACTGTAGGGAGGATTCACCCTAAGATGATGAATTAATAGTTATATTATTGGGGTTATGATATGAGACCTAGGTGAGGGATGTTAGAATCACTAGATGAATTTTCATGGTATTTCCAACATTCTTGGTATTAAATAGTCTAAATGGTCCCTAGTGATAGGTAATGGTTTATGATGTAATATTATATGATGATTTATACATCCAATTTAGGCTTATAATATAAATAGCTTAACGGCTATAAGAATAGTGTAGGGTGTTAGATACAACCTTTTGTTGATATATAGAGAGGTTGATGTGGGTTTAGAGGGCCCTAGAGGATACCATGAAGGAAAGAATGAAAATAATGATGGGTTCAATTTGATTTTCATGCATGATCATGATGGTCTTGAGGGTATTATCCTAAGTGGATATATATAAACCAAGGAATGGCTTGAGATATGGGGATATGTATCAAGTGACTAGAACCCCATTGATGAGATAATGATATTGTGAATAGTTTGTGATTCCATGAATTTTATGCTATGAGATAGTCTCAGATTGAGTTATTCTTTTTCGAGTATGTTATGAATATATTTATGAGATACTACTCATAGGATTCTGGCTCTCGATGATTAGATATGAGATATTACTAGGTGGTTTCGGTCCATGAATTTATATATTTATGATTCCTAGGACACAAAATAGGATATGGTGATTACACATGATTCTATAAGATTTTTAGGATATGTACTTGGATCTTGATATTGCAGCTGATGATACATGGAATTGTTAGAATGTTTTTTTGGATTTAGAAGTAGATCTGATATAGAATTCTTTGATTGTTTCCTGTGATTTACAAATTATTTTTATATGGAATGCTCAGTTTTTTTCTATGGAAAAAGTGATTATACATGTATGAATTTTCTAGTATTTGGTGATAATTACTATATGGAATACCTAAGAGGTTTCCTAGGACTTATATATTACAACTTTAGGTAATTACAATAATATTACATAGGATTAATTGATTACACCTATTAGAGATGCTTAGTATGTTTCATACGATCCAGTGATTACACCTGATGCTCTATAGAATGGTATTCCATATTCTAAAGGTCATCCATAATTGGCTTAACTAGATATGTTAAAATTTTGGCATCACATTATGAACCGATTATCAATGATGATTTACTTATTTATTTGATTTTAGTCATTATTTGACTAAGATGGGCATATCACATGTGCATGTTATTTTTATAATAGAATATTTTAGGGAACCATTAGGGGTGGTCAAATTATATTTATTTCTCACTCCCTACATGGGAACCCTAGTTCATATGAAGACCCTTATGTCTACTTTAAAGTAGAGAAAAAGATGTTCCTTGGATCAAGTAGGGAGCCAATATTTCATGATCGGGATAGAGTATCTCAACATGAACATGAAGACTATGATTTTGGTATGGATCATGGGTGGAATTTGAGATGTGTGTATATTTATTTTATTTTATTTATTTTGAATATGTGATTCACCTAGCGGGTAATCAGTCTATGATGTATGATTGTATTCTTTTACATTCCATTTGTTATAAAATGATCCCTTTTATTGAATTATATATATTTTGATATATTATTATTAGAATTAATTTGGTTATATCTTATTTCATTTCTCACTTTTACATGTGGGTAATGTATCCACATGGTTACACCATAGGCCATCGATAATAGCTTGGAACATATGACATACAGGGAGGCATGTTCGAGGTCACATGGCACTCTGGTCTAGTTACTAGAGAGGGAACCAAAGTAGGATGTTAAACCAAGTAATTTTAACTGAGTTATCAGGTGGTTTAAAAATGTTGTAGGTTCATATACCCTATTTTTCTTATAAAAATACACCCAATCCTCTCAATTTAGAGGACATGATACTATTTGACACCAAGTGCTGACTAAGGGACCTCTTTAGCACCAGATCACACACTAATATTCGTAAATATCCAAAACTCTTCCAGTGGTGATTTTAAATTAAAAATCTATAGAAAATTAATGAGATTTATGGGTGTCTGGTTCATTAAATTATTTTTCAAATATAACCCTCATGATTGGAAACTTTATCTAGGAAATTATCTAGGCTTGGGTCAAGGAAACCATTTATATATAGAATCCAAGAAAGTGGGGTGAAATACCATTATAATTACCCAAACTTCTTATACATAGATATTACATATGTTTAGATGAATATTATTTAAATTACATAGACACACACCTAAGGATTATAAAGGTATAGTGTCTTTGGAGACTATGCATAAAACATTATCATTTCTTGAAAGTTCATCAAAATGTCCCATAAATATCTTCTTATAAAGTACTCTTCTTAGACATAGCTTACTGAAACTAATTATTCATAACCTAGGAAAAAACATAAGAATGGATGATCTCATATTCTCAGTAAGGGTAAACAAGGGAGATAAATAAGAATAACATGAGCATAAGGGTATGGGAACATGTGCATAACATTTGAAAACAAAATCCCACATATTAAACATCATAATCTTGAGTCATGGAATAAATAATGAATGTTTATAAGACATGAATCATAAGGAAATCAAAGAACATGGTCCATGAGAGAATAAAAATAAAATAAGATAATAAATTGTGTAATAAAAAAAACATAGAAAATAATTTCTATAGTAGTCAAGGATCATTAATAAAACTATCATAGTAGAATGGGTTCACTCCCAAAACCATCGTAGTAGTCATGGTTCACTATTAAAGACTATCATATTGGAAAAATTACCTTACTAAAGTAGGTTCACTACCCATTCTAGTCCTTTTTTTCTCATGAGATATCAGTCTTTACCCAATGCAATGGAGGGAGATATAGGTCCCATCCAACTTTGGTTATAACATAAATACCATCCTTGGTTATAATGTGACCACCATCCTTTGTTATAAAATAACAAACATTACATAATAAAAATAAAACATTTTTGTTTCAAAAGTTCATAAAAGACTCATCATATCAGAACCCATGAAATGAATTGGGTTTTAAAAAAATTTCATCATAACATAACCTATTGAAAATAAAGAGAATCATAATCATTTCAACAATTCATTAAAGAATATCCCATAGAAAATAAAGTTAATTTTATAATAATTTTATCATGGTATGAACCATGGAAGCTAAATAGGTTTCATAAACATCTTGTAATCATTAACATAAACCATCCAGAGTTAGAATAAGAACAGTATCCTTTGATGATATCCCCAATAAATCATATGTAACATAAAAGGATGTCATCTTAGATGGAAAATGATTTTGAAATATCACTTGAAAATTTTCATGATTAAAATAATTTTTATTTGAAAACAAATTTTGAAACCTAAAAATTCAGATAATATCATGGAAATTATTTTCTTTTAAAATAAAAATGAAAACTTATAAAAGAATTTTGGAAAATAACCATAAACATTTCTTGAAGAAAAAATCCTTTTAGATTTGAATTTTTTTTAAAACATAAGAAATTTTAAATATTTATTGCTTTGAAAATAATGTTTAGAACTTTTAAATTAATCTTTAAAGAAAATAATTATCATTATAGAATGAAATTCTATTCAGGTCATACACATTAAAAAAAGGCTTCTTTCACATTTTTTTAAAATCCAAATTGGCATCGTTTAGAAAATGACATGAATATTCCTTTCAATTTTTTTTTTGTAAAAATAACAAAAACGGGTAAAAATTTATGGGATCAATAATTTTGATAATTTTAAAAATATTTTTTAACATTTTTATAAAACATAGTTTTGGATGAAAAATGATTTTGCGACAAAATAGATAAATAAAGAATTTTTTTATTAAAAACATTATTTTGAAATATTTAGTACATAAAGAGAGTAAAATGAAGGAAAAACATGTACTCTAATAACATAACCATATAATAATAAAATTCAGGAGTTTCATGAGAGATATATCATAATATTTTATCACTGGAATCATAATCATAAACCATCTTAAAAATGATGAGATTGTCAAATAAAACTCTTTCGAATTTGGTAACATTAAATTATATTCCCCATGGAATAATAACATTAAAAGGAACATAAAATATCATTAAAATAAGTATATTTATGATATAACATGTATAAGAGGTATTATATACACCTCATAGAAGAATATAGGTCCATAACATAACGTAAGTCCCCAAGAAAGAAACTTGAGACAAAATCCCTTACCACTTTGGTTAATTTTGAATAGAAAAACCCATGAAAGTGAGATCCTAAAATAGATATTTAAATACAAAAAATTTCAAGGATAATCATAATAAAATAAATCCATGGGTATTCTATACACCACATAAAAGAAACTCATGGTGAATATAGCTTGTGTCTCATAGAAAATAAAAGTGAGATGGAAATCCCTTACCATAAGTCTTGAATTCATTCATAAAATTTTAACCTACTTTATAATAAATATAAATTTTTTATAAAAATATTAAATAACTATAATTATATATAATACCATATATTATTTAATTATGACATTTTATTTCACATTTATTAATAATTCTTTGTTAAAGTCATGTTTTGGGAAATAACCACTTTGTTTTTCGTGCATGTTTTGATTTGTTATTTTTTTACTCTTACATTAATAATAGTTACATAATATATAGAATGTTAAAAATTATATAAATATCATATATATTCAGTATATATGTATTTATAATAATCAATAAAATTTAGACATAGAAATGAAATACACAGTCCACGAAGACATTATGTCATATAAATGCATAAAAATTGATTCCATTTTCTCGAGAGGTGAGATGAAATAATGGTAAATAATATACCCCATTTCTAGAATATTTTTTTTATATACATGAAATTTTTTATTAAAATATTTTCTTATTACCTTTCATGTAAAGCGTATGTCAGGAATGAATCACATCGTTCATGAGGTGGTAGTATGTTGTAAACATGAATGATGTTATAGTATTCCTATGAAATGGAAATTGAAAAGTAATATGTGATATCATGATTCAAGATGAAGAATAATATCATAAATATAATTTATTTAAAATAAATTCATCATTGTATCCATCTATGAGAGTTGGTCCTAGAAAATGAATAGCATTGGTTCGCAAGGCGGTAGTCCGCTGTACACATTAATGATGATTTCAGTACTAATTTAATAGAAGAGGATAAGAATTTAGGTTATTAAATTTACATAATAAAATCTACATATATTTAAGATACTGATTTTATTATATCATCGTGGTTTAAAATTAATTTAAGGAGGTGGATGAAGAAATAAAATAAAATCCTCGGTTTGATAGGTTATCACTTCATTGGGAAAATTCATTTTGTTTGCACAAAAAGGATTCTTATGGTGGTTTTATGACAAAAATAAGTCATATAGGATGATACAATGAACCTAAAAAATTTATTTGGGTAGATATTGACTAAAAAAATGGGTTTTGATGTGTGAAGAGGAGAGGATATTGGGTGACCTTTTATAAGTGAGGTGAGTGACACACTTGTAATTTTTGAAACACAAAAGATGTGCCCAGGTTTTTCACATCCCACAAGGCTCTAAAATGGTAAATTATCTATAATATAATATATAAGGTCAAAATATTTCTATATATTTTGTTTTTGATTTGTTTTTTAAATTTTAACCATTATGTTTTTAGTTTAAACCCTGGTAAACTCATTTTTACCTTAACTGTGATATATTTTTTTTCTATTTTTAATATTCATTCTGTTAATACATTTTTTTTAAGATATTATAAAATATAAATTTTTATACTTCTATATATAGAATCCATTTTTTATGAATTTCATTTATATAATTAACTAAATTAGTTTTATAATTAACCTTACAAACGCGATGAAAAAGTGTCTTTCCAAAGAAAAAATACTAAAAAGATTAAGAAGTTTTTATACCAAAATTAAATCTAAAATTTATTATAATGAACTATATTGGAATAATAGATATATATATATATATATTAATTCATTTTACCTTTAATACAATATTAAAATAATTCCTATGTTTTTTATTTCCTTAAATTAAATGATAGTTCTTAATAAAAACTAGTACTTTTTACTATTCATCGAAAAATTTAACTTCCCAGAAAATTATCAAAAATTCAACAAAAGATAATTTTACATTATTATTTAAACAATTAAGATTATTTTTTAAAATAAATTTTCTAAAATTTTACAAAAATAAATTTAAAAATATGTTTTCAAAAGGCGAAAAAACTAATTTTTTTCCAAATACCAATTTTTAGAGAAAAAATGGATTAATTCTTGTCTCTTGTATACAAAACACATAAGATGAATGTGAAAAATTTTATTCAATATATGATATATAAATTTAATTAAAATCATTCACCAAAAGTGATTTTTTAAATTTTTTAAGGTAAAATATGTTTGTGTTCATAAATATAGTTTTTTAGAAGAAGATTTCATTTATTTTCAAAGAGTTTTTATTTTAATATCTAATTAATTGGTCACTATATAATTCCTTTTATATAAATATGTAGACCATATATATTAATAATTTATTTAATCATATTCATAACCACTATTCCAATGGCTAGGTGATAACTATCATATAAGATAATTATAATTTAATAGTGTTCCATGTTTTGTTTAAACTCAGTGTTATATCTATCTCAAGATACAATCAGTGTTAGGTATAACAAAAGATAAACATAGTGTTTTAATTAATTTAATATCAAATCAGGGTTACGTGAAATTAAATATTTTGAAAATACTATATTTATTTGAAAAAATATATTTCACAAAATTTCGGGTTGTTAGATTCCACCCCCTTTAATAAATCATGTCCTTACAATTTTAACTCGTACTCTGTAAAAAACGGTTTAACATTTAAAAATACCTCTGTTGGAAACCCACATCATAAAAAGAGTTAATAAAACTTCATCTTAAAAGAAGATAAAGGGATGTATAAAGGTCATCTTTAATAACATATAACATGTTTCCAAATTGTAGAGAATATGTAGTAAGTAGATATTTGGACATAGAAAAGCATAATGTCTAAATAATGATTGAGAGTGACATAGAACATGGATCACAAGAAATTGAATGATCATGTCAAATCAAAAACCACAAAACCATAAACCAAGTAGGTGTAAAAAATTTCATTAATATCATCAGAAATTATGGTAGTAGGATGTAATTTTATCTCAATATCCGTTTTTTAATTTTGGGGAATTTTCATTAAAATATATACTTACTTGATTTCATTACATTTCATAAGAAAATGATCATCTTTTGGTTGTTAATCAATCAATTTCTACACTATATCATACCTAAGAAAATGAAGATTTAATTTTTTAGTCTTGAAGCACTAGCAGATCATAATATCCATCAAATTATGACAATACATTCCTTATTTCTCCAGTTATTATAAAAAATATAATTATTAGCACAGGTTGTTCAATAACATCAAAAGTTCAACTTAATATATTCCATGAAGAGTTTACTTTGAGTCTCCTCCATACCAAATCAAAATTGAAATCTAAAAACATATAAATAAGGTTACTAAATTTCCAAAATCAACATATACTTAATCCCCCAAACAACATGGATTATCTTTAATGTCACATACAAAATATGTGAATTCATTGATAATATATTTTCTTGAAAATCGTAATAATATGAATTACTATAAAACTATAATTAGAAAATACATACTTAATCATTCCTTGAATAAAAAAACTTATTATTTAATATATTCCATAAATCAAAAATACTGTAAGCTCCATCAATAATAATATAAACCACTTTTTACTCAAATAATTAATCATTTCTAGGGTCATCAATACAATCTAATTTACTTTATTCATATCCAACATCTCTTTACCTCAACATAATTATCTCAACATCCAGAACATATTAAGTGTTATCTTCTATTAATCATAAATTTTACATAAAATATAACATTTCCATTGAATCAATTTTCTTGTTCATTGGTACTATCAAACATATTCTTAAAAATCCTTAATAAAATACTTATAGAGAATAATCCTTATATATTTTATGATTTATATAACATAATTCTTGAATTCCCATACAAAAACACTTCAATCATTCCACTTCATTATTAAACCACTAACATGGAATCATCATCTTATTCATTAACACCTATTTCCTAAACTATGACATATTAATCATGAATTTTGATTAATTAACCCTAATTTAATCATGATTGTTATATTCAATATAAAAAATACAATTATAATAGATCAAACCATTTATATATCATTTTTACTATCTTCATCATCAATAGTATAACCATTACTCATACTACCTTGCTGATTCTCTTCATGATTTTTCCCCCTAGGACAACGATTTTCAAAATATATATACCTACCACATTTAGAACATTCAACCATTGATGATAACTTATGGAGAAAATTATTTTAATACATTGTCTTAATTGATATTTTCATTTTTCCTTGATAAATACATTATTTGTGTTCTTGTTTTCTACACTCAGAACATCTTCCCATTGCTCTGATATATTCACTTGGGTGATTCTTTCCACATTATTGACATATAAGATACTTAATATTATTTATTCCATGGAATCCACCACAAAAACACTCATTCAAATCAATACATTTCTTATTTAGTGTGTTTAATTATTAGTTAAGGTTCATGTTTCCAATAATATATTCTGATAACTGATTAGGCATAATCACAATATCCTTCACTCCTGTCATTATCCAATTTTTTTTCTCATTAATACATTGTCAATAAAAATTAATAATAATATAGTTTGTTTTAGTTTCAATCATTGACTAAATCCAGAAATCATAGTTTGAGTATCAATATTAAAAATCAAAATCAACATAATCATAAAAAATCACATATAGGATATATAAATAATAACACCTTTTTTATCTATGACACCTAAGGCTTAACCAAGGCCATTCATGATCGTTGTTTAAATCCTTTATAATGATTCATAAAGAGTATGTGAATTTAAAATCAATATCCCCCAAGAGTTTCAAACCAGGTGTTAAACAAGTCCCATTTTCATGAACCAAGTGATGATCAAATCTAGCTCAATACTCCCTTTTGGAGTTATTAAGCCTAGGTACCTTTTTTTAGAGCCACATCCACTTATAGTATCCAGAGAAGGATATAATTGATTGGAACCCAATAAAACTATGTTTAACAAAATTCTAGTACATTTTCATATACTTATCCTCATCCTTAGACTTGTCCTCAGATATATCTTTAGACATATACCCAGGGACTTAACCAAAGTTTTCTCATCATATTTTCCAATAGTTAACTGAACCTTTCCTTTGATACCAACTGTAATGACCCAAACTTACCATTGATAGATATTACATCTTTATTAGAATATTATTTCTTACATTTGACAAACAAACACCTGATGATCATAAATTTATGGTTCTTTTGGAGACTAGACATAAACTATTTATATTTCTTGAAATATCTTCAACATCTCCCATGAAGATATTCTTAAATATTACTCTTATTAGAAATAACCTACATAAAATTGTTTTTCATAACCTAGGTAATTAAAAAATAAAAAATGGAGATCCTTTATTCTCAATAAGTTTACACATGTCGAGATATTTTAGCATAACATGGTCATAAGGGTATGAGAACATGAGTATAACATTTTAAAACCATACATTAAATATCAAAGATCATAATCTTGAGTCATGGCATAAATCACGGAAGTTAATAAGAATATAATCATAAGTAAATAAAATAACATGATCTAGGAATCATAATATTGACATAAGATAAAGAATTATGGTATACATATAAGCATAGACAATTATTTCTATAGTAGTCAAGGATCATTTCCAAAACTATTATAGTGGAATGTGTTTTCTCCCCAAACCATTATAGTGGTCAAGGTTCACTCCCAAGAATATCATATTGGAAAAATTCCATTAATAAATTGAGATCATAAACCATTCTAGTCTTATTTATCTAATAATATTTCAACCGTACTTGGTAATAAAGTAACCACCATCCTTAGTTATAATGTAAACACTATCACATAATAAAAATCATACATATTTCTGAAAAAATATCATAAAATATTCATCATATCATAACCCATGTAAAGAAATGGGTTTCATAAACATTTCATTATAACATAACCTGTGGAAGAGAAACAGGTTTCATAATCATTTCATCATTTCAGCAAAGCATAACCACTGAAACAAAAGTAGGCTTCATAATCATTTTATCATGGTATAAAATATGGAAGAGAAATGGGTTTCATAAATATTAGTTCATTATAAACATAAAATATCTAGATAATGAATAAGTACGGTATCCTTGGATTATATCCCCAATAAAGCATAAGTATCATAAAAAAATTTCATCTTAGATTGAAAATGATTTTGAAAGATCACTTGGGGAATTTCTTGAAGAAAATATAATTTCAATGAAAATAAAATTTAAATCCTAAAAATTCAAAAATTATTTCAGAAATTATTTTCCTTGAAAATAAGCTTGAAAACTTATAAAGTAATCTTTCAAAATAATATAAAATATTTCTTGAGGTAAATAAAATTTCTCCTTTGAAAACAATTTTTAAAAAATTAAACATTTTCAAAGCCCTTTTCTTTAAAAATAACTTCAAAAACATATAATTTATGCTTCAAAGAAAATAATTTTCATAATGGTTTGATTTTTTCTTCATGTAAAACACGTTATAAAAATATTTCCTTTCAATTTTTTGGTAAAAAACAAACGATCATTTTTTTAAAAATTACATAAATATTACTTTTAAAATGGTTTGAAAAAAACACAAAAATGGGTAAAAATAAATCCTTTAATAAATCATATAATTAATTTTGAAAACATTTTTTTAAATATTTTTAGAAAAAATTATTTTGGAAGAAAAATGGTTTTCGATCGAAGAGTGGAGAAAAGAAACTTCTTCTTAAAAAATTTATTTTTAACTCTTGAGTACATAAAGAGAAAGAATCAAATAAAAAATGTATTCTCATAATATTACCAAATGAGAATAGAATTCATTAGTTTATTAAGTGATATATCATAATATTTTAATGTTGGAAGCATAACCATAAACTCTCTCGATAAATAGTGATATTTTAACATAAAACTCTTACCACTTTGATAACATTGAATCAAAATCCCCATGAAAGAATAAAATTAAATTAAACTTATAATATCATGAAATTTAGTATATTTAGACATAACATGTCAAAGTGGAAGTATATACACCTTATAGAACAAGATATGTTCATAACATAACTTATGTCTCCAAGAAGACAATTTGAGAAAAATAATCCCTTACCACTTTGGTAAAATTTGAATTATAAAATTCATGAAAGGGAGACCAAAAAATGGATATGTAAATCCCCAAAATTTTATGGATAAAAATAATAAAATACATTTTTGGTAAGTATATGCAATAGAAAATAAACACATGGTGAATATGTCTTGTGTCTCCTAGAAAATAAAAGTGAGACAGAAATACACTATTATAAGTCTTAACTTCCATCGTACACATTAGAACCTCATGTATGATAAATATAAGTTTATTATAAAAATTTTACTGATATAAAATTATATATGCAACACCATATATGATTTACTTATGATATTTTATTACCCATTTATTACCAATTCCATGTTAAAGTCATGTTTTGTGTAATAAACGCTTTGTTATTTGTTCATGTTTTGATTTATTATTTTGGTATTCTTAATTTAATCATAGTTACATAATATAAATAATGTTAAATATGATATAATTATCATATATTTTCATTAGATATTTATTTATAGAAATACATAAAAGTTAGATATTGAAAATGAAATACAACATTCCTAGAGACAATAGGTCATACATACACATGAATGTTATTTCCATTTTGTCGATGGGTGAAATGAAAGAAAGTTAAATAATATAGTAACTTCACAGAATCATTTTTATTTCATATTTATAACATTTGTTTAATCTAACATTTCATTATTACCATCCATGTATTGTGTATGTGAATAATGAATCACATCCCTTCATGAGGTGGTAGTACGCCGTACACACGAACGACACTATCATATTACTAAAAAAATGAGAAGTAAGAAGTAATATGTGATAGAATGATTAAATATGTATAAAAATATCATAAATAGCATATATAAACAATAAATATATCATTATATCCATCCATGAGATGTGTTTGTGGAAAAAGAATCACATCAGTTCGTGAGGCGAAAGTTCATCCTACAACTTAGTTATAAATTTGTGAACGATTTGATGAAAGAGAATAAGGATTTAGGAAATTAAATTAAAATAACAACATCTAATTATATGTAAGATAATAATTTATAATATCATCATGTTTTAATATTAATTTATGAATGTTGAGGGATATAGAAAATAAAACGATTAGTTTGGGATGTCACCTCTTCTTCAGAAAACTTCTTTTGGTTTTCATTGAAAGGCTTATTAGGATGGATTTATGATCAAAATAAGGAATAATATATGAGAGGAAGGAATTAAGTACGTGACTTAGTTATTTATTTTCCAAACCATAGGGTTTTGGTAGTGTGAAGAGGCGATGAGAGGTGGCGTCCTTTTATAAATGAGGTGAGTGGAGCACTTATAATTTTTCAAAATAATAGGGTTTTCCCAAGTTTTTTAGATGAAAAAATGCTTACAAATGGTCTATTATCAAACCTATAAGATATCAGGTCTAATTATTTCTATATTATGAGTTTTTTATATTTTTTCGGTCATTTTTAACCCTTATATTTTTTGTTTAACTCCCAGACAAACCCATTTTTACATTAACTATAGTAAATAATTTTTACTATTTTTACTATTCATTATGATAAAAAATTAAGTTATAATTTTTTGATAATAAAAAATCTTATGATTCCAAGCAAGGAATACAATTTTACAAAATCAATATACATTATTGGTAAAATATAATTTAAAATTTACCCCACGACGTAATGAGAAAGCAATTCTCAAAAAAGAAAATGTTCAAAAGTTTAAAAGGTTTTATATTAAATTTCAATATGAAATTAATTATAATGACCACAGTTATATTAAAAGATATATAAGTGGACTAATTTTACCTATAAAACCATATGATTTTTTTATCCTTTCATTTCTTTAAAATAAATTACAATTCTTAAAAAAAAATGAATATTTTCTAATATTCATCAAATAATTTATCATCTCAGAAAATTCTCAACAATTCACCATAAGATAATTTTGACATGATGATTTCAGATTTTTTTTATTTTTTAATATAATTTTTCTAAAATTTTATAAAATTTATTTTAAAATAAGTGCACAGAAGGCAACAAAACCATTTTTAGAAAAATACAGTTTTAAGTAAAAAACCGGGTTAATTATTGTCTCTTATCTTGAAAACTCGTAAGATGAATGTTAAACATTTTATTGAATATATAACATAGGAATTTTATTAAAATAATTCACTAAAAATTATTCGTTTAATATTTTGTTGTAAAATGTGTTCGTGGGTATAAAAATAGTTTCATAGAAGAATATTTTCTTTCTTTTTAAATAGTTTTTAATTTAACTTATTATTAATCAGAAATAAAAGAAATCATTTTATAAACATATGTAGAACAAACATTTTCATAATTTTTTAAATGATTTTCATACCCATTATTCTAATGGCTTGGTGATAAATATTATATTAAAAATAATAATATTTTAATACTATTCATGTTTTTTTAAACTCGGTGTTGTGCTTATCACAAGCTACAGTCAGTGTTATGTGTAACAGAAGATAAAAATAGTGTTGCATATAATGTAAGATAAAATGGGAATTTCATGTATTGAAGTATTTTAAAAAGATTGATTTTTAAATAATATATACATTTCAAAGAATCTCAGGATTTTACAACCATGGCACCTAGTCTATCTTGAGATGAGGTCAAGACCAATGTTGAGTATTTCTCAAGCAATCCCAAGACGGGGTCATGCCCATGGAACCCTAATATAAAGTTGAATCTAGGATATCCCATGGTGGATCCATGCCCATCCCCCAATGGAACTATTCCTATCCTTCAATGCCACACTTTTTCACCTCATTCACCCATGCCACCTACCTAGGATAAAATTAACCCTTCTAACCTAGTGCCACCAAAGACCTTGTTAGAACTATTCTTCCCAAGTTAAGCCATTGAAAATATAATTTTACCCAAGACTCATCCATATCCTCTTGATATAAAAAGTTGATTTATTCTTCATACTTTCATGTTAACTTTTTGATCATGTATTCTTTTGAAAATTAGAATATAGATTTTTTTTTGTAGATTTCCCCATAGTTATCCTTCATATCAATTAGGGTCTTTAGAAGACAATAAATCATGTATTCCTTTTATAATGAGGATAACCTTTCATGGGTAACCACTAAAACATTTCATGCATCAAAATAACTATCCTGGCTATTACAACCTGGATTTTATAGCTCTCAAGCATCCATTCATCCTTCTTGAGTATAATATATGATACAGAGGTATAAAAAGGTTGTTGTTCCATCAAAATCCAAAATATTATCCTACTACTTCTCAACATACATGTGTAAAATCATCAATATTTCACCTATATAGTTTTAAACAAATAAGAGGGGGGTACAAATGGGCCACCATCTCTGGTGTAAGACTATATCTACCTTCACCTACCCCACTATGTCAAACCAGAAAGTGATAATCACATGTAAGTGACATACCAAACCATTAGTAGGTACTTTTATTTTAGTAGTCTATTTTAAATGGCCTTAAACTACTTGATAATAGTATTATTAATATGACCATAAACTATAAGGAACATTGGTCCTAGTTTAATGACATCAAAAGGTAAATCCTTGGTATTGATTTCATGGAATTAAAAGTAATTATTTTGTTTATGGTTGTATAACCTTTAAAGGAATTACTGTACACTTTTACATATGTACTTAAAAGGTATAATATGCCATTTTATTTGAAACTTAACTATGTGATTTTTTATTCCCCTCATAGGGATGCATATGAATCCCTTATCATGGCCCCAATCCTAATTATATATAACATTTTTCCTCCATATATGATGATACATTCTAGAGTAACTTACTATAATGATTTAAACTAAATTATAATTCACCAATAACTTATGAGGGTACCTATCATATATTAATTATTCTAAAAAAACCATTGATTCAATCAATCTTTTTCAAAACACGGGTAACTTTTATTGTTATTAGGAAGGATTTCATGAATAAAAAAATTTAATATAGACATGGACTATAAAGAACAATCCTTATTGAGATGATTAAACCTATCATCCTTTCACTTATTATATACATATGATCACAAGAAAATACCTAATATAGAATACAAGATAAGGAATGACATCAGAATAAAAAAATGGTGAACTCTAGGTGAAGTCCTTTACATGTGAAAGCGATTTATTTACCATGCATACTCATTTGTGATGTTTCATAGATGGGTTAATTTTTTTGGTTTCTCCCTCAACATAAAAATAACCACTTCAACCAATGTGTCTCAAGGAGTTAAGTTCCCTAGAAAGGATGGGGCAGTCACAAGAAAACCTAAGATATTTTATATTACTAGTTTATGTCACCTTATACATAAAGTATCATTGTAATGATTGTTCAAGATACAAATCCATAGAGAAAAATTCCTCCAACCCAATTCATTCAACATGAGGTAGTGAATTCCATGCTATAAGAGTACCTATATAATGGAATTGTCCCTAATCTGGAGACAAATTATGCTAACCTATAAAATCTAAAGCTGCAAAGGTTGATATAATAATGAAATTATATAATGGGGTAGATGGAACTCGTTTTACCTTAAATTATTTTCAAAATACCTTCCATAGAGTGTGATAATTCTTACCTACCATATGTGTGAGAGGCTAATCGGGGTGTTTCTTATGTCTTAATGACTATCTACAATTCACTCTAGTAGACTCATGACAAGAATGGCCATTATCACCATCACATGACCCAAATATCCTGATATCCTTTCACTAAATCTTTGATAGTGGTTACTCTAAAAGGGTCATCCTGGAGGAGGTCCTGTTAGTGGTGGTCAACTAGTAAATTCATAAAGTAGTAAATTTCCCCTATTTTCACCGTTATCCCTAAAACCCATCAATATATCCCAAGGCTAACCCATTGGTGAATTTAGTTCATCATCAACAATAAACCTCATAATTAATTCAAGAAATCATTGATTATTTCTCTAACTAACCTTTAATCAATGAGGTAAAACAAAAAACATTACCAAAGTCCTCCCCATAATGAATTTTTTTGATATTCTATGGTCCTCCGTAGAGAACACTTTGCAGAGGGCCTATTTATAATAAAATTGATTTTAATCACAAAGGAGATCCTTATGATAACTATAAATAAATTAACAACCACGAAGGTCCTCTTCATGGTAATCAATTAACCAGTAAGAGTGGAGGTCCTATCCATGATAGTAACCAAGAAAATATAAACCGTGTAAATCCTCTCCATGGTACCTGACATGAAGATCCTCCCCATGTTGATAATAAAATAATTATTAATCTTGAATATCCTACCCAAGAGGATATATATTAAGGTTAACTAGACAATAATAAATTGTACAACCATAAAGTTTCTCCCCATTGAAACTATCATGGAGGTCCTCCCCATGATAAAACATCCATCAACCATGATGGTTTCCAATATACTGACATTATTGAAATCTACATCCATGGATTTTCTCCACATGGTACTATCCACGATTCCCTACTTTCTATAGTGCACCTCTTTTATATAAAGGTTCTACCTAGGTTGAAACCTACCCATGTTTTGATAATATTAAGAGTCCCCTAAATAAATCCTCTACACTATGAACTCCACTATTAACTAGAAATATATAATCCCAACCAATAGGTGAGATGAGTTAATTATCACTGTCAATGCCTTTATAAGACCATGTAATATTGGTGGTATTTGAAGATATTCAAAATTATTACACTATACTAAATAAAGAAGAAAAAATGTACATATATGTTTAGATATTGTTTATAAACCTTTCAATTAACATGAATATGGGTTGAAAATCATGTTGAAATAATTATTAAAAGTAAAAATGTTTTTCATGTTCTAAAACATTTCTAACTCTTATCATGTTATTTTTGAAATTATAGAAGATTAACACATATGATATCTTCACTATAGTTTTGAGATGATGTTCAACCATATCAAGTATGAGTACCTACCTTAAAGGTAAAGGGAACCTAAAAAAATTACATAAAAAAATTTCAAGTCAACTTAGCTACTCTAATAGTAGCTTGGAATACTATTTTAGTCAAATAACATGATAATCTTCACATGGATTTCATAAATATCTTTGGCACACTCCACTAGACAATCGATAAGAATTTTCCTAATGTGAAAATTAGAGGATGGGTTGAATTTGGGGAATCATATTTCACTACATTTAACAATAAACAATGTTATTTTGATGGATATTTTTTCAACGTCATTATCTCAAATCATTTTTTAGATCTATGATTTAGATGAACTAGTTGGTCAATCCAATAGAATGTCACAATACATGGAGCATAGGAAATACGTACTCAATGGTAGAAATAAAACTAAAAAATCACCATTAAGTATCATAAAAATGGAAACAAACAACAAATATATGGAAGTATCAACCTAATAATTAGAATACACCTTTTATAATGGAAATATCTTACGTAGACACAACTTAAGAAATTATTCATCCAATACATGCTAGAGCGTAAGATTGGATTGAAAAGAGGGATGCAACAAAAAACTAAAACAACATAGTGGAAATCCCATACTATAGGATTGAGGGAGACTTTACCTCCACCAAAACTCTCCGTATAATCCATTATAAAAAAGTGACCTAAATTATGACACACCTCCTGTAAGTAGAACAATTTTCCTTAAGATAGACGCAAATACATGGGAGATAACCCCACAATATTTTATATTGATGATTCATGAATCAACCCCTACACTGGGATCACATTCTGTAAAATTTTTTAAAGAATCACTCTGAATCATGATTCATAAGTATCCTCCCACCTCAACAGTATGGGATTGTAGAAATTAATGATTGAATCCTCATAGGGACTACACACCCAAAAAATTCTGTAGTAAAGTAAAAATAAAAGAGGATTAAAACCTAACCATTAAGTTTTACTATAAGGATTATGAGGCCTCATATTTCTATAATTATGTTTAAGACTTAGTTCCCACTAGGGGGCTCACATTAGATAATATTGTGGAAAAAACCTGACTAATTTTTTAGATCATGATACTAATAATAAGACAAAAAAGAAAAAGAATCAATCATGAATTTTGACCCAACAATGTTATGTTAGAATTGGGTATATAAAAATCATCAAAGGTAGAACCAAAATCTAAGTGATCCCCTAAAAATTCTATCCCCGCCCACATTATGGTATAGTTCTAAAGAAAATGGAAAACTCACAGTTATATTTTTATCCCACTATCACCCAAAGGGTTTTAGATTAATTATATGAAAAAAATGTATGTCCAATATGATTCAAACATTAAAATATTAAATAATATTTGCAATGATATAATTAGGGTAATTAACCAATCCAAATTTAACTCCAAAGATAAATATTCTATACAACCTATCCTTGAATCCCCTAGAAAAGTGAACATTTATCGACCTACTATTACTGTATTGATCAATTTCATCAATTTGACTATTCTTAACTTATTCATTTTATTTCAATGATGGTTTATTATAAAAAATTACCTCCATTTGGGTCCCATAAAACAATAGTTCATGTAAAACATTCAAGGATATCTTGAGAATGTTTGTTATCATTGGTGCAAAAAACCAAAAATATCAATATTGGGAAAATTCCATTGCCTAAATTCTATCCAAAAAATCAATATCACAAGTAGAGATACCCAAATATCTTACTACTTGAATGGAGGTTATAGAAATACATCATGCACCAGTACATCAAGAGAGGAAACCATATCCTAAATAGGTGTATTTGAATCCTACTCCTCTAATCTTTGGGAATATAAGATTCACAATGTTTAATGGAATGAGATACCCAAAGCAGTACCTTATTAACATTTCATCTTAGGGTGGCCTAATGTTAGTATTGATAGAACAAGGAAAAGTGGTGAAGCTCATATGTTCCATACAGAATCTAAAAGGGCCTTCCATTTTCTACTATAACAATTAATCTAATGGATATATATATATATATATAGTTATAACTAAATTCAATAAATGTTTCTCTATCAATTCATCTGTATTTTGTGAAAAAAATTATTTATGACCTCTCAAATGACAAGAAACATGAAAATGAGAGTATAAAAACCCATTATTTAAAAAAAAATTATATACTATTATATGAATATTCATTACATAACATTAAAATATATTCTATAATCATATCAACTTAGTATATTTGAAAACATGGACACGTAATTGGACCATAAATAAACTAAATCATTTCCCACATAATTATTTATAAACAAATAAATTCTCATATATATCATACATAAAATCAATATTCATAACTTGGGTAAAAGAAACATAAAGAAGAGTGAGATTATATTCTTATTAAGTGTAAAAATAGAGTTATCAATGATCATAAATTAATCAAAGAGTTTACGCCATGAGAACATAACATTGGCATAAGACAAAGGTTTTTGGAATACATGTAAGAATAAAAATCAATTACTTAGTAGTCAAGGATTAATGAAAATATTATCATATAATATTGTGTTAACTCCCCAAACCATCATCTTATTTAGGTTTTACTCCCAAGACTATCATAGTGGACATAGTCTCCTATTGAACTGGGTTCACCCACCATTTTGGTCCTATTTATCTTATAATATTTCAATATTTATCTAATGAATTAGAGGGATGTATAATTATGGGTCCAGACATCACATAATGAAAATCATAAATATGTGATAACTGAATTATATTATTAACTAATAACCATTTTCACCCATTTATTAACAATTCTTTATTGAAATCACTATTCCAGGTGATATATGCTTCATTTTTCGTATATGAATTTGTATGGAAGTTTTGGTCATTGAACATTGATAATGGATCCATAATATAGTGAATATTATTAATTATATGATGATAATATATATCCATTATATAAATATTTATAATCACTCATAAACTAAATATATTGATAAATAAATTACACCGTTCAGGGAGAAGGTTTGTTGTACGTACACATAGACATTGATTTTACTTTTCAAAGAATGGAAGAAAATAAATGTAAATAATAATACAAATTTAAAGAATCATTATTATGTCATATAGATCATATAAATTTATTAAATCCATCCTTATTATCATTTAAGTAAAATAAAAATGAGAAACATATCACATCGCTTAAAAAAGGTGGTAGTCCACACATACACACAAGTGGCGTTTTCATTTTACAAAAGTTTGGAAGGTAAAAACGTTGATATGATATTATAATTTAAGAATAATAATTATTACATAAATATCATATATAAAATTAAATCATGTCGTAATAACAATTTATGAAAAATGGTGGTGGAAAATGAATTGAATTTTTATGTGGAGACGATAAGCAGTACATACGCAAGAGTGATACTTTCACATCTCATTTGATGGAAATAGAGTAAAGAATTATATTTAAATAATCATAATAACATTTAAGTTTGTTTAGTATATTGAAATTATTATTTTACAAATAATATAATAGATTTATTTGATGTAAAATAATTATTAAAAAAAATTGATCTGTTAAGGCGATTACCTCTTCTTTGAAACAACTCATTTAGACCTCATATTAACAGTACTAGGATTGGTATTTTTGAAAGAAAAATATATATAATATAGATAATGAAGATTAATATGGATTTTTTGGCTAATATAGGGATAAGATAATTAATTTTGAGTAAATAAGAGAAATTACGGGTGCCCATTTATTATTTAGGGGAGGGGAAATCTTGTGATTTCTTAAAATATAAAAATATATTAAAGTCATTCCCCTTAAAAAATTCCCCCAAAATGATAGTGATTATAAGATAATATATAATGATGTTGGAATACCATTAAATAGTAAAAGTTTCATATATTAATGTGGTTTTTTAAACCATATCTTTTTGATTAACTGCTTAGCTAACCGATTTAAACCTTAACTGAGGTAACAACCTATTTACTATTAATGAGTTATAATTGGACTTGTAAGGTAAATTTTGGGTCATAAATGGAGAATGGATAAATTTTTTGACCATATATTACCCACATTTTTCTCTTTCATTATTTTATGACTTTTTAAATAGTTTCATAAATTATTATTTTAATAAATATCATTAATGTCAATTTTGACATTGTTTATTTAATTTGAATTAAAAAAATAATTTAAAAGTTTAAATTAAAATATAATCCCCTTAAAAATAAATAATATGTTATATTTTTCTATAAATTTCATGAAACACTATAAATCATCCAAATTATTTTACTTCTAATATTTTTAAAATCATTTATTATATTTTTCTATTAATTGAATAAATATTGAATATGTGTTGTTCATGAATTTATGGTAATTATATAATCAATAAAAATTATAAATAAATTCAAATAATTAATTTTATTTAATTATAAAAAATATAAATTTCTATTCATTAATAAATTTTTGTTTTCTCTATGTGAAATCAAAATATATATTTAAAACTAAGAGAGTGACATTTTGTAACTTAGTTTTCTTTAAAAATTATACAGTTCATTTTCATGGAAATGTTTCCATTAAACAAATAAATTTTTAGAATAATGTGATAAAATTTTAATAAAATTCATTAAATAATAATTATAATGAAAAATTAATGTATGGTGACTTAGTTTTAACCTAGACTATCCCGATTTACCATTTATCGAGGTGATAAATTTCACCATAGTTACTGTTCATATTGACCTTAAATAAAAGTGGTCTATATACCAAATTTATACATTATGATTTCAAATATGGAGTCCATTTATCATTACTCAATTTATATAAGTTTTGTAAATTAATTTTAAAAATAATCACACAAAACGCAATGAAAATATTTTTTTTATAAAATATATGTTAAAGCATAAAAATTGGTTTATTATAATCCCATTCAAAGGAAAATATTAAATTAATTTTAAAATATTTGATTGAATATATATTATATGTATTTAATTAAAATAATTCACCAATAGTGATTAATTTAATTTATTAAGATATAATTTCATTTCTTCTATAAATAGGGTTTTTTCGAAAAAAATTTGTTTTTATATTAATATAATTTTATTATTTATAATTAATTGATAATCAATGAATTAATTTTATAAATATGTAACCATATTTTTTCATAATTTAGTTAGTCCTATTCATACACTCCAATCCAATATCTAGGAAATAACTTTTACATAATAATATTTTAATTGTATATTGTGGTTCGATTAAACTCAGTGTTGCTTATTATGTAAGCTATAAAAGAAATAGAACTATTTAAGGATAAATATATTATAAAATTTATGAGTGTTTTATTATAACCCCATTAAAATTATTTTTTCTCAAAATTCATCACCATGATACAAAAAATGTGGGTATCTCTATTTTATTTTATCATTGTGTTCCAAAGTATCTTCTTCAAATTTTTGATTCCTCTAGAGATCTTTCCCAAGGTTAGTAGTCTTGTTTCATAGAAATTTATCTCTATGATAAAATATTTATGCCATATATTTACCATAGGAAATATCATACTCTAACGGTATAAACTCTGAGTTTAATACATGTAAAGGATCCGATATGTACTTCCTCGAAAGAGATACATGGAACATGTTGTGATATAGAGAGAGGTTTGGTGGAAGTGCTAAGTGAAAAGCTACCTTTCTTACTCGATCGAGATTATCAAATGGGAAAATATACCAAAGTATCAAATTTATTTCCTCAATAAATCTCATAAAATTATTCCATGTATAAATTCATAGAAAATCACCAACATCAAATTCCATACCACACCGATGATTGTCAGTATAAATTTTCTATCGACTCTATTTTTTATTAATGTGTTGTTGAATAGATTTGACTTTATCAACAATTTTCTCTACTAGATCTGGTCAAAATATCCTTCTTTCTCTAAAATAATATTTTTTTCCAATTTTATAGTGTTCTACCAAGATTCCAACATTAATGTATTATTGGTTAGAGTTTGGCTTCATTTTTATGTGATGGTTCAATCCTCAAACCACTAATTCTTGAAATATTACATTCAGAGAAAATTTGGGAATCTCTATGGTGACAATTCCCATTTTTACTCTTATAAGGATTTATATATTGATGTATATAACTATAAAATGATAGGAAAAAAACACATTATGAATGAAACCACATAGGATACAGTCCCTAATAGATTGGAGGATACATATATTAACACATGGAATGATTTTAAAGAATCTTCCAGACTTTCTATAAACTGCATTGAGGCAATAACTCAAAATTTGGAAAACCAAATTTTTTTACCATCCAATGTAAAAAAGACCCAGGATACCTGATCCACCTCTATTAGTAGAATAAAAGTCCCCCATGTTACCCATGTACATTAATATCTTCCATGAAAACGACAATAAAGATATGAGATTGACTGATATCTATTCAACATAGGTGAGACTTTTTTGTTAGATGGATATTATATATTTTAATATAATGATAGAATTAGGTTATTTTACCTCCATTCATATGATTTATATCATGATTAATGAATTCAAAACTACTTTTTATTGGTGAAGTCCCAGATGAGATGATAGAACCTCAATATAGTCTCTTAAAAATTAAGAGGAGGAATTGCTTCCCATCCCTAATGACATCAATGAATAAGTTCTATAAGATAATCCACTAAATTTGGAGGAAGTAACCTCAACCATAGTATATTAATTAAAATATGTGACTTTAGGAATCGAGGAAGACTCATGTACCATGGTGATCAGTGCATCCATAGATGTTTAGGAGCAGAATCAATACATGGATTTCTTTAGACAATGTTGAGATTTATTTTCATTGAATTTCATTAAGATATTATGGATAGATTTTTTGGTATATCTGAACTACCTAGGTTTACCTATTCACCATCATGTTTATAGAAAAGTATTGATAAGAATTTATATGACACATGGTTATAAGGTAGAATCTAATGTAGATAAGTTGATCAATAATGATTTCATTTGGGATGTCAAATACTACAAATGACTCAGCAACATTGAAATGTTAAGAAAAAAGGGAAAATAAATTTTTTAATCACATTTAGTAATATAAATAATTATTTTACAAACTATTAATTCTATATTCTAATCATATAATTATTGAATGACGATTATAGTAATTTAAAATCCCTCTCATTCATGGATGTGTATTCAGGATACAACAAAATGTGTATAGATCCTAAAGATGAATAATCTATTTCTTTAAGGAATCCTAAAGGTATATTATAAAAAATAAATTAAATTTATTATGAAAAATATATATTAACTTATCAAAGAGTGATACATTGAATCTTTAAAAAAATTGGAATGACCATATTCAGTTATGTAGATGACTTGGTTAATAAATTACATTAGTGTTCAGATCATTTTTATTGATTTTTATGTGGTGTTTTTCAAACTATGATTACATAATTTAAAAATGAGCTAACTAAAATGTTTCTTCTAAGAGAATTCATGAAAATATATTTGTTTCATAACTTATTATCATATCATCATTGTTGATCTTGAAAATACTAAGGTAATACTTGAAATTCACCCACCTCATAATCCAGGAGAGTTGAGAGGACTTAAGGGAAATATTTCCTACATTAGGTGTTTCAATTTAAACCTAAATATAAAATTTCTACCCTTAATAGAGGTGATAAATAAAGAAACAACCTATCAGTGGGATGGTGATTGTTAGTAATATCTTGGAAATCTTAGGAAATATTTCTCATATGCTCTAGTTTTGATGCCATCTATTGGAGGAAAACCTCATAAACTCTATATGAAAAATATGGAGGAATAACTTGGAGACCTTATTGACTAAAATAGTTATGTTTTAAAGGAATAAAATATCTTCAATACCATAGTTATAATATGTTTGAATTTGAAGGTCTATGTACATATGTCAGAAAAAATTTGCTCACTCAGATCTTTACAGTGCTGATGTTGTGTCACTTTTTTCAACACCATGAGACCCACTTGATATGATGGATATATCAAGTCAAGTATATACCAGTTTAACATATGTTTATTAGATGATTAGTGAGATGGGTCATCATCCTTTAAAAAATTATCATCCATTTTATTTCCCAAAAGGAAATAAAAGGGAATGTGTTTGAATATTTTATAGTGGAACACACTTCCATAGAGGAGTCAATTATAGGCATATAACTACTTAATGAATAAGTTTTCTCCACTTATGATGTTTCTTATATGTGGGAAAAATACTTTGATAGTTCTTCTCAATTTACAATTTGGAAAAGGATAGTGAATCCAAAGCTCAACCAACACTATAAAAAACGGTAATTAGAAGGTTTTTTTTTTCATTTAAATGTGGTTATAAACCCTCTAAAAAATATCATCTGTTAACCGTAATCACTATTAATGTGACCACCTACTCTTATTAGGGGCAGTTTTGGGTAAGTACTAGTACAATGATCCTGAAATTATCAATGGTAAGATTAGAGGGAATTTTAATCGACCCTAATTTCTCCCTATATTAGTAGATTGAGGTTTCATATGTGTGTTGTGTGGTTGTCATGTGTGTCTATTTAGGGGGGTTAAAGCATAACCACCCATAAAATGGGAAATTGGCGCTTTATTAGGGGACATTTAACTGCCCCTAAATTAATCTTTCACTTAGGGTAGTTATAACTTTCCCTAATTGAGCCCCAAATCCCTATTTCAGAGGTGGTTATGCTGTAACTATCATTAAACAGACACCCATGACAACCACACAACACCCATGTGACACCCCCCCAATAGACCCCTTGTGACCCCGCCATTGGACACCCATGACACCTCCCACCGACTCAGTGAATGCCCTGAAACCCATGAAAACCCCTAAGAACACCCCCAATAAACCGATGAACCCCCTTTGACAACCCCCACAGACCCCCCCCCCCATATTTACACTCCCCATGTGACCCCCCCCCCCCCAACAGACCCCATAACACCCCAACGTGAACCCCCTGATAACCCCCACAGACACCCCTCATAGTGAAACTCCCCATGTGACACCCATGACAACACCCACAGACACCCCCCATAGACCCATGACACCCATGACCCCCCCCCCAGACCCCAAGACTAACAAACATGACAACCCCTCATAGACACTCGAACACCCACCCATGAAAACCCCACCAATTGCGCCCCTAGACAACCCTCACCCTTCGTGGAATCCCCCAGGACCGAGGCTTGTCTTCCGCGGGCCCCAGCATGCATAGTGCGCCTATCACCAACAGTTAAGGGAGTAAAAAATCCAAAAGCTACTGGGAATTGATGACGCGACCCACTGGAAGAAACTCGATGCCCGAACCACCGAGGCAGATTGATTTATTATTTATATAGACAATATAATATATTTATTTAGATAGAGTAAATTTACAATATATATATGTCTAAATATAAAAATAATATAATATATTTGTATTTGTGTATAATATGTAATATATTTGGGTTTAATATATATGAATAATTATATTTTCATATATGAATATATATTTATTCATATATTTATAAATACAATTATATTTGTATGTGTGTATTTATGTATTTATATAATATTTATAGATATAATATAATTATAATATTTATATATATATATATATCATTATTTTTATATTCTTATACATATGTATGTGTGTGTAATAATAATGTTATTAATTATTAATTATTTTTATAATTATTACACCTATTTTTAACCTAAAAATTATTTATTGGTTTTATAAAGACTATAAATTTATATGTTTTATGATTTATATTATAAATATATTATATTAAATATATTTATATTATATATTCTGTTGTGTAATTATATACATTAATATTATATCATGCACACAAACAATATATACACACACACACACGAAATTAAATACATTCATATAATTAGAAATATATCATATAGTTAAATGATAAATACACATTTACTAAAATAATTTATAATTAATATGGAACACTAAAATATATTTGAATGAATTATATCATATATATAAATTTATATATAATAAAATATTTTATATAATTTCTTTATATATATGTTTATAATTAATATTAATATATTTATATAATTTTTTATGTAATATATTTATACACATGATCACATGCATATATGATAGAATTTGAATTTCAATGAGATTTATTTTAAAATATAAATATTATTTTGAGGGGGTTTAAAAACCCTCTAATCAAATGGATTCGTGGATGTTCATGAACCCACCCTATAATTTCTTGAATTATAGTGGTTTGAAAACTATACTTAATGTCATAAATTAATGGTTGTTCATAACCCCCTCTAATATATTAAATTATAAGGGGTTTAAAACCCCCTCTAATTTCATAAATTAAAATAGGTTCAAAATCCCCTCTAATGTCATATATTAGAGAGGGTTAAGACCCCCCTCTAATTTCTTAAACTATATGGGGTAAAAAACTGTCTAATCTAAGGGATTATCAGTGGTTCATGAACCCCCTCTAACATCGTAAATTATAGGGGGATCAAACCCCCTCTAATGTCATACATTGTAGGGGTTGTGAACTCCCACTATTTACATTTTAAAAAAAATCCCATTTTATATATAGTACCTCTAATATCAAAATTAATATATATATATATATATATAATGCCTCTAAAATTCAAACAAACATACAGTGACACTAATTATTAAATTTTTAGTGATTTTGACATAATCTTCACTAAAATCCAACCAAATATTCAAAAAATAATAAAAAACATTTGATGGGGTTTTGAAACCCCTCTAAATTCAACGATTAGAGGGGGTTGTGTATGACCCACTCTAAAATAAATTTAGACGGCATTTTGCATAACCCCTTCTAAAAACTACCACTAATCTATTGTTTTTTATAGTGTGACTTGGTTTGGGGATTGTGTTTATTTCCCTTGTGAAATAATTTCTACCCTACCCTTTTATCCTCTTAGAATTATTTAACAAAAAAGGGAAATAATAAAAAAAACATTATCAAAGGATAATAGTTGTAATTTAAAATAACAATTAGTCAATTTAACACTAAATTTTATTCATTACTGGTGATCAAATAGATCAATAGAGACTATTCATTAAAAAAAATGTTATTTATACCCCTTCCTAACTATGTACAATTGTTGATGTCACAATTTCCCTCTAAGTTAGCATTTCTTATCATCTCGTGATCTAATAACACTTGAAAGAAACCTTGTAAATTCTATCCACCACTCACATTGATTTAAATCAAGATGAGACAGTCATGCAAATTCCATAGAAGATGTTAGTTATTCAATTTGAAACCAGAAAATTGAAGAAACCAACTAGATTGGAACCACTTCTGCTTAAAATATACCTTAATCCCCAATAATTTATATAAAAACCATATTGATGTTTCCCATAGTAGAATACATTTTAATTGGGTATTTTCCATTGGATTAATCCAAAAGGATAAAAATATATTAATAGATTATAAATTTTTTCCCTATGATTTCCTTAATTCTCATAGGGTATCTTATAGATGCGGGTTTAATGGTTGCCTTATCAGATGCAACAAATGATAACTGACTCTGAATTTTATTCAATAGTTCAACATGAGATCCTATAATTCACATCAAATATAGACTAAAATATTTCACCAAATTAGGATACTTTTATACTTTTAGCTATCTATGATGAAAGATTGTATATAATTTCCAAGGAAGTGACACACATGTATATTACATTATAAAATATTTCCTAACACCATATATCTATTGAAAACTAATAAATAATCATGTTCATTTGTATATATGGGATAGAAGTCATGGGTACATACCCTTCACACACTATTAGGTAGTTCAAATTCTTTATTGATACTAAAAACCTGTTCTCAAAATTGGTGGAGCTTATACCATAAAATAAGTTAGGACAAAGAATGTGATAAACTTCATGGAGTCTAATATAATCAACATATTTATGGTTCCTCTTCAGCAGTGCTTCTGATCCTTTCGGCAGCTGGCCCCTTTTTTAGACATCGGCCCTTCGGCTTCTTCAGTGGCGGTGTGTTCGTAGCGTCGACTCTTTTTCGTGAGGTTGTTGCTATGGGAGATTCATGGTCTTTGTGTTCATCTGCGGAGGTGAGGCTTCATGTTGAGTTACAGATCTGATGCATCACAACCCGAGGCTGGTCTTCGCACAGTTTCTTATTTTGGAATAGGTCTTCTGAAGACTAAATCATGCTAAGTTTTAATTGTTTTTGCGATGGAGATGCACCTGTTGAAGATTGGAATCGAAGATGGATGAAGATTCAGGAGGAGCCCAAATTAGATTCAGTGCAGATCTTCCCACTGAGCCGAGATGGTGTTGTGTGCCACTTTTGAAGGTCTTTCCGAGAAAGGTTCGAATAAAATGAACTGCTAAATTTTTTTAGGTAAAATTATAAAATGGTCTAGGGTTTAGATCTAAAGCGAGTGGTCTCACACGAGGGGAAGTGAAGAGAAGAAACTCAAGATCATGAATGGTGTTTGATTCGCTGTGTTTTGGGATTCTTCATTTCTAGGTTACCTATTTTCTCACGAGAAATGTCTGTTATTGGTGTGTTTTTCTTTGATGATGTTTGAATGATTTTGTGGTTGGATTTTTATTGGCGGTACGCTGCTCTGTCTTCCAGGTCCATTGCTCTTTTCTAGGTCGGTTGGCTATGATAGTTTCCAAGGAGGTTTTGGGATGTTCTTGTGTGAGTGGTGGAGTGTTCTAGAAGGCATAACAAGCTTTAACCTTCACATTTATTTTATAGTTTTCAATTTTATATTTTGGGGTGTCGTGGAGACTAGCTTCGTTGAGGGATTTTGTCGTGTGTTCCTCTACCATTGCTTCAGGATTCCACCACTCCCTCTGAGGTGGATTCGAGTGGTGGTCTTCATGGTGCTTTGGGATGTGAGAAAGAGTGACTATCAACGTCTAGTGGTGACTCCATCTCTGTTGGATCCAAGTGATGTTCTTAGACGGCTTTATGGTTTAGATGTGGTTGATGTGTGGCTCAAGGAAAAAAATAGCGGTCCTTATAATTTTGAATTTTAAATTTTAAATTTTAAGCCTTCCTGTATATGGCTCTTCATTGTTTGCATCAACATGATGGGTCTTTGGTGATTTTGTGATTCTGGAATGTGAAAGATTCTAGACAAGCTACAAGGATCCGTTTCAGATGAGGTTCCAGAGCAGGAAGCATTCAACAGAGTTTGGACATCTAGATTTTGAAGAACGAGAGAGTATGGATTTTTCCATTGGTACCAGGCCTGTGAAACCCTACATGGGACAGTTATCCAAACAATCATGTGATGGTGGATGTTTGACATAATGATGTAATCGCTGGGTAGGGGCATTTCTTGTAGTATTTTTCTGGGATGTCTTTCCTTTTAATGTTTTTTATTGGGTGAAGTTGTTAGGGTTCACACTTAGCCTTTATAAGTGTATTTTGAAAATACAAAAAAGGATTTTGGATGTATTTAAAATAAAATATATAATATAACCATTCATCATGTTATCTTGAATCTGTGAATGGATAAATAAAATCATTCAAAAATAATATATCAAATTTCCTTCAAAAAATGTTAAAAATTATTATGATGTGGTGTTCTAATAAACTCCTCAATGATTTGTGGGCTTATCTCACCACTGATAATACTTCTATGATAGCAAACCCTTAGTCACTAGTTTATGGGATTGAGGAATTCCATCCCTTTGAAGTTTAATTTCTTTTCCCCCACATAGATATTTGTGACTATTTGACCAAATATAAATGATCAAAAATAGTTTTTTTTGAATTAGATTGGCATGATATAAAAGTTACAAGCATTTTAAAACATCAAAATTCATCAGAACCTAATAGTGTGGGCATTCAATAATAATATTATCCTCCAATATTTTATCCAAAGATTAATTGTGATATAATTGAGGAAACCAATGATACCTGGAAGGAAACCATTGAATTTGGAATCTAAATGACAATTAACTTACATACACAAGGTATACTCCAACATAGAATATTACATGATCACAATGGGTAAGAATCATATTAATTCCCCCACTAATAAAAAATTAATCAATAAATAATTTGTGTGAAATTATGTTGGGTTAAAAGGTACTTTTCACCTAACCTTAATCTACATGAGATAATATTCATAATTAAATAAATTTAAATTTCATGACATGAAGTTCACTCCACATGACCTTCAAATATACAATATATGTTCCTTATCAAAAAACCTTAAACTGTACGACATTATTTCCATATCTAATATCCCTTAAACAAATTTTATGGGTCAATTATATATTTACTGATCTTATTACATAATAAAATGGTCTATATAAGTTTTCATAGTGTATTTTTACCTCGTCCACATTAGGTTTCTGTCAATAACACCACACTAGGATGAAAATTTCTCTTTTCATTAAGAACTATGTGTAGATTGATTCATGTTTTAAAATGATGTGAAGTGATTACTGTGTCCCATATTACAAGAATATATGTAAAATTGAATCCTCTATATCATATATGAAATTAGTTCTTCACAAATTCATACAGGGTTCTCTCTAACACCCCTACTCTAAGATGAAACCATCATATTTTTCCTATGTATGAGTTATATCTATACAGATTCATTAAGATAATTTAATCAATATAGAAAACTCTCTATTTTTAAGAAATATGTATGTCATGAATATTATTCTCTAGGATATGTAGAAATTTCTTGATCACCTATCTCAAACCTAGCTACAAATTGTCACTAACGTTTCCCCCCTCCATCATTTTTTCAGTATAATTTGATTGTCTTGGGTTCAGAACATTCCAACTATCTTTGAATATCTTTCATCCATATATCTACTTTATTACATGAGTATTGAAATATAAAAAACCCTTCCATGTCCATTGGTTATGAGTATATCTAGTTTATAGGGATAACTTTTTTACATCAATTTCACATTTACTACGTATTTGTTCTATCTAAACCCATCCAAATGCATGTATTCATCTTGAGAAAGTATCGTATAACCCCTTACACCATTAATGACATTACAATGGAACCTTACATTAAAATGGGTTTAACGATCATACTTGGTTGTTTATTCGATAGTAAAATCATAGGTCTTCCATTTAAATATGGTTAGTAGTTATCATAACATTTCTATTATTTGCAATACCCAATGATTTTGGAATATTTTTTTTGCAAAACGACAGTTGTGGTTGATACCTTTTTTCCCATGAAATGAAAAACTAAAACAAGACAAAACATATTAAGTGAATATAATTAATAAAATTTAATAAAAATAAAACTTATAATAAATAAAAATATTGTAATCAATTAGAAATGTTTATGAAATCTGATTAATAAAACTCAATGTTTTAAAATAGAATTTTCAATAAAACCAACCTTTCTTTATATATTGTATTTTCATTTGAATGTTAAATTTTTAAATTTTAGAATTTTAATTTTGTAAAATTAACTTCATTTATTAATTCATCATTTCAAAATTATCTTAAGAAATAATCTTTTATATTTTTTCTGAAATAATTAATTTTTAAGTGAATAGAAAAAAATTACAGTTTTTAAAAAAAATTAAATTATAAGACATTATCAACATACGCGAAAGAAATTGATGTTTATAAAACCATTTAATTTATTAAATATATATTTAATAATTAAATATATTTATTATAAAATATTAGTTTAATAATATAAAACTTAGGATTAATTTTAGATCATAAGTAACATTTTATTATAATTAAAAAAATCTATTTATTTTATTTTAATTAAACATTTTTATAGTAAAGTTTGTTTTTATAAATATTAAGGACAAAAAAGTTCTATTTGCTTTATAATAAACCAATTTATTTCATTTAAATTAATAAAATTTATAATGTTAACCAACATATAATTTATAATCTTAAAAACACCCTTTTCTAAAATGTCTTTGTAATGGCCCGGATTTCCCCAGGCCTTTACTTTGTGGAAATCCAGTGGTCATAGTGTTCGTAGAGATCAAAGTTCCTTTCTCTAAGAGTTTTCCAAAAACTCAATTCCACCAAACGATTCCACCAAAATGGTGGAACCATTTCGGTCGCACCATTACGGTCTCACCATCACAGTCTCACCATCACAGTCTCGTCGTTTACGATTACACTATTATGGTGGAACCATTACAGTCACACCATCATGGTCACACCATCATGGTTACACAATTTATGGTGGTATTGTTATGGTGTCTCACCGAACAGTTTCACACCCCCTTGCCTGGTTTTCCGAGTTCTCCCAATTTCGCCCCTCTTACGTGTTTCTCTCTGTTTAATGTTAATCTATTAAATCAAATCCATCCGCCGGTCAACCTCCACCTTTTACAAGAGGAATTATTAAATCACAATTAATTACAACATGTGAAACCTCCAAGACAAGTGTTCAAGCCATGATCTATAATTTATGTACTTCAAAATGGTCTCCTTGATTTTAGGATCTGGCCTCTTATTAAGATGAGTTCTTCTCTTCCTTCTTCCTTTTTATTTCTCTTGGTGCGCCTAGAGACTTCCTCTCAAGATGATTCATGCACTCATATTAGATCCCTTACCACTCATCCTTTTTGGAGTTCTTCTTGCAAGTCGCACCATCCCATGTTCTTGGCGCGAGAAGGAAATTCGATCATTGATCATCCAAGTAATAATTTTCTTTGGATTTTTATTAATTGTTCATCATGAGGGGTGGGTATGTTATTGGTTTCTAGTAAGAAATAGTTGTATAATATTCTTGAAACAAGAATTACAAAATAATTTAATATGATCAAGAGATAACTCATGTAAATAAAATAATTTTAAGGGTGTGGTTTGATGTTGGTTGATATTTTTATTTTTTTGGTATCTTTGATTTCTATTATGGTTGTTGTGGCTATATGCCTTCTAAAAATAACCACTATTGGTAGTCTTTTCTTGTGCACTGGTGTTTGGTTTCATTGTTATGTTTTGATTCAAAGATGTAACATGAAATTTTATTAATCACGTACACTCAGTTAAATAAAAGGATTCCCCAGGATCAAACCAGCTCAAGGATCACACCAATTATATTACAGTAGAAATTAAATAACCGTTGTTTGTTAAATTTTAAAATGATTAGTTTGACAGTTGTGGGTATGTTTTGTTCTGGGTTTTGTGGGATTAGTATGTGTAGTGGTATAGGGGGTTGTGTTGGTGTCTCATTCTAAGAGATTGATTGATTGGAGAATGGATGAACTTATAGGCGGTCGAACTTCCCTTCTATTGTGTTATGGTCGCGAAGTAATGTCATGCGGTGGGATTGTAATGGGGAATTGTTTGGGAATGGGTTGTAGGGTTGGGTTTTGAGGGAATTAATGGGATGTAATACTTTAAATAATGATAGTTTGTAGTAGTTGAATATGGATGTGCAGTGGGACCATAAGTCTAGTTTTGTGATATTGTGCAGTGGTATTGTAGTTTGGTTTTTTTGTTGTTTGGTAGGGTTACGGTTTTTAGTTTCAATGAAGTGTTGGAATAATTTAAATTGAAACCCTTTAAATAAATAAATTTAAGTTGAAAAAAAGTGGTTTGGGTTCATTCTTGTCATTGGTTGTTATATGGTTGTGCATATAGGTGTAGCAGCAAATCGGTGTTGGTGTGGGATTGTTGTTTGGTCCTGTGAAACCCTTAGGTTGGGTCTGAGTGTTTGATTACCTATACATATATAGATTGTTATAAAAATCACTTTATTTATCACTATGTTCATAACATCTTCATTTCTTGGGGGAGGGTTTCATTCCCAACATCCTGGTGGGAGGATGGATCGCTAGTTAATGATTTTCTTCCTCGCACCCTCTCCCAGATCTTGCCGCTCGGGCATATCCAGGTAAACTCTTATTCCTTGAGGCTTACCATAGTCCATGATTCTTCGTGTAATGGTTTTTTGGAATAGGGTCTTAGGTGTTCTAGGGAAAGATATATTTTCCCATGTATCATCTGGATGAGACCCAGGTGTCTTCAGGCATAGTGTATGGTCATTGAGGCCCTGGTGTTTAAGGGCATGGTTGTGTGCGGTTTGATTCTCAGGTGTGTGTGGGTAGGTTGTGTGTGGTTTGAGGCCTAGGTGTTTGTGGGAAGGTTGCAGTAGTGGTATTGTGTGTGGGAAGAGTGGAAATGTCAAGCCACTAGTTCGTTAGGAATGAGCAGTTAACTAGTGAGAAAGTGGTGTGGGGTACCCAAATGATGATGTTCTTATATTATTACTTTACTTGACTTGCATTACTTGGGTGAGTGTGACTTGGTGGTGTTCGGCTTGTAACATCCCAGGTAAATAAAGAATAATTAATTTTCATATTTATTAATATTTACGAATTAAATATTAATTTTACTTTAAAGGGGTTGCTATGATCGATAGCGTACCCGATACGCAACGATGAGTTCCTTTGAAAACTTACGTTGCACACTAGTAATAAAATAATATTATTTTAAATGTTAGTTAACACGTAGCTGTTGTACTGGAGGGAACAGATAGAAATAACTAAAATATGATTATATATGTTTGTTAAATGTTTTTACATTTATCTAATAAAGGATAAAGGCCTAAAATACGAGAAGAATTCAATTTTAGGCTTATATACTCTAATTTTCACGAAAGGTCCACTTATCACCTTTTGATGGCGAACCTTCATTAAATATAGTTTTGATCGATCTTATAAATTCTATTGGACCAAATATAACTCTTCTTTAGAATCGGGACATCAAAATTTACTTTGTGTAAATTATTGGTATCTTTCCGATAAAGTTCATTTTTTTAATGAATAGTGTAAAATGTTGTATTTTAATTCAAAACCTCTTTTTAATCTAATTTTTTTAAGATTATTAGATTATATTTTGAATTGGTTTTAAAGTGAAATTAGAATATATTTTTACCATTAAATCCAATAGTTGTCGTTGGAATTAATTTCAATTTGAAATCGGACTTAAACTAGTGTCAATCTTTTGATACTTATTGTTTCATAAAAACACGCTATTTGTCATGACAACTAGAATTAATTATTAAATTAATTAATGTGACTTATTTGTTTTGAATTTTGTAAAATATACTTCATTTTTGAATTTAGAATATCAAATATAACTTAGGGTGAATTTTTGGTATTTTTCTGAAAAACTTCAATTTTTGATGAATAGTGAGACCACTAAGTGGTACTTATAAAAACTGATTTTTTGTTTAAATGAAATTTTACCACTTCTGTGTTTTGAATTTCAAAAATAAAACATACATGGTTGTCATTAAGAATTAAAATGTGGTTCAATGGGATTAAAATAATTTTTTGGTGAATAGTAACTTATTAAGTTTTTAATCGCGATTAGAGGTTATTAGTGTAGTTTAAGGTAAGAATAATGTTTTAATAAAATGAAATGACCTATAAACATGTCCTACCCTAATTGGATATGTCATGGACGACCAAAAAAATCCATGGGTCAACTTGGGGACCCCATGGAGCCACTTTGGTTGGGAAATGACATAAATAACTTTTTATTCAATGTTAAAGTAAAAATGACACAAACATGAGATGTTTTACTAAAACAATTTTTACCTGGGGTTATATAAGTCAGATTTTTTACTATAAATATTCATTAGAAATATAAAAAGAGTTCCTACATCATGATATTTTTTTTATTATTTTTAGACATTAAATAAATTAAATTATTTATGACATCATGATGATGCAAGGATTACCTCATTAATAATGGATTTAAATAAAATGGAAAGATAATATAAGATCTATGACCTACACATGTCCAAAACCTATTGGATGGATGGATTTCATACCCTTATCACCTTATCCTCTAAACACATCAATTTGGGACCATTAAAATCCGAAACTCGTTCTAAAATAAAGTAACATTTCCTTACTTTCCAAGAGTTCCCCTCCTCCCCTCTTATAAAAGGCCCCACCTCTACCTCATTACCCACACTTCCAAAGCCTTTGGCTCGGCCAACCTCTGCCCATTTTGTCTCTCCACTTTCCTCTATTACTCCTTGAAGCCTCACTTTGGGAATAAGTCTTCCCAAGGAATCCTTTGAGCTCAAACCAAAGGGAGTTACCCGATTTTAAGGTAATGTCTTCTTTTGAGTCCTTTTGTTTTATTTTACTTCTCCAACCCCCTAAAATCTTTTTATTATTTTCTTTTGTAACAACTCCAGTATCCTAAATATACTAGGATGTTGTTATAAGAAGGATTCAAGCTATACTTACACACACCTACATCTAATGGTTAAAGAACATACTGTTTCCGTGGATGGCGAATTTCTGCCTCCCGAAACGATGATTGTTCAACATTCTTTTAACACCTTCAAAGGTGGCCATTAAGATGAAACTATATTTATATATGATATATAATATGTTTATGTTTTCTTTAAGATTTGGTATTTTTCATTTTGGGCATACCTTTATGGTTTCCATTATGGGTAAACGCGATATCTTCATTTAAGGAAGTGCGGACTACCGCCCCCCTCAAAATGATTTGATTCGTTAATGCCATATGTGGGACGTATAAAGGATGAATTTAAAGTTATTATATATGATTTTATACTGGAATTATAATATACCTCTATATCATTATTATTTTTTTCCACTAAATTATGAGATAGAAATGAAAGTAGCGTTCATGCGTACGTACGGCTTACCGTCTCCATGAACGGTGCATTTCATTTATTATCCCCAAATTTAATGTACTACTATAAGTACATGTATATAATGGATATATATGATTAATTATACATCTAAATGATGAATATAATTCTGGAATTAAAATATACATACCTATCATTTAGTTTTAATTCTATTAATATGACAAAGAAATGAAAGTAGCGTTCATGCGTACGCACGGCTTACCGTCTCCATGAACGGTGCATTTCATGTCTTAACTCTAAATGATTATGTAATATTATAAATACATGTATATGATGGATATATATGATATATATGATATCCAAATCAGGAATGTCATTCTGGATATAAAGAACCTTTGACCACACGAACAACATGTAATTGTAAGAAGTCCACTTTCGACTTAAGAACCAAATATCGACAAAACAAACATTATTAACATAAATGGTTACATAATGTTTATAACAAGTAAATAAGTGATATAAAAGGAATAATAAACTTGAAAAAGGTTCTAAATAAAATAGAAATTAACTAAAGTTTATTATTCAGGACGTTAAAGAACGATCGAGTCAACTCGGACCCGAGGTAAGGGACTTCGTCTCAATCTCCTTTCATTGAGGCATATTTCGTTTTATACACAACTTTATTTTATACGGTGTATAAAACCCTTTGAATTTTACTTTCATACAAAAG
Source organism: Viscum album (assembly GCA_963277665.1). Taxonomy (NCBI): domain Eukaryota; kingdom Viridiplantae; phylum Streptophyta; class Magnoliopsida; order Santalales; family Viscaceae; genus Viscum; species Viscum album. Next base: position 982,652,900 of record OY728167.1, read on the forward strand.
GAATATTTTTCTATGAAGCGTTTTACTAAACGACAAAAATGAATGTTTCTTTTAACGTACGCGGTGACAACAACCTTTTCTGCCGCCGCGATTATTATTTGGTCTTTGGCTTCCTGAACAAGCCGTAATGTTTTTTTAAAATGAAATAAATACCATATACTATTTTATATATTTTGGTATTGAAAATGGTTTTTATAATTTATTTGTTATGTCAATATATTTGAATGATATATTGTGATCAAAGTGTGGAAATGTTTTCTTTCCTTTATGTTTGCTTTATATCTTATTATTTTATAATGGTACTTGGACATTTGACGGGTGGTTATGTGATGAACCATATGACGGGTGGTGTCGTGAATACCAGGATGGGTGGTTATGTTATAACCTCCAATGCATTTGGTATGGAAGTCGGCCGTATGGCTATTCCATTAAGTGATATGTGTGGAAGTCGACCGTATGGTTATTCCACTTAAGTATGTTTATGTCCCAAGTTACCTTTATATGTTACGTGTTCTTTATATGGGTTTTATGGTAATTCTTTGGTTACAAAAAGGTAAGTAATGATATTTTATTTAGTGAAGAGTTTTTTACTACTTCATGAAGGTGAAGGTATTACTTTGATAAAGTATACATGGTTTACTTGATGTTTGAAAAACTAACAGTTTTCATTCTTTGTGTATACCTTACTGAGCTTTTTATGCTCCCCCTAAGTTTTTGTGAAATGTTTTTCACAGGACTTAATGTGGAATAAGGTCAAGGATGGGATCAAGGGAATGTCATGCTATATAAAACATGGAACTAGACATGTTTCTTTTTAAGAGTTTGTTATTCTATGGAAACTTGGTAGAAGTGTCTACTTTGTAAATCTTTTGAGATGTAATAGTTATGTTCTAATTCTCTAAAACTCTAAACCTGAAAAGATCCTCAATGTGAATTACTCATTTAATTCAATATTAAGTAATGTTTAAGGCCGGGGCCTTATATTTGGTATCAGAGGTCGGTTTAGACAACTTTTGGAGTTAGAAAAGTGTTAAATTATAATATGATTGAAATGATATAGCATTTAAGGATTTCCATGTTGATTAGCCTAAGATATTTCTATGTTCAGAATGGTTTTCTGTAGAGGAAACAAAGCAGCTATGTTGGGATGACATCAGGAGGAAGACAACCTTCCAAATCAGCAACCTGAGATGGTCAGAATCGGAACTAAACAGTTTGTTGCAGTGATGGCACAGTTGAATCAGGCTATAAATGGTGGTGGTATCCATGCACGAGATCAGCCAGATCAACCGCAGAGGAACATGTCAGTGGTGGAACATTTCATGAGGCAACATCCCCCATCATTCAAAGGATCATCTGACCCTATGCTAGCTGAAGGGTGGATTAAAGCACTAGAGAAGATTTTTGATGTCATGGGGTGTTCAGAACATCAAAAGGTTAGTCTTGTTGTTTACTGTTTTGAAGGTGAAGTTGATCAGTGGTTGTCGATGGTAAAAATATCAGGGATAGTGATGAGATTGATGATCTTCACTGGGACGAATTCAAAGGTATGTTTCTTGAGAAATATTTTCCTAAGGTGGTTCATCTTAGGATGGAAAAACAGTTCTTAGAATTGAGGCAAGAGGAAGACTCAGTGGCTGCCTATGAAGAAAAGTTCACTCGATTGGAAAGGTATGCTCCAAACTTCATACGAGATCATGATAGTAAAATAAACCATTTTTACTTAGGGTTAAAGCCAAAGTATCGAAGGGCATTATCTTCTCATGAGTTCACAAGTTATGAAAAACTTGTTCGATGTGCGGAGAAGGTGGAAATGGAGTTTTCTGATGATCAGGTGTTCTATGACAAACAACAGAATAAGAGGTCCAGTTGGCAGGAAAAGGGGAAAAATTCACCAAAGAAGCAAGGAGGTAAGAAAACCAAATATTCATCCTGTGAGAAGTGTGGTAAAATGCATCCTGGAGAATGTTTATCCAAGTATGGTAAGTGCTTTCGGTGTGGTAAGGCTGGTCATATTTCTCGTAACTGTAAGGAAGATGATCAAGCAGGAAATGAAAAGACAATAGTAAGATGTTTTAAGTGTAATGAAATGGGTCATTATGAAAACGAGTGTCCAATGAAGAACTCAACTGGGGGAAAGAATCCAGACTACAAGAAGAAAGGGGTGGTGAAATCCTTTGCAACAACTTCAGCAGATGTTGGGCCATCAAATGAAGTAGTATCAGGTACGTTGTTTGTTTGTTCAGATTATGCTAATGTGTTGTTTGATTCAGGTTCTACACATTCTTTCATTTCTGAGAAGTTTTCTAATAAATTGAAATTTCCATATCAAGATATGAACCCTGAACTTATGGTAAAAACACCCGTAGGGAACGTTGAGACAAAAAGGAATTATAAGAACCTTCCTATCCTTGTGTGTGGAAAGAATCTACCAAAAAACCTTATTGTTTGCCTCTAGTAGAGTTTGATGTTATTTTGGGCATGGAATGGATTTCTTTTTATCATGATAAGATTGACTGCAGAGCTAAAATGGTTTCTTTTCAGAAAGATTTTCAGTTTGTTTACAAGAATGAACCCTTGATTTTGATAACATATCAGGAAGTTGAGAAACTAGTAAAAGATGGAAATGAATGTTACCTTGCACATATTGTTGAAAATAAAGGAACTGTTCAGATTAATGTTGTTCCAGTGGTAAATGAGTATCTTGATGTTTTTCCTGATGAGTTGCCTGGTATTATTCATGATCGGGAAGTTGAATTTACTGTTGACTTAGTTCCTGATTCTAAGCCAATTTCAAAACCCCCTTATCGAATGGCTCAAGGTGAACTTTTAGAGTTAAAGAAACAATTGCAAGGGTTATTAGATAAAGGTTTAATTCGACCTAGCACATCACCATGGGGTGCTCCTGTTTGTTAAAAAGAAAGATGGATCAATGAGACATTTCATTGATTATAGAGCCTTGAATAATATTACTGTTAAGAACAAGTATCCTTTGCCTTATATCGATGATTTTTTTGATCAGCTCCAGGGATCTCAGTATTTTTCGAAGATTGACTTCAGGTCGGGGTACCATCAGTTGAAAGTAAAAGAAGCAGACGTTCCAAAGACTGCGTTTCATACTAGATATGGCCATTATGAATTTGTAGTTATGCCTTTTGGGTTAACCAATGAACCTGATGTATTCATGGACCTTATGAATAGAATTTTCCATGAGTTCTTGGATAAGTTTGTGGTTGTTTTCATCAATGATATTTTGGTGTTTTCTAAAAGTAAAGAGGAGCATGAAAGTCATTTAAGGGTTATCTTGCAAACCTTAAAAGAAAAGAAACTATATGGAAAATTCAGCAAGTGTGAGTTTTGGTTACAACAAATTTTTTTCCTCGGTCACATTGTTTCAAAAGATGGCATAACTGTTGATCCTGCTAAAACAAAAGTTGTTGAATAATGGACAAGACCCACAAATGTAACCGAGATCCGTAGTTTTCTTGGTTTGGCAGGTTACGACCGAAGGTTTGTTGAAATTTTTTCATGGTTATTTAGTCCAATGACTAAGCTAACTCGTAAGGGTGTTAAGTTCATCTCGACAAAAGAATGTGATGATTGTTTTCAGGAGTTGAAAAGAAGATTGGTGAATGCTCCAGTTTTGGCACTTCCTTCCAGGAATGGTGAGTTTGTTATATACAGTGATGCTTCGTTGAAGGGACTTGGTTGTGTCCTTATGCAGAATGATCAGGTAATTGCTCATGCTTCATGTCAGTTGAAAACTCATGAGGTAAATTACCCTACACATGATTTGGAATTAGCTGCTGTTGTTTTTGCTTTAAAAATTTTTGAGGCATTATATGAAAAGCCGTGTAGAACTCCAGCATTTTGGGATGAAGTGGGTGAAAGGAAGCTGATGGGACTAGAATTGGTAGAAGAGATGGCAGAAAAAGTTCAGTTGATTCAGAAACACATGAGAACAGCTCAGAGCAGGTAGAAGAGTTATGCGGATAACCGGAGGAAGGATCTATCTTTCGAGCTAGGTGATCATGTTTTTCTCAAGGTTTCTCTATGGAAAAGTGTGATGAGATTTGGTAAGAAAGGAAAGCTGAGTCCAAGGTTTATTGGACCATATGAAATTCTGGAGAAAGTTGGATCAGTTGCTTACCGAGTGGCTTTACCTACGAGTTTATCTCAGGTACACAATGTTTTTCATGTTTCGATGTTGAGGAAGTATATGCCAGATTCATCTCATGTTTTGAGCCCAGAGGTAGTTGAGTTGGAAGAGAATCTCTCTTATGAAGAAAAACCAGTCTAGATTCTTGATCGAAGAGAGAAAGTGTTGCGAAATAAGGTAATCCACTAGGTAAAGGTTTTGTGGAAAAACCATATAGTTGAAGAGGCAACGTGGGAATCTAAAAATTCTATGAGGGATAAATACCCCCACTTATTTTGATAAGTGAATAAAATTGCGAGGACGCAATTACAAAAAGGGGGGAAGGATGTAACATCCCAGGTAAATAAAGAATAAAGAATTTTCATATTTATTAATATTTACAAATTAAATATTAATTTTACTTTAAAGGGGTTTCTATGATCGATAGCGTACCCGATACGCAACGATGAGTTCCTTTGAAAACTTACGTTGCACACTAGTAATAAAATAATATTATTTTAAATGTTAGTTAACACGTAGCCATTGTACTGGCGGGAATGGATAGAAATAACTAAAATATGATTATATATGTTTGTTAAATGTTTTTACATTTATCTAATAAATGATAAAGGCTTAAAATACGAATAGAATTCAATTTTCGGCTTATATACTCTAATTTTCACGAAAGGTCCACTTATCATCTTTTGACGGCGAACCGTCATTAAATATAGTTTTTATTGATCTTATAAATTCTATTGGACCAAATATAACTCTTCTTTAGTATCAGGACATCAAAATTTACTTTGTGTAAATTTTTTGTATCTTTCCGATAAAGTTCATTTTTTTAATGAATAATGTAAAATGTTGTATTTTAATTCAAAACCTCTTTTTAATCTAATTTTTTAAGATGATTATATTATCTTTTGAAATGGTTTTAATGTAAAATTAGAATATATTTTTACCATTAAATCCAATAGTGGTCGTTGGAATTAATTTCACTTTGAAATCGGACTTAAACTAGTGTCAATCTTTTGATACTTATTGTTTCATAAAAACACGCTATTTGTCATGACAACGGGAATTAATTATTAAATTAATTAATGTAACTTATATGTTTTGAATTTTGTAAAATAGACTTCATTTTTGAATTTGGAATATCAAATATATCTTAGGGTGAATTTTTGGTATTTTAAAGAAAAACTTCATTTTTTGATGAATAGTGAGACCACTAAGTGGTACTTATAAAAACTGATTTTTCATTTAAATGAAAATTTACCACTTATGTTTTTTGAATTTTAAAAATCCGACATACATGGTTGTCATTAAGAATTAAAATTTGGTTCAATGGGATTAAAATAATTTTTTGGTGAATAGTAACTTATTATGTTTTTAATCGCGATTAGAGGTAATTAGTGTAGTTTAAGTTAAGAATAATGTATTAATAAAATGAAATGACCTAGACACATGTCCTAACCTCATTGGATGTGTCATGGCCGACCAAGACAATCCATGGGTCAACTTGGGGACCCCATGGAGACACTTTGGTTGGGAAATGACATAAATAACTTTTTATTTAATGTTAAAGTAAAAATGACACAAACATGAGATGTTTTACTAAAACAATTTTTACATGGGGTTATAAAAGTCAGATTTTTTACTATAAATATTCATTAGAAATCTAATATAATTTCCTACATAATTATGTTTTTTTATAATTTTTATACTTTAAATAAATTAAATTATTTATGACATCATGATGATGCAGCGATTACCTCATTAATAAAGGATTTAAATAAAATGAAAAGATAATGTAAACTCTATGACCTACACATTTCCAAAAACTATTGGATGGGTGTATTTAGAACCCTTATCACCTTAACCTTGAAACACATCAATGTGGGACCATTAAAATCCGAAACTCAATCTAAAATAAAGTAACATTTCCTTACTTTCCAAGAGTGCCCCTCCTCTCCTCTTATTAAAGGCCCCCACCTCTACCTCATTACCCACACTTCAAAAGCCTTTGGATCGGACAAACTCTGCCCATTTTGTCTCTAAACTTTCCTCTCTTACTCCTTGAAGCCTCAATTTGTGTATAAGTCTTTCCAAGGAAGCCTTTGAGCTCAAACCAAAGGGAGTTACCCGATTTTAAGGTAATGTCTTCTTTTGAGTCCTTTTGTTTTATTTTTCTTCTCCAACCCCCTAAAATCTTTTTATTATTTTCTTTTGTAAAAAATCCAGTATCCTCAATATACTAGGATGTTTTTATAATAAGTATTCGAGCTACACTTGCACACACCTACATCTAATGGTTAAAGAACATACTATTTCCGTGGATGGCGAATTTCGGCCTCCCGAAACGATGATTGTTCAACATTCTTTTAACACCTTCAAAGGTGGCCATTAAGATGAAACTATATTTATATATGATATATAATATGTTTATGTTTTCCTTAAGCTTCTGTATTTTTCATTTTTGGCATACCTTTATGGTTTCCATTATGGGTAAACGCGATATCTTCATTTAAGGAAGTGCGGACTACCACCCCCTCAAAGTGATTTGATTCGTTAATGCCATATGTGGGACATATAAAGGATGGATTTAAAGTTATTATATACGATGTTATACTAGAATTATAATATACCTCTATATCATTATTATTTCTTTCCACTAAAGTATGAGATAGAAATGAAAGTAGCATTCATGCGTACGTACGGCTTACCGTCTACATGAACGGTGCATTTCATTTCTTATCCCCAAATGTAATGTACTATTATAAGTACATGTATATAATGGATATATATCATGAATGATACATATAAATGATGAATATAATTCTGTAATTAAAATATATATACCTCTCATTTAGTTTTAATTCCATTAATATGACAAAGAAATGAAAGTAGCGTTCATGCGTACGTACGGCTTACCGTCTCCATGAACGGTGCATTTCATTTCTTACCTCTAAATGATTATGTAATATTATAAATACATGTATATGATGGATATATATGATATATATGATATCCAAATCAGGAATGTCATTCTGGATATAAAGAACCTTTGACCACACGAACAACATGTAATTGTAAGAAGTCCACTTTCGACTTAAGAACCAAATATCGACAAAACAAACATTATTAACATAAATGGTTACATAATGTTTATAACAAGGCAATAAGTGATATAAAAGGAATAATGAACTTGAAAAAGGTTCTTAATAAAATAGATATTAACTCATGTTTATTATTCATGACTTTAAAGAACGATCGAGTCAAGTCGGACCCGAGGTAAGGGACTTCGTCTCAATCTCCTTGAGGAATATTTCGTTTTATACACAACTTTCTTTTATACGATGTATAAACCCTTTTGACATTTAATTTCATACAAAAGGAATCTTTTTCTATAAAGCGTTTTACTAAATGACAAAAAGGAATGTTTCTTTTAACATACGCGGTGACAACGACCTTTTCCGCCACCGCGAGTATTATTTGGTCTTTGGCTTCCTGAACAAGACGTAATGTTTTTTTAAAATGAAATAAATACCATATACTCTTTTATGTATTTTGGTATTGAAAATGTTTTTTATAATGTATTTGTTATGTCAATATATTTGAATGATATATTTTGATTAAAGTGTGGAAATGTTTTCTTTCCTTTATGTTTGCTTTATGTCTTATGATTTTATAATGGTACTTGGACATTTGACGGGTGGTTACGTGATGAACCATATGACGGGTGGTTCCATGAATACCAGGACGGGTGGTTACGTTATAACCTCCAATGCATTGGGTATGGAAGTCGGCCGTATGGCTATTCCATTAATTGATATGTGTGGAAGTCGACCGTATGGTTATTCCACTTAAGTATGTTTATGTCCCAAGTTACCTTTATATGTTACGTGTTCTTTATATGGGTTTTATGGTAATTCTTTGGTTACAAAAAGGTATGTAATGAAATTTTATTCAGTGAAGAGTTATTTACTACTTCATGAATGTGAAGGTATTACTTTGATAAAGTATACATGGTTTACTTGATGTTTGAAAAACTAACAGTTTTCATTCTTTGTGTATACCTTACTGAGCTTTTTATGCTCACCCCATGTTTTTTTGAAATTTTTTTCACAGGACTTAATGTGGAATAATGTCAAGGATGGGATCAATGGAATTTCATGCTATATAATACATTGAACTAGACATGTTTCTTTTTAAGGGTTTTTTATTCTATGGAAACTTGGTAGAAGTTTCTACTTTGTAAATCTTTTGAGATGTAATAGTTATGTTCTAATTCTCTAAAACTCTAAACCTAAAAAGATCCTCAATGTGAATTATTCATTTAATTCAATATTAAGTAATGTTTAAGGTCGGGGCCTTATACAGCTAGTTAGTATTACTTGGTAGGTGCTTGAGGTTATACTATTTTCTCACATGGGCATTAGTATGTTCCCTCACTTGTGTAAGAGAAACTTTAGTTTCCTCTACTGAGTATACTTGTATGCTCACTCTATGTATATAAAACAATTTTTAGGTTTCTATGAGGACTTTGATGACCATGGTGGACTTCACTAGCTCAAGCATCGGGATAGTTGATGTCGTTACTTAGTTATTTTCCTTTATTACATTATTGGGAGTTTTGTCTTACTTTGTATTAGTTTCACTTTTGAACATGTATGTGAGAATAGATTTTTTGCTTTACATTTATCTTTAGTCATAGGCATTGCTGGTATTTACCATCTTATCTCTTGATATTGTTCTATAAAAAGGGTTATGCCTTCCATTTATGTGAGGTTATATGCCCTTGGTTCTAGTTTCCACTCTGGGACCTACTGAAGGCAGGACTTAGGGGGTCATTATCTCTTCTACACCTTGAATAAGGAAGTTCATGGCACTTTTCCATCCCTTCCCTCATCAAGGAGAAGGCGGGTCGTGATAGTTTTTTACACGTTATGTGTGTTTATTCTAAAATAAAAATTTCTCACCACTATTAATTTTTAATATAATTATTTTAAAATTCAATATATTCATGTTAAAATTATGTAATAATTCCTTTTTTAATTTTTATCATTAACATTAATTAACAAGGATAAAATTTTTATTATCATAGTAAAAGTTCATTAGGGTAAAAGTAAAAAATATAAAAAATAAATATCCTAAAATCACTAGGAGTTTTATATAAAATTTGTTTTGGAGGGGAGAACATGACCAATAACTATTTTTTCTTCATATTTTCAACTTTTGGAACCTTTTAACCTTTAATAGTAACATTCCATTATTGAAAAGTTGTGAGTAACCAAAAAATTACTTTCTCTTCACTTATAAAAAGGGGGAAAATACCACCCCTTGATGTCACACCAATAAATTATAATTTCTTTAAAAAAATATGGTATTATTTTCCTTATAAAATAATCTATCAAAATAAAAATCCTCTGCTCAAAATTAGATATACTAATACCTTTATTTCCAGGGATATTTCCAAGAGAAATATCATGTTCTCAGCATGAGTATTTCATACTCCTTATGATTTTATTCTTAATATTTATCTTATAATAATTTTATATACAATAAAATAAAATTAAATCATTTATATTAATATTTTTATTTTTTAGATTAATATATAGAGCATTGTTCAATCATTTCTATTCATTAATAAAAAACAATATCGATCATGTGTACGTGTGGATTACCACCTTTATGAAGTGACATGTTTCATTTTTCACCAATAACTGTCATAGCTAAAAGAAGTAATTTTTTGAGGTATAAATAAGTTTTTCCATGAAAATAAAATTATTATGAAATTATAATTTATTATATACCTTAATTAAATATCATTCATTGATAAATGAAAATGTTAGTTGTACGTATATGCAGACTCGCACCTCCACATATTAATGTATCTTATTTTTCATCTAGTTTCTTTATTATTTATTAAGATATATTAAAATATTATTCCCGACCTTAAAAATTTATAAATTATATCATTATTATTTTTCTAATAATTATATTATTCCAATATAAACCACTTTCATAACCATACTCAACAATTAATTATTGTATGGTTGTGTTCTGGTTGGTCTAACCACCTAGTTGAACAATCATATAAAAATATATCATGGTTGAAAATGAAGATTTATATACAAATATTATTATAATTTAATAATAAAAAAATTATTTTTTTATGTTTCTTTAAATTTTAAAATTAATTATTTAACTTCTTATTAAAATATCTTCTTTAACGAATAAAATTGCTAAAATAAGTCGATATTGATCCCACATACAAGAATCATAACTAAAAAACTTATAGAATGAGATAATAGATTGTAAAATAAATTTTAAGTTATCTATTCTAGCACCTTAAATGATATAGTTGATATGAACATGGTATCAATAAATGGGTATGCAAAATTTACATGAAAAAGAATGAACAAAAAAACTAAAGGTACTAACACCAGATGGTAAAAATAAATTATAGGTAATTAATATATTTATAATAAATTATTATAAATAATTTATTTAAAACGTTATAGATATGATTAATGTTATTAAACAGTATATAAAGATTGTTATTTTTTGTTATACAGAAACATCAATCTCTTTAGTGAATATTAGAAATTAGGAAAGGGGTTCTTCATCTCAAATTTTATTTCATGAGACACATTTCTTATTGTGAACCATGAAATATTTGATATTATGTTATTACCATTGAATGAATTATTATTACCATATTATTTTAATTCATGGGGTTTGAGTATCCATATCATATTTTTTAAAATGGATTTAAATTCAAAGGATACCAAGGTTTTGAGGGTCTTTGTTAACTCATCTTCATTTTTTGAGTTAGAATAATTCATCTTTAACATATTTCATCCATGTTTGGTTGTTTCCAAAATAATATTTTGTTACATGGTACATTATCTCCCTATCTGATGAGAATTAATTTTTAATTTAATTAGTTTACATTGATGAATTTATTCCTCAAAATGTATTACATTAATAAGAATAATTATAATATTTCCTAAGAAATATATTTATCTATATTTCCATGTTTTATAATGGTTTTCCAAAATTTATGAAGATTTTAAAAATAAAAGGAAATATTCATATAAATATCAAAAGTAAAAGATAGGTCTTTAAAAGGAATTCATGTTTTTATAAGTTATATGAAATGATTGTGTTTTATTTAAGAATTGTTCATGTAATTTTATATCTTATAAATGAATGTTTTTTAAAGGGACTTTTCCGTATATTTTTTTTAAATCCTTATTTTTGTCTATAATTTGTTTTTAAAATTTTATCAAGACCAATTATTTCAATATAAATAAAAAAATAAGGAATTTTTAATCTTTTCAAAAAGTGGTATTCTTCATTATTTTTCAAGCGATTTATCCAAATAACTTGAAAAGGTTTTTTTCATCAATGAAAATATCATATAAGATCCTCCTGTTACATTGAGGATATTTTTCTGCCATAATTTGACTACTTTCTTTGGATGTATTATGGAATGTTCTGGGAATTGTTTTCCTAAAACCTGTCTTTTTTCCATGGGTTATTTAAGATATTTTTGAAGTATGAATGTTTTCATGTTATATTAGATTGTATATGTATGGATGATTATTATGTGATGGGAGGATCCCAATATCACCCTCCAATTCATTGGTAAAATTTTAATATCTCATGAGATAAATTAATGGGTCATGAGTTTTGTTACATGAGTCAATAATGAACTATGATTTGTGATACTTGAGTAAAAAATTTACTACGATTTATGATACATGAGTTAATAATGAAACGGAAGTTGAGATACTCTGGTCAATAATGGGCTGCAAGTTATGATACTCAATTTAATTATGGATCATGAGTTATGATACTCAAGTCAATAATTGGTTATGAGTTGTCATACTCAAGTCAATAATGGACCGCAAGTTGAGGTACTAAAGCCAATAATATATGCATGTTAGGATACATGAGTCAATATTGGACAATGAGTTATGATACCCAAGTTCATAACGGGTTGTGTGTTTTGATACTCGAGTAAATAATGGGATGTGAGTTGTGATAATCAAGTCAATAACGGACCATGAGATACGATACTTAAGTCACGAATTTCTCATGAGTTATAATGATCAAGTATGAATGGGTTACAAGAGTTAATGAATGAGCCACCAGGTTATTGGTCATATTATTTTTATACCTGAACCACTATGTAATGATTTCCTATGATTTTTTTGTTCTATAGTTCTTTATTATGTTTTTTCACATATTTCTGTCATATGATTATGATTATTCCACATGGATCATGTTTATTATCTTATGTTTAAGAACAATTTTTCCATGGTATATGTTTTCTATTTTGAGATTACATTCCTTTCTATGATGGATTATGGACAACTCATATTGTCCATGTTCATTTTAGGAAGATATTTCTCCTAATGTCGCATTTTTTATTGCAAAAGTGGGTTCCCTAGACCCAACTTTAACAATAATTTTAGATTTCCATTTCATGTGTACAGTTAGATATGTATGATATACGCTAACCATTATAGTGGAAATTTTTTTTTGAATCAACTATTTTAATGGTAATGTCCATAGATTATTTTTTTTTCCAAATGTATCTAGAATATCCTAGGCTATAATGAGAACCTCGATATAATTTGACATTAATATTAAATAAATTTATTATGGTTCATATAAATTATACTAAATTTACACAGTTGATGTTTTACTATTAGGTACTAGGGGATAATAATAATTGATACATCTTCTCATGAATTTAACACTTAGTGATCTACAGTGGGTGAGATCACAAGGACATACCCACCAATAAGAACACTACATTTTTCAAGTGTCATTGGTTGTTCCTATCTAAATACATGCACATTTTTCAGGATGGTAGAAACTTTATAAATACATGTCCATGTTATTTAGAGGTAAATACTTCTAGTTTGATCAAAAATTTATAAAGAAATAAAGGAGTATGGCATAAGTGTGTGTCATATTTTATGTGATATCTAATGAAAAAGAGATTATATTACACAGTACATGTTCGTAGGATGGTTTTCATTGCTATGAATATTCTTCATCTCTTTAAGGGCCTTGATGGGTTACTAGAATCCACTCTAAATTTATGATTACTATTCCCTGTTTTCGAAAAAAGGTTCTAGAGGGTCACAAATAAGATCATATTCAATAATATTTTCTATTTGGGAGAATATGATTATTGGACATGGTAGGCCCTACCACGTGGTCTGAGAGTTGTCTAATTTATCTATCAATGATAAATAATTTTTTTTATTATTATTCAAGTAAATAATAATTGGGTTTAATTTATTAATTAAAAGTATCCATGAGAAATTTAGTGAATACAAGAAAATTATTATACGAATGAATATTATTTTAATATTCCATGTTTGTTTAATGTTAGAAGGAATTAAATTTCAATTTAAATGACATGGTTTTAACACATAATATATTTAATATATATTACAGGTATGTGATTAGATATAAATTATATTTATAAAATAATTCCATTCATCATATTTATTTATTTATTTCTATTTTAGTATATGTTAAGTATACAGGGGCTGAGGAACCCCTTCTGAGTATTAGTAAATATTTAAAGAGGGGATAATTCAATGTAATTTTCATTCATTCATAATTAGATCCTATATCTCTTCCACTCTTTCTAGAGAGTTATACTCTTGATCCAGGTTATCAGACCATGTTCATCTCCTTTCATTGAAGGAACATTGATGCGACTATCGCGAGGATGCCGAAGGCATTGTCAGATCACAACTATAGCACCTAAAATTCAATGATAAATGCTCTTGTGGATTATTGAAGTGTGTCTAGATGATTTATAGGGATTTGAAATTGGATCCTTTGAGTAACCGTAACCGATAATGAGTTGCAGTTGAGCGTGCTCTGATTTGGTGTGAGGTACATGTTTTATTTATTTTTTGTGCTCTGTTTAGTTCACTTGTGTCCCTTGGGACCGTACCAGGGCTTAGATAATTAAAGACAACATGTTCTTTCATCATGGGGATGATTTTTTTAAATCCTAGGTCCACCAGCTTTCATTATGTGTTAATTAATTAAATTAATTTTGGTTAATCTAGTAAATTTAATTTAATTTTTGTATTAAATTAAATTAAATAGTTAATTATTTAATAATTAAAATTAAATTAATAACCGACTGAATAGAATTAAATAATTTGAATTGAAATAATTAATTTTATTTAATTAATATTATAATACTTAAAATATTGAAATTTAATGTCTTTCATGCATTAAATTAATTGTTTTGTCAGGTCTTGAGAATCGACCATGAACATATATTTTATTTAATGTGTTATTATTAGCATGTGATGATTGTATATGATTAATTATTTTATGACACTTTGTGCATCTTCCTTTAATTCAATATATATAAGGGCCTATGTGTCCATCATTATGCGTATAAACATCACATTCTCAAGACCCCCTTGACTACATGTTATTATTTTTGTACTATGACATGGACTATGTAAGACGTAAACAGTGCCAAGATGAGGTGAAATTCAGACATGAAGTGGACACACGGGATAAGGGATAAATTGAATCTTGAGTCAAGATAAAAATTAGGTATGATACCTCTAGGCCATGGTTGATTCATTGGGTTTAAATTGATCAATAATTTTTAGATTCTCAAGAACAGTCAGGTAGTTTATTTCATTAATGAATTTTTTTGTATTTTCATGATAATATCAAACACATAAAATAATAAACAAGAAAAAATGGATAAAGAAGTGATGGATGTTTTTTTGTTAATGTAAAATTATGATCATGACAATGTAGAATGAATAGATTAATATAAATGGATTACATTCTTTGAAATTAAATTAAAAAACCTCAAAGAAATATTATGTCTTAAAAAGAATTTTTGTGATTTTTATTTGAACACAACCAACTCTTCGGTGTGCTCAGTCATCCATATCTGTGGGTGCCTCTTATTACTGGGGAGTTCTTATGGGAACTATGTGTTTACTTAACTGAAGTTGGTATTAAAGAAGTATCCATATATTTATTTTTTCAACATCAAAGGAAACTGTTGAGTAAATAAAATTTATGATCTTAGAATCTAGGACTTCACTCAATAGATCAAGGATCCATGCGTTAAAGAGGTTGGGCAGTCAAACAACCAACTTTAACTCTCTAAGTAGTAGTGTATCCATAGATTATAGACTATGAGGATGGGTTGTGGGATTATTTCCACTAGAATACTCAAGTGATAGAGTATTTTGATTCTATTATATAGGGTTCTGAGAATTAGATAAAATAGTTGGAGACATTTAATGATTTAATTAATTAATCATTAATGTTTAAATCAGTAATCCAGATAAAAGTAAAATCTTATAGGTTTTGTTTTTATATAAAATATAATGTAATACCACAAAAAAACTATGATATCAAATAGAAAAATCCAATATCATATCCATTATGAGTTTCTATAGAATAGTACAAGCACTTACGAATAATACTATGATATAAGAAATTCAAGGTGCTAGATTCCCCAATACTTTTTGAGACATATAAGGAAGACAGGTTATAAAAATTCTTATATGAGACTCATCTATGACACATATTATGGTTGTTTTATAATTATATAATAAACATCTAATGTGATTTGTGGATTCAAAATCAGAACATGGATGATTTCAAATGTTTTCTCATCTCTAAGAAGATTACAAGGAAAAAGTGGAGTGAGATGTGAATTTGTGATAGCTACATTGTATATGTGTAATAGAAATATGGACCACAAGTCATTCATATTAAATTTTACCCATATAATCCAATTTCATTTATGATAACAAAAAATAGTAAATGGATAAAAATGTATTTTTACCATTTAGGTAAGTCTTTCTAAGAAAATAAGAACTTAAATAAAGTATGATATTTAGGTCATATGGTGAAAATAGTGAATGACATTGAAAAAAGGCCAAATGGAAAGAGCGATGCCAAAGGAACATTTGCATCATCTTTAAAATAAATAGGCATTATAAAAGAAGTTATTTTCTTCATGTAAAAACTATGGAAGTTATATGAAATGAACTGAATCGTAGAAGAAAGTGTTTTATTCTTCTTTAGTTATATTAATCAATTATTTGTGATGTTTTGTAGTAATTGGTTATTAAAATCTAACATGATAATCACATATTTGTATTGAAATACAACAACCAAGTATGTATAGAAATGTTACAAAAAGTATGGTGTGTTCTCCAAGTTGTTGGGAAAGGGTGGTGCCTAAATCAGTGGTGTGGAGTACACAACTTCAAATTCCATGTAAATGATTAAAATATAAATTTTATTGAGTATAACCAAAAAATAGATCCCATGTGTCTGTTGGAAACTAGGAGACATTATTCCATTTCAGTAATTATTATTGTATTTGGTGTTTCATACTCAACCAATAGTTCAGTGATACACAAATCATAGGAAATACATGATGAATATAAAATTTATGGCTTATATACCTAGATGTGAGATAATAATACTTTGTCATGAAGAAATAAATAGTATTCAAGGATAAAACCATTATGTTATTTTAAATCCTCATTGTTAAATATCATAGGTATTATTGACATACTAATGAACTTAGTTTTGGACAAAGAAACATTTAGAAATAAAGGTTTTCTATAAAGATTATGTAACCTATTTTGTTAGAAAGTGAGAACTATTAAAAGGTTAAACTAGTGGTAAATATGATTCATTATATTCATTTAAGTATCTATTAAGGAATGTAAAAGTGATTTATAGTATATCCATGTTCAGAAGATATGATTTTTATTAGGATAAAATGCTAAAGAATATATTGACCAAGCAATCATTGATCATTATAATGTAGTATGGTGTAATTCCTAAATTTATATTACCTTATCCACATCAAGGATTTGATGATAATAAGGAGGATTGATGATGATTTTTACATGTTAACATTGATCAGTAAAATGTAGTGTGGAAAAATTTCTAAATTCACATTTCCTTATATACATCAAAGTCACGATGTCTATTAAAGGAGCATCAATATTGCGACATATATCCATTGCAGATACATCAATTTTTTTTCAATAGATGCGTTGAAAATAATAGAGTTATCCCATAACAATATGCTGACTAACTTGACTAATGGATATCATATGAGTCATAGTATGATGGGAATTCATTATATCACAATAACATGTGTTTAGATTCAAAGAGTTTTGTAGGATATAAAAATTTTCATCAAGAAAAACACAATGAAAATTTAAAGTAATTATCCTAAATGTTAATTCATATATAACCCAAATCCCTAAGAGAGAAAAGAGTTAGTCAAGTTATACTCTATATTTCTATAAAATGGTGAACATATGTACTTGAGATATGGGGAGAAAGATTGAAATAGGTTGAATCAATGCTATAGATGCCCAAGAATTTGGAATAATAATGAGTTCCAAAAGAGGAATGGAAGAAAAATGTTCCAGAGAAACATACTATATAGGAAGATTAAAACCATAATTATGGTTTTGTATTCACCATAGAAGGTAATACATTATTCATTGAGAATAATCATTCATTCAAATAAGCAGTATATGAATATTATCTATTATTTATAAGATAAATTCAAACTCATTAATTTATTCCATGTATAAAACTAAAATATATTATTATTTTAAATATTGTTTTGGGTATTCAATTAATATGATACGAGGGTGGTATAAGTGTCGTAACAATAAAGATATATTGGTAATACCAAGTCATTAAGCCTAAATCCATTATAAATTTACCCATCATCGCTAATATCTATGATCATATTATTGAACATTATATTTCTAAACCACCAATCATGGAAAGTGTCCACACAACACAACCAAAAATGGTTGGGGGTATTATAGAATTCCAATAAAGGCTAAAAGTTACTACAATCCTATTTAGGATTAAAGTAAGAAACAAGATCATAAAATATTCATTTGGAACGAATCATTTCCATGTATCGACCAAAACTAATTGGGAGCACCAAAGTATTTCAACTAAAATATGTGTGATAACATATGTAAAATATTAATTGTTCCTAAAGTTAGCTGAGAAGAGACTGAAATTAAATCTCCAGTGATGAACTTAATGTAGAAACCTAATTTCTAGGGGAAAAGAACTACTGAGGTATATATAACATTTTCTTAGACCCATTCAATTGTACATATATTAACATTGTATTTAAAATACAAAAAGGAACAATTTCAGAGATAATTGGTACCAATTTCACGTGGAATAAATATCTCCAAGAAGATATGAATGGGCATGGGAGAAAATTAAAGTGGTGAGTTGGAATTCCATAAAAATCAATGATGTATCAATCACGTATGCTAGGATATATAAAATAAATGATATTTTAAATATATAATTTATAATTTCAAAATATCAATTATATCTAGGAGAACCACATGAGATTTAGTCAAAACTTTCTTATTGTACTTGTTTAAGAACAAAAGATATGTACCTGGTATGTGTAGAGGATGGAATACTAGTTTTGATAGGATTCAAACATTTATTCCTACGATCAATGTGATCAAATATTTTGGTTATGATAAGGTAATGAGAAAGATAATATCATACAATCCTATGGTATACTTGTCTAAAAATCTTGAGTATATTGCAGTTTCTATGGAATGAAAGTTCCCAGTTGGACTAATGTATTACTAAATGGGGTAGGGGGTGAATTAGTGAAACTATTTTTCTTTTATTTTTCTTTTCAATTGAAAGAAACTTCATCTCATGTTAGAGATTTCAATTCCTTGCTAAAAACAAACAAAAGACACATCCATAGGAACACAAAGATTTATAAAGTTCACTATTAAATAATAAAAGTTGCGTCCTTGGTATGGTTTGGAAATAATACAATACCATACAATACACTAAGAAAAAAAATCCTTGTATTACATCGATTAGAAGTACCCGTATACTCATGTAGCACTAGAAAATAATACAACTAGTGCATGTGCATCCTCTTAGCATAATAAAGTAATAAAACTATTTTGTAAAAACTCATGTCACCTTCACTTGTTTTAAATTCAACAAATTTATTCAAATTTCCATACAAATCATCAATTCCTTACCCAGAAAAAAGGTAAGAACAACATGGAATTTGTTATGAAACACAAAGTCTGGTCTTTTCTGATTCTGATTCCCTTGAGTATAATTCTTACAAAACAATGCTCCTGGTCTGATTTTTTTATAGAATATAATAGAGTAGAATTGGCACCACTTAAATTCAAGAATACAGTTGTCAAGGCAAATAGAATAATAATTAATCATCACCACCCAAAACAATTGTCAATCTGAAAATAATTGATCTCTACTACTCTCTAGAAACCTGGAGCTTCTCTATTTTTTGTTGTGAACAGTGCACATCACCACAAAGTACCATGAACTTGTTTCCCTTTATTAGGTGACCGAAAACATGTTTAGGCAGGAATCTCAAAACATTTTCCCACTCAATCAAATTCACCAAAATCTGAATTTCTCCTAAAATATCATAGCAATTATGACATTGTCAATGATTCTTTATCCATCTCAAAACTTCTAAAATCTTCATCACTTCTTTTAAAGACTCTCATTTCAAACGTCAATACGATTACAATTGATGAGAAAAACATGGGTCTGATAATCTGAATCCAATTCTTTGATGCTGATTTCTTTAAAACAGTGATTGATACCATACCAATAGAATGTGTTTTAAGAAATGAACTTCTCCACTTGAGATACAATCACTATTTAAAATTAAAGTCTCACCCTTCACAATTTATTCATCAATATCCACTTTTTTTTCTCTTGACCCTCTTGAGAAAACACATCTTCACATTCAAAACATGTTCTTGAATCATGAATAACTTCATGAATTTGAATCATTGAGGATCAGACTTAGAATCACATTACATCAATTGGAAAGTATTTTAACTTTCCATTAATTCCTGCTTCTTTCTTTTCATCTCAACCCAAGAATGATACTTTTTGAACAAAAATGGTCTGGATACGATCATCCTAAATATGATCATTCCAAATATGATCATTTCTGGTTACATACATTTTGGTCAAAATTATTGGTTATGATCATTCTGATTACGATCATTCTTCTTAAGATTAATGGGTACGATAATTCTGATTATGATAATTATGGTTATGATTACAGGGTACAATCATTCTGGTTATGATCATTCTTGTTACGATTTATGGGTATGATCAAATACAATCTGAAAATGATTCTATGCTCAAATATGATACAATAAATTCTGAATACGATTCTTTTTAAATGGTATCACCACTTCTCTTTTTCCCAGATTTAATCAACTGCAATCTATATATGATTCATTCTCAATCGACACCATCTCTTTCCATTACTTCTACCCAAATATAATTGTTTTAAAAAACAATCGCTGTCTCATCTTCCATCATCACCACTTCGATTGGAACCACTTTCCATCTTCATCACCTTTCCCATCGACATCACCCTTTTCATCGGAACCTCCTTTTCCTTCGACACCACATTCATCAGAACCATCTTTCCATCGGTACCACTTTCATCAGTACCACATTTCCATCGGTACCTCTTCGATTGATTTGAAATACAATTGGCACCATCTCTTCGATCTAAATATGAATGTTTTCTGATTGTTTTAAAAAAACAATCAGCACAACTTCTTCATTTTAGATTAAATTTTTTTTCAATTGTTTTGAAAAAAAATTAGTACCACTTCCTTCTCTCTTCCATACAAATACAAGAAATCTGAATACGATTCTTTTTTGATTGTTTTGAAAAAAATCTGAATACAATTATTTTTTTATTTTTTTGAAAAACAATATGAATAAGATTATTTTCCAATTGGAATAATCTCTTTCACTCCTCCTTTTTTATTTCAAGATTATACTAGAAGTTCTCACATCAACTCAGGATTTATATGAAATAAAAACCAGAAAATCATCTTCATAATTGAAACACAAGTTTCACATCATTTCTAGTGTGAAACTGATAAAAATTCAGTTCTAACATGATACATTCTCATGTGAAAACGATTCTTCCTAAAAGTAATAAATTCTTTCATAAAACAAAATCTCAAAACAATTGTTTCTAAAACAAAGTGAAGTCACTTATTTTCTTTAAAACTAATCTTGACAACAAAATACAACTCTTGAAACCTTCATCACCTTCATCATCAGATTGGTCCCTACAATATTTTTCTTTTTTATTTTATTGTCAACCATGTTTCATAAATCACTGAACTTTATAACCTCAAGTAATGGATTACATATCAACAATTCTTAGCCTACTTGATCTAACTCATTGTAGAAAACAAGAATCATTAATAGAAAAACAATGATATCCAAAAATAATAATCATGATAAAATCTTTATTTTCTCTTTATTTTATTCATTATCCCTGGAAAACAATTCAATTTTATTTTTCTACAACCACTAAAACTAACAGTTAGAATAGTTCACACACTAAAATATGTGGAATTCATAGATTAACCATATCTCTGTATTTTTTGCAATAGATTTATGAAAAAACAATTCAACCTCTTTAAAAACAATCCAAAGGTTATATGAGAGATGGGACAGATACACAAACCTCAACCTTGAAGAGAAAGAGGTTGGACACCCATGTTCAACCTCATTTTTGGGAATGATTCCTTCAATAAAGTTTTTGTGAAAATATCAACAACTTGTTCCGATTTTAGAACATACTCCAGCTTCTATTCATTCTTCTCTGCATTCTCGTTGATGAAATGATATTTGATATAAATATGTTTTGAACGAGAATGTTGCACCATATTTCCGTTGAGATTTATTGTACTTTGATTATCACAACCTAAGAGCAAGGGTAACTTCACTTACAAAAGTAAACATTCCAATAGTGTTTTCATCCTCATAAGTTGAGTAGTGTCTTGAGTAGTAGAAACATACTCGGCATCAGCCATACTTAGATTTACTGAGTTTTGCTTCTTCAAATGACAACTAACATAATTATTTACCACCACCAGATGTATATCTTCTATCATGAACATTTCCTGCCAAATCTGCATCAGAATACCCAAATAAATCAATACTATCTGAGCTGAAATACCTGATTCTGAATTATTTTTTACCTCTAATGTATCTGAGAATTATTTTTCCATTAATAATATGTGATTATCTTGGAGCATTTAAAAATATTTCACATACGGTAATAGAAAAAACAATGTCAGGTCTTGCGGTAGTCAAATACAATAGAATTATAATCATCTTTCAGTACTCATTTTCATCCACTTCTTTTCCATATTCATCTTTACTCAACTTTGTTCCTACTAAAATGGGTGTGGAAATGGGTTTTTAATTTTCCATGAAAAACCTCTTGAGAAGTTATTTTTTATAGTTTTCTTGGGATAAGAAAATGTGTTGTTTTTTGCTCGATTTTTAACCCAAGAAATTATTTCATTTATCCTCAAATAGATATTTCAAATACATTATTTATTTCTTCATCAAATCTTTCACAACTTCATTCATCATTCCTAGCAAAGATAATATCATCCACATAAATAATTACAATGATGGAAAAATCTTGACTTTCTATGATGTAAATATTGTTATCCACTCTTCCTTTGTTAAAATTCACCTTTCATAAGAATGTATCTAATTTAGAATACCATTCCCTCAGAGCTTGTTTTAGGCCATAAAATTCCTTTTTCTATCTATACATATAACCTTCATCTTTTCCAAGAAAAAATCCACAAGGTTTTTCAATATAAACCTCTTCTTCAAGATCACCATTTAGGAATGTAGATTTAACATCCATTTTAAGGATCATGTAGCCTCATTGTGCAGTAAAAGAAAGAAATATTCTGTTTATTTAAAGTCTTTACAATAGAGAAAATGATTCATCAAAATCAATAACCTCAATCTATGAATACCCTTTGCCAACCAATCTTGCTTTATTTCTTATAACTTCACCAATTTCATTCATCTTATTTCAGAAAAACCATTTTGTTCCAATGATGTCTTTATTTTTAGGATTGGTTTTGAGTTCTGATGTATTATTCTTTTCAATCTAATACAATTCTCCATTCATGTCTTGAACCCATTCTGGATGCTGAAAATATTATTTCACATCATTCAGTTCCACTTTTGAATACAAAGAAGTGTGTATAATGGAATTGGTCGTTCTTCTTGTTGGAACCTTATAATGTTGATCACTAATTATATTCTGTTCCTCCACATTTTTCCTCAGACTTGGATAATATTTTTTATTTTCTTCCTCATCACTAAAAATATCTTAGTTTAGTTATTCACATTTATTAGGATTACAATTGTTTTTATCCTTATCATAATTATCTTCTTCAACCTGCTCAAATTCTTTGTCTACTTGGACATGTTTATCTTCCTCATAAATTTCAACAACTTTTACATCAATTGTATCAAAAATTCATCATGTTTATTTGTTGAAGCATATATATCCTCTTCCTTTCAGAGTGTA
Source organism: Viscum album (assembly GCA_963277665.1). Taxonomy (NCBI): domain Eukaryota; kingdom Viridiplantae; phylum Streptophyta; class Magnoliopsida; order Santalales; family Viscaceae; genus Viscum; species Viscum album. The sequence goes on from OY728167.1 coordinate 982,676,551, forward strand.
CCTTAAAAATATTCTATCCTCGCCTTTCTTCCCAAACATACCATAATTCCCAAGTTTCTTATTTATAATACATGGACTCCCAAAATCTCAAAAGTGATTCAAACTTGGATTTTTTTCTTTAAAGAATTTAAATGGAATCATACCTGATTGAGGCCTGTAGAAACAAAGGTTCTGAATATAAACAGTAGTACTCATGGATTGCCTCCAAAAATAATGTGAAATGTCATGCTCAAGTAATATGGTTCTTCCCATTTCCACCAGAATTTTATTCTTTCTTTCAGCAACCCCATTTTTTTGGGGAGTGTATGTAGAGCTATAATCATGCTGAACTCTATTCTTCTCAAGATTGTCTTCAAACTCTACACTTATTTTTTCACCACCATTATTAGTTCTCAACTTCTTCACAGAATACTCACATTCTTTCTCAGCTTTTCTTCTGAAACTTTTAAATATTTTTACAGCATTTGATTTTTGTTTCATGTACATAACACAAGTATTGTGATTAAAATCATCAATGACAGTAATGAAGTACTAATCTATTTGTGTTTATTGTTTTCTCATTGTCCCACATATATCAGAATGGATGAAATCCAGGGGTTGTTTTGAACAAATATCTACTTTATTATGCACAACATTTGTAATTTTTTCTTTCTGGAAGATAGTGCAACACCAATCACTTCTTCTTGGTAAATCCGAAATGTCTTGAACACTATCTATTTTTTTAACTTTCTCATGTTTCTCTAAAACATATGTCCAATCCTTCTATGCCATAAATTATTCTATTCCACCATGCTCATGTAACAAGATCTTTTTGAATCACGAACCAGAAACAAATTTCTTTTTGTACACTGGCCTCTTATAAAAATCTTTCCATATTCTTCACTCTTTAAAAAAAATCCATATTTCTTGAAGATAACCTTATTACCCTCATCACACAATTGTGGGTCACTTAGCAGGTTGTGTTTCAACCCATCAACATACAATGTTTTATTATATTTCATATTTTCTTTTCCAATAATCCCTAACCCAAAACCTTTTATTTTCAACGACTCATCATTGCCAAATGTCACTGTGACTTTTTTATAATATTTCCCATCCTTCAATAATTTCATGTCTCCGATCTTGTGTGAAGAACACCCACTATCAGGTATTCATGGTTATTCTCCTTTCATGTATTTTAATGTCATTTCAACAACAAGAACCTTTTATTCATTCTTATAATTCTTCACTTTCAACCTTTGATACTTGATAATATTTTTCTAAGATAGTAAAAAAACAAAACAACTTTTTTCAAGGTGTCCAGGTTGGTCACATTTTTTGCAAATAGATTCCAATGGTTGGAACCTATTTTAAATCTTCACTTCATTATTTTCAGATTTATTCAAGACAACCTTCTCATTTTTCTTTATTTGAGGAGATTAAATCTCTTTCAATATCTTACATTCATAACCTGTTGGATAATAGTTATATTGTTGACTAAACCAACACATACTTGATGTGTTCCCAAATCCCCCACAATACCATCAATATTCGTAGAAAGAGTATTATCCTCTGAAACATCCATACTAATCAGAATTGTGAAAGCATTTATCAACCATCTTATTTTCACATTCAATTGGATTCTATTTCTTCTTTTCAGACTTGATAGGATAAAAGATATTTGTAACATTTCCGGATCCAGGATGTTTTGAAACATTTTCAGATTTAAATTTTCATAAGACTTCAGAACTTACAACATTCTTCTTTGTAGAAACAAATTCATTATTCCTCTCACCCTTTGAATGTATCTTTTGTTGAACCTTCTCAAGTTTCTCATTACAATAACATTGACCATGTTCAATGATAGAGTTTTGGAAACATATACTTTTCTTTTCATCTCTAGAGAGTTTTTGTTGAAAAAGTTCCAACTATTCTTATTTTACTTTGAACTTTACCTCTAAATGATAATGATGATACTTTTCTTCTTCAAGATATTTCTTCAACTCATCAATATCTTTAACAATATTTTCTTTCTCACCAGAAATAAATTCTTGGTTACTTTAGCATTCATCTTCCAACTTTTTTTTTCTTTTTAAGCCTTCTGATCTTTCTCAAACATTCTTTCAACACTTTTTTCAAATTCTTTTCAAGATGAGTTTCATCTTCTTCAAAACTAATGCTTCTGAATTATATATAATTCACTACTGCAATGAATGTATTTTAATTACCATACTCAATGGATTTTTCAAAGTCATCATCACTCTCTTCTTATTCTTCATATTTGGAAAAGAAACTTCTTCTTTTTTATTTGAATAATTTCTTTTCTTTTTCTTTGTCTCCCTTTTTCATCTACGATATTTTCATCTTTCCTTCTTCAATATCATTGTACTCTCCTTTATTTATTCAAGTAAAATTATCCACAAAGGGACCAACAACTCCACTTTCAAAACATTTCAAGGGAAGTTTCCCTTTGTATTCCCTTGTACCTATTTTCACATTGTTAGAAAACAAGGATAGTATTTCATTAATATTTTTACATACATCATTTTATGAGTCAGAATCACCAGCTTCAACTTTAGTAAAAATATTCTTTGACTTTTCTTTCTTCATAGCATTGAAAGAAATTTATCTATCATACTTTTTTTCTCTTCATAGAATTTTCTCTTCTCATTTCATAAGTGATAAGAGTGATATGTAAATCATCAAGAGATAATGTTTCAGGATCCCTGTCTTCTAATGAAGAAACATTTTCATCGATTTTTTCAGGTAGGATTCTCAAGATATTTTCAACAACTATAGAATCTTTTATATTTTCACCAAGAAATATGATATTACTCAAAATTTAATTCACCTTGGAAAAGAATTTCCCAACAGATTCATGCTCACCCATTTTCAAATCTTCATACTTCAATCTGCATATTTGTAACTTTCCCTTCTTCACTTTTGTATTGCCTTCGTGTATGTTTTTCAATTTATCCCATATACCTTTAATTGTGGAAACACCTTTCACTCCAAATAATTAACTTTCAAAAAGTGATTATAATATATAATTATTAGCCCTTCCATCATTCTCAAAAAACTTCTTGTTAAGAGGTGTAAGTGGATCACTATCATCAATGGGAGGAAACCCAACTGTCGTAGCTTCAAGAACATCTTAACTAATAGAAATAAGATATAAAAGCATTATATATTTCTAGATATGATAGTTATTTCCATAAAATATTGGAATACCTTAATTGTTCACACAATTCATGTTCTCCATTAGAAAAGAATAGCAAAGGGAACCTCCCTCTGATACCACTTGAAAGTTCCCAGTCGGAGTAATGTATCACTGAGAGGGGGAGGGGGTGAATCAGTGATACTATTTTTCTTTTATGTTCCTATTAAATTGAAACAAAATTATCCTCTTATTGTAGATTTTAATTCCCCTACGAAAACAAACAAAACACACATCCACAAGAAGACAAATATTTACAAGGTTCACTATTCAATAATAATAGCTACATCCTTGGTATGGTTTGGAAATGATCCAATACCATATAATCCACTAATAGAACAATCCATGGATTACAAAGTGTAGGATGTACCCTTACACTCGTGTAGAACTACGACATAATACAACTAGTGCATGTGAATCCTCTTAGCACAATGAGGTAATAAAATTGTTTTGTAACAACTCGTGTTACCTGTACTTTTTTTAAATTCAAAAAATGTATTCAAATTTTAATACAATTCATAAATTCCATACCAAAAAGAAAGGTAAGAACCACATGAACTTTTTTATGAAACACTGAGTTTGATAATTTTTGAGTCTGGTTCCTCCGAGTCTAATTATTACAAAATAATGCTCCCAGTTCAATTTTCTGATAGAATATAATAGAGTAGAATACACACCACTTAAATTCCCGAATACAATTGTCAATACGAATAGAATATGAATTATTCAGAACCACCCAAAACAATTTTCAATCCTAATGGAATTGATCTATTCTTCTCTCTAGAAACCCATAACTTCTCTCTTTTTTGTAGTGAATAGTGCACATCACCACAAAGTACAACGTACTTGTTTCCCTTTTATAAGAGACCCAAAACAAGTTTATGTGTGAATCCCAAAACACTTCCCCTCTCACTTTAATTTACCCAAATATAAATTTCTCCTAAAATCGTAGAGAAATTATGACTTCTTCAACACTTCTCGATCATTATCAAAACTTCTACAATCTTCCTCTCTTCTTTTCCAGACTCCCATTTCAAATGCCAATATGATTACAATTAATAAGAAAAACATGGGTATGATAATCTAAATCTGATTCTTTCATGCTGATTTCTTCAAAACAATTCATGACACCATAATAATATAATGTGTTAGAATAAATCCACATCTATACTTGAGATTCAATTACTGTTTTAAATGAAATGCTCCCCCTTGAAAATTCATTCATCAATATACAATTTATTTTATTTTCTCTAGACAATATTGAAAAAATACATCTTCACATTCAAAACCTATGCTTGAATCATGACTACTTTCATGACTTTGCATTCATTGAGGATCAGATTTAGAATTATCTTACTTCGATTGGAAAGTATTGTAACTTTCCATTCATTCCTACTTCTTTCTTTTCATCTCAACCGAAGCATGAACATTTTTGAATACAAATGGTCTAGATACGATCATCCTGAATATAATAATTCTGGATATGATAATTTCTAGTTACGATCATTCTGGTTATGATTGCTGGTTAGGATCATTATGATTACAATCATTCTTTTTATGATTGTTGGGTACAATCATTCTGATTATGATCATTTTGGTTACGATTACTGAGTAAAATCATTCTGGATATGATCATTCTGGTTTAGATTATTGGGTATGATCAAATAAAAACTAAAAAAAATGATTTCCCATATACAATACATAACATTATGAATATGATTCTTTTTTGATTGGTATAACCACTTACCTTATACCCAGATCCGATCAATTACAATCTGAATACGATTCATTCTCAATCGACTCCAAATATTTCTATTTGTTCCACCCAAATATGATTGTTTTGAAAAACAATCAGTGTCTCATATTCCATCGACTCCACTTCGATCGACAACACTTTCCAATGACATCAACTTTTCCATCGACATCACCCTTTTCATCGGCACCTCCTTTTCCTTTATCACCACATTCATCGGCACCACCTTTCCATCAGTGCCACATTCATCGGCACCACATTTCCATTAGTACCACTTAGATTTTTTTGAAACACAATCAACAATACCTCTTCATCCTGGATACAATTATTTTCTGATTGTTTTGAAAAACAATCAGTACCCCTTTTTCAATTTGGATACCATTGTATATTGATTGTTTTGAAAAACAATCAGCATCGCTTCTTTCTCTTTACCATCTGAATACGATAAATCCAAATGATATTATTTTTTGAATGTTTTGAAAAAGAATCAATCTGAATACAATTATTTTCTGATATTTTTGAAAAACAATATAAATATGATTATTTTCTGATTGGAAGAATCTCTTTCACTCGTCCGTTCTTCTTTCAATATTGAACCACAAGTTCTCACATCAACTCATGATTTACATAAAATACAGACCAACAATGAATCATCATAATTGAAATACAAGTTTCACATTAGTTCCAGTTTTAAACCAATAAAAATTTACTTCCAACATGATTCATTCTTATATGAAATAGATTCTTCATGAAACTGATCAATTCTTTCATAAAACAAAACCTCAAAACAATTGTTTCTAAAACAAAGTGAAGTGATTTATTTTATTCAAAACCAATCTTGAAAACAAAAGAAAAATCTTGAAACCTTTATCACCTTCATCATCATCATGTTCCTAACAAGGAAGCTAAAGAAGCGGTGTAAATTACACAACGATTTGCTTAAATTTTTGGAATCTAACATAGTAAGTAATGATTTGTCATTATAGTAATTCTTTATAAGTAATAACCAATATTTCAAGTTTAGATATTGGACAAATGGTATATAATTATGGATTAAATTTATTGAGGAGTTTTACTCAAGGAGGTGAGGTCACACATAACAGAATTTCCACATAGTAGAAATTTGGAAGACCCAGTAATTAAATCTGTTACATAGAAAAAAATCTTAATCATGTGAGAGCTAATAAGAATGGTTAGAAAGTTAGATCTAGTGAAAGTTAGTGTTTTGTAAAAGTGGGTTACCTAGACTCAACTATAACAACACTTTTAGATTACCACTTTATGTATACAGTTAGACATGTATGATGTAAACGTACCATTATAGGGTAAGAATTTATGTGTCCACTATTTTAATTGAAATTTATATAGATTAACTATTATATAAAAAGTTTATCAAAGATCCAAGGATATAATGAGAACCTCAAGATACTTTTTAATTAATCTAAAGCACACGTCCTATGGTCTAGATACATCATATTAAATAGACATAGTTAATGTTTGACTATCATGTGTTGGGGGCTCAAAAGCATTGAGACTTATTCTAATGAAGTTTTCACTTAGTGATATATATTAGTTGAGATCATGAAGATAGACCTACCAATAATTACACCATATGTTTCAAGTGTCGTTGGTTGTTCCTATCTAGAGACATGTGCATTGGTCTCTTAATTTGTGATCATTATCAATGTATTCCATCTGATCATTTACTTAGACATAAGAAAAAAACCATGATATTGATATCAGGGAGTGGTAGCTTGTGTTGGGTGAGTCATTGGTGTTATGACATTGGTTGAATGACAAAGATAAAAATTTGTTACTTATGAGTTGAGGAATTAATATATATCGGGCCTAGTTGATCAGGATGATAGTAAATTTATAAATCTATGTCCAAGGTATTTGGATGTAAACCCATCGAAGTTGATAAAAAAATAATAAAGTGATAAAGGAATATGACATAAGTGTGAATCCTTCTTTATTAGATATCTAAAGGAAAATATATTATATTACATAGTACATATTCATAGGTTGGTTGTTGTTGCAATGATTATTTATTATATCTTTAGGTGTCTTTATGAGTTCTTAGAATCTACACTTAGTTTAGGAATACTATTCACTTCTATCGAGATAAGATCCTGGAGGGTCACACACAATAATGTTTTCTAGAATCTTTCATATTTTGGTGAATAGGAATAACAGACATGGTGGTCCCCACCACAAGGTTTGAGAGTTACCCATGTTATTGATCACTGATTAATAAATAAATTTATTACTATTCAAGTAAATATTTTTTGGATTAAATTTATTTATTAAAAGTATTCATGAGGTATTCAGTGAATATTGGAAAAATATTACATAAATGAGTATTATTTTAATATTCCACGTTCATTTAATGTTATAAGGAACTATGAGTCAAGTTAAATAACTGGGTTTTATCATGTAATATATTTTTATATATATTATAATTTTATGGTAAAATATAAATAATATTTAAGATATAGTTTAGTTCCTCATAATTATTTATGTATTTTTATTTTAGTCGATGATAAATATATAAAGGGTAGGGAATCCTTTTTGGGTATTTAAAGAATCCACTATAAATAGAAAAGGAGGGGCTCATTACCTGTAATTTTTATTCATTTTCATTTATATCCTCTTTATCCTCTCCCTCTTTTTAGAGATAGAATATTTCAATCCAAGTGATCATATTGATTTTATCCCCTTGCATCAAAGTAATGTCGATGCAGCAATCATTGGGATGTCTAAACCATCGACAGATCACCACACTAGCACCTATAATCCAATGATCGATGCTCATTTGGATTATTAGAGAATGTGTGGATTATATCGTTGGGGTAAACTTCATATCCTTCAAAAATGGTTTTTAGTGACGATTTGTAGTCATGTGTGCTCTGATTTGATATGAGTTAGATGTTAAATTTATTTTTTTGGCTCAATTTAATTCATGCAAGATCCTCGAGACAATACCAGGTCTCTAATCACTGGAGACAAAAAAATTATCCTAGAGATGATTTGTTTTAAAATCCTTAGCTCATGGGATTCCTCTACGTGCCATGGTACCAACAATTTCTCATATTTTTATGATTTAACACTTGATTCCATGTTAATAAGTTTTCCCCTAGGGGTGTTTGAGCTCACACATTTCTTATGTTTCCCTTTATCAAGTTATAAAGACGAGTATAACTTCTGATGATATATAAGGGACTCTAGTGTGGTTTAGTTACTTATAAATGTCCACAACTTTCCTAAAATATTTCAATTATACATCTAATCCTAAAATACAGTAAAACATCCATTATTGGTATTCTTGGATTATTTTAGAGATATAATGATCAAATTATAGAGTTTTTGTAAAATAAATATATATTCATACTAGATTATATGACATATAGTTTTTGATGAATGTTTTTTAACACTATACATGAGAGTATGACTCATGGAATCCTTAGTTGTTATCAGATAAAGGATTGGTTGTTTTTTATGATTAGTGTATTTGTTTTAGGGATTAGTTTAAGATTGATTTATTGAAAAACCTAGGGATAAATCTAAGTATTGGATAACTACCAAAAGTTTTTGTAAAATACAGATTGTGTGGTTGAGTATCACCCTAAAAATATTTATTGAGTATCAGCCTAAGGTTTTGGAATCTGTATGTGCTAGTGGAACTGATGAAACTTGGAGTAATCACCCTAAAAAGGTTGGTTGAGTATCAAATCAATCTTCATTATGATGAATAATGGGTGGGATTAATACCGTACACTTGGATAGACACTCTCGATGGATATGAATTGGTTGACCATATGCTCTTTATAAACTATTATGAAGGATTTTTTTCTTAATTTTTATAAGGGATTAGGTTAATAAGTATGATAGAACATCACTTAAAGTAACATGGGTTGAACCAAGTTTGTTATATAATGAGCCAAGGGTGATATTTTATTACAGGTTAAAATGAATATGTAATTTGGGAAGATATTTAAAGATTGAGATTTTATATTCATGTTATGATTTACTCCAATTCTATTGGATATTAGCATAATTATTTTTATTATATATTTTGGATAGAAATATGATAGTAAATAAACTTTGAAATATATGTACCTAAGAACTATAAAATAAGCATAGTTGGTATAAATTATTGAGATAAAGAAAAATATCAATACATGCTTATTGTGTAAAAAATTATGGGTCATAGTATCTAATATTTTGAGGTCAATAACTAATTATAAAATATATATTGAGTTTCTTACAGTTATTATAGATTCGTTCATTAGTGAAAGATAATTAAAATTGCGAGAATTAAATTTATTTTTTTGGGGAGAATGTAATGGACAAATATTTTGAAATATATATTTTTATAAATTAATACTATTTTTGATAGATTTTTTCACATGTAACACCGAACTAAAATGAGTCGTAACATATTAGATGAATATTTTTTAAAAAATATAAGAATAATAAAACCTCTGCTAAATAAAAATATTGTAATCAATAATAAATTTTTATGAGGTTTTATAAATAAAACATAATGTTTAAAAGGGAATTTTTCAATAAAAGTATTTTGTATTTATAAATTATATTTTCATTTAAAAGATAGGATTTTAAATTGGATAATTTTTTAGTTTCTAAAATTAAATTTAAATTTGAATTAATCACTCCAAAATTATATTAGGGTGAATTTTTATGGTTTTTATGAAATAATTCAAGTTTAAATAAATAACTAAAAATACAATTTTAACCAAAATTATAAATTTAATGAATTTATCAATATATGAGTATGAACTAGATGTTTTTAAAACCTTATAATTATTTAAATAATTATTTATGTATTAAAAAAAATTAATATATTATTTTGAACATAGAATACCTATGCTTACTTTTATAAAATATGTACCATTTTATGACAAATTTAAAAATATTTTCTAATATGTTATTTTTATAAAAAAAATTAAAGAAAAATTATGTTTTTTTGGGATTTAAAATCCAAAAAAAAAATTTATTTTATAAAAATCAATTTATGTCACATAAGTTAATAAATTTATAATTTCAACCTAAACACAAGTTTTAAGCTTAAAAACACACTTTTTGGAAAAACTGTTTTTACATGCTATGTGTGTTTTTATAAAATTATTATTTATAAACCGTAGAAATTTTATTTGGTAAAATTATTTTCAAATTATTAATTATCATTTTATAATTATTTAGTAAGTTCACTTTTTATTTTTTTTTCTTAAAAATAACCACCAAGTTTTCACATTTATTACTAAAGTAAAAGTATATTTGTGTAACAATTAAAAAGGCAAGAAATAAAACAACTTAAATGTAATGCCCTAGCCCCAATTACCCAAAGTCGGTGCTTTATTAAATTAAATTGGCATGATTACAAGTAATCAAGTACCGAAGGATTGATCATTTTAGTATTCTTGGAAACAAGATACATACATAAGTTTAATATTACAACTTGAAAAGAAATACAAAACTAATTTATTCCATTAGAAACATCCAGGCCTCCTAGATTATGCCAGAAAGTCACTCATAACTATCTTCTTCATATCCTGTGAATATGAAACATTATAAAGGGGTGTGCTCAAACACTCAGTTAGGGTAAGCAATACAGTAGAAGATAACATAAATATTAGGCATGTTTAATAATTCAAAACACATGCCTTTACAAATAACAAACATGAACACTTTATGACGTGAATATGATCTGAGTAAATAATACCATAATAAAACATAGTCATGAGTATTCTACTAGTAGAATAACCACATGATCCATCAATATTACTTTCATAATGAGGAAATGTATAATGCCAAAAATTCTGAAACATTTTGTCAAGGCCTCGACCAAGACATATAAAAATGATTAAGGCCTCATCCAAAACCATATATCAAAAATTGGGAAAGGCCTCAGCCAATTCCATGTATAATTGTCTCATGAGACCAACCGATGAACCGAGGAGTTATTGCGGGCTCCAACCATCACTTACTAATTCCAATACATTCTTCATATGAATGGGTGAAACATAATCTAAACATTCATATTAAAACTAGCATACGAAATGTCAGTATTTTTACCACACACCTCGAATGGCATAAAAATAGCACATCCACAGTCAAACATAACTCATTTTGTACATTAGGAATGATTTTATTATGATAAATCAACCTCAATCAAGAATAAAATACACTAAAGGATATTGACATAGATGAAAATAGTCATTAAAACTATTTGATAGAAATATCCCCTTTTTCGTGAATACATTTAGATGTCGCACTATTTATCAAAAAAGTCGTTTAAAAGAGATTTTTGAATCAAAATGTACCATACCAATTTGAAAATTTTAAAAGGAATTTTAATTTAAAAACATTCATGTATATATAAATTAGTTCTTACAACCATTTTTAAAACATGGACATTAATGAGAAAGAATTAGAAGAATAAATATTTAAAACATTTAAAACAATAATTTTGTTAAAGAGTTACTAACCAAATAAGAGACACTTGAATACAAGTAATTCAGGAATAACATTAATCAAAACATTATAATATCTTGAGAATAAATTTATTAATGATATAATATGTCAAAAAGACAATATATACACCATATAAAAGTGAATTGGTGCCTAACGACAAAGAGGTCTCAAAAGAATGTAAATTGAGGCGAAATACCTTATAAAGACCGTATCCCTAGATTATGGATAAATTGATGAAATAATTATGTGTGAAAAATATAAATACACTCAATATAATTGGATATTTAGTGTAAATAAATCAGATTACATTCACACATATTCTTGTAAAAACAAAACCAATGACTTGGATGTTTAACTCAATGAATGGAAATTGAGTTAAGATTACCCTTAACAAGTTCATATCAATGGAATATGAATTTATCAATAGAGGTATTATGTGTATATAAGGTATATCCACTAAAAGGGGAGTGAAAATTATTACATAAATAATAAATAGTGACTTCACACATAATCTTGGAGTAAAATAATCAATGAAGTATGCGTAAATCCCGATAAGTGGAAATTGAAATTTGAAACTCTCTTACCGATTTAAAAACATACGAAACATACACATAATGAAAGAAGTATCATAAAATGAAGATTTAAATACCCATAACTGAATGTATATTACACAAAGAATACAATCATGGTAAGTACAAACACCACACAAAATGAAATAGTTGCAATATTGCATGAATCTCATCGGAATAAGAAGTGAGATGAAAACCACTTACCATGTACTTTTCCTTGTTCGAGGGTATGTTATCCTCTTGAATATTAGTTAAATAATTGTTATTAAATTATACAAGAACTATATACATAAATATTATATCATATATGATCTTCTAATATTGCTTTATTAATAATATTTTAGTAGTATCATTGTTTCGGGTGTTAAGTAATTCGTTTCATTTATATGTTTTATTATGTAAGTCATGTTTGTTATGAATAGGATGTATTTGATTCATATCCAGAAATATATTATGTTATTAAATATTATTTCTAATTAATCAAATAAAAATTATTCTTGAATGTTTATGATAGGGAATGAATCTCATCGCTTTCGTGGAGACGGTTATCCATACGTATGCACAAAAACTACTTTCATTTTTTTATTTTAAAAGGAATTAAAACCAAATAAAACATAGGCATATTATTATTAAAGTATAATATAATATTTTATATATCTTATGTATGTTCATTAACTCCATGCTTTATACATTCCATGTATGGTATGGATGGGTCATATCACTTTGAGGGGGTGGTAGTCCGCACATCCTTAAATGAAATTATCGTATATATATAACATGAAAAGAATAAGGGTATGCTATAAAATAGAACTAAATAAGCTTATACATAAAATAAATATCATAAATATCATATATAATTACAATTACATCATAATATCTACCATAAGAGGTGGTAGTATAAGATTGAACAATCATTGTTTCGTGAGGCAGTAGTTCGCCGTCCACAGAAACATTATGTTATATACCCATTATATGAAAGTGTTTGTAAGTGTAGTTATAATAATTCTCATAAAAACAACATATTATATTGAGGATACTGTTGTTTTTATAAAATAAAGGAATAAAGAGATTATAGGGGTTTGGAGAAGTAAAACAAAAGAAAAGAACTTAAGAGGGGATATTACCTTTAAATCGAGTAACTCGCTTTGGTTTGAACCAAAAGGCTTCCTTGAGGTTCCTTATGCCTAAATTAAGGATTATAAGAAAAATATAGGGATGTAAGGATCTTAGTTGGTCAGAGTTTGGAAGAGACAAGGGGCTTGAGAGGTGTGAGAGATGAGTTAGATGCGAGGGATTCTTATAAGCGGGAGGAGGGGCTCTTTATGAATGTTTGAAAATATTATTTTATTATATAATGATTTTCGGTTTCTAAAGTTCAAAAACTCATTAAATTAAAAGATTGGATGACTCATAAAAGCATCCAATAAAATTTTTAAAGGTTTTGGATATTGTTTAAATTTTTATAATCTTATTTATTTAAATCATTTATTATTGTGGTAAACACTGCATCATTATTGTGTCATAAATAATTTTATTTATTTGATATCTAAAAATTATAAAAAAAATATCATGATGTAGGAAATATTTTTAGTTTTTAAATAAATATTTATAGTCGAAATGATAACTTAGATAACCCCATGTAAAAATTGTTTTACTAAAAGATATATGGTTATGTCATATTTGTCTTCACTTTAAAATAACTAATATAAAGTGTCACTATCACTCTCAAGTGTATCCATGGGGCCCCAAAATTGACCCAAGGATGCCTATGGTCGAATAGTTATCAACCAATAGTAATATAAAACATTTCAGGGTAATTTAATATTATTATAATATTATTCTTTTACTCTTATTTACTGGATTTACCCTTTTAACCACGGTAAATAAAATATTTACTAAAGTAAATATTCATAATTTTTAAAAATGAAAGTAACATATTCACACAATTTGGACCCCCTGATTAAAAACATGGAATCTATTTTTCCAAATTCAAAACAAAAAAGTGGCAGAAATTAATTTAAAATTAATTCCTGTTGTCAAAACAAAGAGCGTGTTTTTAAGAAATAATAACTATCAAAAGATTGGCACTTGTTTGTGTCCAATTTCAAATTAAAAACCCTTCCAATGACCAAAATTAGATTAAATGGTAAAAATATAATCTAATTATACTTAAAAACCATTCAAAAGTATAATTTAACACTCTAAATTATTTCAATTAAAAATGTTGTTTTCAATTAAAATTTAGTATTTTTCACTATTCATCAAAATATGAAAGTTATCAGAATTACACAAAAATTTTATCCAAACTAAATTTGTATGTCAAAATTCTAAATAAGAAGTTTATTATGTCAAATTTAAAATAAAAAAGTGTCAAATATTGTATTTAAAAAGGGTTCACCATTAAAATGTGGTAAAATTTCATTTTTTTTAAAAATACTTATTCTATCTAAAAAATTGAATTTGTTCTTATATTATGTATAAAAAACACATAATATAGATTCAAAAATTATTTGGAGTATATAAATTTCAAAATTCAGTTAATACTATTCATAAATGCTTTATGAGCGTCTAGTTTTGTAAGTCTTGGTGCGCTCAAACTCGGTGTAGCGTGCAGCGCAAGCTACTGAGTTAATTTAAAGAAAATATCTTACTATCAAATCTTAGGGTGTTACATTTTTATCCATTTTGAAAATTTCATCCTCGCAATTTTTAAAATTTGGCCTGGGAACTTCATTGAAAGTTCCACATTGGAAAAAGAGTCAATAAAACTATCAATTTAAAATAATGAAAGATAAGTATAAAGGTCACCTAAGATAGCCCATACTAGGATTTCATGTAGGAAAACATGAATATGGACAATAAACTAAGTGTCAATTTCTAATGTAGAGTGATAGAAAACCTGATATAGAGAAAGCTAACAACAAGAAAACTACAAAGTTGCGATGGGATAAACGGACAATGTTTTTTGTTTTAAGTTACATTTCATAAAGTTGAGGAATTTATTTATGAGATTGACTATGAACATAAGTTGATATAGTTACTTTTTAAGTATAGTTTCATCCTTTAATATATTTCGACCTCTAACTCATATTTGTTTTCAAACTATCAGTATTCAAGAATACTTGGTCACACCTGAAGCGCTAGAATCATCTTCTAGAGAATAGAATGATCCACAAAGGATAAACTATATATTTACTTTGTATTTAGATATTAACAAAAACTAAAATGGTTAGTACATGTTTAGATGATCCCCAAAAATGATAATCCTTTAGAGAAAGAAATACTAATCTTAATTTCTAAAATTCAACCAACAATACCCAAAGTTCAATAAATACCATTCAATA
Organism: Viscum album; assembly: GCA_963277665.1. Classification (NCBI taxonomy): domain Eukaryota; kingdom Viridiplantae; phylum Streptophyta; class Magnoliopsida; order Santalales; family Viscaceae; genus Viscum; species Viscum album. The sequence continues at coordinate 982,691,908 of OY728167.1, forward strand.
AACAATTGTCCTTAAAATTCTTCAATATAATCCAAACTGATATTGAAACCCAAAACATAGAAGAATTTTATTACGCAGTCTTCCTTGTTAAATTGTATTTCCAAATAACATCGACTACTCTTAAAGTCAAATACTTGAAATTAATTAACCTAATCACATATTATCTATGATAGGTTAATCATTTCCATAAATAAACCAAATCACTAAAAATCCATAGTAAAAACAAAGATAAAAATCCACCATTACTCCTCAAATGAAATCCTATAGTATTCTATTTTTCTTAGGCATATAGTGTTCCCAACAGAGCGAACGTCTTCCAAAATAATATTTATCACTTCGTCACCAAATAATTTTCCTATACTAAGGATATCCATTTGATAAGACATAAGATACCAAATCAACTTATTATTGATCAATAAAATAATTTAACTAAAATGAATTAGTCACACTTACCAGGGACTTCACGTAGTCCAGTGGTAGGTGATAAATCTCAATCGCACTCTGGTTGTGGGTTCGATTCCAGCAGCTTTGTCCGACGCGATGGGTTGTCACACGGTCTACGTATTTTCCTTTTTCAAAAACTATATTTTATAACATTCCCAAAATGAGATAAATTACTCAAAAGAACCATAACATAATTTCACCATAAATGTTATATCATACCTCGCATTTTCATCCCAAATTTTAATAACATGTAATTGCCTCAAATTCAAGGATCATATAAACACAAATAGTTATTTATAACTATATCAACAATTGAAAAGATAATTCTTCTTAAAATATAATTTACACATAACAAACTGTAGGGTTAAACATATAAGAGAAAAGTCTTCCAAAGTAATCCCATCAACAAAGAGAACTAATACTTTTAAACATTTCACCATCAATTTATCTCCACATAGGTTCTTTCTTGACTAAGAGGTTATCCTATAGAATAGGGAATTCACTCGGGTAATGACCATGACCCCTAAATTTATTGAAAATGACTGTAAATGGATTCTTGGGATCATTTTTATTTTCTTTCATAGTACTCTTCATTTTTCCTTGGAAATTCTTTACTTTATTTCCTTCTTTCCCACACATAAAGAATTTATTTGTTCCATTGAGACACTTCCCTAGGTGTCTCCTTCCACATTTTCTACATGATGGAAATTGAGCTTTCTTTTCTCCAAGGTCTCCACTATTGGAGCTCTTATCATTCACCACCTTTCTCTTCTTTTTTGAGTCTGTGAGTTGGTTAATATATATGTTGTTGAACATATTTTTGGAAAAATGATTTGGAATGAACATGATATCTTTTACATCTATCATCATTCAATTTTGTTGATCATTTACACCACCGTGACTACCTTTTAAATCTTGTTCAATGTTACTATTACTTACTTGGAATCCAGCCATTGACTAATGCAAGAAAGCATAGTGTGAGTCATAAAATCATTTAGAGAATATCATAACACCTTAGTCTCAATCTGAAACACCTTATAATTAACTAAGGTTATTTATTCTCATCTTATATTAAAATCCTTCAAATCAGTTTGTAATGAAAATGTGAATTATCTTAAGCATATCCCCCATGATTGTTGTAACCAAGAGTGCATCAAGTCCCATTTTCTTGTACAAGGATACCCCGGGTCAAGCCTGAAACTCCTTGTTAGAGTTTTCACTCTTAGGTACATCTGTGTTAGATCCGCCTCTACCTGATCATATCCATACAGGGATGTATTTTTTAGAAAACCCACATAATAATTAGATTACCGAAATTTTTGGATGTTCTTATATACAAATCCCCAATTTCTATCTTAGGGTGGTGTGATCTAATCAGAGTTTATCTAAATCTTGTTTCCTTGGTTTGTACTAAACTTACTCTGATACCAACTGTAACACCCCAAACCCAGTTACCCATCTTCGGTGCTTTATTACATTAAATTGGTATGATTATAAGGAATCAAGTCCTAAAGGACCGATCAGTTTAGTATTCCTAGAAATAAGATACATACATAAGTTCAACATTACAACTTTAAAATAAATACAAAACAAATTTATTCTATTAGAAACATGCAAGCCTCTTAGATATGCCTGCAAGTCACTCATATCTAACTTCTTCATATCCTGGGAAAATGAAACAAATGAAAGGGGTGAGATCAAATGCTCATTAAGGGTAAGAAATACAGTGGAAGATAAAATAAATATTAGGCATGTTTAATAATTCAAAACACATGCCTTTACAAATAATAAACATGAACACTTTATGGCAGGAATGTGAGATGGGTAAATAATTCCATAATAAAACATAACCATGGGTATTCTACTAGTCGAATGACCACATGATCCCTCAATATTATTTTCATATTTAGGGAATGTATAATTCCATACATTCTGAAACATTTTTTCAAGGCCTCAGCCAAGACATCTAAAAATGATTAAGACCTCGTCCAAAACCATATATCAAAAATTGGGAAAGGCCTCGACCAATTCCACTCCTAATTGTCTCATGAGACCTACCAATACATCTAGGAGAAATAGTGGGATCCACCTGTCACTTACTAAGTCCAATACATTCCTCATATGAAAGTGTGAAACATAATCTAAACATTCATTTTAAAACTAGCATAAAAAATGTCAATATTATAACCACAAACAATGAATGGCATAAAAATAGCACACCCAAAGTCAAATATAAATCATTTAATACAATATGAATGATTATATTATGATAAATCAACCTCAATAAAGAATAAAATACACTAAAAGATAATTACTATGATGAAAATAGTCATTAAAATTATTTGATAGAAATGTCCCCTTTTTTCGTGAAAACATTTAAATGTCGCACTATTTATCAAAAAAGTCATTTAAAAGATATTTTTGAATCAAAGTGTCCCATACGACTTTGAAAATTTTAAAAAAAAATCAAAACATTCATTTCCATATAAATAAATACTTAAAACCATTTTTAAAACAATGACATTAATGAGAAATAATTAGAAGAATAAATATTTAAAACATTTAAAACAATAATTTTGTTAAAGAGTTTTGAACCAAATAAGAGACGCTTGGATACAAGTCATTGAGGAATAACATTAATCAAAACATTATAATCTAATGAGTATAAAGGTATTCATGATATAATATGTAAAAATACAGTATATACACCATATAAAAGTAAATTGGTGCATAACGACAAAGTGGTCTCAAAGGAATGTAAATTGAGACAAAATACCTTATAAAAACCGTATCCTTAGATTAAGGATAAATAAATCGAATAATTATGTGTGAAAAATATAAATACACTCAATATAATTTGATATTCAGTTTAAATCAATCATATTATATTCACACATATTCTTGTAAAAACAAAACCAATGACTTGGATGTTTAACTCGATGAATGGAAATTGAGTTAAGATTACCTTTAACAAGTTCATATCAATTGAATGTGTATTTATAAATGGAGTGATTGTTGTTGGTCGGAGTGGATACTCAAGATGGGGGTGAATTGAGTTCCAATTAAAATTTCTGTTTTAAAAACATTGTCGTAAGAACCCCCAAATAAAATACTGAATTAAACTGTAGTGAATTTATATCAAAGTGAGGGTTCGGTTGGGTTCTCAAGGGATTGATTATTTCCCAGTTAATCAAAAAATAAAGTTAATTAACTTTTGAAACCAACTTACTGATTTACAACTGATATAAACACTTGCGAATTTAATTATCAAAGTGACTTTAAAAAAGTTTGGTTTTAAAGAGATTAACAGCGGAATAAATGAATAACTTTGAACGATATAGCACAGCAGATATAACCAATAGGTTCAGTCTCAAGCTGAGACTTAGTCCTCTCAAAATCTTTTATAAAAAGATGATCCACACCCTGGATCGGGGATAACAACAGCAACCAGCTGTCCAGGTCCAAGACCTCTACCATAGTTATTCATGGGAACAAACACAATAGCAACCAGCTATTCAGGTCGCACGACCTCTACCACTATTTCAGTGGGAAATACAAAATGTAAGAGAGGTGAGTGAGGATTTACAAATCCTCCAGTTAGAGTACAAGAGACAGTGTGTGTAAAAATTCATCATATAATACACACTGCTAGATATGTAAAAAGATAAATCACAGAGCAAATTTTTAGAGTTTGGGAATGGCTCTAGTGATTGTCGTGCAGTTCTGGACTCCTTTGATTGATCGGAATTCACTCTGAGTCCTCTTCTGGTTTTTTTCTGGAAAATAGAGTATCATCTGTTTCCTTGATTTCCAGGTGTAGATACAGTCGATGAAGCTCTTGTGTTATGTTCACTTTCTCAGCTCTTCACTGGTGAGTAGTGATGAATGAGTTCCTCGTGTAAGTTCGGTAGTCTCTTTGCATTCACACTTGGTTGTTCTTCTAGCACACCTTGCGGTCTTTCAATTTGTCTATGTGTCTCTCTCTACTGATTTGCAGTAGCAAATCCTTTCTTTATTTAGAGCACGTGCTCCAGCAAAACAAATGATTTCTTTTTGCAGGTACGAGGTACAGTTCCCTCACATCCAACAACACACATTAAATACATGACAGAGCATTTAAAATATTCCTAATATGACCGTTGGTTAGATTAAATAAAGATAAATAAATTCAAACAGCTGTTTATGACAATCAGTGTGTCAAGTGATCGGTAGGTCATCATCATCAGCATCGGTGAGACATCTTTGGTGACACAGATGATCAGCATCGGTGTGTCATGATCGGTGACTCATTTGATCAGCATCGGTGTGTCATCTTCGGTGACTCATTTGATCAGCATCGGTGTGTCATCTTCGGTGACTCATTTGATCAACATCGGAGCGACCGTTGTCCTTTGATATGGATCGGTGCGTCTGTTGTCCTTTGATATGGATCGGTGCGACCGTTGTCCTTTAATATGGATCGGTGCGACCGTCGTCCTTTGATATGGATCGGTGCGTCTGTTGTCCTTTGATATGGATCGGTGCGACCGTTGTCCTTTGATATGGATCAGTGCGTCTGTTGTCCTTTGATATGGATCGCTGTGACCATTGTCCTTTGATATGGATCGGTGCGACCATTGTCCTTTGATATGGATCAGTGCGACCGTTGTCCTTTGATCTAAAGAACTTCTAGAATACTTGTAAATCAATAACAAAGAGATAAAAACATATCCAAACAATACACACAGATTCATTAAGAGATTGTGATTACGTATATGAGAAATCCAACCGGATTAAGTAATTGATGATTTGTGATTATTAAAACAGCAATCATAGGAATAATTCAACAATATTCCAGAGGGCTCAACAATCTCCCCCTTTTTGATAATCACAACTCTTAGTCAATCACAAAGCTTAGCCATTAATAAATATAAGATATCATCAATAATAAGGCATATTAAGAATAAAAACATAATGAGATATAAATCTCCCCCTGAAAGTAGGCCTTTTAAATACTTATGCAAGCATTGCCATACAGAGATATAAATCTCCCATAGATCCATAGATATATAGATTTCGCCCATCTCCCCTATATCTCCCATAGATCCATAGATATACAGATATACAGATTACTCCCCCTTTGGGATAATAAAAAGGAGGGAAAATAGATAAAGAAGAGATTAAAAGAAGGCAGCAGTGAGAATAAAAAGAAAAGAGAATAAAGTTTATAAGACATCATAGTACAATCACAACAGGGTTCACCCTATCAACAACAATGCACAACTATTTCTGGGGGTGCAATGGGGCTTTGCCCTTGTCGGAAGGATCAATGGTGGGTAAGTTGGAAGGCTTGGAGGCAGGTTGAACTGGGTGAATTTGAACCGGTGGTAAGATGACTCTGGAGGTTTGAGGAGAGGATGCCACCGGGATTTGCTGTGGAGTTGTAGGAGCTGGTTGAGAAGATTGCTGAGGAACTGGTCAGAGTTGAGAGAGAGCTTGAGCAATAGAGATATGATTTGGAGCAACATCAGAGGCACCGAGAGGGTCAGCAGTAGGAAGCACAATGGCAGTGTCTCGTGCATTCAGATAATGCTTCAGAAGATTTATGAAATTCTGAATGACTTCTGCACCATACTGCATAGCCTTTTCAAAATCATCCTTATTTTCCATTAACCGTTCCAAGGTTGGAGTAAAATCTTGCAAATGTCGAACTTGAGTCTTGAAAGCTTGAGTGATTGGAGGTAGTCTCAGATTTTCAGCTAACACTTTGAAATTCACAGTCATCTCATGCTTGGTATAGATTTTTGAAAAGTAGTGATCAACCTTTTCCTTGATCTCTCTCTGAGCTTTAGTGGCATCTGCTGAATATACTGTTACCATCTTATGAATGTGATCACTGTGCTCCTTCATCTTTCTCAATGAGTCCAAATCAAGAACTTGCCTAATGGCGGCCAATTCATCATGCACAATCTGCTTTAGAGCCTCTAGCTCACGAGTAGTGATCTTGGTTACTTTGGCTGTACTGGCTTGAGCAACTATCTGAGTTATCTCAGCCTTCAACTTTCTCAGATCAGACTTCATAAGATGATCAATTAGATTTCTCAACACTTCCATCATACCAGAGATGGTGGATCTAAATTCGTTGGATAAAGAAACTAACCCAGATTGTAGATCCTTCGGAATCTGATTTAGAGAGGCTATGTGCCTGCCAATAAACTCACCAGTATTGGCCAGGTCTGGTGTAATAGCATTTGAAATTTCTTCCCTGACTGTGTCCCTCACAGTAGTAAGCAACTCCCTTTTGAAATTGTCAAAATCAGACTGAGAGACAGTAGAACTAGGTAGATGAGCACCTGCAGCATCAACAACATGAGCAGACCTTGCCTCAACTGGTTGGATTTCCATCATAACCGTAGTAGATTCTGATTCTTCTTCTTCTTCCTCAGAATACTCTAAACCCAAAATAGCAAAACAAGGGTAATCATCCAAGACAGAAGCACACAGAGTATATTTTGGTTTATCATAACTTGCTTTTCCACTGTTTTCAAGAGATTATCTCTTTCCATTGGCATCAGTTTCTGGTACAGTTTGATGTGTTTCCGTTGGAGGTACAACAAGACCATCCACTGGTCGGTTATCACCATCATCATCATTATCATCATCATCTCCATTCTCATTTCCATTTTTCACAGAAACGTCACTGCCAGATACTTCAGTGTCACTAGCTTCTTCGTCACCAAGAAATGGTTCTGATTCAGGTAAGGGTAAAGGTGGACTGGAAGATCCAAAGTCTATTCTTCTCTTAGGACTCACAGTATCAGGATCACTCCTATAATCAGAAGATGACATACTTCCTTCTTCTGTTTCAGCATCTTCCATCCCTTGTTTACCAGACTCTTCAGTGTCTTTATTCCTTTCAACATTTACTTCTTCTTCATCATTAGAATAAATTGGTTCCTCATCTGATTTAAAACCAGGGTCTCTCAAACCCTTCAACCTCTTTCCATGATCAGTGGGATTGTAGGATTCATACAACTTGTCCTCATCAGCAACCCAACATTTTTTCCATGGGTTCCAGTTTATTTTCATCCGTTTACAAATTTCTTGGGTAATACAAAAAGCACTATCAGATTCAGTTATCTCATCAGCTTCATCAACACATTCCAGATTCTTTAACATAGCAGAGATCATTTTGGGATAGAACAGGGCAGTGGATTTCTTATAAGGTTTCACCATTCTAGCTATGTGCAACATTATATATCTACACAAATTGATCTTCTCATGGGTCTTTAGTAAAAACAATAGAAAAACATCCTGGTATCTTACAGCAGCAAAATCTCCTTTCCTGGAGCAAATTTGGTGCTGAATAAACTTAAAGAGAATTCTACATTCACCATCCATATCTGATGATATGATTCTCCTTGACTCTCTGTTTCCAGTCAAAAGCTATAATGCTAACTCATAAGAGAAATATTCAGTGGTTGGAGGAATTTTTCCAGCATAATCCTCATACCGACCCTTGTGGGTTACATTCAAACATTCAACCCATTGTTTAGACGAAAAAGATATTTTCTTTCCTTTCACTACAGAAGACATTCTGGCAGCCTCGACACCATCTAAAGTAACTTGCAGATTTATATAAAACTCATGCACTAGCTTTGGGTAGTATACATGAGTGTTATCTGAGAACTAGGATTTCAATACTTGCGAATCTAAAACTTGTAACAATAGCGACTTACTTGTCAAAAGCCAGGCGAAGCTGAATTCCTTTTCTACAGCAACAATCCGAGTTTCCAGGTTCAGATTTAGTGACCTTTGAGTGGTACTACTCGACTCGCCTCGAGCACGCTTTGAAGGTTCAGGACATTCTGATCCTTTGCTCGGTCTCTTCTGCTTAGCCATTTGGCGATTCTGGGGAAAGCAGGAGTTTGAAGGTTCGTAGTGGAGGAGAAGAGAGGAAATAAGGATTGGCGGGAAAGAAATGAAAGGTCGATGGTTTGGGGAATAGGAATAGTCACGTATCATTTATTTCATCATTTAGGGTTCCCATAATAAAGATAAAAGTAGTTAATTAATCACAAAATAAAAAGTAATATAAAGAAATATCAGTTTCACAGATCAGTTTCACAGATCAGTTTCACAGATCAGTTTCACAGATCAGTTTCACAGATCAGTTTCACAGATCAGTTTCACAGATCAGTTTCATAGATCAGTTTCACAGATCAGGTTCACAGATCAGTTTCACAGATCAGTTTCATAGATCAGTTTCACAGATCTATCATACACAATTCTTATTTAAAAAAATTCATTCTTTCAGAGCATAAAGGCTTTGTAAAAATATCAGCTAATTGGTGTTCAGAACTAATAAATTCCAGAGAAATATCACCTTTCTGATAATGATCTCTTAGAAAGTGATGTCTGATATCAATGTGCTTAGTCCTAGAGTGAGAAACAGGGTTCTTAGATATGTTGATCGCACTAGTATTGTCACAGTTAATTGAAACCTGTTTAAAAACAAATCCATAGTCCAATAAGGTGCGTTTCATCCACAGAATCTGTGCACAACAACTACCAGCAGCGATGTATTCTGCTTCAGTAGTAGACAATGCAACTGAGTTCTGTTTCTTACTACCCCATGATACTAGCGATTTTCCATGTAAATGACATTATCTAGATGTGATTTTCCTATCTAACTTGCATCCAGCAAAGTCAGCATCTGAATAACTAGTTAGGTCAAATTATTGTCCTTTTGGATAAAACAAACTCAAATTCACGGTATACTTAAGATATTTAAAAATCCTTTTAACGGATAGTAAGTGTGATTATTTTGGATTAGCTTGAAATATAGCACGCATACATACACTGAACATAATATCTGGTCGACTAGCAGTAAGATATAGTAAACTCCCAATCATACCTCTCTAATTAGTTTCATCAACTAGTTTACCAGTTTCATCAATATCCAATTTACAGGTAGTACTCATAGGTATATCACTTTCTTTAATACTATCTAGTCCAAAACGTTTTAATAAATCCTTAGTATATTTACTTTGATTTAGAATAATACCATCTTTAGTTTGAAAGATTTGAAATCCAAGAAAATACTTAAGCTCTCCCATTAAGCTCATTTCAAACTCATTTTGCATAACCTGTGAAAATTCAGTACATAAAGAATTTTTAGAAGATCCAAAAATAATATCATCAACATAGATTTGTACTATTAACACATCTTTTGAAATCCTTTTTATAAAAAGAGTGGGGTCATCTATTCCTTTTGTAAATCCTTTTGAAATAAGAAAGTTTGAAAGTCTTTCATACCAAGCTCTCGGAGCTTGTATTAAACCATATAAATCTTTAGAAAGTTTAAAGACATGATTTTGAAAATGAGGATTTGTGAAACCAAGTGGTTGTTCTACAAAAACATCATCAACAATAAAACCATTTAAAAAATCACTTTTCACATCCATTTGATATAATTTGAAATTCAGATGTGATGCATAGGCAAGTAAGATCCTAATAGACTCTAATCTAGCTACAAGTGCAAAGGTTTCCACATAGTCAATTCCTTCTTCTTGATTGTAACCTTGTGCAACTATCATAGCTTTGTTTCTAATGATGTTTCCAGATTCATCAACTTTGTTTCTAAAAACCCATTTTGTGCTTATGGTTATAGTGTCCTTAGGTCTTTCTACTAATTTATAGACTTTGTTTCTTTAAAATTGATTTAGTTCCTCTTGCATAGACATTACCCAAGATTCATCATTGATAGCATCATTGATATTTTTAGGTTCTAGCTGTGAAAAGAAGGCTTGATGTTCAACCTGATTTCTAAGAGAAGCTCTAGTATGTGTCCCTCTATCAAGATTTCCTACAACAGCATCTAATGGATGATTCTTCAGAATTCTAGTTGATCTAGAAAAGGTAGGGCTAGAGATTTCAGGTTCATCAACAGGTTGAGGTTCAACAGAAGCAGGGTCTGGAAAATTTCCAGAACGGGATGTTTTAACTACAGGTCCACTGTTTTTATCATTAAGGTTCAAACCAGAGAGATCATCTTAAAGATTTTCAAGAGAGGTCTTAGGTTCATGTGGATCAGTTTCATCAAATTTGATGTGAACAGATTCTTCCACACATTTGGTTCTCTTATTAAACACTCTATAGGCTTTACTAGAAATAGAGTAACCTAGGAAAATTCCTTCATCACTCTTGGATGCAAACTTATCAAGATTATCTTCAGTATTAAGAATAAAGACTTTGCAGCCAAAACTTTGAAGTAGTTAACCTTAGGTTTCCTATGGTTCCATAACTCATAAGGGGTCCTCTTAAGAATAGGTCTAATCAAGACTCTATTGATAACAAAACAAGCTGTATTTACAGCTTCAGCCCAAAAATAAACAGGTAGATCATACTCATTAAGCATAGTCCTAGAAATTTCTTGCAGGGTTCTATTCCTCCTTTCTACTACAACATTTTGATGGGGTGTCCTAGGGGCAGAGAAATTGTGACTATAGCCATTGTGTGAGCAGTAACATTCAAACTCATGATTTTCAAACTCACGACCATGATCACTTCTCAGGGATTTAATCTTATGTCCACTAAGGTTCTCTACAAACTTGGAATATTTAACAAAGTAATAACAAGCTTCACTTTTTTGAGCTAGAAAGTATACCCATGTGTATCTAGAAAAGTCATCTACAAGAACATAGACATAATACATCCCATTTAAACTAGAAACTCTAGAAGGTCTAAATAAATCCATGTGAACCAACTCGAGAGGTTGAGAAGTTTACACTTCTTTCTTTGATTTAAAAGAAACTTTATGTTTCTTTCCCTTTTGACAGGGATTACAAACTTTGTCTGCTGGAAATTCAAGTTTGGGTAGGTCTCTAACTAAGTTCTTCCTAAAAAGTTTTCTAAGTGAATGCACATTGCAGTGTCCTAATCTCTTGTGCCAGAGCCAAGAATCTTTATGAAAATCATTTAAACAAGTAATATTTTTCTTAGCTAAAGAATTTAAATCGACGGGATAAACGTTTTCATTTCTTAAAGCAGAAAACACTAAAGCATTTTTAGAATTAAAAACATTGCAAGAATCATTTTCAAATTTAACATAAAAACCATCATCACATAACTGAGAAATACATAACAAATTGTATTTAAGTCCATCAAAAAATAAAACTTTAGAAATTAGTACTGAGTTAGTGTTACCAATCTGGCCTAAGCTGATGATTTTCCCTTTAGAATTATCACCAAAGGTGACAAAACCTCCATCAACTCTGACTAACCTTTTAAAGCATGAGAAGTCTCCAGACATATGTCTTGAACATCCACTGTCCAAATACCAAGAATTTATATAGGAGCTCTTTAAGCAGGTTCCCTACAAAACAGATTTAGATAGGAAATGATTTTGGTACCCAAATCTTCTTGGGTCCAGACAGGTTAGCAATCAGAGCTTTTGGTACCCAAATTTGTCTTATGGGTCTCATGAGAGTTTTAGAATCAACATACTTTGAGAGATAAAATTTATTAGATCCATAACTATTAATATACCTAGTTGAAGCATATGAAGTTTTAGAACTAGCTACATTCTGTCCAGATTTAGGAATGAATTTAGTTTTGGTAATCTTCCTTTGTCCAGGTTGGTATCCTATACCAGTAGTGTATCTAGGTACTATTTGCTTACCTAGCATCTGAGTAAGAGTATCTTTACCATTTGTAAATTTCTCTAAGTATTTCTTGAGTTGCTCATTGGATAATTTTAGTTCAGTATTCTCTTTAAGAAACTGAGAATTCTTTTCTACTTCAATATCAAGATCAGATTTATGTTTAACAGTTAAAGCATACTGTTTTTTTAAACCATTGTATTTGTCTTTCAGCTCATTACAGGTTTCTTCTAACATATCACAATATTCAAACAGTTCATATTTAGACATGTTATCACATTCAGAATCATCACCAGAATAATATGAATTAGAAGCAGGAGTTTCTAAAGTTACCTCAGAAGTGTTTGTCATAAAACACATGATTTCCTTATTTCTGTGTTTAGTTTCAGAAACTTCATATTCACTAGAACTGTCCTCAGAAGCACTCCAAGTAGCCTTCATGGATTTCTTAAACTTTTTATCCTTGTATTCATACTTCTTCTTGTATTTCAGCTTTGGACAGTCTGCTTTTATGTGTCCCTTCCTTTTGCACTCATAGCAGACAACTTCATCTGATTTGTCAGATTTCTTCCAATCCTTTTTCCAGTGTCCCTTGTTGTCATACTTACCTTTGTAGTTGGACTTTCTGAAAAACTTCTTCTTCCAATAAAATTTCTTAAACCTTCTAGAAATGTGAGCCATCTCAGCATCACTGTCAGAATCACTCTCATTGTCTTCACAGCTTGAACTTTCATTGATAACTTAAAGCTTTTCCTTATCCTTATTCTTTGAGGTTATAGTTTTGAAGGCAACAGACTTCCTTGTTTGTTCATCTTCTTCTTCTTTGTTAACCTTGAGTTCCTCTTCATACATCATCAACTTGCCAATTAGTTCCTTGACTGGTAGGTCACCAATATCAATGATTCTCTAATTGAGACAGAAGTTCCCCTCCATCTTTCAGGTAGACATCTCAGAATTCTCATAATTTGTTTATTTGATGCAACATCCTTTCCCAGAGAAGTCATTGTGTTGACAATTTCATTAAACCTGAGATACATGTCAGAAATGGGTTCATCAGGCTTCATCTTAAAATTATCATACTTAATAGTGTAAGTGTTCAATCTCATTTCATTAACATTAGTTGTTCCTTCATGAGAAACAGCTAAGGTATCCCAAATTTCATAAGCAGTTTTACAAGCAGATATTCTATTAAATTCCTCATCTCCTAGAGCACAGTACAAGGCATTCATAGCTTTGCAGTTATTATTGTAGGCTGTCTTAGTAGCTTCATTCCAAGTAGTTCTAACAGTAGTAGGAATTTTATATTCAGATTCTATAGCAGTCCAAATATCAAAACCCATGCTTTCTAAATGAATTTTCATCTTGATTATCCACTGAGCATAGTTAGTGCCATTGAAAAATGGTGGTCTATTGGTAGCAACACCTTCAACTCTATTATCCATGATAGCTTACTTAAGGCAAAGATTTTAGAGAGATAAAAGGTTAGAAATAACAGAAATTTTAAGAACTTTAAAATACAACTAAAATCACAGTTGAAAAATAGAGTAATTTAGAAAATATTGTAATCCTTTGATACCAATTGTTGGTCGGAGTGGATACTCAAGAGGGGGGTGAATTGAGTTCCAATAAAAATTTCTGTTTTAAAAACTTTGTCTTAATAACCCCCAAATAAAATAATGAATTAAACTGTAGTGAATTTATATCAAATTAAGGGTTCGGTTGGATTCTCAAGGGATTGATTATTTCCCAGTTAATCAAAACAGAAAGTTTGATTAACTTTTGAAACCAACTTACTGATTTACAACTGATATAAACACTTGCGAATTTAATTATCAAAGTGAATTTAAAACAGTTTGGTTTTAAAGAGATTAGTAGCGGAATAAAAGAATAAATTTGAAAGATATAGCACAGTAGATATAACCAATAGGTTCAGTCTCAAGCTGAGACTTAGTCCTCTCAAAAGCTTTTATAAAATGATGATCCACACCCTGGATCGGGGATAACAACAGAAACCAGCTGTCCAGGTCCAAGACCTCTACCACACTTATTCATGGGAACAAACACAACAACAACTAGTTGTTCAGGTCACACGACCTCTACCACTATTTCAGTGGGAAATACAAAATGTAAGAGAGGTGAGTGAGGATTTACAAATCCTCTAGTTAGAGTATAGGAGACAGTGTGTGTAAAAATGAAGCATATAATACACACTACTCGATATGTAAAAAGATAAATCACAGAGTAAATGTTTAGAGTTTGGGAATGGCTCTAGTGATTGTCGTTTAGTTTTGGACTCCTTTGATTGATCAGAATTCACTCTGAGTCCTCTTCTGGTTTTTGTCTGGAAAACAGAGTATCGTCTGTTTCCTTGATTTCTAGGTGTAGAGACAGTCGATGAAGATCTTGTGTTATATTCACTTTCTCAGCTCTTCACTAGTGAGTAGTGATGAATGATTTCCTCATGTAAGTTCAGTAGTCTCTTTGCATTCACACTTGGTTGTTCTCCCAGCACACCTTGCGGTCTTTCAATTTGTCTATGTGTCTCTCTCTACTGATTTGCAGTATCGCATCCTTTCTTTATTTAAAGCACGTGATCCGGCAAAAGAAATGATTTCTTTTTGCAGGTACGAGGTACGGTTCCCTGACATCCAACAACACACATTAAATAAATGATAGAGAATTTAAAATATTCCTAATATGACCGTTGGTTAGATTAAATAAAGATAAATAAATTCAAACAGCTGTTTATGACTATCAGTGTGTCAAGTGATCGGTAGGTCATCAGCATCAGCATCGGTGAGACATCTTTGGTGACTCAGATGATCAGCATCGGTGTGTCATGATCGGTGACTCATTTGATCAGCATCGGTGTGTCATCTTTGGTGACTCATTTGATCAGCATCGGTGTGTCATCTTTGGTGTGTCATCTTCGGTGAATCATTTGATCAGCATCGGAGCGACCGTTGTCCTTTGATATGGATCGGTGCGTTCGTTGTCCTTTGATATGGATCGGTGCGACCGTTGTCCTTTGATATGGATCGGTGCGACCGTTGTCCTTTGATATGGATCGGTGCATCCGTTGTCCTTTGATATGGATTGGTGCGTCTGTTGTCCTTTGATATGGATCGGTGCGACGGTTGTCCTTTGATATGGATCGGTGCGTCCTTTGTCCTTTGATATGTATTGGTGCGACCGTTGTCCTTTGATATGGATCTGTGCGACCGTTGTCCTTTGATATGGATCGGTGCGACTACTGTCCTTTGATCCAGAGAACTTCCAGAATACTTGTAAATCAATAATAAAGAGATAAAAACATATTCATCCAATACACAAAGATTCATTAAGAGATTGTGATTACGTATATGAGAAATCCAACCGGATTAAGTAATTGATGATTTGTGATTATTAAAACAGAAATCATAGGAAGAATTCAACAATCTTCCAGAGGGCTCAAAAATTATGTGTATCAAAGGTATATCCACATAAAGGGGAGTGGAAATTTCTAGATAAATAATAAATATTGATTCCACACATAATCTTGGAGTAAAATAATCAATGAATTATCCGTAAATCCCAATGAGTGGAAATTGAGATTTGAAATTCCCTTGCCGATTTGGTAACTTACGAAACATACACCTCATGAAAGAAGTATAATACATTGAATATTTAAATATCCATAGATAAAATTATATTACACAAAGAATACAATCATGGGTAGTACATATACCAGACAAAAAGAAATAGTGGCAATATAGCATGAATCTCACGAGAATAAGAAGTGAGAAGATGGAAACCCCTTACCTTGTAATTTTACTTTGTAGATTGTATGTTAACCACCCGTATAATCATTAAATCATTGTTATTAAATTATAAAATAACTACATACATAAATATGATATCATATATGATCATCTAATATTTCTTTATTAATAATTTTTAGTAGTATCATTGTTTCAGGTGTTAATTGATTCGTTTCATTTATATGTTTTGTTACGTAAGTCATGTTTTTTATGGATAAGATGTATTTGATTCATATCCAGAAATATATTATATTATTAAATATTATTTTTAATAATAAAATGAAAATTATTCTTGAATGGTAACGATGGAGAATGAATCTCATCGCGTTCGTGGAGACGGTAATTCGTACGTACGCATGAACGCTACTTCCATTTTTTTATTTTAAAAGGAATGAAAACAAAATGATAAATGGGTGTATTATTATTCCAGTTTAATATAATATTTTATATATGTTATGTAAGTTCATTAACACCATACTATATACGATCCATGTATGGTATGAATGAGTCATATCACTTTGAGTGGGCGGTTGTCCGCACTTTCTCAAATGACATTATCGTATATATACAACATGAAAATAATAAGGGTATTCTATAAAATAAAATTAAACAAGCTTATAGATAAAATAAATATCATATATAATTATATTTTCATCATAATGGCCACCATAATTGGTGGTAGTATAATATTGAACAATCATCGTTTCGTGAGGCAGTAGTTCTTCGTCCACAGAAACATTATGTTCTATACCAATTAGATGGAGGTGTGTGTATGTGTGGTTAAAATACTTCTCATAACAACAACCTAGTATATTGATAATACTAGTGTTTTTATAAAATAAAGAAAAAATATATTTTAGGGGGTTGGATAAGAAAAATAAAAGAAAAGAACTTAAGAGGGGAAGTTACCTTTAAATCGAGTAGCACCATTTGGTTTGAACCAAAAGGAATCCTTGAAGTGCCTTATACCTAGCTTAGAAGAGGAATATAGGGATGTAAGTATTTTAGTTGTTCCAAGTTTGGATGTGCCAAAGGGCTTGAGAGGTGTGATAGATGAGTTAGAACTGAGGGCTTTTTATAAGGGGGAGGAGGGGCTCTTTAAGAAATTTTGAAAATATTATTTTATTATATAATGATTTTTGGTTTCTAAAGGTCCAAAATTCATTAAATTAGAAAATAAGATGACTCATAAAATCATCCAATAAGAAATTTTACAGGTTTTTGATATTATTTTAATTTTTGTAATATTATTTATTTGAATCATTTATTATTGAGGTAAACACTGCATCATTATTGGTTCGTAAATAATATTATTTATTTGGTGTCTAAAAATTATAAAAAAATATCATGATGTTGGAAATATTTTTAGAATTAAAATTTATTTTTATAGTTGAAAAGATAACTCATATAACTTGATGTAAATTTTTATTTACTAAAAGATATATGGTTATGTCATTTTGGTCTTCACTTTAAAATAAATAATATAAAGTGTCATTATCACTTTCAAGTGGCTCCATGGGGTCCTAAAATCGACCCAAGGATGCCTATGGTTGGATATTTTAGAGCAAATAGGAATAGGACACATGTTAGAGTAATTTAATATTATTATAATATTATTTTTTTACCCTTATTTTCTGGATTTACCCTTTAACCACGGTAAATAAAATATTTACTAAAGTAAATATTAATAATGTCTAAAAATTAAAGTAACCTATTTACAAAATTTAGACCTCCTGATTCCAAATATAAAATCCATTTTTACAAATTCAAAACATATAAGTGGAAGAAATTAATTTAAAATTAATTCTCATTGTCAAGAAAAAGAGCGTGTTTTTAAGAAATAATAACTATCAAAAGATTAGCACTTGTTTGTGTCCAATTTCAGAATGAAATTACTTCCAATGACCAAAATTAGATTAAATGGTAAAATATAATCAAATTTTACTTCAAAACCGTTCAAGGGTATAATTTAACACTATAAAGTAATTTAATTTAAAAAGTTGTTTTCAATTAGAATTTAGTATTTTTCACTATTCATCAAAATATGTAAGTTATTAGAAAAACACCAAAATTTTATCCATAATAAATATTTATGTCCTGATTCTAAATCAGAATTTTATTATTTCAAATTTAATATAAAAAAGTGTCAAATATTGTGTTTAAAAAGGTTTCTCCATTAAAATGCGGTAAAATTGCATTTTTTGAAAAATACTTCTTTTATCTAAAAAATTGAATTTGTTCTTATATTATGTCTAAAAAAACACATGATATGGATTATAAAATTATATGGAGTATATAAAATTCAAAATTAAGTTAATACTATTCATAACCGCTATTTAAAAGGCTAATTTGGTAAGTCGTGGTGCGCTCAAACTCGGTGTTGCGTGTAGCACAAGCTATTGAATTACTTTAAAGAAAATGACTTACTATGAAATCTTAGGATGTTACATTAAATCATTCCAAGTTGTATCCAAAATTATATTTGGAGAGTAAAATAGACCCAATAACTATGCTCAGTTAATATTTTACACTTTTAGAACTTTCTACCCTTGAATAGTAACATTTTGTTATTGAAAAGTATTGAGTACTCCCAAAATCACCCTTCTATTCACTAATAAAATGGGAACACATCCACCCTTTTATGTTACACCTATACATTCCTGTTTATTACTAAAATAATTCCATTTTCCACATCTTAAAAAATATCTCAACTTCATAATCCCATTTTCTCAGTTAAATATCATAATGCAACCATTTCCATGGATATTTTTAAGCTAAATCTCAAGTTCTCAACATGATTATTCTCACTAAATAGCCTTTTATTACACAAATTTAATGCTAAAATTATTATTATTATGTTTTTATGTAATTATATCAAACTATAAACCATTACTTAACCCCCTCCATTCATTAATAAATAAAAAGCAACATTGATTGTGTATACATGTTAATTACCTCCCCCAAAAAGTGATGTGTTTTGTTTTCCCCTACCGCCTATAATGGTTGGTAAAAATTAAGGATTTGATGCATAAATATTTTTTATTAGAAATAAACATTATTATTAATTGAAAATTTATTATAAATACATTCCATCTAATTCATTAAGAAATGAAAATGTTAATTGTACGTACATGTGGACTACCGCCTCTATTAAGTAACATATCATATTTTTCATTCTAGTTTCTTTATTATAAATTTAAATCAATTAGAATTGAAAAAATGAATTAAAAATATCTAAATAATAAAATTATTCTTCTATAAAAATTATATTATTCCAAAATAAACCACTTTATTAACCATACTAATCCTCTAATTATTTTATGATTATTTTTGGGTCGATCTAACCATTGACTTGAACAATTCTATAAAATTCTATCATATATTAATATTAAAAAATAAATAATAGTATTATTATAATTTTAAAATAAAATAATTATTGTTTTCTTATTCTTAAAATATTATATTAAGTATTTAAATTTTTATTAAAATATAGTATACTGTCTCAAAATAATAGTAATAAGCAGGCATTGATCCCGTTTTCATGAAACATAACAAATAAAATTATATGATGAGATAATACATTTATAAAAAAATATATAATTTTTTTGTTCTATTACCTTTATTTATCTAGAAAATATGAACTTGGTATTAATGAATGGGTAACTAAATCAGTATTACAAAGCATGCATGACATAATTAATGTTTCTAACAACTGATAGTAAACATAAACTATAACTATTATATTTACAAAAAATGATTATAAATGAATTATATAAAAGTTTATAGATATTAATAAATTTATTTTATCGATTATGAATATTTTTTTATTACATTGGAGATTTATGTGCTTTAGTGGAAGTAAGGAATTAAGGTACGAGGTTATTTTTCTAAAATTTAATTTCTTGAGTCACATTTCTTATTTTACACATTCGAATTTTTTATATGGTGTCATTCTGAAAAAATAAATTTATAGCATAATATTCATGAAATTTATGGGTTGTGGAAATCCATATCATGTTCTTTTTAAATGGATTTCAATTCAAAGGACAACAAGGTTTTAAAGGTGTTTGTTAACTCAACCCTCTTTGTTGAGTTAGAATTATTATCCATGAACTTATTTCATCCATGTTTGGTTTCTTCCACCATAAGATTTTATTTCTTGTAATATTCTACACCTCTATAGAGAGACTGAATTTTTAATTTAAATATTGTACCTTGATGAATTTATTCCTCAAAAAGTATATCATTTCTAAGAATAATTTTCATCTTTCATAAAAAAAATTTGAATTCCTCTCCATTTTTAAAATTGGTTTTCGGATTAATTTATATATTAATGATTTTTAGTATAAAATAAAATATTATTATATGGTTTTTAATGTAAAATTATGATTTTTATAATAAATTCATTATTTGAATGGGATTTTAAAGGCTTGTGTTTTAATAAATAAATTTTGAATTATTTTTATACCCTCCCAAATAATTTTTTTAAAGAATCTTTCACTTATAATTTTTTCCTTAAAACCCCTATTTTTGGTTTTGAATGATCATTTTTAATTTTTTATCTATTCAAGTATTTTATTTTAAATAAAAAATTTTTATGGAGTTTGAATATATTTCAAAAAAGGTGTATTCCTTCGTATTTTCAAGAGATTTATGAAATGGTATTAAAAGGTTATATTTCATCAATTTAAACATCCTTAATACTCTTTATGTTACCCTGGAGATATTTTTAATCCACCATCCAACTTATTTATATCGATGTATTATGGAATGATATAGTAATGTTTTCCAAGAAACCCATATCATTTACATGGGTTAATTAAGTTAGGTTTCAAGTATACATTTTGTCATGTTAAAGTTGTATTTATTTCTATGGATGATTATTATGTGATGGGTGAGGTCTTATATCACCCTCGAATGCATATGTTATGGTTTTATATCTCATGATTTAAAATAGTGGGCCTCAATTTTTGATTCTTGAGTTAATAATGGTCCATGATTTTTGATCCTAAAGTTAATAATTGTCCACAAGTTGTTATATTAGATTCAATAATAGATTGTGAGTTATGGTACTTGAGTCAATAATAGTCCCTAAGTTGTGATACTCTAGTTAGTAATGAACTATGAGTCATGAAGCTTGAGTCAATAATGGACCATGAGTTGTGATGCTTGATTCAATAATGGGCTATGAGTTATGATACTTGAGTCAATAATGGACTGTGAGTTGTGATACTCAATTCAATAATGCACCATGATTTGTGATACTTGAGTCAATAATAGACCCTGATTTTTGATACTTGAGTCAATAATATGCAAAAAGTTATGATAACCGAGTCAATAATAGAGCATGAATTGTGATAATCGAGTCAATAATGGATCGTGAGTTATTATACTCGAGTCACTAATTGGCCTTGAGTTTTAATACTCTCGTAGGAATGGGTCATAATAATTAATTCCAGATAAAAGATGAAATTGGTCAAAAGATTTTGATACCTGAACCACTCTATAATGATTTACTATGATTGTGTTTATGCCATAGTTCATTATTATTTGTTTCTACATCTTTATGCCATATGCCTATGATTATTACCCAAGTTCATGTTTATTGTATCATGTTTCCATACTCTAAATCCAGGTATATGTTGGATATTTTGAGATTAAATTTCTTTCAATCATTGTTTATGGAAAAATCTTATTGAAGCGTGCTATATTTTGAAAGATATTTCTCCCCTGATGAATTTTTCTCATATTCTTATGACCCAACCCTTGTTGTCATGTTGATAATTTTTCCATAATTTATTGTTGAAGCTCACCCATTTCTTTTTTTTCACATCCCCATGTTATAATGATAATTATAACTTATGAGAAGTGCAGAAGGGATTTTAGTGTGGATTGATTTTGGGGAAATTATCATAAAATAAGTTACTTATTCATCATATCATAAAAGAAACTAAACCTTTTGTTCTTGTAATTGTGAGATTATTTATGATATGTAATGATTAACTTATGGTAATGTTGTAAAATCAATATAGGTTCATATCACTTATATCAATGATAGTGTTTAAATAAATTGATTTTAGAATCAAAATTAGGAGTATGGGTCTTGGGTTCATCATTATCACCCCAATGTCCTCCTCAGTTCAAATTATTCAGCATACAATTTATAGAACTCTAAATATTTTATTCAAATATGTAAAAATTATTATGGATCTTTAGTCTACAATGAGTTGGTTATACTACTCACATATTCTTCGATCATCCATATCGACATCACACTAATTCATGTCTGGTATATTATGTTTTATGGTTGACTGACCTCTATCCCCTATTTTATATCATTTTTACAAGCATAAACTATGTAATTATTTTATTAAATAACTATGAACTAAAATTTTCACCTTTTCTATTGTGGAATATTCAAGAATTGTATCAATTTATATCAGGTTGGTCATTCTTTTATTATTGGATAACCAAATATTGTTCTGAGCATTATGACCTCAAACTGTATACATTTTCCCTCAAAGTTGTCTACACCAACATTGGAATTTTTATTTTTATTAGGAACAAATTTCCCTTTACTACAATACATACCACTTATTTTTTTGTCAAATCTATATTTTCTAACTCTTTCAAAACCTTATGGGTCTAATTTTTATAACCTTAAACATCTAATTACAAACCTTAGTTCTATTAGAAAGACCATTAGTTATAAAAAAAATACATATCACTCATAATGTTGAAAACATTTAAAGGATGATATGAGAAAACTTAAAATCTTGGATTGATAATCCTTTCCTCTCATGTATTAAGAAAAATTTAGATTTTATAATTGAAAAAAATCACAAAGATTCATAGGTTGAAAACCCATGATGAGAGAACTGGGAAAAATATAAGTCTCCACTCACTTGGACACCCTTTTCAAGGATTTGTAAAAAATTATTGTGTGAAATAAAAAGACACAATGATTTTAGGGGACAAAATTTGGACAGTGTAAAAGTAAAGTTATATTCTCAAGTTCCATGGATCTAGAAAAAATTTAGAGTGTTTTTCTATTCCTTATAAATGTTGGTCAAAATAGTTTACACAAGGCACACAATGATGTAATTTTAGGGAACTCAGACCCACTTTGAACATTATCCCTTTCATTTCAAAATCTACATCATGATTTAAATCATACTGAGTCATTCACTCTATCATATCTTAATAGACTAACCTTTTATTATTGGGTCTATTTCCTATAATTTGAAGAATGAAAACAAATAACATGCTCTATGTGCTACTATTTTTTAGAAACTTTTAAAACATTGTCTCTCCTCTGATCAACAGTGATCTGAGTCTGTTGGGGGAGAAAGTGGTGGAGTGCTCAATTATTTGGTATTATCTAGGGCGGCTTAGTCAAAGGGCCCTTCACATCATCTGTTTATTGGTCTGTGGAATGTATCCTCTTTCAAGGATGTTCACTTCCATACTCAAAACTCTGAGGACTCTTGGGAGAGTTGTTTTCCTGAGGTACTTTTGGGATCAATATCTTCTATGGAGGGAGAATATCTGATGCTTTCTGTATTAGTATACTCTTTCCTGGAAGCTACATCTCACCTCAAATGGACCCCAGTAGATTGATTTGAAAAAGTAAAACACCTTCTCAACATGTTTAAAATATTCATGGATTCATGGGATCAGTATTACCCAACAAAAGTCTTATCACTAAAAAGAAGGACCTTATGCATCGTATTCACCTCCAATGATGATTTCATTAAGGCTCTGTGCTTGAACACTATATTGTTATAGCACTGGGGATTTCAACTATTATGCTGGTCGATGGAGATCTACCTTGGCCAAGATACCCCACAAGTGGTAGTCTGGATCTCACTCCTAGGTCTTCCCTTACCTTTCTGTTACATCATATTCTTAAAGGGGATCAACAACTCTCTCAAGACCTTTATTTTGGATGATGAAGGGATTCTCTAGATTGATGAGGCAGTGGTGGTATGGATTTTTGTCAACATGGATCTTACTCTCCCCCATTATTTTAAGATTTTTGACCAAGTAAAGGGGATATAAGATTTTTCCCAATCCCTGGTTTATCCTTCAGTGCCTAGGTTCTATAATAGTTGTCACTTCCAAGAACAATTCATTACCTACATGTCGTAGGCAGTGTCAGGCACGGTCAGAAGGACTTTATTTGGAGATATCTCGATAAGATGTGGATTCAAAATCATTGTATCTCATCAGCACTCAACTGGTCTCTCCACTGTCAGATGAAGACTTAAACCACATAGTGGGGTCTCTGTCAGTTGTTACTAAGATGACCAACTTGACCTATATGGTTATTTTTCCCTGCTGAAGAGTGGTAAACTCATGCATGGATTTGATTCCATACTTCAGACCTCATACATCTTGGTATATTTATTGTTCAGTGAGATGAGTTTAAACTTTCTTCAAATTTTAGTTTGTAATGGTGCATTATTTCATACAAACTTGGATTAATTGGGAATGTTCCTTCGTGGGGGCTCTTCAAAGTGTCATAGTGTTGGATCACTAGATAGAGGAACGCCTAATTATATATAAGATATTCTAAATATATCTCTTGGAAGATGGATGGTTTTATTTGGGTTCTTTTCTATAGAGAGATGAAAGGAGGGGATGGAGATAGATACTTTAGAGTCTACTATTGCTGACCATTGGCTTTTGTAGAAGTCATCTGGGTCACCTCTTGTTAAAAAGGGGGTCCATTTTCCTATAGGTTATGTGTTGTAGGTCCTTCAAGAGAATTTTTCTATGTCGTCTATCTCAAAGATGGTTCTCTCTAATAGGTTTTGTGTATTGATGATTGGTTTAGAGGAACACACTTCTAAGGTTTATATATTCTTTGCTCATCCCAATAGATGCTATACTAGGGAACATGAAAATCATTTCCAGAGTTTTTATTACGATCAGAATAAGGGATCATTAGTGCCTAGGGACAAAGCTAGACGTCCACGTTTAAAATGATATTATTGATCATCTAGTATGCAAGTGGTATTTGGGCATGTGTGTAGATAGATTTTATCCAATAAGAACACCAATTCCCCAAGTCTTCGGTGCTGGAAATCCTTGTACACAAACAACAATATTCTAAGATTTATGACTTCTCCCAGAAAAAAATATTCATGAATGTCTTCATGGTGATCCTATCAACAAACATATCTGGGTGTTTTAGAGGAATGATATCTCAATGTATTTGTTAGATGTTTCTAATCAACATATTTCGGTGAAGATAAATGGTGTCTTTAAAGATTTCATATTCTTATTTTTATATTCCAAATTTGTGGTGAAAGATTAGGAAACTCTATGGTAGAAATTATATCTATTTTATCTGGGGTCCTCAATGTGGTTTGTGTGTGTTTGGGGGGGGGGGTAACATCATCTATGATTATTTGGAGAATATAAGAGGTGGAGTGGTCCCTAGAAGGGGTCTATAGAAGTATTCATACTTTTCTATGATAAACGGTCTCCTAGAAATTGGGTTTGTAGGGAACATGTTCACTTTGAGAAATAATTAGGCAGGGAATCAGTGCATGTGGTGTGGGTTAGACAGTTTCTTTTTCAACCTGTAAGAAACTTTTATTTTCTCGAACAAAAGGGTAGAACACATGGACCAAACTCTTTAGGATCACGCACCTCTTCTCATTCTCCTAGATAAGGGACTAGGGAAGAACATGAATTTTAATTATTCAAACTGATGGGTGTAAGATACCAACTTCATCACCATATTCTAGGAGTTGTGGATGAAACCCATGCAAGACAACAGATGGGTGGGTCTACACAATAGGCTAAAAAGACTCAAAGTCAAACTAAAAACATGGTATAGTATAAGGAAAAATATATCAATGGATATGGAAGGGATCAAAGAATAAATTGA
Organism: Viscum album; assembly: GCA_963277665.1. Lineage (NCBI taxonomy): Eukaryota > Viridiplantae > Streptophyta > Magnoliopsida > Santalales > Viscaceae > Viscum > Viscum album. The sequence continues at coordinate 982,717,695 of OY728167.1, forward strand.
CCACACTAAAATGAGCCTAGAAACCAATTGAGATGAGGAGAGTTTTTGTGCATTAGTGGAGAAAATAAATCAGTTATCTGAATTAATTTTGGAATAAGAAATTAATGCTCGCAAGAGTTCTAGGGAAACATGGTATGGGATGGGGATAAAAATGTTTTATTTTTTAAAGAATGAATCAAAGAAATGAATAGGATTAATGTTCACAATATTTATTTGTATTATGGTTACTTCACACAGGATGTTGAGATAGTTGGAGTTTTGGAAACTTCTACTTTAAATTGTTATTGGCTGATACCAATCGTCAGATGCAAGGAGGATATATGAATGAACATACTGATCTATTTGATTATATTCTAAAGGTGGTGTCCTAAGAGATGAACAATTTCTTTGAAATCATACGAGAAGAGCCTGAGATCTAGGATCCAATCCAGACACTTAATATAGAGAGTTATCTAGGGCCCGATGGATTTCTGGGTTCTTTCTATGTTTCTTTTGGGAAGATGGTTAAATGAGAACTTGTGGAGTCCATCTATGAATTCTTAAAATGAGGGAACATTCCATGAATTTCTTGTTCATCAAACTTAATTCTCATTCCTAAAGTGAAAGATACATCATTTCTCAACCATTATAGTTCAATCAGTATGTGAAATTTTCTATAAAAAGTCCATGAAACTACTACCAATAGATGGATTGTGGTGTATCTTCCCCATTGGGTCTCATCTAATCAACACGTTTTTATCAAAGGTAGATCAACTTAGATTTCTATCATCATGGTGAAGGAAATTATAGAAGACATTAATAGAAAACACCTGGTTCCAACCTAGTGATCAAGGTCGAAATTCAAAAATTATATGAAAATATTATGTTGAGTTCATTCAATAGGTTGATGAATTTCATGGGTTTATCAAATGGGACCGTGTGAATTTTATTTAGAGTAGTTATCTCACCATGGTTGGATATTTCTTTTATGGGAATTAAGAGAGGGTTATTCAAGACTAATAAAGGACTTAGAAAGTGTGATCCTATAACTCCAAGCTTTTTATACTTGGTTCAAGACACTCTTAGTAGATATATGAAGAGGAATATGTATAATGGACTTCTACCACAATACCATGGTAGAGAAATATCGGGTGTGATTTATCACATTTTTTCACTAATGAAATTATATTTTTTCTGAATGGTAATAGTAGAAACATCCAAGAGTTCAAAAGAATCATGAAAACTTATTGTAAGTGGAGTGACCAATCTATTAATCAGGATATGAGTAGTGTATTCATCTCTAAATGGTGTTAAATGAGGCGAGAGAAGATAATTGAGTAAAATATTGGTATTCATAAGAGAAACTTTCCCCTGGAATACCTTGGGGGAACCGGTGGCTCTAGGGAGTATTCGTATACACCATTTATATGGGATGGTTAAGAGAATTATATCTCACATCACGAATTGGAAGAATAAATTTCTTTCCTTTGGGTGTTATATCATGCTGGAAAATTGTGCCATGTCCTCTATCCCCATGCATGTGATTTCATTTAACAATATTGAAAAGGTGGTAATGAAGAAAATTGAATGGATTATGGAAAAAATCAACTAGAAATTTTAGTCTCAAGGAATGTATCATTGGGTATCATGGGACAGGATGTCCATGAAGGTTGGTGATGGTGGAAGTAACCTTAGGAGTGTTAAGGAGGAGATATAGAGAATGCAAGCCAAACTTGTGTGGGACATCTTAGAGGGAAATTCTCTTTGGTCTAGATTTATCATGACCAGATATGTCACTATGGGGGACCAGACACATGGGTGATCCTTTCGGCCCTAGCATGCGATTTAAAATCACTTACATATGATGGGAAGCCATTATAAATGGATAGTAGGTTGTGGAATGATCATCTTCTGGAATCAAAATTGGGTTGGGTTGGTGTTTGGATTTTTCAAGCCTCCCAACACCAGATATTACATTCTTCTCAAAGAAAAGATTTTTAAATTTCACACAAGTCATTCTTGACCATAATTAAATGAAGGTCTTCCATTGTATTATCAATAATGATGAACCATACAAACACATCTTTACGAGATCGATATAAGGTGAATTCTTAGAAAATGGATATTGTGCCATGAGTCGCGCAGTGGGTGGACAGGATGGGTGGAATGCATCTATATACATTATTGAAATCACCATAATGTTTACCTTTATGATGTACATGATCTGCAAAAAGGTCCATCCCATGGATGAGTAGATTTAGACAAATTGTATCTCATTAGTTTCAAAGTGAAAGTTCTACAATAACTCTAAATCGTAATCTATCGATAACCTCTTCTTTATAAGTGAGTGGAATAAGGTAGCATGGAATGCACTGGGGGAGATAATTGGGATGGGAAACCAAATCTGATCTTAGGAATCCTTCCTTCAAGAAGAGTTTTTAGGATTATATGAAAAGTCACAAGAGCGGCTAGCAAGGTTGGTTCTTTTTGTAGCAGGCTACTAGACCATCTAGAGGGAGACAAATCAAAGTCGGCACACTAACCTCCCCAATATGGGACTGGTTCTGGTGGTTAAGACTAAAATAATAGTAGAAGACCTGTTTCCACTGATCAAAAATTCAGACAAGTCACATTCACTATAGAAATTCATGGATAGAAAATCTACTTGGTATACCCTTCAGAATCCTATAAAGCAGGGAAGGTGGGATGGTAGAGTCCTCCTACCAGTGGCTTGAAACTCAATGTGTATGGTTTTAGTGTCTCAGTTGTTATGACTGTGGGAGTGGGTGGTTCATGGTCAAATATGGGTGGTTCTTATGGACTTTAGAAATGGATTTGGGTAGGGAGACTCACTTAGGGCGGAGGCCAATGCGATGTTGTGGGGTTTAGAGATTTTTTGTGAACATAACATCTTACTGGAATCGGTGGAAATAGAATCCATAGTGATCCATTAGTTTTTATAGGATAAGTTACAAAGTTCATTGGCTATCACTTATCTCATCTTAAAGTGGTAATGGCTTCCCCATCCATGGGTGAACATTTGTCATACATAGTGTGAGGGGAATAAGGTGGTGTATTTCTTGGCTTCATGGGCGGACAATGAAGAAAATTTATTTTTTATTTTCCACATTTAGATCTTTACCCACTGGTTGTAGTAGTATTGTTAGGGCCAATGCACTCGGTATTCATTATTTTCATCCACCACGAACTTGTTCTTCATGGGAGATTCCCAGACTGAAATAAATTTTTTACATTATAATAACCTTGGCTTATGGTGACAACACATGAACTATGTATCTAATTAACTTATACCCATATTAGATCATATGTCCAAGAGGAAATCAAAATAATAACACCGTGATATTTTAGCATTAATTTACCCTTAAAATAATTCTATTTCTTATAGTTTTTTAACATGTAACATAGAATGAAAATGAACAATATTATAATTAAATTAATACTCTTGTAACATAGCCATTGAATAAGTTGGTATAAATAGTGTTAACCATATTAAAAAATAAATAAATAAAGTATAATAAATTTAATCTACTAGTATATGTATTCTTTATAAGGTTCATCTTTTTTAGATTTGAAGGAGTTAGCTTTTCTTGGGTTTACCCTAGACAAAGCCCAAGATAAACTCAAACAAATGTGTCTTGAGAGAAATCAGTTATGGGAGAAGTTCAAGATTGTAGAATACACTATGAAACCCTTGGTATCTAAATTTCCACCCAAAATAACCACAACATCTTATATTGGCATTAGATCTCATATACATGTTTTTATGGATTTGTAAGTAGAAGCCTAGATGATATTATTAATATATTTTATATTCTAATTTTTACATGTATATTATACATTATTAAATTCCATAAAATTTAATTTTAAAAAATAATAATGATTTAATTTAAAAAAAAATTCCTTAAATTTTATGATTATTAAAAAAGTAATCAATATTAATGAATTGGGAAAAAAATATTTTTGTGATAAATAATATGTTTTCTCAATGAATTATACATTCTAATATATTTTGTATTTTTAAGCTAATTGATCACTATTGAATGATCTATATTATATTAATAGTATATATAAAAACATAAATTAATTTTCATCTAAATATGTTCACTTAGACTAGAATATGAATAATTTTTATGCATAAAAAAATATTTTTCTAAAAAACACTGTGTTATGCATGATTATATAAAATTTATTTTTTATTAACTCTATAAATTTATTTTAATAAAATGATTTTAATATTTTATATTAGAATATATTTTTTTTAATAAGTTAATTTTCCTTTATGACATAAAAATAAGTTACTAGAGTAAATATTAATTACCACGGTTTAAAAAATATTTCCCAAAGAACTATTTTGACAAACATTATGTAATTTATATATAATTATATTAAACTAATATATTATGAATGATAAATATAATTTTATGTTTGTACATGAAAAAAAACAAATTAACACTAAATTAATTTTTTATTTATTGGAAATAAGAATAAAAACACTTAATGTATAAGAAGACATCCCTCTGTAAATAGTTTTTCTTATATCTTATCATTTAATGTAAAAAATTAGTTATCTCATGTTCATAAATTTAATTATATTAAAATGATTAGATATTTTTATTAATTGTGTTTAAATTATCTAGGTACGTTAATCTTATTTTTTAGTAAAAAAATAATTTACATGGTAAATTTTTAATTGAGGTTAATAAGTGTAAAAATGGGTGACTCAAAGTGGCTAGACTTTTATTATGTTTACATAACCCATATAACATATAGAATAAATTATTTAAGATTTAAATTCACAACCCTAGGTCTCACCAACCATTCCTTATATAAATCACCTTACTCTCATGTGATTCCATCTTTACCCCTCACTTACCATTCAATTCCAAGGAAAAGTACATTTTCCCCTATAAAAGGATCTCACTTCCACCCACTTTAGACTAATCTATTATATTAAAATTAAATTTAGAAACAACCCAATTTACCTCCCCTATAATCCCCATACACATTTTGAATCGCTTTGTTACAATAAATTATATCAAATATTTTATTTCTAGGAGATCCTTCAAGAGAAAAATAAAGTCCTTGACATGTGTACTATCCACTCCCTAGTATTTTATTCTTTATATTTCTCATCCAAACCCTTATAAAACTATTATAAAAATAATAATATAATTGAATCAGTATCATTAGAATATTTAAATGTTATTATATTTATGGAATAATTATTATCTATCTCCCTCTCATCCATTCGAATAAATGAAAATGTTGTTAATGTTACGTACAGAACACAACCTCCATGAATGATAAATTTAATTATTTATCCCTTATATTCATGGATGGTTCAAAAAATTATTTTATATATTAGTATGATATTTATGATTGGATTAAGATCATATAAAAATAATTTAAGCATTATATTTATAATATATACAAGAAATAATCATTATAAATTTTACCACAAAAAAACGACTATACTAAGGGGGAAAATGAGTTCTTATTTATAAATAATAGATTCTTATATTATCTTATTCATAAAAATATTCTCAATTATGATTTATATATTTAATAAAATATAAATATTATCATATATTTTCTAGAATAATTATATTGTAATAACTTCACAATCATACTCATCCATTGATTGTAACATTATCTTATCGAGGTCGGTTTAACAACCTATATAAATGATGATATAAATTTGTACCATGGATGTTTATAGAAACATATTTAATATTATAATTTTATATTTATATTTATATAATATTTTTATTCTACAATGGTAATATTAATATTTAACTCATTTTTAATAAACCACCTTTTATTTTTTTTAAATTTATCAAATAAAATCATCAATAATATAATCTTCATGAATCATAACTAAAACTCTCATTGAATGAATTTATAAATTTATAAATAATTATGTAAAATATATCTGAATAAATTTAAAAATTATGGGATTATAAATTTTTAATAAAATCATGGCGATCGACATCAATTTTACAAATTGTGTTCGAAATAATAAAAATTACTAACATCCGATGGGGAAAATAAACAATAACAAACTAAAAATGTATAATTAATTACAAAAACTAAAGTGTTAAAAAGGTAATATATATGAATAATTGTATTAAATAAGTTATTAAAATATTTATTTCACTATAAATTAGGATAAATCACTTTCATAGAAGTTGAGAGTAAAGATATGGGTTTCTCATGTCAAAATTTCATTCTTTGAGACATGTTTAGTATTATGAACCTAATTTATTTTATATAGTGTATATAATACCTATTTTAAAATTTATATAATTATTTTATCATTATTAATTGTTTTATTGTTTTATCTCAATTTCTCTATTTTAAGTAATTTTTATGTTAAGTTTTTAAATATTGTAAGGGTTTTTTTCTTAATTACCAGTCATTGAGGCATGTTTTCATTTCATGAACCTATTATTCTATATATTTTTTCGACTAACATGATATTTTATATACTTATTATTAACTCTAATTTAAAGGGGTTTAAAATTATTTTCATTAATCCTTCCTTGCAACTCATTTGATTCAAATTTTTTTCAAATTTATAAGAAATTTTCATAACTAAATCTATTTTCTTTGAATTATAATTTTTTTTCTGGTACTTACATCTTCTATATATTTTTTCCTTAAGTATAAGATGTTGTTATATAAAAAGTTCTATTTTTATTTGTGGACAATTAAATTCTTTATTCAAAACTTATTCATTTTTTAATTTCTTTATTATTAAACTATAACATTACTAGAAATAATGATCATCCTATTTAAGGAATCTTTTTCCACCATGTTTAAATTATTTATTTCTAAGAATGTTATAATTTTTTATATTTAAACCAAAATATTTATTATTTAATGAGACCTTTATATTAATCTTCTCTGATTTTTAAAAACATTTTTTATTATCCTTTACTTGTTTTCATTTTTCAATAATGAAATTTTAAAATATTAAAGGACCCCCATGATCTTATATTTTATCTTCCACTTTACATTTCCATTAGAAAAACTTTAGGTAAATTTAATGAATTTATTATTGAATTTTATTCCTAATTAATTTTTTTAAAAACCATGTCAAATTTTACAATGAAACTTTGGAAAGTGACCTATAGATTTTTATTTTTACAATAATTCTAAAAACGTTATATGAAATATATTTTCATGATTTCACTTTCATTTACCTCTTTATCTTGAAAATATATTTCACTTTTGTAGAAATGTTTAATAATCAACCTATAAATTTAATTGTGAAATAATAATTTTTGGTGATTGAATTTTGGTTTTCAATTGATCTTACTCTTGAGGGTATTTTTTGTAATACCATTTGGAAATGTTATAAAGCCCGTTATATTTCTATGGGTTCCTCATGATATGATATACAATGATTTTGTGCCAAAGAATTCATATGGATTATCATGTTGATATTAGTAGAGTAACATAAATCCGTCTAATTAATTATGTTTTGATTTATAAGTGGCCTATCATAGGGACCTAAATAAACAATATTTTTTAACCATAAATGTAGCTTACTGGCTAACCAAGGTCATCTCTCAAGGAGTCTATCCTAGGTGATCTGACTAAACTAGAACATTATTTTTTTTGTTTTATATATATTTTTATGAAGTTGGAGACTATATGTGAGGTTTTTTTGGTTTTATTCTTGAACTCATTAACATAAATTGGGAGCACAAAAAACAATAATGTTTTATCGATTAATTATTGGCGATCTGAGGTAAATTCCAACATGTTCAATCATTGTTTAAATTTTTTCTAAATCCCCTAACTTGATGAAAAAACTCAATACTTTACATTTATCCATACTCCATTATTTTCTTAGGAATGAAATTAATAATCTAACAAAGGATAATAAAATAGTCCATCAACTAATTTAATCTCCTTGGTAAATGGAATAGAACACTCCTCAATTGATTGAATGGACTTACTCATAAACATAAAAGTAATTGCATAACATTTATCAAATCAAATTGAATAATTTCACTAGTATAGAGTGTAGTCTAAATTGAGCAAGTCAATGAAGAGAAATAAGTTAATGAGTATAACAATGTTAAAGGAATATGATGTGAATATCACCCCCTCAACACACTATATTCATCATCATACACGAATCTGAGAATAAATATATTAACAATTAAAACATGTAAATTCAATAATACCACTTTTATTCCCCCTATAGAAATAAAAATGGGTTATTTCTCCATAGTAATGGAGTATTGAGATACCAGGTATATCACAAATGTTTTAAAAACACACCAGAAAAGTGGGGGAAGTTAATTTTATAGCACAATTGAACAATAAATAGAATGGTATTAGAATTAATGAAAATTAAAAAAACCCTATTCTAATCAATTCTAGTCCAAATGTCAAGGTTTGAATAATTTTAAATAAAGAAAGGGAAAACTATTTGTAAGAATTACCACGCCTTATTTTCCCTCCTCCTCAAGTTTCAGTGTCATGAGCTCATGATTTTTATTCTTCCTCAAATGAACTATATGTTTTCAGGTTAAGGATCGTGATTGGAATCACTTGAATATTTCAAATAATTTCCATTCTTTAACTATCTACTCCTCTTATACATCACTTGGATGCACAACACGTGTATTCTTCAATAAACACCTCCATTATTTAGTTGAACCAATGATAATTGGATTTTCATTTTCATTTCAATTTTTCATTTTGGGGAATTATAGATTTTATTCCCATGGTGAAGATGACCCATTCATATTATGTTAGAGTCTTTTCTTAAACTTTTTTTTGTTACCTTTCTATGGATTTGAACCTTAAATATGTGTATGGTTGTGGATTTTTCTTCCCAAAAATACTGCAAGTTTTTCTCAACATTGATGTCCTGATTCAGATGTGAATGATGTTTTCTGGTTGAAAATTCCCTAGATATTGAGTTTCAGTCTGGATGGATTGCATTGATCACGCTCGAGTGGCACTTATTCAAGATTATTCATAATTTTCATTAGTTTCCATGGATACTGAACTTACAAACTAGTTGGATCATTTCATCAAGCACATGTTGTGTATCTTCCTTCCACTTTATAGCCAAAACATTTATAAAGAAGAAGGTCCCTACCATTTTTATACTTGTATGGGGAATAATCATTGTAGAATGAAATCCACTTCATTTTTTATTTTAAACTCGGCCTCCATCACCTTATTCAATATCGACCTTAGGGATTCATCACTACTTTGAATTCAACATTTTCTTCTTATTGGATCATGAGTTGTATTAGTATTATATTGATGATGGGTTTTTGACACATGGAATCTTTAATTCCACATATACAATTTGAAATTTAAAATTTTACTTCGCATTGATTATCAACTAAGGATGTAATGAACTGAGTTTGTGTAGAAACTATTAAATAGAGTTGGATTCAAATTTGAATCAGCATAAAAATTCAGGTGATGAAAAGAATTATTGGATATGTGTTGACATAGAAAAATTATCTATGTGAATTTTTTAATGGTTTGTGGTGCTTGATGATCTAGGGTATAGATGGGAAGGGAGGAGTTGCCAAATGATGTTGGAAAAAGTTCCGTATTTAAATAAAAGGATTTATAATAGGTTTTGATGATATATTGTGGTTGACTATGTTGAGGCACAATATCTCAAGATTTTTTCGTGTATTATATAAAAAATCAAGCCTTTTACGCATTATATAACATGTTTTTTTAGCCAAAAATCCAAAAAATACAACCCAAAGATCAAGAGGTCTGGTCTTTGAGAGACTAAAAACATAAAACATAAAGATGAAAATAAAATAAAACATCTTTATTTAATATCAATAATTTTATCCTATGTACCTTTTAGCTCCTAAAAATACTTAGGATAACTTGGGGGAATACATAAAAAATGGGTGACCAAAAAATCCCAATAAGGGAATAAACACGATAACAAGGAATTTGAGTCAAAATGCATAACATTATATCATAAAATATATGTCTCATGAACAATCCTATAAAAGGATAATATAAAGAACATAGATTCATAATATCATGGTAACATAGGAATGTAAAAATAGTATAAAACATGACATAAGCATAAGCCAATGCTAACTGCCAAGACAACATCACATGGTTGACATAGTCCCATAATTGATTAGGTTTATTCCATAATCCCGTAAATATAATCTCATGAGAGATAAACATTACCCAATGAACTATATCTCTATATGAGAACACACATAATAAATTGTACATTCTTATATCTATAAAAAATTTAAATCAAATGTACGATATAAACATAAAAATTTTATATGGAATTAAATTGGGTTCATAATCTTTCCTCATACCACAATCAAAGGATATTTCATAATCATTCCAAAGAGAAGAAGGAATTCAATATTTTGTATGTTCATATATCTATACATAAATTTAGGATTCAATTTTTTTATTCATTTTAAAAAAACAACATCATGATATATGGTAGAGAATTGGGTATAGAAATGAATATTCAAAACAACACTTTAAGGAGACAGTTAAAGACTTTTGAAGAAAAAATGAACATGTCATTTTATTTGAAAACAAAGTTAAAAAAATGGTTATCCCTAAAATATTAATTTATTTAATTAAATCATAAATGGTAATAAATAATTAATAATAGTTTTAAATAAAATGATTAAGGGTTATAAAAGTCCTCCTTAATCAAGTTTGATTTTATAGAAAGTATTTGAAAAATTGACATAAGACATGAATAACCCAATCAAAGGAAGATGTAACAAATTAGGTATATTTTAAAAAATATATATAAATAATTTAAAATAATTTCTTGAAATAAAAGGTAGAGATAAATCTAGTTATAGAGATAAAGAGAATAACCCAAGGAAAATAGATTTGTTCAGAGAGATCCCTTACCATATGTATAGAATTATTCTGCACTTGCACATAATATCCTGAATAATAAAATTTAATTCATTAATTAATTAATTTATAGTATTTTAAATATAAATGTTATCTAATATAATTATATTATTCTCATTTAAAACCATTTCAATGAGATATAATGTTTATTTTTTTTGTTCTGAGGGTGTTTCTTTCATTGTTCCATGGTCAAATCATTTTTTTGATAATTATTAGAGTTCTTTTTATATGGGATTATAAATCCAAAATTAAAATGAACTGTTATTAATATATTTATATTAGTTAAAATGTTCTAAAATATCTATATTATTTCAAACATATGGATAATTCATTAAGTACAAATGATAACATTATACGGTCGTTTTATTTAGGTAATTTTACTGACCGTCTTAAACTACATTTGTTTTTATTTAACTAAAATTTTATTAATACATTATAGAGTCATGAAATTTGATATAATAACCTTATTTTCATCATATTTAACAATAATAATATTTCTATAACCATTATATAAAGCGGTGGAGAAAAATGTAGTGTGTTGTTTATGGAGGCTGTGAACCAACTATATTATGAACAAAGTTTTCATTTTAGAAACAAATGGAGGGAGGGTAGAAGATAGATATTTCACAATAATAACTACATAATAGTATATTTTTTATATTAATTTAAATAATTATATGTGTATTGAAAACATATTAGGTTGGTAGAAGAAGAATAAAATTAAAATAAGTTTAGTTGCAAGTTTACCTCTCCCTTTGGTTGTCTCCAATCAGGTTAGCACTTAAGGATCCTTGGAATGGTCTTTGGTCTCACCATGTTTGATAAGGACATGTATATAGAGGTGAGAATATATTTTTAAATGGTTTCAGGAATCTTCAATTCTTATAATGTGTTAGGGGTAGGGGTGGTATTTATAAGAAGATGAGAGAGGTGATTTTTGAATTATAAATTCCTTAGTTTATTATTTTGGATCAAGAAAACAAATATGATGAAGATTATGAATATAAAAAATATTTTTTTATGAATTGAAAATAATGGGTTCTTGCATCATCAATGATACAAAAATTTGTGTATTTAGACTACAATGTTAAATATCGTATTTTGTAATATTTCACTATTTATAAAAAATTCAACAATTTTAGAAAAATACCAAAAAATCACCTTAAAATGTTTTAAGCATGTATATTATAAAAATTATATCCATTTTATAAAAATAATTTTTTAAATATGATAATTTTTTTATTAAAATCCTTATCTATTTGAAAATACCAATTTTAAAATTAAGATCAATTTTTCAACCATTTGATAATCACTTAAGGTCTAAAAAATAATATTTTCATTATAATGTATATTAATATGAATTTACAAACCAAATTTATTAAAATCAACTTTCCTTTAAATTATTAATTTTTTTATAAAAATGTAAATAAAACATTTATGTTTTGAATAAATACAAAGACTAATTTTATTTTTATAGAACATTAATTTACTTGTATCATGATATAAATATGTAATATTTTTATTTTATAAGATTAAAAAAAATTATTTTAAACTCCCATTGGTTAAGATTCTATTCTAACAGTAATTTTACTTTTTATAACTGTCAGATTACTATTCCAATGGTCAAATTTGTAACGGTCATACAAGTTCCCAAATTTCTATAAATACATCTTGTTTCATTTATTCTTCATTATTTTAATTTTTATATCAAGGTTATATAGATATAGTTATTTATTTATTTATTTTAAAAATTAATATTTGATTACAAATATTATTCTTCATTTCTACAGTGTTGTTCATGAATGCAGTTATTCTGGAAGATCAACATATCCAACTTTTTGTATGGTTCTATATTATATTCTATTCATTATTCCATTTTAATATTTTTAATTTTTATGTTTATATTTATTCTCTAAATTTAATTTCTAAATTAATATAATAAAATATTTTTTGTTTTATCATGTCGTTATTGTGCTTTATATAATACTACATTAATAAATATGACACATTTATATAATAAGGGAAATTCCATTGATAAAATTATAGTTCGTTACATTCTTACCCCTTAAGAAATTTCATCCTTAGAATTTGGATAAAATTATGGAGATTACTTCTAAATTATCTCTTCCTATGGTTCCCATGTCACCTCATCATACTTATAGTTTTTCCATAATACGTTTACTTGGTGTGTTGTCATATTGCGCAGAACATTGTCTTTATAGTCCAATATTTTCTCCAATTTCTCCTCATAAGAGAGATAATTTTATGTTTATACAACCTTTTAATTTAATACATTTGAGGGATCTAGTATGTACATCCCTAATATGGATAAATGGAACATTTCATGTACTTGAGATAGGGTTTGTGGTAGTGCAAGTCAACATTCCATAGATCTGACTTGAACAGTAATCTCAAATGGGTCGACATACCTAGGACTATGGTTTTCATTCTTCATAAATATCAGGAATCTCATATATAGATATATATAGAGAAAAAATTATCTATAAAATGAAAATTAGGTATCTATAATTATTTCATGTATTGATATTCTGTAGACTTTTGACAACCTTGTTGTGTGGTTGAATGTTCTTGACTTCTTCTACCATTTCTTCAACCATTTTTGGTCCCACCAGCTCACATTCACCATGTTCATCCCAACACATAAGTTATCTACATATCTTCCTATAAAGGGATTTATATAGATCTATTTGGATTCTTGAGTGAAATAAATTATTGTATGAGAACTTGACTAGAGGTAGATGCTGATCCCATCTTCCATTAATGTCCATTGAGCATGTTCTCAACATGTCCTCAAGTGTCTAGTTATTATGATAATATTGGCCAATATTTTAGGGGAGGTAAGCTATGGTGAAGCTCAAATTAGTGTTTATATCATATTAGAGAGTTTTCCAAAACCTGGAGGTAAACCTTTGATATCTATTAGATATAATCAATTGTGATATTCCATGTAGCCTCATAACTTCTCTAATGTATCTCTTTTTAAGATGATCGAGTGTAAAAGACATGTTAATAGTTATTAAATTAGAATTATTTATAAGAAGATCCAAAATATATATATAATTATTCAATTTGAATGTATAATTAATTCCTATGAAAAATCTATAGTGATTTTCTTCCATTTCCATGTGGGTATGGGTATTGGTTGCATCATCACCTTGTACTTTTTCCATTCCACCTTCACATGCTGACATATAAGGTAGTTTGATATATATTCAATGATCTCATTCTTCATATTTTTTCATTAATATTTCATTCAGACACATTTATACAACTTCATTCTATCTAGTTAAATAGAAAAGGTTAATCTATGTAACATCCTATAAAAAAAGGGTTAAAAGACTAAATGTTTCTACCCATGTCAACAAGAAACACCTTTTTATTCAGGGTCCTTATTAATTATAACATCACAATTAGGTGTGATTGGATTGGAGTAGTGATTAGGATGGGTGACCACCTAGGATGTTTCTCAGGGTGTGTGTAAATGGGGAATAATCTCACTAAAATAACACATATTGTCATGTAGGGACATTCATTAGTCTGATGATCTATTCGAACACATGGGTTAGACCAAAGTAGGGGAAAACATGATTGTGGAGAAACTGGTGGTTTTAGGTAGGATAGAACATGATTGGAAAATTAATACTGGCTTTTATGCTATTATTGAGGCCCATTTTTTACATTGGTGTCAAAGGAGGAACCAAGCCGGAAGTGTAGTGGCACTGCCTGATTGAGATTCATATTCTAGAATGAGGACATTGTTGTCTAAAGTGGTGGTGAATATAACAACCCATAGAGACAAAGTTATAAAATTATAAATGTTACTACCCATGACAACAAGGGGAGGATTTATTTTTTAGGTTCCTTCTTTATTTGAACACCACAGTTAAGCATGACTATCCTCGAGTAGTGGTTGGGTTGGTTGAACTTCTAGAAAGTTTCTCATGGTGTTTTTGGGTAAGGAAAAAGCAAATTTAAAGAACATGTGTTGGCCTATAGGGACATTAATTTTTCTGGTGAAACATTTGGGCATGTGATTCAACCCTAGGTAGGGAACCTTAGGTATTTGTGGAAACTGGAGGTGACTGGCGGTCCAGGACCCAATGACCATGTTAAGGTATTGTGCTTGTGTTGTCAACATGACCTAGTTGTTACAAGATATGTGCATCATTCAATATATGTTCTTTTATATCAGAATTTGATGGTAAAAGAATTAATTAGCCGAATATTATGACTCATTCTTCATAACTTTTTAGGTTTTAGGACTTTCCTTTTCTTATTTCTTCCAGAATCTTCTAAATTTTCATATCACCCTTTTGATCATCCTTTATATTCTTCATAAGTGATGGTTGAGAAAACATTTGAAAAAGTAATGTTGATGTTACTTCCTTCATTATTCCCATGTCTATCCTTTTCAATTATAATATTACTATATTCCACTCAATACACATCTTGTATAAGGTTATAATACCATTTATACTTATAGAATCTATCACATTATTTTCCTTCCCAGGATAGTAATGGATTGAGTAGTCATAATCATTGATCAACTCTGACCATCTTCCCTTGTGTATATTATTCTCCTTCAATTTGAATATAAAATTATGGATATTAGAATCCATATATATTTAATACTTCTCCACATATATATAATTTCAAACAAAATCATCAATACAAAGATCAGTACAACCAACTCATATTATGCATTGGGTAGTTCATCTCATGAACTTTAAACTACCATGAGGTGTAGGTTATCACTTTATCATTTTACATTAGTAAAAATCCCAATACATTATTTGAAAGATCAATATATAATATATGAAGATACACACATAAGGTTAGTTTAAATACTGGTGTAGTGGTAATACTCCTTTTTAATTCTATAAATCACTCTTCACATTAGTTAGTCAAAAAAATTACTCCCATTCAAGACATGTTGGTTAGTTAGTTTGACAGGCATGATATGTTTCTCACAAATCATTGGCAATACATAGCTATTCTATGGAAACTATAGATCCTAGTATAGTCCACTCTTAAATATCTTTTATCCTTGAAGGGTCCACAAATTTTCTTTTTTGGGGGATAACATGGCCCAATAATGATACTTACTCCATCTCAAACTTATGTTTACTATATATTAAATATAGCTTCTCATTTTTTCAATGTCTTTATCATAGTATTGAAATGTTCATCATGGTTCTCCTTTCTTTTGGATTATATCAAAATGTTATCCATAAAAAATAATATAAATCTATCATAGTAACCTCTAATGACTATATTCTTAAATTCACTAAGTATTTTAGAAAATTTTTTGATTCTGAAGGTAATCACTATGAAATCATAGTATCCATACCTTGTTCAAAAGGTATTTGTGGGAATATCCTCCTTTATTAACTTTAATTGGTGATATATTAGCCATGAGCCCTCCTTAGATAAGTACTGGACCACTCAAATTTATGAAAACAAGACATAAAACTATGGTAGGGGATACTTTTTCATTATCATGATTTGTTTGAATTTATGATAATTATTATAGAGGTGTATTGAATCGTCATTTTTTGGGATGATTAGGACCGGTGCATCCCATAGTAAATCACTCGAGTGCATAATACGTTTTTACAAATTATCTTGTAATTTATTCTTTAGTTATTCAAACATAATAGTGCTTATTATCTATGGATTCTTGGATATGGGTAGAATTCCATGTATATGGTTAATTGAGAAGTCAACCTCTCAGTCAGGAGGAATACCATGAAAGTTTTTAGAAAATAAATTAGTATAACCCCTCACATTGGGCATACCTCCAAAAATGATTTTCTCTTTTGTCTTAAAAATTGTACCTATATATGATTTATTATAAGGAAATAATATCAATTATTTGGAATAATATTTTAAAAAAGATTCATCCTCCTTATTACACTTGTACAAAATTGGAGGATGACTCAAGATGTGAAATGTGATCTCCATCTTCCGACATTTGATGATGGATTTATATAAGGCAAACCAATCCATGCATAATATAATATTAAATTACACTAAAATAGGTATAGAAAATGTTTATTTTAGATTTATTCCACAATAATTTATTGAAGAAGATTTATATATTTTATATGTAATAATTTCCTCATTTATTGTTCCCACTGATAACTCCACCTCCATGTTTTGATGCAGTTTTTGGTTAATTCTATTAAACTTGAAAGATATGGAAGAATGTATAGAACAATAATAAAAGATTACATTTTATATTCCTAAATGAGTAATAAACATACCATTTACCACATTGTTTTTAGAATACACCTCATTAGTTATGGAATACCACCTTTTTATCCCATAAACTTTTCATTTACATGTACAAAACAGAGGATGTTTTAAAGTTTAGTTTCATAGAAACAAAGTACATTGTACATGAAAACTTAAAAAATTATTCTAAATAACTTAAAAGGATTATTCATTGGTTCATACTAAGTAATTTTATATAATCTCATAACCTTGGGACATACATAAAAGGAAAGGGTGGGCATAAGTCCCAGTAAGGGAAATCCTAGGGAATAGTTTACATGTGACCTTGAGGAATATCAATAAGAACATGAGGGATATAATTATGGGATGATAAATAGAAAGATAGGAATATCATAATAAAAAAAATGAAACAAAACCTGGAAATGTGTCTATAAAATTTAAATGAGTCATTCATAATCATATCACCATGGTTTGTCATTGAGGTGTTATAAATTGTTTTACCAAGGTTATTCCCCACAGTATCATAAAACATGTGATCTATAGAGATTAAATTATTTACCCAATGAATTGGAGTTATATAAGGGTGAAAAATTAATATTTATTAATTTTCATGTGATCCACATCAATAATAATAATAAAAATTATAAATAACCCATGGATAATAAAAGAAAATACGGTTCATATCAAAATCTCGGCGTTTAAAAAATTCTTTAAAAACATGATCATTATGTCATTTATAACCCAAAGAAAGGAAGTTAGGGTTTTATGTATGTTAATACAAAAATAAAATAAAGAATTTTTATATCATTTTTAATAACTATATAAAATAAATAGTTTTTGGTATTTGCCGATAGAAAATACAAAAAAACTCTTCAGGAGAAGAGAGAAAAATTGAGAGGTAAAATCGACAGCATGACGAGTATATAATGTGGTCTTAAAAAGAATAAAAAGAGAGGGTATAGGGGTATCAAAATGATAAAAATAATAATTTTTAGTAATTTAATGAATACAAAATAAATAATATAGAGTTAACATAATATTTATAAGACATATACAAAAAGAGGTTCTTGAAACTAAGAAAAAAGAAGGATGTTTGCCTTACCTAAAAGAGTTGCTGCTAAAACTTGAGGATAGAGACCTTGGAGGCTTGATAACACTTTAAGAAAGAATAATTGAGAGGTAAAAATACAAAATAATACTGTATAATGGATTTTTAGTTAAATGAAATGGAGAAATGGGTGAGTATTTATAGCAAAAGTGGATGACTTGTTTTTTAATTTCCAAATATAGGCCTTAGAAACCTAGGTTGGGGAAGATGAAAAACAATTGAATTTACCATGGTATTTTCCCATGGAATTGGAAACATGGAAACATATTTATGTTATTTTAATAAACAATAGTCTATTCTCATTTTATATTAATTATTTTATAAATAAAAATTAATGTTTCTAGAAAATAATATTTTTAAAGTTAATGTTTCTTTTTTAAAAATTGAAAAGTAGTTTATAGGTTTTGAAATTGTAAAAAATATATTAAGATACCTAATAAAAATAAAATAACATATTTTAGGTCATGTATTTTGGTTAATAAAATATTACATCATTATGACATAATTATGATGTCGTTAAAGACATCAAAAACTAAAACTGTATTTTTTACTATGCACGAAAAAATAAAGTATTTTCGAAATTTCTCATAAATTCACCATAATATAATTTTGACATGCTGATTTAAAAAATGATACATATTTTACCAGAATAATTCTATAAATATGATTCTAACTTATAAATATAAAAAAAATTATTTACTAAAAATAATAGCTGATTGAAAATGCATAGTAAAATTTTTGACACCTGAAAAAATATAAATTTTTTTTATAATTTATATTTGGATAAGAGTGTTTTTATCATAATATTTAATTAAAATATTAATTATTAATATTATGTTAAGTTATTGTAAGTATTTATATATTTACTTTAAAGTAATTTTATTTCTATAAAATCAAATTATCAAATTCCATCTCAAGATTATTAAGAGAAACTAATCTTAAAAAAGAATTAATGGAATAAAAATTTTATTTATAAAATGTAGTTAAACTTTAATTAACTAGGAACTTGACACATAACCCCTTATAACACCTTCATATGAACTAAGTGTAAGGTGTGTGATGGTGATGGACTCATGGGGTAGCTCAGCAAACATTGCCCCAGTGGTAATTTCCACTAACTTGAATTCTCCCATATGCAATTTATTTCAAGATTCACTTGTTAAATATCATATTGGGATTGGTAAAGGGAGAATACTAATGATGATACCTCCCTCCCAAGTTTTGATATATGGTTTTCAAATAGAATAACTTTACCAGTTGATCCCATTGACTCTTCTTTCTATATCAATTATCTTTTGTCAAAATTTTACTTATAAATATTAATTATAACGTTAAAATTATTATCAATATTATAGTTCCCAATGGTCCTATTAACCAACTATCATAATTGACCAATGATCATATAAATTTTAAATACATATGGCCACATTTCCATTTATATTTACTTCATTATTAAAATATATGAGTTTTTTGCATAAAATAAAAAATATAACACACATTTCATGGAAGTAATAATTATTAAAAAAATTTGGGGCATTACATTCTTCTACCCTTTAAGAAAATTTTCCCATAATGTTTCAACTTATTATATCAGTTACAAAAAGATGTGGTATTTTTATCTCATTATCTCATCTGGTTCCCATGTTGCCTCTTCATATTTATGTTAATTCTAAAACACTTTGATGAGGTGGTAGTATTATATCTTAGAACATTGTATCTATGGTAAAAGATTTCAACTGCTGCTCCTCATAAGAGAAGTAGTGTTATAGTTTTACAACCTCTAGATTCATTGCATGTGAAGGGTCAGGTATGTACTTCCTCAATAGAGATACGTGGAATACATCAAGAAATTAAGATAGATTTGATGTAAGTCAAAGATGATAGGCCACTACTCCTTTGAAGGATTTCATGGTGGAAAATGTATATAGGGATAATATTCCCTTTTTCTCTAAACTACATGACTCTCTTCCATGGTGATATTCAAAGGAATATTTTTTCACCAAGACTAAACTCCAAGTCCCTTTGACGGTTGTCATCATATATCTTCTTCCGACTTTCAAAAGCCTTAATTTTTTATTTGATGGCATGAAACTTTTATGTCATCTCTTGAACAATATCAGGCCCAATCATCTTTATCTCACCAACATAATCCCAAAAATTATGAGTTCTACATCTCTTCCCTTATAGAGATTTATAGGGTGCCATTTGAAAACTCAAAAAGAATATATTGTTGTATGAGAACTCAACTAATAGAAGATGATGATCCCATCCACCTTTAAATTCCATTTAGAATTTTCTCATCATGTCTTCAAGTGTTTGAATACTCTTTTCATATTGACTATTAGTTTGTGTTTGATAGGTTGTACTAAAATTCAATTCAGTACTCAGAGCATGTTGAAGACTTCCCTAGATATTTTTTGTGAACCTGGGATCATGATCATAAATGATACAAAGTGGTACTCTAGGAAACCTCTCCACTTACTTATTTATATATATGTGGAAACATTGTCCTAGAGATAAATATTCTTGAATAGAGATGAAATGGGCAGTCTTGGTGAGACGATCCACTATAACCCATATTGCATTGTTTCCTTTGGATGTTCTCAGGATACTAGTGACAATGTACATAGTGATATTATCGCACATATATGTTGGCATGTGTATTAGTTGAAATACCCCTTTAGAAATTTTCCACTCTACCCTCACTTGTTGACACCCCAATCACCATGTTATGTATTCAGAAATCCCCATTTTCATGTTATCCCACTAATAATGACCATGAATGTCCTTATACATCTTAGTGATTCCAGGATGTATAAAGAATGTAGATCTATAAGATTCATCCATTAGGTACTTTTGTACTTATATAATAGATGGCACACATATCCTTTTACTAAATTTCAATACACCTTTTTGGATGATTATTTAACTCGGGAAACCTCTAATTCATCACAACATCTATGTTATTTTGTAATAAAGAATATTATCATTAATCTTTCTTGATCTTATATGGTAAAGATGATTGAGAAATCATTTGGGGTAGGGTTGGTGATGTCCCTTAACCTATGATTACCACCTTAATAGGCCCTTTATCAATGAATCTCCTTAAGTCCTCATCATTTCAAAAACAATAGGGTCTTTCCAACTTAATCCATCATCAACTTTGATTTCTTTTACAGGGTGATAAGAATTGAATAATCATAGTGTTTAAGAAGTCCCAACCATATCCTTTGTCCCATGTTCACTTTATTTTTGTTTGAAAATATAATTCTTACATTGGTGGTATGAGTATATATCACATTTCAACCCATAATATAGTGCCTTCAAATCCTAGGAGAAAAAATAATTGCATTTAGCACCTGGTTATGTGTAGGATAATTCTTCTCATGAGGATTAAAATATAGACATTCATAATCAATCACATTTTTATTCTGAAATAGGATTATCCCAATCCCTTTTAGAGATAAATCTCTAAAAAATCATTATCTTATATTGTATATATTTGAGATGGGTGTTGTAAGCAATCTCTTATTTTTATCTTAGAAACTTTATTCACACTCCTTTGTCTAGATAAAATTATCCTCTTTTTGAGTTAACTTTGTTAGTGGATTATAATTTCATGAATTTTTGTTCACAAAACTTCTATAATATCTTGCTAAACCAATGAAATTACAAATCTAAGTTACTATTGTAGGATGAGGCCAATCCTCTACAACCTTTTTCTTGTTAGGGTCAACTAAGATTCCATCACTGATTATAATGTTCCCCAGGAAAGTAACATGTTGGAACCAAAATTAAAATTTTATAATCTTTACAAATAGCCTCTCCTTCCTTGTAGTTTTGAATATAACCATTACATGAGCCTCATGATCTTTGATACTTTTGGATTATATCATAATATCATCAATAAAAACTACCACAAAGTTATCAACATAGTCCTTAAAGACTCCCTTAATCAAATCCATAAAAATAGTAGGAGAATTAGTGAAGATGAAGAGTATAAAAAAAACTCATAATTCTCATATCTTGATCAAAAGATATCCTTTGAAATATGTTCTTTCTTCACCATCAATTGGTGATAACTAGATTGAAGATCAATATTGGAGAAGAATTAACCCCATGGAGCTGGTTAAATAAATCATCAAT
Source organism: Viscum album (assembly GCA_963277665.1). NCBI lineage: Eukaryota > Viridiplantae > Streptophyta > Magnoliopsida > Santalales > Viscaceae > Viscum > Viscum album. Next base: position 982,740,121 of record OY728167.1, read on the forward strand.
CCTTGGAAGAGGCACTTGTTCTTAAATATAATCCCATTATGTTCCCTATAATCAATTCATATCCGCATTGATTCCTCATTCTTATTCACAAATAGAATAAGTTCTCCCTAGGCAGATACACATGGTCAGATAAAACTTTTCTCTAAAAGATCTTGGAGTTGTTTCTTTAATTCCATCATCTCCAGATTTTCCATTCTCTATGGGGTCTTTGATATTTTCTTAGATCTAGTCATGAGTTCTATGGATAACTCTATCTCTCTTTATAGAGGTGGTATAAGTAACTTATCAAGAAATACATCAATGTATTCATAAAATATGGGGAAATTTTATACTCTCATACATTTATTTTCTTCTTCATCTTCACTTATCATTTCTATTAATTAGTCTATGGTAGGTTCTTCTAGATAAATTTTAGGTCACGATATCTCTCCTTTTTAAAACAATTGTAGGTTTTCCATTCAAGACTACTAAGATTTCCTTTCTTCTAAAGTTGATATTAACATTATACTTTGATATACAATCCATCCCTATTATATTTTCAACTTCCATCATGGGAATGACTTCTATATTTGTGATTATATAATTCTCTCTAAAGTAAATAATAGATTTTTTATACACTATTGATTCTTGGATATTCCCTCTAGGAGTTATGACTAATAGTTATACTTATAATTGTTTAGGCATTGATTTTATATTCCTTTAAAACATGGAGAAATTAAGGGAATACGTATAACTAAAATCAAACAAATTACATGCTAGATTTCAAATAATAACGAGTGTTTTCCACCATTTAATTTGGAGCTTCAACTTCATCCATTGTGATAGAAAATGAACAACCTTGTTGTTGGAGTTGGTTCCCTAGAACTAACTTCTATGTACTTTATGATAACTTGTGTTCATATATTAGAATATTAATAAAATCCATATCACATCATGATTGTTCTTCTTCAAAATATACTATGTGATACTTTTATAAGATTATATATCACACTAAAAGGTCATAGTAGTTCCATTATATGATAAGAACATAGAAGTGCTATGAAAATATTCTAAAATATATTTTCTATAGCTAGATGATATCATTTGAGGGATAGAAATGAACTAGGATATCATGGGTGTAGACTCATTGGACTCTGAGTCACCCTTTCATGGTGTACACCCTTGGGAATATCTAGTATAGGATATTATGATAATAAGACCCTCTAGTAAGAAATACACATTTGTATGTGTCATTGGATGTTACTATCTACATAAATGTGTATTTATCCTTATACATTAATATTATTATTAATTAGTATTATGAGTCATGTAATTTGATGTATTGGTGAAAATAATGATGACAGATGTTTGTGATGAGGTATTCTATGTTGGTTGCATCATGAGTAATATTTAATTAATGAATATTGCAAGAAATTATTTGTCCTTTGTGTTCTTTAATGTATGTTAATATCTCATACCATTTTATGGAAATGATATAGCCTAAATAAATCCATGAAAATGGTGTTCTATATGAAAGTTCAATTTCTGGGAATTCAAATAAAGAGTCATTTAGCATATAGGTTGATGGTACCAACATACAACCTAAATAATTAGAGATATTAGGATAAATGGATTATATTACATAGTAAGTGTTCATATGGGGTATTATGTCGTTTTAGTATAAACTTATTTCAATATGAGTGCCTTATCGTATTTATAGATGTTAACCTTTGAATTTAGCATAATTTTCTTAATTCCAAAGAGAAAGTGGCCTAGAGGTTCACACACTAAATGTATCCAAAGTCATAGTTAAATAATAAAGTTATTAATTATTATATAACAAGTTGAATAAATATTATTCCCATAAGTGGTTTAATAATTATTAATGTTTTATTGATCGCATATATTTTGTCACTTGTTATTCATGAGAATATAATGTGAAAAGAATATTTAGTAAATAGTTATTTTCTATTTAGTGGATAAAAAATTTATTTATTCATTAGAAACAAATTCAGTGATACTTATTTAATAAATAAATAGTCATTATTTAAGGCCCGATAAATATTGTGGAAGAATGGTGGACCAAGTTCAATGGTCCAGTGAGAAATAATAAATATTGAATATTATTTGATTAAATAATATATAATTTATTTTTCAAGTTAAGAGAATTTTAAGAATTATTTTTATTTTTATTTGAAATGGGGTTTCATAGGGATTAAATAAATAATGAAGGGAACTTGTGTAATTATATATTTCTAACCCCAACGATAGATAAACTCAATTATATTATTTTCTCTAAGAGCCAATTAATTTGTTTTTGTTTTTCACAATAGATTTGGAGAATTATCTCAAGCCCTATAGAGTTTCCATCTCTAAGAACACTTCCTAGAATAGAGAGTGATCTTCCAAAACCTCCCACTCTCAAGTCAAGATAGATACATGATAACTATTCTGAAGTAGTTCTCAAGGCGATCAAAGGTAGGAAATAGAAGTGATATGATCCATCCTACTAGCATCTAGAGATTCCTACAAAGATGTTTAGAGATTTTTGGAACACGTGTAGATCACCACTAGAGTGAATATGCTCTTGATTCCTATAATGTAATGACGGTACAACACAGATCTATTGTCATATCCGTCAACGAATAAAGAATACCATAAAGTTAATTATTTAATTAATTAAATTGTTTATAAATAATTAGTTGTGATCATTCCTCTAGTTTGGGCATTATATCCCTTGTCTATATCATTTGATTCAATTATATAGATCATGATGTTTATGGTTTTGTAAATCATGGATTGATCATCGATCATGGGAAAACGAAAATTTGGGAATGACCCAGCTCACGCTTCCGCTGTGCCCAGAATCCATAAGTGGTATCAGAGCGGTCACATACTTATTTATAATTATTTCAAGATCATTGATTGAATTATGAATTTTTTATTTAGTTTTAAATTGATGTTTAATATTTATTTTAATCTAGATTGTGATATATTCTTCTTCTTATGTTGTTTATCATTGATCTAATCAATATGATTAACTTTATGAATGAAATAAAATCGAGTAAATCATATGGAGGTTCCAAGGATTTTGGCTAGATAACACAGGACTATATGTCGTGTAATAAAATTTACACATCAGGTAGTTGTGTTCAATGCATCAGTAATTAATTTGGGAATTAATTCAAACCATTCACATCAATGACACATGATGTATTTATTTCGTACACCACGCATTGACTAGGCCTGGGTGGCTCCCTATCATTTATAGTACACACCATGAAGCCTGCGTAAACAATGTGTACTCCCTTTGAGTCACATACAGTCCATGTATTACCATACATGGCCTCCCTAACTAGTGACCATATAACTAGAAGAAAAAAACAATGTGTATTCTCTTATACATGCTGTGTTATCTAAATTTTTGAGGCACAATTTACACACCGAGTCCCTAGGAATGTGTCTTGAATACACAATGAGAGATGAACACACCATATAGCATTCTAGAATAAACTATGTAATTCTACCAAATTACATAGATTTTAAATTTATTTATTATACTGTGTAAAAATTATGAACATGTGCTTTCATGTGATCATTAATTTGATAAGAAACTCCATGTTATAGGTTTTACTATATATATATATATATATATATTAAATTATATCTGTGTAATGTTTAGATATTAATATCATTTATGAGTCGTATTACATTTGTTACTCTACTCGCATTAAATCATGACACATTATAGAAAAATCTTGTAATTTTTGTAATCATTAAGTTAATACTACACTTAATGAAAGTACGTGATAAGTTTTGTATGCTATATATAAAAATAAATACATTTTATATGAGTATAAAACAAGTTTGATATATTTGGATAGATATTCACCATGTTGCCTCTAAGTTACATTAATATAAAGACACATACTTTAAAAAATATATATTACATAAAAATATAAAGAATATTCATTATAAAACAAAGAAAACCCTTGCTAATACAGAATATTCTTTGGGTCTTTAGAAACAAGGAAACATAAACAATTGGTTCATAAGACATCTTCATTATCTCCCACTTATTTCTTCATATCTAAACCTCTTTTGACATATCTTAAAAATAGTATTATTTGTAACATGGGGGAAATAAAAATAATAAAGGGTGATCCTAGAAGATCAGTAAGGGTAAACAAGGGAGATATCAATCATATCATAATCATAGGACATAAGAACATAACATTTGAAAATCATATCCTATATATGACAGATCATGTAATGGGATAAATCATAAAATTTGGTAAAGAATCAATGAAATTATTCCCAAAATTCATAACATAAGACATGGATTATTTGGAACACACATAATCATAGAAAATAATTTCATATTAGTCAAGGCTTTTTTCTTAGACCATCATAGTGGAAAAAGTCCATTAATTATGTGGGTTTACTTCCCGTTCTATCCCTATATTACTTAATCAAGATCATTTCCCATTATCTCTCTATCTATATCATGAGATATAACACTTTACCCAATGAATTAGAGGAAGATATAGGTCAGACACATCTTATAATGAAATCATTCTTACGTGTCCCACAAAAAAATTAATCATTCATCATAGCATAACTCAAAGAATAAAATGGGTTTCTTAAACATCAAACTATCATAACATAATCCATATAAACTAAATAGGTATCCTAAATTTAATTCTATTATAAACACAATAAAATATAAGAATAATAGGTATAATATACCTGAAACACAACCCTATTAAATAATTCCATCTTGGATGAAAAATAATTTTTACCGAACAATTGAAATTAATATTTGAAGAAAATATCATTTCTTCTTCAAAAGCATTTTCTTTTCTAAAAATGCCGCAAAATTTTAAATAAAAATAATTTATTAGAAAATAACCTTGAAATATTTTAATGGAATTTTCAGAGAAATACATTTTTATCAGAATATAAAAACCCATCATAGCATATAATTTAAAAGAAAACATTCTTATTATACTTTTATCAGAAATGTCAAAAATCACCTCATATCGAAAAATGAAAAAATATTCCTTTTATAGAATTTAATAAAAACTCACCAATTGGTAAAATTGAATTTAATAAATCATAGAATAATAGAAATAAAATTACATATTGAGGAAACATGTACGTGGATGATAAATATACACCATTAAATACTTATGTATAAATAATATGGGATAATAATGAGATAGTTAAATTATCCCTTACCTTAGGTCCAATATCCATTGTATATATATGAACCTATTATATAATGATTTAAATAACATCATTGAATTATTATAGAATCATATTCATTTTTATGATATCATATATGATCATATTATCATCCATTTGTTAATTATTACTGGTTATTCGAGTATTAATGGATTTGTTTTCTTATGCTTGTTTTGTAGAATATGTTTTGGTTATCCGTCTTAGGTCATAATTATATCATTAAAAAAATTATATTAACATAATATATACCATATTTAATCATTATAAAAATTTATATAATCATTATTTAATGGATATTATATAGAATTAATAACATCACATCGTGGAGATGGTAGGTCATACGTACACACAAGCGACGATATCATTCTAATAATTGTGAAAGGGTATGGATGTAAATGGTATATATTCTTTTTCAGAATATATATCATTTTATAATAATAAAATATACTAATTAGTTACACCAATATACCCATCCAAATAAAGTGGTGGTGAAAAACATATTACACCATGGTATGGATCTGGTAATCTGTACATACGCACACATGATGATTTCATTTTTCATAGGATTGATAGAGGGTGGAATATGGTTGTTCCACAATCATAATAAAATATATGAAGATAATTTATACTGGAGTTATTAATTTATAATGGAAAAGACTCATGAAGAGGAATTATAAGTAGAATGAAGTTTGAAAGAATCAGTAGAGAATATTGCCTTTTCTTCGACAAGATCCCCTTAGATCTCTTCTTAAAGAACTAGAGTTGGTATTTGGAGAAGACTAATACATCTAGAATGTGACTAGGGAAGTTTATAAGGTAAATAATAATGGTATGGTGATGATTTAAGGTTATCAATGAAGTGAATAAGTGATGGAGTAGGTTCCCTTTTATAATTGAGGTGAGGGGCACTTATCGAATCTCCAAAAATATTAATGTATAATAAAATCAAAACACATCCAAAAAACCACAAATATATCATATTTTTAAATATTATATGAGAAAAGGTTATAATATAATAAAAAAAATATTTAGATAAGTTTTTCTATCCATTAAACCTTATATTTTTAATTTATCACTTAGTTATTCTATTTAATTTTAACTATGGTAAAAGAATTCAATATTAAAAGAGTAAAAATTTTACTTATTTGATGTCCATTAGAACATAAATGGATAATTTAAAATATTTTAGACCATATAAAAATTATTTTTTATTTTTTAAAAAATGTTTTAAGATTTATAAATAATTTAAAAATTCATTATTTTGATAAACAATCAATAGTGTCAATTTGGACACTATTCAATTCATTGATTTTTAAAAATATGAATATAACAAGTTAAGTTAGAAACAAATAATTTTTTATATTTCTAATAGGTAAAAGGAATCTATTATATTTATTTGATAAATTAATTGTCCCAAATTTTATTTATTTTTGTATTTTCATTAACTTTTATTGGTTATCTCGATTAATAAAATAATTACAACATCAGTTTTGTGTATTTATTTAATATACCTATTTGTTGGTTAAAAATTAAAAAATACTATGAAGAAGTTAAATACTCTATATTTTATATTAATATTTATAGTCTAATATATATTCTGAAAAATCCTACATTAAAAATGATATATTTATGAAAACATGAATGGGACAACTTTAACATCACTTTAAATAAAATATTACAAGTGTCGTGATATTTTCTATATAGATCCAAGTGGTCAATAACTCTAATCCTAGATGATTATGGTCGATATATAGTCAACCAATAATATTTGGTCAAGTTTTTGGGTATTTATTGGTTATTTTGAATTTTAATAAATATTATTTTATTGATTTCTCATCAATTAAATAATTTCTACATCATCAATGTATAAGCCTTTAAGTCAATTATTTATTTCCTAAAAATTACAAATAAATTACTATGATAAATAAAAAAAATTTAATCTTTCAAAATATTATTTGTTTTTTAATTTATTTTTAGTATAACCTTGTATTAAAAAGTATATAGTTATTAAAATTTGAGTAAGGCATATTTAACTTTTCTTGAAATAAAATAAATTAAATGTATTAATCTCATACAAGTGGCTTCTAAAGGAACCCATTTCAACCCAATGATGATTTAGGTTAAAAAAACTCATCTAATGATATTATGATAAGTGTTAGGTTAATTTTGTAGTATTATGTTTACCCTTAATTATCTAATTTACCCTTTTACTATATTAATAAACAATTACTGAAGTAACTATTCATAATGCCAAAAAATAAAAGAAATATATTTAAATAATTTGGAAAAATGATTCAAAATATAGAATCTATTTTTCAAAATTCAAAACACACATGTTTCATTAAATAATTTAAAATTAATCTCATTGTCGAAATGAGAAAATGGGTTTTAAAAGTTAAAACATTGGAAAAGATTGAAATGTTTTTACATCTAAATTGAATGTAAAATTAATGAAAATGACCTCCCTTATATTAAATGATAAATATATAATCCATTTATAATTTAAAAAAATTCAATAATATAGTTTTACCATATAAATTATTTCGACGAAAGTAGTTTTTGTCAATTAGAATTCAGTATATTTTTATTATTCATCAAAAATTGAAAGTTATTAGAAAAATACCACAATTTCATTCAATGTAATTTTTTATATCCTAATTCTAAATAAGAATATTTTTTCATATGAAAATTATTATTGTGTAAAAATATAAAATTAAAATGGGTTATCTATTAAAAGGTGGTAAAATTATAATTTTGAAAAATATTGATTTTTATATATATAATGGGGGCTATTCATACCCTATGACTAAAATATCTAGCAGATGAATGTAAAAAATATTTTATTAAATATATAACACATATATTTCATTAATAATATTTACTAATTTTAATTTAATTAATTTATTAACACAAAAAAATACAAATATTTCTCTTTCATTTGATTTGTTTATATTTTTCATAAATAATTGGTAGATAAAGAATTCACCCTACATTTTCATAGGTTAGTTATATTTATTCTTGCTAGAATAATGTATATATTATAATGGTAATTTTCTACCAATGGAATATCATGGTTCATTTAAACTCATGATTGTGGGAAATGCAATATATTAAAGAATTTAAATTATTTAAAGAAAATATTTTACAAAATCATCCAGGTGTTACATTCTAACCCTCTTAAACTGAATTTTGCCCTTGAAATTTGTCACATGGATACAAACAGTTAAGGTTAACTCTTCCTCATCATAACCTGTATTTCCCACATAGCTTCTTCAAATTGGTGGTTCTACCATAAAACTTTAACCATGTGAGTGGTCTCGTTTCGTAGACATTTTTTCACTATAATCCATAATCTCTATCAGTTGTTCTTCATAATAAAGACCTTGCTTCTATGTTATGACTTCTTAGTTTAGTACATGTAAACGATTAGGTATGTACTTTTTCAAGAGATATACATTGAACACATCATGAACTAGATAGATATTTAGTAGAAGTGCCAATATATAAGCAACCTTCCAAACACGATCCATAATTTCAAATAGATAGATATACCTAGGGCTTGGTTTTCCATTATTTACAAATATTATTACTATATTTTAGTGAGATATTCGTAAAAACACTTTTTAACAAACATAAAACTCTAGTTTTATTTTTTGGTTGTTAGCATAACTTATTTTTCTGACTCTGAGATGCTCTTATGTGTTGTTGAATATATCTGACATTCTCTTTCATTTCATCAACAAGATCTGGTCCTAATAGCTATCTTTTCCCAACTTCATCCCAACAAGTTGGAGTTCTTCACTTCTTTCCATAGAGTGACTCATAAGTATCCATCTGAATACTGGAGTGAAATCAATTTTTTGTAATAAAATTATACTAAATATAGGTGTTGATACCATCCACCTTTGAAATCCATAGTGAAATGTCTCAACATGTCTTCTAAAGTTTGAATTTTCCTCTCATATTGACCATCTATATGAGGATGATAAGTTGTGATGAAACTTAACTATATATCCATAGCCTACTGAAGACTTCACTAAAAATTTGAGTTAAACCTTAGATCCTGATCAGATATAATGGAAAATGATACTTCATTCAATCTTACCACTTTCTTTATATATATTCTGAAAAAACGATCAAGAGAGAAATACTCTCTAATAGTAATAAAGTGTGATGACTTCGTAAGGTGATCAAATATTACCCATTTAGCATTATTCCTTTTAGATGTTTTTGGGCTTCCAACAACAATTTCCATAGTGATTGATTTCCCATTTCAATTCTAATATGGGTAATGGTCATAACATCCCTTTAAACTTTTATCTCTCAACCTTAACTTGCTAACAAACCAAGCACTGATAGAAATATTCAGAAACATATTGTTTCTTGTCATCCCACTAGAAATACTCTTTCAGGTTCCTATGCATCTTTGTACTTCTAGGATGAATAGAGAATGAAGAACTATGTGCCTCATCCAAAAGATACTTCTTCAATTCTGGTATGGGAGGAATAAAAATCTGATTTTTGAACCTTATTATTCTATCACAATCAAGTTTTAATTCAGGAACATTTCACACAATGTTTTATAGATTTACATCTTCCTTCTATGCCTCATTAATCTCCACTTGTATAGATGGTTGAAAATTCATTTGAGAAAGATAATATTTCTCCACTTCATTTAAAATTTCAAGATCCAACCTTCTCAAATCCATAAATATTGGATATTTTTTATCTTCATCATGGATATGCTATCATGATATTTTCAACTCAAAGCATCTTCCAACGTGTTTCCTTTTCTAGGGTGGTAATGTACTGAGAAGTTGTAATATTTAATCAGCTCTAACCATCTTTATTGGTGCATATTCAACTCCTTTTGTGGGAAAATATACTTTAAAATTTTATGATCAGTATAAATATCACACCTTTCACCATAAAGATAATGTATCCATATCATTAATGAAAACATTACTACAGCTAACTCCAAATAATGATTTGGGTTGTTTTTCTCATGGATTTTCAATTTTCATGATGCATAAGCTATCAATATATCATTTATCATGAGAACAAATCTCATCCCCTTTATTGGATGCATCATTATATATCAAATACCTTTCTTCACTACAAGGCAGTGTGACCATATGTGCACTGGATAACCTTATTTTTAGATCTTTGATATTATCTTCACATTCTTCATTCCACACAAACTTTACTCCTTTCCGAGTCAAATTGGTGAGTAGGTAAGACATTCATGAAAAATATTTCACAAAACTTCGATAATATCCAGCCAAACCAAGAAAACTTTGGCTTTGTTACCATTTTTGGTCTAGGATAACATTCAATAACTTCTGTTTTTTCTAGATCCACAGATATCCCCTCTCTTGAGATTATGTGACCCAAAATGAAACTTTCTGAAGAAAAAATTCACACTTGGTAGATTTTTCATAAATATTATCCCTTTTAGGGTCTCTAGTATAATTCTCTAGTGATCATCATGCTCTTACCTACTCTTAAAGACTCTATTTATTAGATCCATGAAGATCGTGGGGGAATTAGTAAGACCAAAATGCATGATTATTAATTCATAGTGTCCATACCCTGTACAGAATTCCATATTTGGTATATCTTTCTTCTTGAACCTTAATTGATGACATCCTAATTGAATATCAATCTTGGAAAGTTATTGAGCTTCACATAGTTGGTTGAATAAGACATAAATTCAAGGAATATGATATTTTTTCTTAATAGTGATCTTGTTAAGTTCTGAATAATAAATGAAAAGTGTCATTCATCATTGTTTCTGCTTAAAAATAGAATAGGTGCACCCCAAGGTGATAAACTAGGTTGTATGATTCCCTTTTCAAGGTTCTATTGGAGTTGGTTCTTCAATTCCTACAACTGAATTTGGTCTATTCTATAAGGTGTCTTTGAAACAGGAAAAACACATAGTATGAGTTCTATTGAAAACCCAACTTCATGATTCGATGGAATAAATAGAAATTATTTCAGAAAGAAGTCAAAAAATTATTGTATGATAGGTATATTCTCAGTGGTGAGTTTCTCCCCATCTATTTGATATAGATAATCTTCATTTATAGGAATCAAGACCCATAACATGGAAGAAATTTACACTGGAAGGTCATACTCACCCTTACATCGATAGATGATCAAAGATTGGTCTGAAATATAAAATGTGACTTACATTACTTGGAAATTGATATGAGCTCCATATATAGAAATCCAATCCATGCCAATTATCACATATAATTCCACTGAAGGAAGGATCATAAAATTTGAAGGAAGAAATTTCTCACAAACTTCAACTTGAGAAGAATTATAAACATTTGATGCAACGATTATTCCATTATGAGTTTTCACAACTAACTCAACCGCTAATTGTTTATGTAATATGGTGATACCCTAAGAAAATTCTTCAGAAATAAAATAGTGGGTGAATCCAGAATCAAATAAAACATTTCATAATTTAGAGTGGATGGTAAGTGTATCGTTTACCACTTCATTATCATACTCCACATCTCTGATAGTGATCACATGTGATTTTCCTTTTTCTTTATGCTTAAGTGTTTGTTGACGTCGATCATATTCAATAATCACTGAATTAGAGAATTGGTTTGCAAAATGCCCTATTTCCTTGAACTTTTATCATTGAACTGTAGGTGGTTCTTTCTGTGTATCATCTTATCTATTGGAATCATTAGACATGTTTTTCCCATCACTTCAGTATTCAACTACCCTATGACCTTCTCTCCCACACATAAAAAACATTTTATAGTCCCTTTAAGACAATTTCATCCATGTTTTTTCCACACATTGATTATAAGGGAAAACTCATCTTCTTTTCAGTGTGGTTATTAAACTTTCCCTTGAATTCCATTTTTATCTTCTTATAATACCCATAAGAATAATGGGTTACTCTAATCTCTATCTCAACATTGAGATCACATTGAATAATTTCTTCATAACTATTGAAGCCCCTTATGGATAATTCCCTTCGAATACTTGTTTTTAATCTACTAAATAATCAATTAATTATACTCTCAGGTTGGATAATAATTCTAGAAGAATACCTTGCAAGTCTTGTAAAATTTTCTTCGTAGGTACCAAAACATTCATCATCCATTTTGTTTAAACTCAAGGAACTCCTTATCCATCTTTGTTCGAATAGTGCATGTAAAGTACTTATTAAAAAATATATTCTTGAACTCATCCCATTCCATGGATTCAATTTCATCTCTTTGACTCATATTATTGATATGGTTCTAAAATTGATTAGCTTCACCTTCCAAAAAACAGACTGCTAAGATAACATTATCATGTTCTAAATAATGGATAATTGAAATTATATTTTTAGTTGTACTGATCTATTGTTCATCCACTAGTGGATCAGAAGACCTGTGAAAAGAAGGTGTATTCTTCCTTATGAAGTAGTCACCATAATTTTGTTACCCTTTTGCTCATTTATAATTCTTTCATGATTCATAGCTTGAGAAATTTTGGTGAGCATAGCTACAAGATTTTTCATTCTAGCTCCCATGACTTTTGGTTTCTTAGGAGGACAATCACTGCATTTCCCCTCACATTAATCATTATTATGGTTCCTTCAGGTTCCATCCATTGAATAAAACCAAGATTCATAGTATGAGAACACTAATGATAATGGGGAAACCATATAATCATTAATATAATTTAAATTAATGAGACTTTAGGTTTTATCCTGTGTTATTCATGATAATTTCTAAAGCACCATTATTGTAACCTATTCTTCAATATATCCTTATGGTTCATACTATGGTTTTCTCATCCTAGTTTCCAATGGTTAACTGCACATTTTCTATGATACCAACTATAATGACACATAATTTACAAAAATATATATTAATTAAAACTTTGAAGAATATTCCTTACAAAAAATAATAAAATTATGCCAGAACTGAATATGTTTAGTGTCTTTAGAAACTAGGAAGCATAAAAAACTGGTTCATAAGGCATCTACATTGTCTTCCTCTGATTCTTTCATATCTAAACCCTTTTTTTGACATATCTTACTAACAATATTATTGAAACCTAGGGAAAAGAAACATAAGAAAGGGTGAGATCAGATTCTCAATGAGGATATACAATGGAGATATAAATCATATCATAATCATAAGACATAAGAACATAACATTTGAAAATATTTTTTTGTATATGAAATATAATGTCATGGGATAAATCATAAAAGTTTATAAAGAATAAATGAACATATTACCAAAAGTCATAACATAATACATGGAATTTGTTCCATACACATAAGAATAAAAAATCATTTCATATTAGTCAAGGCTCATTTCCAAGATCATCATACTGGACATTGTCCATTATTGAACCAGGTTAACTTCCCGTTCCAACCCTGTATTACTAAAATGAGATCATTTCCCATTTCATACCCTTATATATCCTGACATATAGATATGTACTCAATGAATTAGAGGTAGATATAGGTACCGCCAATCTCATTATGAAATCATTCTTATGTGTTCCATAAAAACATAAACCATTCATCATAGCATAATCTAAATAATAAAATGGGTTTCTTAAACATCATTCCATCATAACATAATCCATATAAAACAAATGGATTTCATAAATCTAATTCTTTTATAAACATAAAAAAACATAGGAATAATAGGGATAATATACTTAAAACATAACCCTATTAAATAATTCCATCTTAGAAACAAAATAATTTTGATAGAACACTTGAAATTATTTCTTAAAGAAAATATCCTTTCTTCTTCAAAACCATTTTAATTTCTCCAAATACCACAAAATTTTAAAAGAAAATAATTTATTATAAAATAACTGTTGATGCCCTTTTCTATCACAGAGTCTAAATGAATGAAAAGGGAAATACCTTAAACCCAAATTGATTCATCCTTTGAAGAAACATCAAAAATTGACAAAGGCATGAACAAAGATTCATTTTCACTTAGGTCGTGCAAGTATACTTGCACACTACCTAGTGGTCGCGTAGGTGACTTGTGCGCCCTCTTTGAATTTTTCTAAGGGTCTTCACCAGCCTATAAATACCCCCTATGGGCCCCCTATTCTAGGATAGAAAAATTCCAAAACTCATATTCGATCTCTACTCGCCCAAGTCTCTTCTAGAAGTCTTTTGAACACTTTTAAGGTAATTTCTTACCTCGAATGGAAGGCCGAAAGAGGGGAAAAAAGGCCTAAGTGTTGAAACTCATCAACACTTGAGCGCCTAAGTGGCCAGCCCTTAAGGGAAATGCCCACACTTGCATGCCACCTTACCCCTTCAACAAAACTTCTGCGCCACTCTTTTGGAATCCTCTAGGGATAATACTAAGGGCTTGAGCCAAGTCTCGCCCAAGTATTACCCTAACGGTTGACCGTCGCGCAAGTACCCCTGTGTCACAAAAGTAAACTTGCGCGACCAGAACTTGCACGCCCACGCATGACCAACGCGCCCATTTATTTTTGGGTGCCTGTCTTACCTATTTCACCTCTCTTATGCCTATCCACCTCTCTTATTCAAGATCCAGCCTTCAAAACCCTCTTTAAATCCATTTCTTTTGGCATGGTTCCCTTGTTGGCTTCCTTATCTGAAAGGAATTCTGTGGAACATCTCTCAAAACCTAGTGATTTACATATCTTTATATCACTAAGGTTAGGGATTTAATTCATTCAACCTCATCCTTTAAGATGAGAGAATCCTTAATTTGGGTCTCCTTTTTAGGAGTAAGCCCCAATCCAAGTTCTCTTAATTTGGGAATTCTCCTCAAAAGTAATCCCCAAGTCCCCTAACCTGGGCTTCCTCCTTAGGAGTATGCCCCAGTAATAATTTCCAAAATATGGGCATCGTCCTCAAGAGTAAGCCCGAACCATAATTTCCTTAACCTGGGCCTCCTTTTCCAGAGTAATCCCCAGTCTTCAAGTTCCCAAAATCCAAATTTCCTTAACCTGGGCTTCCTTTTCAAGAGTAAGCCCTTGTCATAATTCTCTTTAACCTGGGCCTCTTCTTTAAGAATAAGCCCCAGTCATAATTTCTCTTAACCAGTCTTAATTTACTTTTGACTTGGGCTTCCTTCTTAGGAGTAAAACCCAATCATAAGTCCCCTCCTAATTTGGGCATCCTCCTTAAAAATCAGCCCCAAGTTAGAGTATCCAAATCTCCACAAAGCACATATACCTCTATGGACCTTGTTCCCGGGTTTCTTCCTTGACGTAAATCCTAATATTAATCTATCTGGGCAGTCATACATACATAATCCCCACATCATTTCTTATAATTGCATCTTTCATGGAACAATTGTCTGGTTTTTCCAATACCTCTTGTTTCTCACACCGAGTATGACTCACGTGAGCTTAGAGTGTAAGAGTAATCATGACATCTTTCTTTGAGCCATCAATCATTCATAAACCTCATACATCTTTACTCGAACTATGTGGGTTATGATTCCTTTTCTAAAATAAAGGATACGTAGGTATCCCATATGTGGTTATGATCGCAACTCTGAAATAATCTATGTCCTTATGAATGACAACGGACTTCAAGTGCCCCGCTGAGTGGATTTAAAACCAGTATGGTTATCATAATGACCAAGATATTTCTATATAATGTTTCGAAGGATACCATTGACTAAGAATCTCAAACAAATACAGATGATTCTCTATCGATGAATAACCTCGAATACATATAAAAGATTCTCTAAATTTCATTCATACTAATTATTGATTGTCATATCTAATGGAAATATCATTTTCATACTTGGTAATGTAATAAGGATTCACGAACATAACGTAAATCTATAAAAAGAGTCCCAGGGTAGACAATAACTCCCCCCAAAAAAGGTGTGATGAGTCTGACCTCCCATCCGCTCGACCAATGCAAATTATTAAGCCTCATCAGTCCAGAACTAGTGAGCACCTACCTTTGGAAAATAGGTCCAAATGGATATAGAATCATTGGATGTTTCTGGTTCTACGAACAAACCCGTTATAAACCGCTTGGAATATTTGAATCTTAAATCCATGAGATCATCTCCAATTCTAGAGGAAAAAAAAATTGAACCCTACGTGAATCCTTCACCAAGTTAAAATGATGTTTTACTTATTTTTTAGGCCCCTATTTAAAACTAAATGAGAGGGCCAACAAAATAATCAATAAAATATGTGCTCATCCAAAAGATGTAGTGGCTTAACTTATCTTGATTATGTCTTTTATATCAATCAGGAACTCTTTTCCAAGATCTTCTGTGTTATAGAAATGGCTTCTCTTATGTTCAATCCTGTGAATACTTCTGCTGCGAATGCCTCTGCTGCTACTTCTGCTGGATCATCGTCCGCTCTGAGGATGACATCACCTACTTAGCATCTTCAATGATGGGTATCAAATGCGCTGGTTAAGGAATACCGTCAAAACGGTACTATTCTGAATCTTGAGGCTACTTGACAAGCCCTCCAAGTCAATAATTCACCATGGTCGTCCGGACAGCGAAGACCAGCAATCAAGAAGCAGGCGGTGCTAACCACCGTCTCCAACCATTTTGGATCATTATCCCCGGAACGCAACAACCATTCCCTCCCATATTCTGAGGAGGTGAATGAGAAGTCCACTTGGGGCCTTAATTCAAAGATACAAGAGTCCTTCACGAGGAATCCCATCAACAATTGCCGCCAGACTCATGTGGTAGTGCACCCTAAACATGATGAGGGTGTCGTATCCAGGCATTCAGCTGAAGTTCCTCAAACCCGAGCAGTCAAGACGAACCACCAGAGGTGAAAACCGGATAACAGTGAGCAGGTTCTTATCTCTTCCATTTCCAGAGAAGTCCACCAACCTAACTTGGTGGCAAGAAACGAGTGGGCATACACACCCGTCCGTTTTAATTCAGCTGTCCAACAGACTCATCTAGAAGCAGCACGCCGATCCCGCCAGGTAATTCTGGCAGAGTACTACAGACAGGAACATACACCTGTTTATAAATCATCAGCTATTCAACCAGCTCTTCTGACTACATATGATGGAGCCTTCCAACCCAATGTGTTAACAACTGGTAAATAGGCACATACACATGCTTACACTCATAAGTCCTACCAGCAGCCTCGTCTGTCAGTATTGAAGGAAGTTCATCAACCACTTTCGGTGACGTGCAATCAGCAGGCACATACACCTTCTAGTATTGATCAAGCCTACCAACAGTCCCGTTTGGTAGCATTTGGAGAAGTCAGTTGGAAAGATAGGACGACAAACATGAGGTAGACTCAACTCTCTGCCCCCACACATGAGTACTGTCAGAATCCATTGATAGGAAAAAGAGGACAGGAGCAAGAACACACACTTACTCCAAGCACGAAATGGACGTATATTCTTGTTCCGACAGATTAAGTCACCATGAATATTCTATCAATGGTGAAAGAGTAGAATCAAATCACTTCTCATATTCTGGATGCCTACCAGAATATTATAACAGCTTCTGTAGCATCATAGTGAAAGAAATGCAAATCTATCCCTACTAGTGGCGTGACACATCAACAATTCACTCCAGAACAGACACACACCTCTGTTCCAGTCCAAGAGGGTTGTGGGGAATACTCCCCTATATCATATGGACAACCAAGTCAGGCACATACACCTAATTTGAGTGGAGATAATCAGCCTAACCTGATCATTTCTCTTGAGCAGGCACATACACCTGACAATAATGACCACTTTCATCAACAAGTGGTTCCTAAATCGAGTAAGAAGGTGTCTAAGAAGAACACCTGCTCAGCACAGTCAAGAAATCAATGGCCAATTGTTAATAAGGCTTTGCTTGATGTTGGAGTTCTTGATGCACTCAGACAATTATCTGTTGCAACTCAAGATTCTACTCTTTCAATTCCCAATAGTGGGAACATTAATTCCGAAGGTCTGCATCAGACACTTCCTCATGAAGTCTTGCTTCGTGAAAATTAGGTCGATCTCGAAGTTTCATCTTCAAATGAGAGCCACAAGAACCCTCTGTTTGGCCAGAAGATCAAGGAGAAAAAGGTTTCATCTTTTGTTGTAACCCACCATGGTGGTCCTCCCCATGATGAAAAATTTAACTACGAAAGTTCTCTCCGCAGTAGTAATGCAAATTGCCTAGAAAATTCTCCAACAGACAATGTAGTGATGAGAAAGCCCTCTTATCTTGAGGCACTTGAAAATGCGAAGCCAGTCATGTATGATGCTTTACCACTATCAGGTGAAACACTTTCTCAATCAGAAGATAGTCTGGGGTGTAGGATATTCTCTGAACCACCCCTGGGTCGTTCATCTTCTAGTTTGATCAGTGAATTCTCTACCAATCTTGTTGAATCTGATGAAGCAACAAGGAAGAACCAGCTCTGGTCTAATCAGGTATAAGAATCTTCATTGAATGATAAATAGGAAGTACTAAATATGAGAAAATAAATGGCAAAAGGTGAAGCACCAGTTATGTTTTGGCTTTTGGCTGATTCTCAGTATGACATTCCAGAGATGTTGACGGAAGATGGAATTCATGATATTTGTCTCAACATATGGAAAACTCTTTGTCAGTTGAATAATAAAATATTATCTTATGATAAATATAAAAATCATGTCAATATAATAGAAGGGTTACAACGCCAAATTGATTTGGAATCTCTCTCAGTTTCTCGATATCTGAAGGCTGAA
Source organism: Viscum album (assembly GCA_963277665.1). Classification (NCBI taxonomy): domain Eukaryota; kingdom Viridiplantae; phylum Streptophyta; class Magnoliopsida; order Santalales; family Viscaceae; genus Viscum; species Viscum album. Next base: position 982,759,049 of record OY728167.1, read on the forward strand.
AAACAGCAGAGATCCATTTAGTGTTCATGCCTTGGCGCACTAAAAAGATTGCGCCAGTTAATTTCCAATGCTCCATCTGGTATTCATATCAGGGGATGGGGTGTTCATGGAGCACTTCATTTCACTGTACTCTCCAATTAGCAAAGCCCGCCGAAAATGGTCTCATGTAATGTTATTTCCCATGGATGGCCACAACCAATTGGCTTTTTTTGTAATAAAAGGATCGCTCAAGAACATGCCTCAACTAGTTCTTCTAAAAAATAAAGAATACAGAGAACAAGTTGTTGAATTACACCTAAATCAAGAAAATGAGAATATTGAATATGCTTCTTGTTTGAAGCAAGCAGATCATCAAGTGTTAGAAGTGTCCGAAATCATCCAACAGTCTTTTGAGCCACTTGATAAGAGTGGATGCAGGTTAATGCATCCAGCCAATTTCCATACTAAAGTCCGTAAGATCAAGATATAATTTAGAAATTTCTCAGATATAGCAATTCAAGAACCACCCCAGCTTGCCAGACTGGGAATTCTTTTAACCCAACCCTCAGAATCAACAAATAGGATTCATGGAGTTGAGCAAAGACAGCAGGAACAGCCCCAGTCCACAAGACTGGGGACTTTTTCAAATCCTCAATCTCTTCCTCAGAGAAAGTCAGTCTTTTATCAATTAGGGAAGAATCCACAAGAGGAACGAAGAGACAAATTATCAGGAGATTCCCTCCAAATTATGGTTCGTCAAGAAGTTCCTGAGGGATCAAATCAACAAAATGCAGTGTCTCAACAAGAACATGGAAGAAGACAATATCGTAGAAAAGCTGATAGAAGGGATGTAATGTGTTATGCATCAATCAATGTCATCAATGTTTTTGTTGCTCATCTCTTAGATGAGGCTCACTTAGAGGGATCAGATGAAGAGGTTCATGCTCAAGAAGTTGTACACACAGATACAAATGAAGAAGGTGTGCGTACACGAAATCAAAGGATTACCCAAATCTAGGTAATCCTTCAATTAACCAACATCCCCCTCTCCAAAAGGTGTCCAATAAGGGGAAAGGAATGAATCAGGTTACATACCCTTCTTCTAGAGAAGACCAATCGCTCTCATTAGAGAAAGGATTTGCACAACAGGAGGAATACATGAAGTAATTGAATAGGTCGAATGCAGAACTACTTCAGGGTAGTCTTCCTCCTAAGAGTACTAGAGTTAGTCAGTTAAGGGAATTTTTTGCGGCTACTGAGATGGATCAAGAATATCCTCCTCTACCAGTACACCCTTATAGGTCTAATCCTACGGGTTATGTGCAACAAAAACCGGTGGTGCTACAATCAGTTGCAGTACCAGCCACCACATCTGTCCATGCTCCAGTCATTGCACCTGCTCAAGTCCAAGCTCATCTAGATGTTTCTCAAAGGTTAATAACTACTATTGAGTCATTAACAGCTCGGTTAGAAGCTATGGAGGGAAAGTGTGCTCAAATTCAACCAGAAAAGAGTGCATACCCTGAATGGGTTGATGCAATTCCTCCCCCATCAAATTTTTCAAGATCCACATTCACAATCTTTAATGGTTCGGGAGACCAAGAGCAACACTTAACACATTTTGTTTCTCGTTGTGATCCTATGATGGGAACCCCTCAGTATCAAGAGGCAGTTAAGCTCAGGTGTTTTATACAATCATTACAAGGGCCTGCCTTTGTCTGGTACACAAGCTTGCAATCCCGGTCAATTACCAGATGGGAGGATCTCCACCAAATATTCCACTTTCAATTCAGCTCAACGTTGCCAAATAAAACAGTTTTTGATCATACAAACTGTAAGAAAAGGGAGAATGAAAGGGTTTCGGATTTCATTTCTCGCTAGAAGGGATTAATATATTCCCTGAGCTTAGCACTCCCTCAAGAGGAATTGTTGCCAATCTGTGTGGAAAATCTGCGTGATGCATTACACACACCATTGATCCCTATGAAATACAAAGGAGGTTTTTAAGACCTTACTTCAATCACTCAATAGATTGAAGACTCTCTTATAAAGACTAAGGATAAAGCTTGTGTAATTTCATCAGCTCCAGGAGAGAGAATGGGTAGAGCAGAGACTGCTATAATTATGCTTAAACAAGAACCTGTACCTGCTTCTACTTCAAAACCTTCATCTTCTCGAAGGGCTCCACCTCCTGAGTGCCAACAACAGAGGCCGTTTCTTCAAGATGATCAAAGAGATCAATGACGAAAACAATTTGAGGATTTGAAGAGAAAAGTTTACTCTTTTTGAAATGAACAAGTTTCGGGTTATTTCATTTCGGCTCTGGCAAATAATTTGGTTCAATTTCCAAATCCCAAAAGGCCAAACAAGGAAGGAGATGAATACTGTCCCAACTATTTCCCGTTTCACCAGATGTTGGGGCATCCCATTCAGGAGTGTTTTCTATTCAAGGACCTCCTGCAAAAAATGGTCGATTTGGGACAAGTCAAACTGAAAGGTTCTTCAGCTCAGGTATCATGTGTTACTGCTACAGATCTAGAGGAAGAAGGAGAGTGACAAGAAGTCAAGAACAAAAAATCGCAAAAATATGATGATTGGATGGTCAGAAAAATGATCAACCGAACTCATGCCATTTTGCGAACACAATTGAAGAAACCAATTGTGTCTTATGCCATGAATGCTACAGAAAAACCCTCTTAATCAGAGGGAAAATCCTCAAAGGGGCAGCATAATTAAAAGAAAGAGTAACAATCAGAAGAAGATGAAATCGTGTCAAAGCCTAAGTTGTCTTTGACTTTGGCAGATTTTATGCCATTTACTTTGAAGCCACGGGCACCGTCCCACCAAACGGCACAACCTAAACTGGCTAATCAGGAAGAGTCTTCATCAGATGAAGAGATGATTTTTGGTTTTGTTAACATGATTCACTTAACAGATCCATATGCCAGTCACAGTTTCGATTTTGATGAGCCTGAGTTCCTTGTATCAAATAGAGGAATCAGAGGGAGTTCCAGAGGTTCAGGATACAGGGGAATATGTGGATCTTTTAGAGGTCACTATTCCAATACTACCACTGCTAGAACTGTGTATGAAGCAGAAACTCATGGAATAGCCCTTCAACGAGATCAAAAAGAATAAGAAAGTTCTTCTACACAGGGCAGATTCAGTCCTGGAACAATTATTCTGGAAGATCAGTTGGAGGTTCCACCTTTTTCCTCTCAACAAGAAAATAGACATAATCGGTCTAATCTTCCAAATACAAGAGTATTAACAGCTCCTATCCTGGTACAAGATGCATCAACTTCCAAAGCATCAACTTCTAAGGCACCTGCAAAACCACATGTTCTTGTTGGGAAACGCAGACCTTTGGATCAAAAGTATGGTGTTTTGAAACACTTGGCCTAAATACCATCCAAGTTATCAATTATGGATGCTTTGAATTTATCAATGGATCTTCAGGAGGCACTCATCGAGGCTTTGTCGAGTCCTCAAGAGTTTGAAACTAAAATCACTGCAACTGAAGTCTACCATGTAGAGAATAATCCTCCAGAATGCCATGCAGTGATATATTTTACTGATGAAGATGAAGATGATGTCGTGCATGGACATATTAGACCTTTTTTACTTATCTGTCAAGGTCAATGGTGTAGAAATCTGAAGAGTTTTCATTGATAATGGTTTAGGAATCAACCTCACCCCCATTTGTGCCTTTAGTCGATTGGGCCTCACAGAATCTGATTTATCTCCTTCTACTTTGATGTTACAAGGATATGATAAAAATGAACAAGAACCACTGGGCGATATTATACTCAAAACTCAGTTTGGAGATCTTGTATCCAATTTATATTTCATGGTTGTTGATCAAGACTCAGCCTTCAACATCTTTCTTGGTAGACCCTGGCTACATCAACATGAGGCTATCCCTTCATCATACCATCAATGTCTCAAATATTTTTTCGATGGTAAAATTGGGACATTTTATGGTGATAATTCCCCATTCAAGACATGTGAATCTCAATACATTGAAGCCGAATTATATCACATGATGGGAAAGGAGAAATCCATAACAAAGGAGATTACCAAAGTTAATGCTCCCTATGGTTTGGAAAAGATTCCAGTAAACCCATTTACACATGTGAGTACAGATTATGTATTGCCTATCAGTCAAATTGACAGGATAGACCCAAATAAAAATACTCTTATAGAAACTTCCATAATTTCAATTATGATAATCAAGTAAGACAACATGGGAGAAAGTTGTGATCCACCAAGCAATGATGAAAGCTCAAATGGAGATGTCTTCAATTCATCCTCTAAAATACAGCAAGTCTATACTTCACCAATCAGGCCAGAAGAAGTTATATCAATGTAAAAGGTGAAAAATGATGTCGATTCTCAATCCACCATCTCGTCTATATTACCCAAGGAATACCTTTCATCATCAATAGGGTCAGAAATGGAAGCCTCTTCTTCAAGATGTTCAAATTTTAACATCTCTTCTGATCATGGAAATTTCGCTTCTTCATCTACTATGCAAGTAGAAATAGAAGAAATAACACATGTTGAAGAAGAAGAGGAAGATCTTAGGGATGCTCCTCCATCATTTGAAGAGGGTATCTCTACCACCGTAGATGAACTCAGAGAAATAAATCTGGGTACAAAAGAAGATCCACGCCCCACTTTAATTAGTGTGGCCATGACTCTTGAAGAGAAAGAGATGTATATTTATTTTTTAAAGAAAAATAGAGATATATTTGCTTGGAACTATACAGAGATGCCAGGTCTTGATCCTGATGTTGCGACTCATCATTTGGGTTTGCCAGAATAACATCAAGGATTCAAACAAGCTGCTAGAAGAACACACCCAACCTATGCTTCCAAAATTGAGGCCGAAGTGGATAAGCTTATCAAAGCTAACTTCATCCGGGAAGTTCAATATCCCAAATGTATGGCTAATATTGTCCTAGTAAAAAAGAAGAATGGGAAAATTATAGTTTTCATTGATTTCAGAGATATTAATCGGCATTGTCCTAAGGATGATTTTCCAATATCAATTACAGAACTCTTAATTGATGCAACAGCTAGCTATGAAGCACTTTCCTTCATGGATGGATATTCTGGATATAATTAAATCTGAATCTATCCAGAAGATGAAGAATCTACAGCCTTCAGAGCCCCTTAGGGTGTGTTTTTCTATTGGGTAATGCCCTTTGGATTGAAGAATGTAGGTGCAACATATCAGCGTGCCATGCATCGTATCTTTAAAACCTTTTTAGGGAAGGTTTTTTATTTCTATGTGGACGATTCGGTGGTTAAATCCAAACAATGTTCTAATCACTTGGCTGATTTGGAAGTCATATTCCACAAACATCAACAACATAATTTGAAGATGAACCCCTTAAATTGTGCTTTTGGGGCAACCTCAGGAAAATTTCTTGGATTTGTTGTATGCCATCATGGTATCGAAGTCGATCCTGAGAAGACAATGTCAATCCTTGGTATGTCACCTCCTCGAAATTTAAAGAAATTGAGATAACTTCAAGGACACTTAGCCTATATTCATCGTTTTATCGCCAATTTGGAAGGCAAAAGTTTACCCTTCACCAAATTGATGAAGAAGGGAGTCACTTACCGGTGGAATGAAGAATGTCAAAAAGCATTCAATATTCTCAAGAAATATCTCTTGAGACCATCGGTTTTAATGCCACCTGTTGAAGGAAGACCACTTATCCCTTATGTGACAGCTTTAGAGCGATCATTGGGAGTATTTCTTTCTCAGAAGAATGATGCTGGGAATGAAAACAACCTCTACTATCTCAGTCAGACTATGCTTGAAGCAAAAACCCGATACTCAAATATTGAGAAGTGTTGCCTAACATTAATCTTTGTAGTTAAAATGTTGATACACTACCTGCAACATCACAAGGTCCAATTGGTATCTCGCAAAAAACATGCTCAAATTCATCCTTAGTCTTCCAATGCTTACAGGATGTCTGGCAAGGTGGGCAGTTATTTTTCAGCAATTTGATATTCAATATGTGTCTCAAAAGGCAATAAAGGGCCAAGCTTTGGATGATTTCCTTACATAACATCCTTTAGATGAAGATACATCTCCCGATATTGAACTTCCTGATTAGGAAGTATTTTCTATTCAAGATAGTCTTCAAACATGGGAAATGTACTTTGATGGTGCTTATATAAGTCAAACAGGGAGGAAAATGGAAAATCCCAAATTCAACAAAGTTGGGTTAGGAATTGTGCTCATTTCTCCAGAAAAGGCAGTGTTACCCTATTCCTTCTCATTGTTGAGAGGCGGTACAAATAATTAAGTAGAATACCAAGCTCTCATTGCAGGATTGGAATTGGCACTTCAAGCACAAGTAAATCGCATAAAAGTGAAAGGTGATTTAGACCTGGTAATCAAACAAGTCAATGAGGATTATGCCATCAGAAAAGAAGAGCTAATCCCTTTGTATGATTACGTCAGAGAGTTAATGGCAGAATTTCCTTCAGAATCGACATTTTCTTATGTCCCGAGATCACAAAATGTCCAAGATGATGCACTAGATAATATAGCCACAGCTCTGGCACATCCAAATCGGGATGAGACAACCATCAGTATTGCCCACCGTCGTACAATTTCACCTTATGTTCAAATCAAAATAGAGGAAATCAATGAAATTAGTCCCATCTCTGAACCATATGGTCATACTATAGGATGGATGACACCTATTAGGGAATACCTTAAAAATGGAACACTTTCACCTAATAGAGCCAGGAAAGAACAAATCTGGCGACATGTGGTCGATTTCACTCTTCATGATAGCCCAGACCACCTAGAGAAAATTCTCTACAAAAGAGGTTTTGATGGAGTTCTCTTCAGATGCATTGATGGTGAAGAAACAATGGCAGTCATGAAAGAAGTGCATGCATGGGTCTGTGGTGCCCACAAGTCTGGATATTGACTATCTGATCAAATTTGAAGGCTTGGATACTTTTGGCCTTCAATGATACAATATTGTGTTGATTTTACAAAGAAGTGTCATTCTAGCCAAGTACATGCCAACTTCATTCATCAACCCCCAGAGTTGCTTCATACAACTAAATACTCGTGGCCTTTTTACACATAGAGAATGGATGTAGTGGGACCTTATCCTTCGGCTACATCCAAGCAGTTGAAGTATATTCTTACTGCTACTGACTTCTTTTCCAAATGGGTAGAGGTAATACCCCTCAAAAAAAGTCAGTTCTAAATGCATTGTTAGCTTCATAAAGTCTAACATCATTACCATATTTGGTGTCCCTCATACCATACTGATGGACAATGGCACCAACTTCTGTTCATCCGAGGTGAGGAAGTTATATGAAGAATAAAACATCAAATCCAATCATTCATCTCAGTATCATGCAGTGACCAATGGCTAGATAGAAGCTTTCAACAAGACTTTTTCAAACATATGGCAAAAGATGGTGGATAAAGATAAGAAATCATGGCCTGATAAACTCTTTTATGATTTATGGGATTATCGAACCACCACCAGGACTGCAATGCGGTCAACTCCATATTTATTGGTATATGGAACAGAAGCAGTCTTGCCTATTTTGGTTCAATTACCCTCACTCAGAGTAGCCATTTTTGATCAATCATCTACAGATGAACAATCTCAAAATTGATTGGATGAAATGGAATGGTTAGATGAGAAAAGGTTGTGCACATTGCACCGCTTGGAAGTCTATCAGAATTGAATAGAACGACATTTCAAAGAAAATTCATCTTCATTCATTCATTTAGGGAGAATTGGTATTAGTTCTCAGAACTCCAATGATACCAAGAAAGAAACCTCCCAAGCTGGAGCCAAAATGTTAAGGACCTTATTCAATACATAAGGTCTACTCCAATGGAGCTTATTCTTTAATCTCAATGGATGGAGAAATCATCACTACTCCAACCAATGCTAGATTTCTAAAGAAGTATTTTGTGTAACACAAATACTTTTTCGTCTAGTATGACGTTAAACTGAAGCATCCACGGTCCATTCATATGACCTTAAACTATTTGTATCCCTTTCGTCCAACAAGACATTAAACCATATCATCGATGGTCCATGCATATGACCTTAAACTGTTGGAACTTACGTCTAACATGACGTTTAACTGTGACGTCCTAACTACATGATTCTAAACTGTACAGAAGTCCCTTATATCCAGCAAGACGTTAAACTACATAATCTATTGTCAATGCATATGACCTTAAACTGTTCGCACCATTGTCCAACATGATGTTAAACTATGTCATCGCCCAACATGACATTAAACTATGAAAAAGTCCTTAATACATCCAACATGACATTAAACTATGTCCTATTTCGTCCTTACTGCATGACATTAAACTGCACAGTCCCCCTTTAGTCCAACATGATGTTAAACTGTATTGTCTTCATCGTCTTAGCTACAGGACACTAAACTGTACAGAACCCTTACATCCAACATGACGTTAAACTTTGTCCCTATATTTGTCTTACATGACGATAAATTGTACTGCTCATTCGCCCTACATGACGTAAAAATGAAAAAATCACCATAATACGTCTTACATGACGTTAAACATTATTTTGTCCCTGCTACATGACACTAAACTGTGCAGCACCAATAGTCCTCACTGCAAGACTTTAAACTACATAGTCCCTTCATATGTCCTACATGACATTAAACTGTGCATTTTTAAGTTTGTTTCTACCTCTTGTTTCTCACACTGAGTTTGACTCACGTGAGCTTAGAGTAAACTTCAACCATAACACCCTCTCTGGGCCGCTAACCATGCGTAAGTCCCAACACCATTTTTTAGGTCGTTGTCCCCAAGAACAACTTGATCACTAATTCATTCTTTAATTGAAATATGTGGAATTTGATCCTTGCCTTCTAGGCTGGGTACGTAGGCAACCTCCCAAGGTTCAATCCCAAAACAAATCTATTCACATCGGTTCACCTCCATCTCATACGATGTTTATTCGTGAATCCATCCCTAGAATCAATATCTTTACATTGGTTCACCTTTGTCTTTACTATATGACATTAAAATGTACATAACTTTTGTCATGTATGACAATAAACTACAACATTCTTTGATACCCTCACCTGAGAGGGAATTATTATTTACATTGATCTACAATCATGTTATATTCCAAAGACTACATGTATACATGGAAATACCCAAACCTTTTATCTTGGGTCAAACCATCATTGCACTAAAGTCCCCTTCATCATTCACTTGTAAGAACCAAATCTGTACATAGGGTATTTCTAGAACTACATGTGGCTTGATTTCCATCCTTACAGGATATATATGAACGTTCGAGCATCCCTCGAATCTTTCCCCAAGTATTTGGGCCTAACCCCAAATTTTTCTTTCAGTCCCCTAGCTGAAATGTCCCTGTGAAAATACACATTGTGTATTCATTATTATGATCCAAGTTCTATGATCCTAAACTATGATTTCCCATACTTTCGTCCCACATGACATTAAACTGTATTTCAAGAACTATGAATGGCTTGATTCCCATCCTTATGGGATACATAGTGAATTCCAACATCTCAATTCAGAACCCATCCACAACATGATTATGGTTAGCATTGATTTATGTATCTCTTTCATGCATTGGATGATACCCATTTTCATGTTTTATACTTCTAACCTTAAATAGTTCCAGATCTCCATAACCCTTTTCTTGACTTCTGGTCACAAAATGTCCAATTTCTGAGAGTTCTTTTCCCCGACTATGCAGCACATGCCCTTAGGCATCCTTACATAAATAGTCTACATAACAGACTTGTCAACCAAAGGATACTATTATTTGACTATGCATCCAATTCCCTTTAGGTGGCCCTACAAAATTCAACCCCCTAACAAGTTTTTCAAATAATGGTAACTTCATTCTTGGAAGGAAAACCACTTTTTTCCTTAGTTGTCTTAATGAAAATATATAGGGATCCACAAAAAATATCCATCCTTAACATATTTGTCCCATAATTTTTTTCATGATCTGAAAGTATTCAAGTCTATGGTTTATATTCCCCTTCCCTATGTTTGGATCATACCTTCATAGGAGTGACATTCATACAGTTCTTAGACAATCTTGTTCGAAAATATCTTCTCCATATTCAAGTACCTCTCTCCATACAGAAAAATCTATGCTTTGGAAAATTTGAATCCCCATAAACATCCACTAGCTTTTTAGTAATAGAAAATTAAATTTCGGATAGTTTTTTTTCCTGACTATGCAGCACATTTCCTTAGTCGGCCTTGCATTAGTAGTCTACATAATGGACTTGTCAGCCAAAAGATGCTATTATTTGACTATGCATCCAATGCCCTTAGGTGGCCCTCCATAATTCAACCCCCTAACGGGTTTGTTAAATAGTGGTAACTTCATTCTTGGGAACTACTTCTTCTAATTCCTTTTATCCATTTATCATATCATTCCTCAGATTCAAAATTTCTTAAGTCATTGTTTACATATTTTCCCTCATACTTGAACCTGGTAATATGTTTTCAGATAAATTAGCCAGGAATTGAGTTAATGTTAATCCATTTGGTCAAAGCTATTTTGACCTTAAACATTAGCCTTTTTATGTCCAACGTGCATGACGTTAAATTTCTCACAAAATACAAGGTAACTCTGAACAAAAGTCAAGTTCCAGCTCACTAAACATACATCTAGTATGATTTTAGGTAATATTGAGCAATAAAAAGATTCAAAGTTTGTAGGGTTATTTATAATAATCCTAGAAAAAAAATCAATCTATGCTTATTAGGCCCATTGGATTAGGTAAAATTAAATGCATGTAGAAAAAGAAGGCATGCACAAATGATCAAAGAAGAAAGTGTTTTTTTCATTTAGTACACAAGAGTTAGAAGGAGATCCACAGATTGGAGTGTCTTCTCTTTTCCAAGAATTACAAATGGCTGTCAACAAAAATCTTCATTTGATTTACAGCATCCGGAGCTTCATCAGCAGCCACTTGAAGCTCATGCACTCGACCAGCTTCACTTTTTTCAGCTTGATGGAGTTCTTTCTTAGCATCTGCAGTGGCTTTCATACCATTCATTTGAACTCCTTCTAATGAATTGTTAAGCTGGTAAAGTTCCCCAGTAACAAAATATTACTGTTGCTGAAGGTGCATCTGCTGGAAGACTTTCTCTTTGATCTTATGCTTCAGCTCCTTCAACTTGGCAGTATCATCAGCCTCAGCTCGGGACACCGCAGCCTCAAATTCGTTTATGTTGACTGACATCTTCACCCGGGTCAAATCTTGATGGAACTTTTTCTCCTGCTCCCTCCTTAATATGACTTGTTTCACTGCGGCATGGATCTCTTGATATCCAAAACCACCAAGTCCCAGCATGAAAAACAGGGATGACAGTCACGGGATCTTCGATGACAGCTCTTCTAAAGGCACTTCTGATATGATATTCCATATGTTTTTCCATGCCTTGCGTCATGAAAATTGGAGCGCCTTTTGTACGTCCGGGTCCGACTCAACATCACTTTCACATGGGGGAATATAATCCAGGATTAATGCACTTATGGAAGTTCCATGTTATGCTCCTTCTCCCCTGACCCGTGTTTCTTCACTCTCTATTCTTGTTGGGTAAAAGGCTGAGACTTCACCTCCAGATCTAGCCACTGAAATTGATGGCCCTGCATAATCAATTTAAAGATCCGGTTAGTCTCAAAGGATAACAAAAGTTGATTGATTGTCTTTCAAATTAAGTGTAGTCAAAAAAAATTGTTATCTCTTACCCAAATGTAGATAAGTAACTTGAGAAGGCTCCTCCCTGTCTTTCCTAGATTCAACAGGATTTTCAAGATGAGTTTTAGGAAGTTCTGTCAGGTTAAGCTCCACTTGAGCTAATGCCTCTGCAATAATAGGGTTTTCTTTACCCCCTTCAGGCATTGGCAGTTCAGTATTTTGCTCAGATGGAACTGCATATTTGAACTGATCATGATTAGAAAGGAGATAAGAAGTTGTTCTTAATAGGATGAAGGATAACACTCATGTCCATAATCTTCTAAATTACAGGGTAATTTAACATGATCTAAAAAATCTTCAAAATATGCACCAAGTTGCTTCATTTAATCCAATATAATCTCAAAATGCTGGTTAATCTCACCAGTGGGAGCATTCGATATGTCTTCCTGGCAGCCTTCATTCTACGGTCTCTGACCTTGAATTGCCTCTTCAGATAAAATTGTGGAATCATTTGTAACGGTCACTAAGAGCTCTAGCGCAGGGGTTGAACGTAAAGTATCACATAATGGAAGTCAATAGATGTTTCATTCAACATTTTATAAAGCATTGTTAACTTACCAGAAGAAGGCTCTTCTCTCCTTGCAACAACAACAGGAGGGATATTTGGAACAGACGTTGGATCTTCTCCAGGAGCATCCATGTCAGCCTGAACTTGTGATTGTTCACCAGTACCTTCTGTGGTCCTCAAAGGAGGGTCAGTTCTCTCCCTCAGAGGGGAAATTGAAGAATCCCCTACAATCCTAAATGTTATGACTAACCTTTTCATGGGTTAAAACTCATGATTACCCGAAGGAATTACCACTACTTGTGGACTTCTTCCTTCAATGCCTTTGTCTCATTGGGTTTTTGGGAGTGTCAGCAATCTCCTTTAAAGTTACATGAATTGGAGAATGGAAAGACATATCCAACTCCTCATCCATGGATTTATGGCCTGGAGATATCTCATCCGACTCGCGAGAAGATTCAGCAGCAGCCCCGATGACAGTACCTCCAGGGCTATACTGTGGCGAAGGAACCTCAACAGTTCCTTTCTTTGCAAGCTACAGGATGAATAAAATAATTTCCTTGAGTAACAAATCTTTGACTGAAATCATGTTGAATAGAAAATAAGGAAAGAGACTTACATCTCCAGGAGCCACATAATTGTGCCACTCCTCATCTCCGGAACCACCAGTCCCCTCAGTGGAACCACGATCTATCATTTCCTTCACCCGCTTGGTGATAGGAATGGAATCATTGGTGGAATATATGAGCATTTCCAGCTCTCTGATGTAATCCCACACTTCATCGGGGTTATCCTTGTAACAGATACTTGTAGAATCCAGAAGATTCCCTATTCCAGGGAGGTGTAGCCCCTCGCACAAATCCAGCCAGGCAGTTTCAGCACTGCAGTATAAACTCTGCCATGTATGGACAACCTATGGTTGTAAATATTCAGTATGTGTACCGGAAGGCTGCGAGGAAGGTCCTAAAATCTTGGATTTCATCTTCTTCCCAACTTTTACAGCTACAGATAAATGATAAGAGAATAAGACTTGTTTCTATATAAAGTAATGGTGATTAAATTTCCCCAATGAAGTAACTCACTAGGAATCATTGGAGTTGGTCTCTTGATTCTGACAGGGGGATTATATCTGGTGTGAGGTCTCTTTTCCACATGTTGTGCCTCGTCATCCCCATCTTGGGAATCCGACAAGTCCGCCCTAGGTGAAGAACCCGGTGAATCAGCTCCGGGTGGTGTAGAAGAATCACCTTCTAGATGAAGGGTTTCTTTCTCTACAGTTCTATTCTTTTTCCCCACCTGATAAACCAGGTGATTCAGCACCCCTCAAGTGTATGATTTTATCCAGTTCTGGGCATACCATGTAGCCAAGTTATTTTCCTCTTTGTCAACTGGTAGATCAAACACTGCCCTGGTCTTATCCCTAGATGTCAGCAACCATAGTAGTTGGGAAACCATCAGATGTTTCTATAAGGCCCCAGCCTTAAACCTTACTTAATATTGAGTTATTACAGGATTACACATTGAGGATCTTTTCAGGTTTAGAGTTTTATAGAATTAGATCATAAAACTTGCATTACATTCCACATTTAAACAAAGTGGTTACATAAAATATAGTATTCATTTTTTCTATCAACGGAAACATATTTAAAATAAAACATGGATTCTTTCTTGACACTTCCTTGACACTATCATAATATCATGTACCCTTCTCTTGACCTGTGAAAAACATTTCAAAAACTTGGGATGAGCATAAAAAGCTCAGTAAGGGATATAAAAATATGGAAAGGAAACATGAGTACATGTATACATAAGAATGAAATCATACTTTACCCATAAAACATAAGCACTTTAATATACCTCATAAAAAAATGAATAAATCATATAAATCATAAGACATAAAGGTAACTTGAGGCATTTATAACATTCTTACGTAGGGAGTAACCCTCTTGGTTATGTTTTGAATACCCATCACAGTATATTCCCTAAATCTCTTCGAAGAAACCTTAACGTTTAACCCCTTCGCGTTACCCAATGCATTGGAGAGCTATATCGGGCTCACCCACCCTTATTTTATCACAGAACCACCGGTCTTCATAACAATTCCCAAGAACCATAACATAATCTTATCACATAAAACAGGCAAAAAGGAAACATAACATTTCCACCTTTCAAAACAAGATATCAATAGAAGACATTGATAAAAACATTATGAAAACCATTTTCAATACCAAAATAGAAGAAAATTAAAACATGGTTAAATTTTTCTTTTAAAAAGAATGTATGGCTTGTAGAGGAAGCCGAAACTCAAATAATGGTCACGATGGCGAAGAAGTCGTTGTCCCCGCATATGTATGACAAAAACATTCCCTTTTTTGTCGTTTAGTAAATGCTTCGTATAAAAAATATTCCTTTTGAATAAACGTAAAATTTAAAGGGGTTTATACACCGTATAAAATAAAGTTGTTTATAAAACAAAATATGCCTCAAGGAAAGGAGATTGATACGAAGTCCCATACAAAGACGATATCCTTGGATTAAGGATAAATCAATTACAAAATTATGTGTGAAAAACGAATACATGAAATATAAGTGGGTATTAAGTGTAATAAAATCATAGGACATTCAAAAATAATCATAGAACGACATATTCAAGGAGTACAAGTTTATCCCATATAATCAAAATTGGGTTAAGAAGTTCCCTTGCAAAAATTCGACAGCCTAACGGCGTCACATGAAAATTCATAAAATTAGTTGATGAGAGAGAAAATGGTATCTCATCACTTGGACATAAACTTTACATCAATAAGGATATATAATAACATATCCCAACATAAAAATATGTAAATTAAAAGACATAACAAAATAAGTCTTTTTAAAAGAGGAGTGTGAAAGGTTCCCTTGCCGATTTGGGCAACTTTCAAAACGTACACCCCATGAAAGAAGGGTCATACAATGAAGATGTAACTACCCATAAATGAGAGTATATTATACTAATAGTAAAATAATGGGCAGTAAATACACCACACAAAAATGAAATAGTGGCCAATGTAGCATGGATCTCACGGGAACAAAAAGTGAGATGAAAATCCCCTTATGAAAATTTGGCAGCCTAATGGCACCACATAAAACTTCCAAAAATGGATTGATGAGATCAAATAGGGTATCTCATCACATGAACATAAAAATTAAAGAAATAGAAATATAAAATAATATCCTCTAACATAAGAACATGTAGCATAAAAGAAATGACATAAAAGAGAGTACTTGCAAAGAAAGAGAGAGGTGGGATTCCCTTACGAAAACTCGGCAGCCTAACGACGCCACTTATTACTTCCATAATGGAATGATGAGAGAGAATAGGGTCTCTCATCATATGAACATAAAAATTACAGTAAGAGTAATATAAAATAACATCCCAATAACATGAATGATGATCTTTAAAAGGAATTACATAAAAGAGTGTTCTTAAAAAGAATGAGAGGAGTAAGATCCCTTACCTCAAGTCCAACTTGTCTTGTTCGTTTCTTTATATTCCTGAATAATAAACTTTGGTCAATTTATAATTGCTTAAGGAACTCCTATAAATATTATTATTCAGTTCATATCTCATATTTTAATGTTATAATAATTGGTTAATAATATGAGTTCATATCAGATGTTTTTGCGATGTTTGGTACATGAGTCAAAAATTGAACTTGTTGGAAAATGATTTTCCATGTAGTTATAGGTAAATCATATCCAGAATAGTATTTATGTTTTAAATATCATATATATCCAGTATATATTAATTTTATACTATTCCATAGCATTTGGAGATAAAAATTAAAAGCACCGTTCATGGAGACGGTAGGCCGTACGTACGCATGAACACTACTTTCATTTTTTGTCATATTAATGGAATTAAAACAAAATGAGATATATATATATATTTTATAATTCCATAATTATATCCATAATTTAGATGTAATATATTACATATATATCCATTATATATATGTACTTATAATAGTACATAACATTTTGAGATAAGAAATGAAATGTACCGTTCATGGAGACGGTAAGTCATACGTACGCATGAACGCTACTTCCATTTCTATTTCATATTTAATTGAATTAAAACATAATGATACATAATAGTATTTTAATTCCAGTATGGTATCATATATAATATCATTAAATATATCCTTTATACGTACCACATATGGTATTAACGAATCAAATCACTTTGAGGGGGCGGTAGTCCGCACTTCCTTAAATGAAGATATCGCGTATACCCATAATGTAAACCATAAAGGTATGCCACAAAAGAAAAATACATAAGCTTAAGTAAAACATAAACATATTATATATCATATATAAATATAGTGACATCTTAATGTCCACCTTTTAAGGTGTTATATGAGTGTTGAACAATCATCGTTTCGTGAGGCAGAAATTCGTCATCCACAGAAACAATATGTTCTTTAACCATTTGATGTAGGTGTGTGTAAGTGTAGCCCGAATTATTCTTATAAAAACATCCAAGTATATTGAAGATAATATAGTTGTTACAAAAGAAATGATTAAAAAGAGTTTAGGGGGTTGGAGAAGCAAAATAAAACAAAAGAACACAAGTGAAGACATTACCTTAAAATCAGGTAACTCTTTTTGATTTGAGCTCAAAGGATTCCTTGGGAAAACTTCTGCCCAAAGTGAGGCCTCTAAGAGTAAGAGAGGGATGTGGAGAGGAAAAATGAGCAGGGTTTGGCCGAGCCAAAGGCTTTGGAAGTGTGGGTAAGGAGGTAGAGGTGGGGGCCTTTTATAAGAGGAGAGGAGGGGCACTCTTGGAAAGTAAAGAAATGTTACTTTATTTGAAAATTAGTTTCGGATTTAAAAGGTCCCACATTGATATAATTTGAGGATAAGGTGATAAGGTTACTAAATCCACAAATCCAATAGGTTTTGTACATGTGTAGGGAATATATTTTACATTATCTTTTCATTTTATTTAAATCCTTTATTAATGAGTTAATCGGTGCATCATTATTATGCCATAAATAATTTTATTTATTTAATGTCTAAAAATTATAAAAAAACTATCATGATGTAGGAAATCTTTTTATCTTTCCAATGACTATTTATAGTAAAAAATATGACTTGTATAACCCCATGTAAAAATTGTTTTAGTAAAACAACTCATGTTTGTGTCATTTTTACTTTTACATTAAATAAAATGTTATTTATGTCATTTCCCAACCAAAGTGACTTCATGGGGTCCCCAAGTTGACCCATGGATTGTCTTGGTCGGCCATGACACATCCAATAAGGGTAGAACATGTGTAAATCTCATCTCATATTATTAAAACATTATTTTTACCTTAAACTACACTAATTACCTCTAATCGCGATTAAGAACATAAAAGTTACTATTCAGAAAAAAAATTATTTTAATCCCATTGATACAAATTTTACTTCCTAATGAAAACCATGTATGTAGGATTTTTGAAACTCAAAACACAGAGGTGGAAAAGTTTCATTTAAACGAAAAATCAGTTTCTTTAACTACCACTTAGTGGTTTCACTATTCATCAAAAATTGAAGTTTTTCAGAAAAATACCAAAAATTCACCCTAAGCTATATTTGATATTACGAATTCAAAAATGATGTCTATTTTACAAAATTCAAAACATATAAGTTGCATTAATTAATTTAATAATTAATTCCCACTGTCAAAACAAATAGCGTGTTTTTATGAAACAGTATCTATTAAAAGATTGACACTAGTTTAAGTCTAATTTCAAAGTGAAATTAATTTCAATGACCACTATTGGATTAAATGGTAAAAATATATTATAATTGAACTTTAAAACCAATTCAAAAAATAATCTAATAATATAAATAAATTAGATAAAAAGTGGTTTTGAATTAAAATACAACATTTTTCACTATTCATTAAAAAATGAACTTTATCGGAAAAATACCAAAAATTTACACAATGTAAATTTTGATGTCCCGATTCTAAATAATAATTTTATTTTGTCAAATGTAACACATAAAAGTGTCAAAAGTGGATTTAAAAGAGGTTCTCCATCAAAAGGCGGTTAATCGACCTTATAAAGAACATTAGAATGTTTACGCTTAAAAATTGAATTCATTCACATTTTTAATCCTCTAACATTTATTGTAAAAAGTAAAAATATTTGACAAAAATATATAATCATTTTGTAGTTAGTTCTTTTCATTTTTTCCATTACAACGGCTAGGCGTTAACTACCATTTAAAATAATATTATTTTATTATTAAAGTGCAACGTAAGATTCCCAAGAAACTCGTTGTTGCGTATTGGGTACGCCATCGAGCATAGCGTCCCCTTTAAAGTAATATTAATATTTTATTCAAAAATATGGATAAATATAAAAATTTCATATTCTTTATTTACCTGGGGTGTTACATCCTTCCCCCCTTTTGGGAATTGTGTCCTCGCAATTTTAAAATTGGGCTCGGAAACATCCTTGAAAGTCCCACATCAGAACAAGAGTCGGTAAAATAATCACTTTAAAATAAAGAATGAGAAGTACAGAGGTCACCCGAGTTAACCCATACTAGGATTCCATGTAGGAAAACATGGACATGGAGGAGAAAACATAGGGTCATGTTCTGATGGAGAGTGATAGAAAAAATGTTTAGGAGAAAGTTAACCACAAGAAAATCACAAACTTGTGATGGGTTAAACGGTATTCGATTCCCCAGTAGGAAAAGTTAATAGACAACATTTTTGTTTTTTTATTGAGGAATTTATTCATAAGGAAACATAATTACTTATCATGTTGACTTTTAACTTTTATTAGATTTCTTAAACAAACTCATATTTTCTCCAAAAGACGAGTATTTAGGAAGACTTGTTCACTATAATCAACTACTAGAGAATCACCTAATCCACAAAAGATAACTATATACTTTCCATGTCTTTAGAATTTAACCAAAACCAAAACCAAAATGGTTAGTACAAGATCAGATAATCCAGAAAAGGATAAGCATTTATAAAAAGAAAATCTATTATTAATCTCCAAAATTTGTCCAACAAAACCCAAAGTTCAACGAGGACCATTTGATAAAAAAATTTTCCATAAAATTATTCAAAGTAAACCAAACTAATATTAAAACCAAAATATTTGAAGGATTTAGTCACATAGTCTTCCAAGGTACAAATTAACTTTTATCTCCAAATAACATCAGTTGCTCTTAAATTCTCATATTGAAAAGTAATTAACCTAATCACATATCCTCGATGATAGGTTAATCATTTCCATAGATAACCCAAAATAAACTTACTCTTGATTCCTAAAATCATCTAACTAAAAATAATTAGTCAAAATAACCAGGGACTTCACGTAGTCCAGTGGTAGGCGATAAATACCAGTCACACTTTGGTTGCGGGTTCGATTCCCGCAGCTTTGTCCGACGCGACGGGTTGTCACACGGTCTGCGTGTTGTCCTTTTTCCAAAACTATATAATTCTTAAATAATTCCCCAAAATGAGATAAAATCTTCAAAAATGATCATAACATATTTTAACCTCAAGTTTATCTCATGCCTTTCATTTTCCATTATAACATATAATAACCCATAATTACCTCAAAAGTAAGGATCATATAAACTCTAATGGTTACCTTTATAATTATTACCTGAACTTCCACATAGATTGGTCATCTCATACATGATGCATTACAGATCATACTAAGGTTCAAGTGGTTGATCATGACTCCTTGATAGTTGGTTTAGAACAACCATGAGTTTCCTCATTGAATCCCCCATTTTATCTAGTATCTTAATCAGAGAACCACCATAGTTTCCTTCAAACATGTTGTCTCCTTGGTGCCTGCTAGATCCATCCATTCACTAAAAACAGAAATGTCAGTGTGAGTATATCAACAAAACCATCATGTACTAATGAGGAAGATATACTTACTCATTCACTTTATCTAAAAACTATGACTCTTTCTGGAATCCTAACCATTATGGTAATGTCACTTGTTCTTAGAAAATACCCTAACCTCTAAAGTTATCTAAACCAACCTCTGATACCAACTATAAGGCCCCAGCCTTAAACCTTAATTAATCTTGAGTTATTACAGGATTACACATTGAGGATCATTTCAGGATTAGAGTTTTAGAGAATTATATCATAAATCTTGCATTACATTCCGCATTTAAACCAAGTGGTTACATAAAAGATAGTATTCATTTTTCCCATCAACGGAAACATATTTAAAATAAAACATGGATTCTTTCTTGACAGATCCTTGACACTATCATCATATCATGTACCCTTCTCTTGACCTGTGAAAAACATTTCAAAAACTTGGGATGAGCATAAAAAGCTCAGTAAGGGATATAAAAATATGGAAAGGAAACATGAGTACATGTATACATAAGAATGAAATCGTAATTTACCCATAAAACATAAGCACTTTAACATACCTCATAAAATCATGAATAAATCATAGAAATCATAAGACATAAAGGTAACTTGAGGCATTCATAACATTCTTACATAGGTAGTTACCATCTGGGTTACGTTTGTAATACCTATCACAGTATATTCCCTAAATCTCTTTGGAGAAACCTTAATGTTTAACCCCTTCACGTTACCCAATGCATTGGGGAGCTATATCGGGCTCACCCGCCCTTAGTTTATCACGGAACCACCAACCTTCATAACAATGCCCAAGAACCATAACATAATCTTATCACATAAAACATGCATAAAGGAAACATAACATTTCCATCTTTCAAAACAAGATATCAATACAACACATTGATAAAAACATTATGAAAACCATTTTCAATACCAAAATAAAATAAAAGTAAAACATGGTATTTATTTTTCTTTTAAAAAGAAGGTATGGCTTGTAGAGGAAGCCGAAACTAAAATAATGGTCACGGCGGCAGAGAAGTCATTGTCACCGTCTACGTATGACAAAAACATTCCCTTTTTGTCGTTTAGTAAACGCTTCGTATAAAAAAGATTCCTTTTGAATAAACGTAAAATTCAAAGGGTTTTATACACCGTATAAAAGAAAGTTGTGTATAAAACAAAATATGCCTCAATGAAAGGAGATTGAGACGAAGTCCCATACAAAGACAATATCCTTGGATTAAGGATAAATCAATTACATAATTATGTGTGAAAAACAAATACATGAAATATAAGTGGCTATTAAGTGTAATACAATTAGAGGAAATTCACACTTAATCATAGAACGACATATTCAAGGAGTACAAGTTTATCCCAAAGAATCAAAATTGGGTTAAGAAGTTCCCTTGCAAAAATTCGACAGCCTAACGGCGTCACATTAAAATTCATAAAATTAGTTGATGAGAGAGAAAATGGTATCTCATCACTTGGACATAAAATTTACATCAATAAGGATATAAAAGAACATATACCAACATAAAAATATGTAAATTAAAATACATAACAAAATAAGTCTTTTTAAAAGAGGAGTGTGAAAGGTTCCCTTGCTGATTTGGGCAACTTTCAAAATGTACACCCCATGAAAGAAGGGTCATACAATGAAGATGTAACTACCCATAAATGAGAGTATATTATACTAATAGTAAAATAATGGGCATTAAATACACCATACAAAAAGGAAATAGTGGACAATATAGCATGGATCTCACTGGAACAAAAAGTGAGATGAAAATCCCCTTATGAAAATTCGGCAGCCTAACGACGCCACATAAAACTTTCAAAAATGGATTGATGAGATAAAATAGGGTATCTCATCACATGAACATAAAAATTAAATAAAGAGGAATATAAAATAACATCATCTAACATAAGAACATGGATCATAAAAGAAATTACATAAAAGAGAGTACTTGCAAAGAAAGAGAGAGGTGGGATTCCCTTACGAAAACTCGGCAACCTAACGACGCCACTTATTACTTCCATAATGGATTGATGAGAGAGAATAGGGTCTCTCATCATATGAACATAAAACTTACAGTAAGAGTAATATAAAATAACATCCCAATAACAAGAATGATGATCTTTAAAAGGAATGACATAAAAGAGTGTACTTAAAAAGAAAGAGAGGAGTAGGATCCCTTACCTAAAGTCCAACTTGTCTTGTTCGTTTCTTTATATTCCTGAATAATAAACTTTGGTCAATTTATAATTGCATAAGTACCTCCTATAAATATTATTGTTCAGTTAATATCACATATTTTAATGTTATAATAATTGGTTAATAATATGAGTTCATATTAGACGTTTTTGTCGATGTTTGGTACATGAGTCAAAAATTGAACTTGTTGAAAATGATTTTCCATGTAGTTATAGGTACATCATATAAAGAATAGTATTTATTTTTTAAATATCATATATATCCAGTATATATTAATTTTATACTATTCCATAGAATTTGGAGATAAAAATTAAAAGCACCGTTCATGGAGACGGTAGGCCATACGTACGCATGAACGCTACTTTCATTTTTTGTCATATTAATGGAATTAAAAAAAATGAGAGATATATATATGTTATAATTACAGAATGATATTCATCATTTATATGTAATATATTACATATATATCCATTATATATATGTACTTATAATAGTACATAACATTTTGAGATAAGAAATGAAATGTACCGTTCATAGAGACGGTAAGCCGTACGTACGCATGAACGCTACTTCCATTTCTATTTCATATTTAATGGAATTAAAACATAATGATACTTAATAGTATTTTAATTACAGTATGGTATCATATATAATATCATTAAATATATCCTTTATATGTACCACATATGGTATTAACGAATCAAATCACTTTGAGGGGGCGGTAGTCCGCACTTCCTTAAATGAAGATATCGCGTATACCCATAATGGAAACCATAAAGGTATGCCACAAAAGAAAAATAAAGAAGCTTAAGTAAAACTTAAACATATTATATATCATATATAAATATAGTGACATCTTAATGGCCACATTTTAAGGTGTTATATGAGTGTTGAACAATCATCGTTTCGTGAGGCAGAAATTCAGCATCCACAGAAACAGTATGTTCTTTAACCATTTGATGTAGTTGTGTGTAAGTGTAGCTAGAATTATTCTTATTAAAACATCCTAGTATATTTAATATACTGGATTTGTTACAAAATAAATGAATAAAAAGAGTTTATGGGGTTGGAGAAGCAAAATAAAACAAAAGAACGCAAGTGAAGACATTACCTTAAAATCGGGTAACTCTTTTTGATTTGAGCTCAATGGCTTCCTTGAGAAGACTTATTCCCAAAGTGAGGCTTCTAGGAGTAAGAGAGAGAGGTGGAGAGGCAAAATGAGCAGGGTTTATCCGAGACAAAGGCTTTGGAAGTGTGGGTAAGGAGGTAGAGGTGGGGGCCTTTTATAAGAGGATAGGAGGGGCACTCTTGGAAAGTAAAGAAATATTACTTTATTTGAAAATGATTTTAGGATTTAAAAGGTCCCAAATTGATATAATTCTAGGATAAGGTGATAAGGTTTCGAAATACACAAATCCAATAGGTTTTGGACATGTTTAGGTCATATATTTTACATTATCGTTTCATTTTATTTAAATCCTTTATTAATGAGTTAATCGCTGCATCACTATGATGTCATAAATAATTTTATTTATTTAAGGTCTAAAAATTATAAAAAAAACATCATGATGTAGGAAATGTTTTTATGTTTCCAATTAATCTTTATAGTCAAAAATATGAATTGTATAACCCCATGTAAAAATTGTTTTAGTAAAATAACTCATGTTTGTGTCATTTTTACTTTTACATTAAATAAAATGTTATTTATGTCATTTCCCATCCAAAGTGACTCCATGGGGTCCCAAAGTTTACCCATGGATTTTCTTGGTCGGACATGACACATCCAATAAGGGTAGGACATGTGTCAAGCTCATCTCATATTATTAAAACATTATTTTTACCTTAAACTACACTAATTACCTCTAATCGCGATTAAGAACATAAAAGTTACTATTCACCAAAAAATTATTTTATTCCCATTAGACCACATTTTACTTCCTAATTACAACCATGTATGTAGGATTTTTGAAATTCAAAACACAGAGGTGGAAAAGTTTCATTTAAACGAAAAATCAGTTTCTTTAACTACCACTTAGTGGTTTCACTATTCATCAAAAATTGAAGTTTCTCAGAAAAATACCAAAAATTCACCCTAAGCTATATTTTATATTACAAATTCAAAAAATATGTCTATTTTACAAAATTAAAAACATATAAGTTGAATTAATTAATTTAATAATTAATTCCCGCTGTCAAAACAAATAGCATGTTTTTATGAAACAATATCTATTAAAAGATTGACACTAGTTTAAGTCCAATTTCAAAGTGAAATTAATTACAATGACCACTATTGGATTAAATGGTGAAAATATATTCTAATTGAAGTTTAAAACCAATTCAAAAAATAATCTAATCATATAAATAAATTATATTAAAAAGAGGTTTTGAATTAAAATACAACATTTTCACTATTCATTAAAAAATGAACTTTATCGGAAAAATACCAAAAAAATTTCACAATGTAAATTTTGATGTCCCGATTCTAAAGAAGAATTTTATTTTGTCAAATATAACACATAAAATTGTCAAAAAGTGGATTTATAAGAGGTTCACCATCAAAAGGCGGTTAATCGACCTTCTAAAGAACATTAGAATGTTTACACTTAAAAATTGAATTCATTCACATTTTTAATCCTCTAACATTTATTGTAAAAAGTAAAAATATTTGACAAACATATATAATCATTTTTTAGTTAGTTCTGTTCATTTCCGCCATTACAACGTCTAGGCGTTAACTACCATTTAAAATAATATTATTTTATTATTAGAGTGCAACATAAGATTCCCAAGAAACTCGTTGTTGCGTATTGGGTACGCCATCGAGAATAGCATCCCCTTTAAAGTAATATTAATATTTTATTCACAAATATGGATAAATATAAAAATGTCATATTCTTTATTTACCTGGGGTGTTACAGTTTCTCTAACCTGACATGCACAGGGGAGATACAACAGTCTACTGTAAACACTTAAATTCACGTGAAAATCTATATAGAGCGTAGGCCTCACATATAATCTCTCCTTCAATCTTGGTGACCAGTACACCATCTCTGCAAGCCAGCATGTATGCCCTTAATTCCAGACTGGCTCTTCCATAATCAAAAAATTGCCGGGTTGGCGGATTTCCGTAAGGAAAGAAAATGAATTCCTTATACATGCTCATCCTCACCTTCATGTCATAGGAATTGAGAGCTAGTGGAGCAATTCCAGAGAATTACTGCACTGATGGCCTGAAAGAACCTCCAGAAACATGTACTCTGTTATGAACATTATACGTCTTGAAGTGAGTGGCGATCCATCCCCACAAAACTTGGAATGGTCCCACTATTCTCAAAGGAGATTTACCCATGAATACATGGAGTAAGCTCATATGAATAATTTTTAAAATAGGGGTATCCAACCAACCCATTTTCTCCTCAGCCAACTTGGCTACAATAACGAAGCTCTCTGGCCTGACGCCTCCCTTCGAGTCCCTGACTGGAAAAAGATAAACACTGAGCAACAAGGCCAAGAATCCTGCCAGATGAGTCTTATTTGGGATTCTCTCATTCACTTCATATCCCCACTTCTCAAATTATCATTCTTCTAGAGTCAGCCAGAATGTTCCTGGAGCACCCCTCTTCTCTATTTTGGGGCAGGTGGTAGGACGAGTGGGCCCTTTCTTCTTGGGCCCCTTCCCCTTTGATCCCTTCTCCTTCGATCCCTTATCCTTCGATCCCTTCTCCTTAGGCTCCTTCTCCTTCTTCTTGGTAAGAAACATATTCATCCACTCCTCTGGATGAATGTCCTTTCTATAATGAGTTAAGGAGGTATGTGAACTCTTGAGCTTGTGAAATATTTTCAATAATTCCTGAGCCAAAGCTAGGGTCTTCTCCGAATCATTTCAAGTCACCTTGGGAGGAATGAATTCATCATACATATAACCCAAAATTGGAGCCCCTGAGATCTTATGGACATCCCACAGACTGATATATACTTATCCATGAGTCAAATGGAAAGAATTGGTTTCTGGGCTTCAATGTCTGTGTATCTCCAGCACAAAGTCAACATTCCTATAAACATATGTTTTCCCAGCCCAGACGACTTCATATATTGATGCTACTTTCAAATCCTCGACAAAATCTGCGTAGGTTTGTCGCACCCAGTATGCCCACATCCATGTTGGATTCACACCTCCTCCAATACGAAAGTACCAACTCTTCTTCCAGCCTTTGGATTGATCCATCTGAGAGTTTCGGAAGATTTAGGGATAAAAATGTGGTTGCAGCTCAGGCTTGTGAGGTTTCAGATCTGAGGTACATGGGCTATGATGCATTATGTAGGCCTTATCCACTGTTCCATCATTATCAAATGCTCCTCCACTTGAGATATTTGTTGAAGAAAAATTGGTGTAATTCTGAAACCAAGACTTTGGGAGATAATTCTTTGCCTCTGGAATGGTGACTTCTCGCAGATTACCATAGCCATACAAAGGTAGATAAATACTCTGTGGGAAGTCAAGATGATACTTCTTTAGGTACTTGGCCAAATCTGGAAGAGTGCAGTCATAGACAGTATAATAATCATGGCCAATGATGCTCATCATATCATCAACTCACTTTCTATCCAGTTCACCAGCCATTCCGATTCTCTTGGGAGCCATTTTATCTGCACAAAAGTTGAATAATTAACTCTTAAGTAAGTTTATTTTTCATAAATTTTGTGAAGAAAAGTGAAAAAACGGCTAAGGAATTAAGGCATGCAAGTCCCAAAGTTGGCACACAAGTATCAGTGTGTCGCGCAAGTTTTTAGCGCGCAGGTATCACCGTGCAAGTCCAAATACTTCAACAACAGCGCGACAACAATGAAAAAGCAGAAAACAGAGCAACTTGTACGATGAGGGCAACTTGCACGGTGAGAGATCTAAAGTTTGAAATATGGGTGCTTTTCATGAGAATGGACATATATATAGGTCAGGCCTTAATCCTGCGTGCCTAAAGCCAGCGTGCGCAACCCTGCGCTCCTAAAGCCAGCACGCTCATCACTTGTGCACCTCCATCTGCGCGCTCAACACTTGCGTGCCACATATTCCTTGGTTTTCTTCTTTACCTCAGAGACACATCCTTATTTCTTTCAGATCCAACTCTGAGGGGGGGGGGGAATTTGTTGATGCTCCTTTCCATCACAAAGTCTAAACGAATGAAAAGGGAAATACCTTAAACCCAAAATGAATCATCCTTTGAATAAACATCAAAAATTGACAAAGGCATGAACAAATATTCATTTTCACTTGGGTCACGCACGTTCTACCAAGGTCGTGAAAGTATACTTGCACACTACCTAGTGGTCGCACAGGTGACTTGCGCGCCCTCTTTGAATTTCTCCAAGGGTATTTACCATCCTATAAATACCCCCTGTGGGCCCCCCATTTCAGGACGGAAAAATTCCAAAACTCATATTCGAGCTCTGGTCGCCCAAGTCTCATCTAGAAGTCTTCTGAACACTTATATGGTTATTTCTTACCTATAATAGAAGGTCTAAACATGGGAAATAAGGCCTAAGTGTCGAAACTCATCAACACTTGAGCGCCTAAGTGGCCAGCCCTTAAGGGAAATGGACACACTTGCGCGCCGCCTTACCCCTTCAACAAAACTTGCACGCCACTCTTTTGGAAGCCTCTAGGGATAATACTAAGGGATTGAGCCAAGTCTCGCCCAAGTATTACCCTAAGGGTTGACCGTCGTACAAGTACCCCTATGTCACGCAAGCATACTTGCGCGACCAGAACTTGCACTCCCACGTAGGACCTGCGCGCCCACTTCTTTTTGGGTGCCTCTCTTGCCTATTTCACCTATCTTATGCCTATCCACCTCTCCCATTCAGGATCTAGCCTTCAAAACCCTCTTTAAAGTCATTTCTTTTGGCATGGTTCCCTTGTTGGATTCTTTATCTGAAAGGAATTCTGTGGAACATCTCTCAGAACCAAGTGATTTACATATCTTTATATCACTAAGGTTATATATTTCATTCATTCAACCTCATACTTTAAGATGATAGAATCCTTAATTTTGGCCTCCTTTTCAAGAGTAATCCCCAATCCAAGTTCTCTTAATTTGAGCATCCTCCTAAGGAGTAAGCCCCAAGTCCCCTAACTTGGGCGTCCTCCTTAGGAGTAAGCCCTAGTCATAATTTCCCAAATCTCGACATCCTCCTCAGAAATAATCCCCAACCATAATTTCCTTAACCTATGCCTTCTTTTCAGGAGTAACACCCAGTATTAAAGTTCCCAAAATCCAAATTTCCTTAACCTGGGCTTCCGTTTCTTGAGTAATCCCCAGTCATAATTCTCTTTAACCAGGGCCTCTTCTTTAAGAATAATCCCTAGTAATAATTTCTCTTAACCGGTCTTAATTTAGTTTTTACTTGGGCTTCCTTCACAGGAGTAAAACCCAATCATAAGTCCCCTACTAATTTGGGAATCCTCCTTAGGAATGAGCACAAAGTTAGAGTATCCAAATCTCCATAAAGCACATATACCTCTTTGGACATTGTTCTTGGGTTTCTTCCTTGAAGTAAATCCTAATCTTTTTCTATCTGGGAAGTCATTAATACATAAGCCCCACATCCTTTCTTATAATTTCATCTTTCATGGCACAATTGTTTGGTTTTACCAATACTTCTTGTTTCTCACACCGAGTATGACTCACGTGAGCTAAGAGTGTAAAAGTGATTATGACATCTTTATTTGAGCCATCAATCATGCATAAACCTCATACTTCTTTACTCGAACTACGTGGGTTCTGGTTCCTTTTCTAAAGCAAAGGATATATAGGTAGTCCATCTGTGGGTATGATCCCAGCTCTGAAATAATATATGTCCTTCTGAATGACAATAAACTTCAAGTGCCCTGCTGAGTGGCTTTAAAACCAGTATGGTTATCATAATGATCAAAATATTTCTATATAATGTGTCTAAGGATACCATTGAATAAGAATATCTAACAAATATAGATGATTCTCTATCGATGAAGAACCACTAATACATATAAAATATTCCCTAAATTTCATTCATACTAATTATTGATTGTCAGATCTAAAGGAAATATCATTTTCATACTTGGTAATGTAATAAGTATTCACGAACATAACTTAAATCTATAAAGAGAGTCCCGGAGTAGATAGTAATTCCCCCCAAAAAAGTTTTGATGAGTCTGACCTCCCATCCTCTCGACGAATGCAAATTGTTAAGCCTCATCAGTCCAGAACTAGTGAGCACCTACCTTTGGAATGTAGGTCCAAATGGATATAGAATGATTGGATGTTTCCAGTTCAACGAACAAACCCGTTAGAAACCGCTTGGAATGTTTGAATCTTAAATCAATGAGATCATCCCCACTTCCAGAGGAAACAATAACCTTGAAATATTGAAAAACAATATTCATGGAAATATGGTTTTATTGAAACATAAAAACCTATCATGTTGTATAAGTTAAAAGAAAACATTCTTCTCATACTTTTTTCAGATAAGTCAAAAAGTACCTCATATCGAAAAACAAAAAAAAGATTCCCTTCACACCGTTTAATAACAATTCACCAATTGGTAGAACTAACATTAAAAAATAATATAAGAATATAAATAATATTACATATTTATGAAAAATAGATATGAATGATGAATATACCCTTGTATATACTTACATATAATAATCTCGGATAACAATGAGATTGTGAAATTATCTCTTACATTAGGTTTGATATAATTTGTATGTATCAGAACCTTCTGTGTAATGATTTAAATAATTTCATTGACTTATTACAGTATCATAGTCATTTTTATGATATCATATATGATCATATGATAATCTATTTTTTAATTATTACTCGTAATTCAGGTATTAGTGGCTTCGTTTTCTTATTCATGTTTGGTTAAATAAGTTTTCTTTATTCTTATTATGTCAAAGTTATATCATTCGAAAATGATATTAACATAATATATACCATATTTATTCATTGTATACATTTATATAATCATTCTTTAATGGATATCATGTAGAGTGAATCACATCGCATCACGGTGATGATAGGCCATTCGTACACACAAACAACGTTATCATTCCCATAATTATGAAATGGAATGAATTTGGATGGTATATATTTTTTTCCAAAATCCTTATCATATTATAATAATCAAATATTGTTTTTAGGTCCATCAATTTAACCATTCAAGTAAGGTGGTGGTGAAAAACATATTACACCACAATGTGGAGACGGTAAGTCGTACGTGCATACGTGTGGTGATTCTGTTTTTCATAGGCTGGATAGAAGATGGAATATGGTTGTTATATAATATTAATAAAAACATAGTATATAATTCTTACAATATTTATTACTTTATTATGGAAAAAAATCTCATGAATATAAAGTATAAGAAGAATGGAGTTTGGAAGAATCGGTAGAGAATATTTCCTCTTCTTCGATGAGCCCCCTTTAGATATGTTCTTAAAGCACTAGATTTGGTCACTGGAGAATACCAGAACCTCTATAATGTGACTAGGGAAGTTGAGAAGTGAAATTATCAAGATATGGCCAATATTTAAGGTTTAAAATTCATTTAATAATTGATAGAGGTAGTGACCTTTTATAATTGAGGTGAGGGGAACTTATGGAATCTCCAAAAATATAAATTTATAATAAAATAAAACCACATAGAAACCCTACAAAATGTCATATTATCAAATATAAGATAATATAATGTTGTGATACCATCAACCAATAATTTTTTGAAATGTTTTTCTATCCATTTAAACCCTATCATTTTAATTAAACACTTAGTAATTCTATTAAATTTTAACTATGGTAATGAATATTTCAATACTAAGAGAGTGAAATATTTACTTATTTGATGTAAAAAAGACCATAAATGAATTATTTATAATATTTTAGACCATATAATAACTATTAAATATTATTTAATTTTTTTAATATTTTTAAATAATTTAATAATGCATTATTTTGATAAACAATAAATAGTGACAATTTTGACACTATTCAGTTCAGTGATTTTTTTAAAACGTGAAGATAACAAGTTAATTTTGAACCAAATAATTTATTATATTTATTATATGTCAATATAAACTTTAAAATTTATTGGATAAATTAATTATCCAAAATTATATTTATTTTAATAACATTTATTTTTTATCTTTGTTCATAAAATAATTACAACATTAGTTTTGTGTAATTATTTAATATACCTATTTGTTGGTTAAAAATAAAAAATAAGATACTATGAGTAAGATAAATCTTATATATTTTATAATAATTCTTATATTATAATATATCTTATAAAAAATATTACATTAAAAATATTATATTTATTAAAACATGATTGTGACAACTTTAACATCACATTAAATAAAATATTATAAGTGTCATAATCATTTCCATATAGCTCGAAATGGTCAATAACTCAACACTTGGATTTTTATGGTTGATATATACACGAAAAATAATATTTGGTCAAGTTTTTGGGTCTTTTAAAGGTTATTATAATTTTAATAAAAATCAGTTTATTAAAATTTTGACACATTAATAATAGAAGGTCTAAACAGGGGAAACAAGGCCTAAGTGTCGAAACTCATCAACACTTGAGCGCCTAAGTGTCCAGCCCTTAAGGGAAATGGACACACTTGTGTGCCGCCTTACCCCTTCAACAAAACATGCGCGCCACTCTTTTGGAAGCCTCAAGGGATAATACTAAGGGATTGAGCCAAGTCTCGCCCAAGTATTACCCTAAGGGTTGACCGTCGTGCAAGTACCCCTATGTCGCGCAAGTATACTTGCGCGACCAGAACTTGCACGCCCACGTAGGACCTGCGCGCCCACTTCTTTTTGGGTGCCTCTCTTGCCTATTTCACCTCTCTTATGCCAATCCACCTCTCCCATTCAAGATCCAGCCTTCAAAACCCTCTTTAAAGTCATTTCTTTTGGCATGGTTCCCTTATTGGATTCTTTATCTCAAAGGAATTCTGTGGAACATCTCTCAAAACCTAGTGATTTACATATCTTAATATCACTAAGGTTATATATTTCATACATTCAACCACATCCTTTAAGATGAGAGAATCCTCAATTTGGGCCTCCTTTTCAAGAGTAATCCCCAATCCAAGTTCACTTAATTTGAGCATCCTCCTCAGGAGTAAGCCCCAAGTCCCCTAACTTGGGCGTCCTCCTTAGAAGTAAGCCCCAGTCATAATTTCCCAAATCTGGGCATCCTCTTCAGGAATAATCCCCAACCATAATTTCCTTAACCTATGCCTTCTTTTCAGGAGTAAGACCGAGTCTTCAAGTTCCCAAAATCTGAATTTCCTTAACTTGGGCTTCCTTTTCCGGAGTGTTGGTCGGAGTGGATACTCAAGAGGGGGGTGAATTGAGTTCCAATTAAAATTTATGTTCTAAAACATTGTCTTAAAACCCCCA
Source organism: Viscum album (assembly GCA_963277665.1). NCBI lineage: Eukaryota > Viridiplantae > Streptophyta > Magnoliopsida > Santalales > Viscaceae > Viscum > Viscum album. The sequence goes on from OY728167.1 coordinate 982,791,916, forward strand.
AATAAAATACTGAATTAAACTATAGTGAATTTATATCAAAGTAAGGGTTCGGTTGGGTTCTCAAGGGATTGATTATTTCCCAGTTAATCAAAACAGAAAGGTTGATTAACTTTTGAAACCAACTTACTGATTTACAACTGATATAAACACTTGCGAATTTAATTATCAAAGTAACTTTAAAACAGTTTTGGTTTTAAAGAGATTAGCAGCAGAATAAAAGAATAACTTTGAAAGATATAAAACAACAGATATAAGCAAGAGGTTCAGTCTCAAGCCGAGACTTAGTCCTCTCAAAAGCTTTTATAAAAAGATGATCCACACCCTGGATCAGGGATAACAACAGCAACCAGCTGTCCAGGTCGAAGACATCTACCACAGTTATTCGTGGGAACAAACACAACAACAACCAGCTGTTCAGGTCACACGACCTCTACCACTATCCCAGTGGGAAATAAACGATGTAAGAGTATTGAGTGAGGATTTACAAATCCTCCAGTTAGAGTACATGAGACAGTGTGTGTGTAAAATACAGCATAAAACACACACTTCTCAATATGTAAAAAGATAAATCACAGAGCAAATATTTAGAGTTTAGAAATGGCTCTAGTGATTGTCATGCAGTTCTGGACTCCTTTGATTGATCAGAATTCGCTCTGAGTCCTCTTCTGGTTTCTGTCTGGAAAACAGAGAATCGTCTGTTTCCTTGACTTCCAGGTTCAGATAATGTTGAAGAAGCTGTTGAGTTGATGTTCTCTTTTTGTTCTCAACTCTTCTCTGGTACGCACGATTGTAGGTGATCTTCTTGTAAGCTCAGACGTCTTTCTTCATGTACACCAGCTTGAGTGTTCTTCACTTTTTCAGTGCGGCTGCAACCTCTTCACAACACGTGTTCAACTCTATTATCTATTCGTGTGTATACGCGCGTGTGTCTGTCTTTTTGAGCTCGACAATAGCATCCTTCTTTTAATGAACGAGCTCCGACAAAAGATATGATTTCCTTTTTGTAGGTACGAGGTATGGTTCCCTGACATCTAACAACACACATTAAATAAATGACAGAGCATTTAAAATATTCCTAATATGACCGTTGGTTAGATTAAATAAAGATAAAGAAATTCAAACAACTGTTTATGACTATCAGTGTGTCAAGTGATCGGTGGGTCATCAGCATCGGTGAGACATCTTCGGTGACTCATTCGATCAGCATCGGTGAGACATCTTCAGTGACTCATTCAATCAGCATCGGTGAGACATCTTCAGTGACTCATTCGATCAGCATCGGTGAGACATCTTCGGTGACTCATTCGATCAACATCGGTGAGACATCTTTGGTGACTCATTCGATCAGCATCGGTGAGACATCTTCGGTGACTCATTCGATCAGCATCGATGAGACATCTTCGGTGACTCATTTGATCAGCATCGGTGCGACCGTTGTCCTTCGATATGGATCGGTGTGACCATTGTCCTTTGATATGGATCGGTGCGACCGTTGTCCTTTGACATGGATCGGTGTGACCGTTGTCCTTTGATATGGATCGGTGCGACCGTTGTCCTTTGATATGGATCGGTGCGACCTTTGTCCTTTGATATGGATCGGTGCGACCGTTGTCCTTTGACATGGATCGGTGCGACCGTTGTCCTTTGATATGGATCGGTGCGACTATTGTCCTTTGATATGGATCGGTGCGACCGTTGTCCTTTGATATGGATCGGTGCGACCGTTGTCCTTTGATATAGATCGGTGCGACCATTGTCCTTTGATCCATAGGACTTCCAGAATACTTGTAAATCAATAACAAAGAGATAAAAACATAATCCAACCAATATACACAGATTCATTAAGAGATTGTGATTATGAGAAATCCAACAGGATTAAGTAATTTATGATTTGTGATTATTAAAACAGCAATCATAGGAAGAATTCAACAATCTTCCACAGGGTTCAACAATCTCCCCTTTTTTGATAATCACAACTCTTAGCCAATCACAAAGCGTAGCCATTAATAAATATAAGATATCATCAATAATAAGGCATAATAAGAATCATAAAAAAATGAGATATAAATCTCCTCCTGAAATTAGGCCTGTTAAAAACTTATGCAAGCATTTCCATACAAAGATATAAAACTCCCCCATATCTCCCATCTCCCCCATATCTCCCATGAATCCATAGAGATACAGATTTCTCCCCCTTTGGGATAATCAAAAAGGAGGGAAAACAGATAAAGAAGAGATTAAAATACGACAGCAGTGAGAATAAAGAGAATAAAGTTCATAAGACATCATAGTACAATCACAACACGGTTTATCCTATCAACAACAATGCACAACTATTACTGGGGGTGTAAAGGGGATTTTCCCTTGTCGGACGGATCAATGGTGGGTAAGTTGGAAGGCCTGGAGGAATTTTGAACTGGGCGAATTTGAAACGGTGGTAAAACGACTCTGGAGGTTAGAGGAGAGGATGCCACCGGAATTTGCTGTGGAGCTGTAGGAGCTGGTTGAGAAGATTGTTGAGGAACTGGTCGAAGATGAGAGAGAGCTTGAGCAACAGAGATCTGATTTGGAGAAACATCAGAGGCACCGAGAGGGTCAGCAGTCGGAAGCACAACGACAGTGGCTTGTGCATTCAGATAAGGCTTCAAAAGATTTATGAAATTCTGAATAACTTCTGCACCATACTACATAGCCTTCTCAAAATCATCCTTATTTTCCATTAACCGTGCCAAGGTTGGAGTAAAATCTTGCAATTGTTGAACTTGTGTTTTGAAAGATTGAGTGACTGGAGGTAATCTCAGATTTTTAACTAGCACTTTGAAATTCTCGGTCATCTCATGCTTGGTATAGATTTTTGAAAAGTAGTGATCAACCTTTTCCTTGATTTCTATCTGATCTTTAGTGGCATCTGCTGAATATACTGTGACCATCTTATGAATGTGATCACTGTGCTCCTTCATCTTCCTCAACGAGTCCAAATCAAGAACTTGCCTAATGGCGGCCAATTCATCATGTACAAACTACTTCAGATCCTCTAGCTCACGAGTGGTGATCTTGGTTACTTTGGTTGTACTGGCTTGAGCAACTATCTGAGTTATCTCAGCCTTCAACTTTCTCAGATCAGACTTCTTAAGATGTTCAATCAGATTCTTCAACACTTCCATCATACCGGAGATAGTGGATCTAAATTCGTTGGATAAAGAAACTAACCCAGATTGTAGATCCTTTGGAATCTGATTTAGAGAGGCTATGTGTCTGCCAATAAACTCACCAGTATTGGCCTAGTCTGGTGTAATAGCGTTTGAAATTTCTTCTCTAACTGTGTCTCTCATAGTAGTAAGCAACTCCCTTTTGAACTTGTCAAAATCAGACTGGGAGACAGTAGAACTAGGTAGATGAGCACCAGCAGCATCAACAACATGAGAAGACCTTGCCCCAACTGGTTGGATTTCCATCATAACCGCAGTAGATTCTGATTCTTCTTCTTCTTCCTCAGAATACTCTAAACCCAAAACAGCAAAACCAGGGTAATCATCCCAGACAGCAGCACACAGAGTATATTTTGGTTTATCATAACATGCTTTTCCAATGTTTTTAAGAGATTCTCTCTTGCCATTGGCATCTGTTTCTGGTAAGGTTTGATGTGTTTCTGTTGGAGGTACAACAAGAACATCCACTGGTCAGTTATCACCATCATCATCATTATCATCATCATCATCTCCATTCTCATTTCCATTCTTCACAGAAACATCACTGTCAGATACTTCAGTGTAACTGGCTTCTTCATCACCAAGAACTGGTTCTGATTCAGGTAAGGGTAAAGGTGGACTGGCAGGTCCAAAGTCTATTCATCTTTTAGGACTCACAGTATCAGGATCACTCCTATAATCAGGAGATGACATACTTTATTCTTCTGTTTCAGCGTCTTCCATCCCTTGTTTACCAGATTCTTAAGTGTCTTTATTCCTTTCAATATTTACCTCTTCTTCGTCATCAGAATAAATTGGTTCCTCATCCGATTTCAAACCAGGGTCTCTCAAACCCTTCGGCCTCTTTCCATGATCAATGGGATTGTAGGATTCATACAACTTGTCCTCATGAGCAAACTAGCATTTTTTCTATGGGTTCCAGTTTATCTTCATCCGTTTACAAATCTCTTTGGTAATACAAAAAGAATTATCAGATTCAGCTATCTCATTAGCTTCATCAACGCATTCCAGACTTTTTAACATAACAGAGATCATTTTGGGATAGAACAGGGCAGTGGCTTTCTTAGAAGGTTTCACCATTCCAGCTATGTGCACCATTAGATATCTACACAAATTGATCTTCTCATGGGTCTTTAGTAAAAACAACAGAAAAACATCCTGCTATCTTACAGCAGAAAAATCTCCTTTCCTGGAGCAAATTTGGTGCTGAATAAACTTAAAGAGAAGTCTAAATTCACCATCTAGCTCTGATGCTATGATTCTCCTTGACTCTCTGTTTCCAGTCAAAAGCTCTAAAGCTAACTCATAAGAGAAATACTCGGTGGTTGGAGGAATGTTTCCAGCATAATCCTCATACTGACCCTCGTGGGGTACATTCAAACATTCAGCCCATTGTTTTGACGAAAAAGATATTTTCTTTCCTTTCACTACCGAAGACATTCTGGCAGCCTCGACACCATCTAAAGTAACTTGCATATTTATATAAAACTCATGCACTAGATTTGGGTAGTATACACGAGTGTTGTCTGAGAACCCAGATTTCCATCCTTGCGAATCTAAAACTTGTAACAATAGCGACTTACTTGTCAAAAGCCAGGAGGAGATGACTTCCTTTTCTACAACAACAATCCGAGTTTCCAGGTTTGGATTTATTGATCTTTCAGTGGTACTACTCGACTCGCCTCGAGCACGCTTTGACGGTTCAGGACTTTCTGATCCTTTGCTCGGTCTCTTCTCCTTAGCCATTTGATGATTCTGGGGAAAGCAGGAGTTTGAAGGTTCGAAGTGGAGGAGAAAGAGAGAAAATAAGGTTTGGCGGGAATGAAATGAAAGGTCGACGGTTTGGGGAATATGAATAGTCGCGTATCATTTATTTCATCATTTAGGGTTCCCATAACAAAGATAAAAGTAGTTAATTAAACACAAAATAAAAAGTAATATAAAGAAAGATCGATTTCACAGATCAGTTTCACAGATCAGTTTCACAGATCGGTTTCACAGATCGGTTTCACAGATCGGTTTCACAGATCGGTTTCACAGATCGGTTTCACATATCCGTTTCACAGATCAGTTTCACAGATCAGTTTCACAGATCAGTTTCACATATCAGTTTCACATATCTGTTTCAGAGATCTGTTTCACATATCAGTTTCACAAATCGGTTTCACTGATCCGTTTCACAGATCAGTTTCACAGATCAGTTTCAAAGATCAGTTTCAAAGATCCTTTTCACAAATCAGTTTCACAGATCAGTTTCACAGATCAGTTTCACATATCAGTTTCACATATCAGTTTCACAGATCAGTTTCACAGATCAGTTTTACAGATCGGTTTCACAGATCGGTTTCACAGATCAGTTTCACATATCAGTTTCACAGATCAGTTTCACAGATCGATCATACATAATTCTTGTTTAATAAAATTCATTCTTTCAGAGAATAAAGGCTTTGTAAAAATATCAGCTAATTGATGTTCAGAACTAATAAATTTTAGAGAAATATCACCTTCCTGATAATGATCCCTTAGAAAGTGATTTCTGATATCAATGTGCTTAGTTCTAGAGTGAGACACAAGGTTCTTAGATATGTTGATCGCACTAGTATTGTCACAATTAATTGAAACTTGTTTAAAATCAAATCCATAGTCCAATAAGGTGTGTTTCATCCACAGAATCTGTGCACAGCAACTACCAGCAGCGATGTATTCTGCTTCAGCAGTAGACAATGCAACTGAGTTCTTTTTCTTACTACACCATGATACTAGCGATTTTCCATGTAAATGACATGTTCCAAATGTGCTTTTCTTATCTAAATTTCATCCAGCAAAGTCAGCATCTGAATAACTGGTTAGGTCAAATGATTGTCCTTTTGGATAAAACAAACTTAAATTCACGGTATACTTAAGATATTTAAAAATCCTTTTAACAGCCAGTAAGTGTAATTCATTAGGATTAGATTGAAATCTAGAACACATACACACACTAAACATAATATCCGGTCAACTAGCAGTAAGATAAAGTAAACTTCCAATCATACCTCTATAATTAGTTTGATCTACTGGTTTACCAGTTTCATCTAAATCCAATTTACAGGTCGTACTCATAGGTATATCACTTTCCATAATACTATCCAAACCAAACCGTTTTAATAAATCATTAGTATATTTACTTTGATTTAGAATAATTCCATCTTTAGTTTGAAAAATTTGAAAACCAAGAAAATACTTAAGCTCTCCCATTAAGCTCATTTCAAACTCATTTTGCATAACCTGTGAAAATTCAGTACATAAAGAATTTTTAGAAGATCCAAAAATAATATCATCAACATAGATTTGTACTATTAACACATCTTTTGAAATCCTTTTTATAAAAAGAGTGGGATCAGCTATTCCTTTTGTAAATCCTTTTGAAATAAGAAAGTTTGAAAGTCTTTCGTACCAAGATCTTGGAGCTTGTTTTAAACCATATAAAGCTTTAGAAAGTTTAAAAACATGATTTTGAAAATGAGGATTTGAAAAGCCAGGTGGTTTTTCTACAAAAACATCTTCAACAATAAAACCATTTAGAAAAACACTGTTCACATCCATTTGATATAACTTGAAATTAAGATGTGATGCATAAGCAAGTAAGATCCTAATAGCTTCTAATCTAGCTACAGGTGCAAAGGTTTCCTCATAGTCAATTCCTTCTTCTTGATTATAACCTTGTGCAACTAGCCTAGCTTTGTTTCTAATGATGTTTCTAGATTCATCAACTTTGTATCTAAACACCCATTTTGTGCCTATGGTTATAGTGTCCTTAGGTCTTTCTACTAATTTCCAGACTTTGTTCCTTTCAAATTGATTTAGTTCCTCTTGCATAGCCATTACCAAAATTCATCATTGATAGCATCATTGATATTTTTAGGTTCTAGCTGTGACAAGAAGTCTTGATGTTCAACCTGATTTCTAAGAGAAGCTCTAGTCTATGTTCCTCTATCTAGATTTCCTACGATGGCATCTAAAGGATGGTTCTCTAGAATCCTAGTTGGTCTTGAAAAGGTAGGGCTAGATATTTTAGGTTCATCTACAGGTTGAGGTTCAACAGAAGCAGGGTCTGGAAAATTTCTAGAACTGGATTTTTTAACTACAGGTCCACTGTTTTTATCATTAAGGTTCAAACCAGAGAGATCATCTTCAAGATTTTCAAGAGAGGTCTTAGGTTCATGTGGATCAGTTTCATCAAATTTGAAGTTAACAGATTCTTACACACATTTGGTTCTCTTATTAAAAACTCTATAGGCTTTACTGGAAGTTGAGTAACCTAGAAAAATTCCTTCATCACTCTTGGATGCAAACTTATCAAGATTATCTTTAGTGTTAAGAATAAATACTTTGCAGCCAAAAACTTTGAAGTAGTTAACCTTAGGTTTCCTATGGTTCCATAACTCATAAGGGGTCCTCTTAAGAACAGGTCTGATCAAGACTCTATTAATAACATAACAAGCTGTATTTACAGCTTTAGCCCAAAATTAAATGGGTAGGTCATACTCATTAAGAATAGTTCTAGCAATTTCTTGCAGGGTTCTATTCCTCCTTTCTACTACACCATTCTGTTGAGGTGTCTTAGGGGCAGAGAAATTGTGACTATAGCCACTGTGTGAGTAGTAAGATTCAAACTCATGATTTTCAAACTCACGACCATGATCACTTCTTAGGGTTTTAATCTTAAGTCCACTAAGGTTCTCTACAGACATGGAATATTTAACAAAGTAAGAACAAGATTCACTTTTGTGAGCTAGAAAGTATACCCAAGTATATCTAGAAAAGTCATCTACAAGAACATAGACATAATGCTTACCATTTAAACTAGAAACTCTAGAATGTCCAAATAAATCCATGTGAACCAACTCGAGAGGTTGAGAAGTTGACACTTATTTCTTTGATTTAAAAGAAACTTTATGTTGCTTTCCCTTTTGACAGGGATTACAAACTTTGTCTGCTGGAAATTCAAGTTTGGGTAGGTCTCTAACTAAGTTCTTCCAAGAAAGTTTTCTAAGTGAATGCACATTGCAGTGTCCTAATCTTCTGTGCCAAAGCCAAGACTCTTTATGAAAAGCATTTAAACAAGTAATATTTTGCTTAGCTAAAGAATTTAAATCGACAGCATAAACGTTTTCACTTCTTAAAGCAGAAAACACTAAAACATTTTTAAAGTTAAAAACATTGCAAGAATCATTTTCAAATTTAACATAAAAACCATAATCAAATAACTGATAAATACTTAACAAATTGTATTTAAGTCCATCAACAAATAAAACTTTAGAAATTAGTACTCAGTCAGTGTTACCAATCTGGCCTAAGCCGATGATTTTCCTTTTAGAATTATCACCAAAGGTGACAAAACGTCCATCAACTCTGACTAAGATTTTAAAGCATGAGAAGTCTCCGGACATATGTCTTGAAAATCCACTGTCCAAGTACCAGGTCTTTTTACAGGAGCTCTTTAAGCAGGTTCCCTAAAAAACAGATTTAGATAGGAAATGATTTTGGTACCCAGAACTTCTTGGGTCCAGACAGGTTATCCATTAATACTTTAGGTACCCAGATTTGTCTAATGGGTCTCATAGAATTTCTAGAATCAGCAGATTTGGAAAGATAAATCTTATTAGATCCATAACTATGAATATAACTCGTTGAAGCATATGACGTTCCAGATCTAGCTACATTCTGTCCAGATTTAGGAATGAATCTAGTTCTGGTAATCTTCCTTTGTCCAGGTTGGTATCCTATACAAGTAGTGTATCTAGGTGCTATTTGCTTACCTAGCATCTGAGTAAGAGTATCTTTACCATTTGTAAATTTCTTTAAGTCTTTATTGAGTTGCTCATTGGATAATTTTAGTTCATTGTTCTCTTTAAGAAACTGAACATTCTTTTCCATTTCAATATCAAGATCTGATTTATGTTTAACAGTTAAAGCATACTGTTTCTTTAAACCTTTGTATTTGTCTTTCAGATCATTACAAGTTTCTTCTAACATATCAAAATATTCAGACAGTTCAGATTTAGACATGTTATCACATTCAGAATCATCTCTAGAATAATATGAATTAGAAGCAGGAGTTTCTGAAGTTACCTCAGCAGTGTTTGTCATAAAGCACATGTTTGCCTTGTTTCTGTGTTCAGTTTCAGAAACTTCAGATTCACTAGAACTGTCCTCAAAAGCACTCCAAGTAGCCTTCATGGATTTCTTATACTTGTTATCCAGGTATTCATACTTCTTCTTGTATTTCAGCTTTGGGAAGTCTACTTTTATGTGTCCCTTCCTCTTGCACTCATAACAGACAACTTCATCTGATTTGTCAGATTTCTTCCAATCCTTTTTCCAATGTCCCTTGTGGTCATACTTACCTTGGTAGTTTGTCTTTCTGAAAAACTTCTTCTTCCTATAAAATTTCTTAAACCTTCTAGCAATGTGAGCCATCTCAGCATCACTATCAGAGTCACTCTCACTGTCTTCATAGCTTTAACTTTCATTGATAGCTTGAAGCTTTTCCTTATCCTTATTATTTTAGGTTGTAGTTTTGAAGGTAACAGACTTCCTTCTAGGTTCATCTTCTTCTTCTTTGTTCACTTTGAGTTCTTCTTCATACATCATCAACTTGCCAATTAGTTCCTTGAATGGTAGTTCACCAATGTCACATGATTCTCTAATGTAGACAGAGGTTCCTCTCCATCTTTCAGGTAGACATCTCAAAATTTTCATGATTTGTTCCTTTACTGGAACATCCTTTCCTAGAGAAGTCATTGTGTTGACAATTTAATTGAACCTGAGATACATATCAGAAATGGGTTTATCAGGCTTCATCTTAAAATTATCATACTTAATAGTATAAGTGTTCAATCTCATCTCCTTAACATTAGTTGTTTCTTCATGAGACACAGCTAAGGTATCCCAAATCTCATAAGCAGTTTTACAGGCAGATATTCTATTAAATTCCTCATCTCCTAGAGCACAGTATAAAGCATTCATAGCTTTACAATTATTATTGTAGGCTGTCTTAGTAGCTTCATTCCAAGTTGTTCTAACAGTAGTAGGAATTTTATATTCAGATTCTATAGCAGTCCAAATATCAAAACCCATGCTTTCTAAATGAATTTTCATCTTAATTTTCCACTGAGCATAGTTAGTGCCATTAAAAAATGGTGTTCTATTGGTAGCAACACCTTCAACTCTATTATCCATGATATCTTACTTAAGGCAAAGATTTTAAAGAGATAACAATTTTGAAATAATAGAATATTTAAGAACTTCAAAATAAAACTAAAATCACAGTTGAAAAACAGAGTACAAAATATTTTAAACAACCTATGATACCAAATGTTGGTCGGAGTGGATACTCAAGAGGGGGGTGAATTGAGTTCCAATTAAAATTTCTGTTCTAAAACTTTGTCTTAAAATCCCCAAATAAAATACTGAATTAAACTGTAGTGAATTTATATCAAAGTAAGGGTTCAGTTGGGTTCTCAAGGGATTGATTATTTCCCAGTTAATCAAAATAGAAAGGTTGATTAACTTTTTAAACCAACTTACTTATTTACAACTGATATAAACACTTGCGAATTTAATTATCAAAGTGACTTTAAAACAGTTTTGGTTTTAAAAAGATTAGCAGCGGAATAAAAGAATAACTTTGAAAGATATAAAACAACAGATATAACCAAGAGGTTCAGTCTTAAGCCGAGACTTAGTCCTCTCAAAAGCTTTTATAAAAAGATGATCCACACCCTGGATCGGGGATAACAACAGCAACCAGTTGTCCAGGTCCAAGACCTCTACCACAGTTATTCGTGGGAACAAACACAACAGAAACCAGCTGTTCAGATCACACGACCTCTACCACTATCCCAGTGGGAAATAAACGATGTAAGAGTATTGAGTGAGGATTTAAAAATCCTCCAGTTAGAGTACAGGAGACAGTGTCTGTGTAAAATACAGCATAAAACACAGACTGTTCAATATGTAAAAGGATAAATCACAGAGCAAATATTTAGAGTTTAGAAATGTCTCTAGTAATTGTCATGCAATTCTGGACTCCTTTGATTGATCAGAATTCGCTCTGAGTCCTCTTCTGGTTTCTGTCTAGAAAACAGAGTATCGTCTATTTCCTTGACTTCTAGGTTTAGAGAATGTTGAAGAAGCTCTTGAGTTGATGTTCTCTTTTTGTTCTCATCTCTTCTCTGGTACGCACGATTGTAGGTGATCTTCTTGTAAGCTTAGACGTCTTTTTTCATGTACACCATCTTGAGTGTTCTTCACTTGTTCAGTGCGGCTGCAACCTCTTCACAACATGTGTTCAACTCTATTATCTATTCGTGTGTATAGGCGCGTGTGTCTCTCTTTTTGAACTCGACAATAGAATCCTTCTTTTAAAGCACGAGCTCTGGCAAAAATATGATTTCCTTTTTGCAGGTACGAGGTACGGTTCCCTGACATCCAACAGCACACATTAAATAAATGACAGAGCATTTAAAATATTCCTAATATGACCGTTGGTTAGATTAAATAAAGATAAAGAAATTCAAACAGCTGTTTATGACTATCAGTATGTCAAGTGATCGGTGGGTCGTCAACATCGGTGAGACATCTTTGGTGAATCATTCGATCAGCATCGGTGAGACATCTTCGGTGACTCATTTGGTCAGCATCGGTGAGACATCTTCGGTGAATCATTCGATCCGCATCGGTGAGACATCTTCGGTGACTCATTTGGTCAGCATCGGTGAGACATCTTCGGTGACTCATTCGATCCGCATCGGTGAGACATCTTTGGTGACTCATTTGGTCAGCATCAGTGAGACATCTTCGGTGAGTCATTCGATCAGCATCGGTGAGACATCTTCGGTGACTCATTTGATCAGCATCGGTGCGACCGTTGTCCTTCGATATGGATCGGTGTGACCGTTGTCCTTTGAGATGGATCTGTGCGACCGTTGTCCTTTGACATGGATCGGTGTGACCGTTGTCCTTTGATATGGATCGGTGCAATCGTTGACCTTTGATATGGATCGGTGCGACCATTGTCCTTTGATATGGATCGGTGCAACCGTTGTCCTTTGATATGGATCGGTGCGACCGTTGTCCTTTGATCCAGAGGACTTCCATAATACTTGTAAATCAATAACAAAGAGATAAAAACATGATCCAACCAATATACACAGATTCATTAAAATATTGTGATTATGAGAAATTCAACCAGATTAAGTAATTGATGATTTGTGATTATTAAAACAGCAGTCATAGGAAGAATTCAACAATCTTCCAGAGGGTTCAACACGGAGTAATCCCCAGTCATAATTCTCTTTAACCTAGGCCTCTTCTTTAAGAATAATCCCCAGTCATAATTTCTCTTAACCAGTCTTAAATTAGTTTTTACTTGGGCTTCCTTCTCAGGAGTAAAACCCAATCATAAGTTCCCTCCTAATTTTGGAATCCTACTTAGGAATGAGCACCAAGTTAGAGTATCCAAATCTCCATAAAGCACATATACCTCTTTGGAGATTGTTCTTGGGTTTCTTCTTTGAATTAAATCCTAATCTTTTTCTATCTGGGAGGTCATACATACATAAACCCCACATCCTTTCTTATAATTTCATCTTTCATGGCACAATTTTTTGGTTTTACCAATACCTCTTGTTTCTCACACCGATTATGACTCACGTGAGCTAAGATTGTAAAAGTAATTGTGACATCTTTATTTGAGCCATCAATCATGCATAAACCTCATACTTCTTTACTCGAACTACGTGGGTTCTGATTCCTTTTCTAAAACAAAGGATATGTAGGTAGTCCATCTGTGGGTATGATCCCAGCTCTGAAATAATCTATGTCCTTCTGAATGAAAATAAACATCAAGTGCCCCGCTGAGTGGCTTTAAAACCAGTATGGTTATCATAATGATCAAAATATTTCTATATAATGTGTCTAAGGATACCATTGACTAAGAATCTCTAATAAATATATATTATTCTCTATCGATGAAGAACCTCTAATACATATAAAAGATTCTCTAAATTTCATTCATACTAATTATTTATTTTTAGATCTAAAGGAAATCTCATTTTCATACTTGGTAATGTAATATGTATTCACGAACATAACTTAAATCTATAAAGAGAGTCCCTGAGTAGATAGTAATTCCCCCCAAAAAAGGTGTGATGAGTCTGACCTCCCATCCTCTCGACCAATACAAATTCTTAAGCCTCATCAATCAAGAACTAGTGAGCACCTACCTTTGGAAAGTTGGTCCAAATGGATATAGAATGATTGGATGTTTCCGGTTCAACGAACAAACCCATTAGAAACCGCTTGGAATGTTTGAATCTTAAATCAATGAGATCATCTCCACTTCAAGAGAAAACAATAACCTTGATATATTGTAAAGGAATATTCGTGGAAATATGGTTTTATTAAAACATAAAAACCTATCATGTTGTATAAGTTAAAAGAAAACATTCTTCTCATACTTTTTTCGGATAAGTCAAAAAGTACCTCGTATCGAAAAACAAAAAAAGATTCCCTTCACACCGTTTAATAACAATTCACCAATTGGTAGAACTAACATTAAAAAATAATATAAGAATATAAATAATATTACATATTTATGAAAAATAGATATGAATGATGAATATACCCTTGTATATACTTACGTATAAATAATCTCGGATAACAATGAGATTGTGAAATTATCTCTTACATTAGGTTTGATATAATTTGTATGTATCAGAACCTTCCGTGTAATGATTTAAATAATTTCATTGACTTATTACAGTATCATAGTCATTTTTATGATATCATATATGATCATATTATCACTTATTTGTTAATTATTACTCGTAATTCAGGTATTAATGGCTTCGTTTTCTTATTCATGTTTGGTTAAATAAGTTTTCTTTCTTCTTATTATGTCAAAGTTATATCATTCCAATATGATATTAACATAATATATACCATATTTATTCATTTTATACATTTATATAATAATTCTTTAATGGATATCATGTAGAGTGAATCACATCGCATCACGGTGATGATAGGCCATTCGTACACACAAACAACGTTATCATTCCCATAATTATGAAATGGAATGAATTTGGATGGTATATTTTTTTTTCCAAAATCCTTATCATATTGTAATAATCACATATTGTTTTTATTTCCATCAATATAACCATTCAAGTAAGGTGGTGGTGAAAAACATATTACACCACGATGTGAAGATGGTAAGTCATACGTACATACGTGTGTTGATTCTGTTTTTCATAGGCTGGATAGAAGATGGAATATGGTTGTTATATAATATTAATAAAAACACAGTATATAATTTTTACTATATTTATTACTTTATTATGGAAATAAACTCATGAATATAAAGTATAAGAAGAATGGAGTTTGGAAGAATCGGTAGAGAATATTTCCTCTTCTTCGATGAGCCCCCTTTAGATCTCTTCTTAAAGCACTAGATTTGGTCACTAGAGAATACCAGAACCTCTATAATATGACTAGGGAAGTTGAGAAGTGAAATTATCAAGATATGGACAATATTTAAGGTTTAAAATGCATTTAATAATTGATAGAGGTAGTGACCTTTTATAATTGAGGTGAGGGGCACTTATGGAATCTCCAAAAATATAAATTTATAATAAAATCAAACCACATAAAAAACCTACAAAATGTCATATTATCAAATATGAGATAATATAATGTTGTGATACCATCAACCAATAATTTTTTGACATGTTTTTCTATCCATTTAAACCTTATCATTTTAATTCAACACTTAGTAATTCTATTAAATTTTAACTATGGTAACGAATATTTCAATATTAAGAGAGTGAAATATTTACTTATTTGATGTAAAAAAGACCATAAATGAATTATTTATAATATTTTAGACCATATAATAACTATTAAATATTATTTAATTTTTTTTAATATTTTTAAATAATTTAATAATGCATTATTTTGATAAACAATCAATAGTGACAATTTTCACACTATTCAGTTCAGTGATTTTTGAAAAACATGAAGATAACAAGTTAATTTTGAACCAAATAATTTATTATATTTATTATATGTCAATTCAATCTATAAAATTTATTGGATAAATTAATTATCCAAAATTATATTTATTTTAATAACATTTATTTTTTATCTTTGTTCATAAAATAATTACAACATCATTTTTGTGAAATTATTTAATATACCTATTTGTTGGTTAAAAATAAAAAATAAGATACTATGAGTAAGATAAATCATATATATTTTATAATAATTCTTATATTATAATATATCTTATAAAAAATATTACATTAAAAATATTATATTTATTAAAACATGATTGTGATAACTTTAACATCACATTAAATAAAATATTATAAGTGTCATAATCATTTCCATATGGATCGAAATGGTCAATAACTCAACACTTGGATTTTTATGGTTGATATATACACGAAAAATAATATTTGGTCAAGTTTTTGGGTCTTTTAAAGGTTATTATAATTTTAATAAAAATCATTTTATTGATTTCTCGTCAATTAAATAATTTTACCATCATCAATGTATAAGCCTTTAAGGTAATTATTTATTTCCTAAAAATAACAAATAAATTACCATGATTAAAAAAATTAACTTTAAAAAGAGTATTTATAATCAAATTTATTCTCTATATAACATTTCATTAAAAAATATATAGTTATTAAAATCTGAGTAAGCCATATTTAACTTTTCTTGAAATAAAATAAATTAAAATTCTCAATCTCATCCAAGTGGGTTCCAAAGGATAATTTTTATAACCAATTATGATTTTTATATAAACACACTTATCCAATGAAATTATGAAAAGTGTTAGGGTAATTTTACATTATTATCTTTTCTCTTAATTACCTGATTTACCCTTCTACAGTATTAATAAAAAATTATCGAAGTTAATATTCATAATTCCCAAAAATAAAATAAATATATTTTAATTATTTATAAATAATCATTCCAAATATGGAATTAATTTTAAAAAATTCAAAACACTAATGTTTCGGTAATTAATATAAAATTAATCTCGTTTTCAGTATGATAAGACATGTTTGAAAAGTTAAAACATTGCAAAATATTTAAATGTTTTTACATATGAATTGAATGTAAAATTAACACCAATGAACTCCATTACATTAACCGATAAAAATATAATCTATTTATACATTAAATCCATTCTATAATATAATTGAACAATATAAATTATTTTAATGAAAAAAGTTGTTTTCAATTAGAATTTAGTATATTTCTCTTCTTATTATGCAAGGGCCAATGTGCCCAATGTTTCTTTTATGTAGACCTGTTTCACCTCACCTACGTGTGAGTAAAATCATATGTAATGGATGGATCACCCAAGCTAGTAGAGGTAGTTCATGTTTAGAGATGAGGTGAAACCCATCCAAGAGAGATACCTTGGTGGATAGGTGGAAATATATAACACAGACCTTAATTGGTTCAAGTTGTTATTCCCCTAGGTCAATGGTTAGTTTATCAACCTCTAGATAAACTATAAATTAGTAAAATATCATGATCAACCCTATTTATTATATAATTCTTTTACAATTTCATATTTATTTAATTATATATGTTTATTCTCAATCATATAAATTCATTAAATTAACTATCATGCAAGATAGAACTAAAATGAATTGGATTATGCATAAATATTATCTAAGAAATGGTTAATCACTTAATTAAATCCACTTAATATTAAAAAAATGTGATAAAGAGAATAATTGGTAATTTACACATAAAGGATAAAATACAAAAATTACATATATTAAGTCGTTATAGCCTTCCACTACTTTAGTTAAAATCAAACCATAGTTCAAAGTGCTTAAGCAGCCAAAGTTGGGGTGCTTTCAATTATTGGGGAATTCTTACATGATATTTTGGGTTTACTTAACATAGTTCACATCAATAGTTGACTACCAAAGTAGGACATTGTGTAACTGAGAGGCAAGGGTTAAGGAAATCAAATTTAAGGATTTCAGGATTAGAGAGTCCACTCAATAGAACAAGGAACTATGAGTTAATGCAGTTGGAATTTGAAATTCCTACCTAAAACCATTCAAGTTTATTTGACCAACAAAAGTCGGGGTAATGAGAAGGAGAATATGGATTGTTGCCACTATAATGTTTAAGTAATGAGATATTCTAAATACAATGTAAATGGCTATTGGGTTTCAATAAAATAGTTGGAGACTAATAAATAGAATATTTATTTATTTGTCTAAATGTTTCCAGATAATGTACTAACATTTTGATCATATTATTTTTAGAAAAAATATTAAAATGAATTAAAACATATCATTTTGATCCATACTTGATAAAAATGACCTTCTCACTAGCACAAATTTCAAAGAGTATTAAAGGCGCTTACGTGTTAGCCATTTCCATGAAAGAAAATTATATGTATTGAAAGAACATATTATTGATGTGCCAGGTAATGAGAAAAGTGATGAAGAGTTATCTCTCTATGAGAAACATAGGAATTATTCTATATATGTTAAAAGTTATGTGCTATCATCAATGTTCAATGATCTTTTGAAACAACATGAGTACAAGGATGTGTATAACTTGATGTCTCACATTTGGGATCTTTATCAAGAGAAGCTGGGAAAAGGGAGGTATGCGATCTCCAATTATTTCTTTACAACTATTCTTGGAGAGTCTAGGTTAGCTGGGCCTCATGTATTCAAGCTTATTGGCTAGATTGAATTCTTAGACATCTTATGGATTAAAATTCCAAGATGAGTTTCATGTTGATCTCATAATTTTTTCACTGACCAAGACTTTCTCAAGTTCCTTTGTTAATTATAATATGAGAAATAATGAGAAGTTTATTTTTGAACTTCTTACTTTGAATAACTAAGTAGACAAAGACATGGTGAATAATAAACCCACAGTCTTTATAGTGAACATGAAAATTAAGAACAAGGAAAAGGGACCCAATACTCATAAAAAGTCAAATTTTATCAAGAACCCTCCTTCCAAGAAGAGGCAGATCGAGAGGCAGGGTAGGGAAAATAAGGTAGTATGTTTTCCATTTGAAAATCTATGAAACTGGAAGAGGAACGTTATCTGGATACAAAGGGAAGCTAAAGGAACCAAGTAGATTCTGAAATATTTCTAGAGGAGAGGTGGATCTATGAACTACCAATGGTGCGAGGAATGTTGCTCAATCCATTGGTGACTTCCACATTTCATTGCTAAAGGGAATGATTTTGGTCTTAAAATATTGTTATTATGTACCTACAGTTACCAAAACATAATTTATGTATCATTCCAATATGTAGATGGGTTTGTTTTCAAGTATGGAAATAATTTTTTTTTCTTTTATAAGGACAATATATGTTATGGTATGTCACATTTAAATAAAGGCCTTTATGTATTACATTATGAATTTTTATTTATAAATTGATAACTAATCAACTTCACATGAATCATATAACACCCAGTTATGGCATCACCGTCTTGGTCAGGTGAATGAGAAGTGTTTGGCACAACACTTTCAAGATGGTTATTTAGGCTCATCTGAGCTAAAACCACTTGAATGATTTCATGTTTGTTTACAAGGAAATATGACCAAACCTCCATTCATTGGATATGGTGTAAGGGTTATAAATCTTATAGGATTGGTACACAGTGATGTATTTGGACCATTTCTACTAGAAGCTAGATGTGGATATTATTAATTCATAACTTTTAATGATGACATGAGTAGATATGGTAATATATACATGATGAGGTATATGTTCGGGTCCTAATTAAAACAATTCAAGAATGAATTATAAAATTATATTTCCAAGAAGATAAAGAATATTCGATCAGATCAAGGTGGTGAATATCTTAATTAATATTTCACCATCTTTGTACGGGAGTTTTAGATTCTATATCAACTCACTCCACCTTATACACCAAAGTGGAATAGTGTTTGTGAAAGATGGAACCATATCTTGTTATAAATGATAAGGTATATAATGAGCCATGTAGATCTTCCCTTTCCATTTTGGGGATATTCATTACAAACTAAATCATACACATTAAATTGAGTACCAACTAAAGAGGAAAATGGAATTCCCATTGAGTTATATAGTAGAAAAAAACTCATTTTGTCGCATACAAATGTATGGAGTTGTGTGGAAGTTGTTAAGTCCTTATTAGGAAAATATTAGCACCTTGGGGCACAAAGTGTATCTTTATATGGTATTCTAAAGAAATAAAGGGATACAACTTATACAACCCCTCAAACAAGAATGTGACTGCTCTTAGACAAGCTGTATTTCTTGAGAGGGATCACATCATAAAAAAATATATTGGGAGAAAGATTGAATTTGATGAATTTAATTCTAAAAATACACAAGAGTTGGCATTGGAACAGATTCCACATGTCCTTGTAAAATAAGTAATTCCTGAAACACATGTATTGAATAGGAGTGTAATAGAGGTAAAGGAACCAGAGATATATGGTTTTATAGTCACCAAAGATTCTCATAATTGGTTGATAAAGATGAACCTATCTACTATAAATAGGTATTAGAGAGCTCATAAGATACAATATGGAAAGAATCTATGAATTCAAAAATGTGATCCATGTATCAAAACTAAGTTTTTGATCCAGTAGATGCACCAGTTGATGTAAAGCCCGTTGAATGAAAATGGGTATTCAAGTGAAAACTGGATATGGAATATAATGAAAATACCTATAAAGTAAATCTAGTGGAAAAAGGTATTAAACAACGTCAAGAATTTTTCTATGATGAAACATTTTCACCAGTTTCCGTGTTTTGATCATAATTCTACTTGATATAACAGTTTACCATGACTATTTTATTTGGAAGATGGATTTCAAAACTAAGTTATTTAATGGGAACCATCAGGAAGATGTCTATATGACACAACCAAAAGGGATTGTGACCTCAGTTGATTCTAAAAGGATTTTCAAGTTGGATAGATCCATTTATGGATTTAAGTAAGCATTTAGGTCAAGGAACCTTAATTCAATGAATCCATAAAATAATTTGGTTTCATTAAGGATGAATGTGTGACTTCTGTGTATAAAAGGTTTAGTGGGAATTTATATATTTTCCTAGTAGTATATATGTATTATATGTTTTTTATTCGAAATGACATACCAATTTTATAGTCTGTTTAGGACTGGTTAAACAAGTGTTTCTCTATGATGGACTTAGGTGAAGCATCTTATATTCTATGGATCATGATCATTCATGAAAGATCCAATATGTTACTTGGACTAAGTCAAAGTACATATGATGACCAAATACTAAAGAGATTTAGTATGGAAGAATACAAGAGGGGATTGGTTATATTCTTACATGGTTTATATCTTTCTATGAAAATTTGTCCTTAGACACAACATGAGAAAAAAGGAAGGGGTAATATACCATATACTTTGGTGATAAGATCAATCATATATGACATGTTATATACTAGACATAATTTTGCTTATGCATTGATCATTGTGGGTAGATGTCAAGTTTATTCATGAGAAGAACATTGTTTTGTTGTTAAGGTTATCCTTAAGTATCTTAGAAGAACTAAGGATATGCTCTTGTTGTGTGGAGGAGATGAGGATTTGGTCATCATGGGATACACTGATTCTAGTTTTTAAATATATAATAATGATATGAAGTTGTATTTAGGATATGTTTTTATCTCAACGGAGGATCTATGAGCTCGAAGAGTTCAAAGCAACCATTTCTAGCCAATTCTATAGCGAATTTTGAGTATATAGCAATTTATGATGCATCCAATGAATTAATTTGGATTAACAACTTTCTCGAATATATTGATGTGTTATCTAGAATTAAATACCTTATGACATTGTATTGTGATAATACTACAATGGAGTCTCTTAAGAAAGATCTATGGTTACAACAACATACAAAACATATACTCAAAAAATATCACCTCTTGAGAGATTTTTATCAAAGGGGTGAAGTTGAAGTGAATAGAGTACCCATGGAAGTGAACATGGAGGACCCATTGAATAAAGTCTTATCTCTGCAGAAGTATGAGTATCATGTGAGATATAGCGAACTGAAAGTTGTTAGAAATTGGCTTTAGTGAAAGTAGGAGTCTGTTGGAGTTGTTCCCTAGAACCAACATCTGTGTTCTTTATGATAAATTCTACTCATAGTTTTGAATATTAATAAACATATGATCACAACAAGATTTTTCTTCTATGTAACTGAGTATGTGATAATTTCTTAGGAGTAGTTGCCACACTAAATGTCATAGTAGTTCCCCACTATGATGAGAACCTGGAAGTGCTACAACACTATTCTTAAATATATGTTCTATAACGAGATGATATCATTTGAGGAAAAAATGATACAGGCTATCATGGGTAGGTAATCAAAAGACATTGAGGAAATTTTTCATGGTGTATTCCTTTAGTAAAATTTAGTATAAGATATTATGATAAAGGGACCTACCAATTAGAAATCCATATTTATATGTGTCATTGGATATTCCTATCTGTGGATGTCTGTATTGATCCCTATACTTTAATATTATTATTAATGAGTATTATGAGTGGCGTACTTTTATATATTGATGAAAATTGTGATGACAAATGTTCATGGTGAGGTAGGATACATTGGGTTCTCCACAAGTAATATTGCATTAATTAATAATGTGAGAAAGGATCTGTCCCTTTTATTCTTTAATGGAAGTTAATCTCTTAGTCCCTTTGCTGAAAAAGATATAACCTAAATAAATCTATGTTCATTTTTTTCTATAGGAATGATCAATTTTTTGGAAGTCAAATAATGAGATGTTAATCTTATAGGTTGATGGCACCGGTATGAAACTTACTTGAGTAGATATATCATGATAAATGGATTATTTTACATAGTAATCATCTGTATGATGTATTATGTCATTACTGCATTAATTTATTTCTATATGGGTTTCTTGGAGTGTTACAAGATGTTAACCTTAGAATTTAGGTAGGTTCACTAAACGCCAATGAGAAACTGGCCTAGAGGGTCGCATAATAAGTGTATCCATAATCTTAGTTAAATAATAATAATAATATTTATTATTTAAAAATATGAATAAATATTACTCCTTCATGTGTTTTAATAATTATTCATATTTTCTTGATCACATATATTTTTTCAGTAGTTATTAGAGAGAATATAATATGAGCAGAATATTTAATAAATATTTATTTTATTTTTAGTGAATACAATATTTAATTATTTATTAGAAAATAATGTTGTTATATTTATTTAATAAATAAAAATTCATTATTCAAGGCCTGATAAATATTTTGAAGGAATGATGGACCATGTTTAATGGTCAAGTGAAAAATAATAAATATTGAATATTATTTGATTAAATAATATTTAATCTAATTCCCAAGATAAGGGCATGTTGAAAATTAATAATAATAATAATAATAATTGACATGGGGTTTCAAAGGGATTAAATAAATAAAAAAGGACACTTGTGTAATTATTTATTTCTAACCCTAGCAATTTTTAAACCCAATTATATTATTTTATCTAAGAGACAATTCAATTTTTTTGGTTTTGCACAATGAATTTGTAGAATCTTCTCAAACCCTAGAGAGTTCCCTTCTCCCAGAATGCTCCCGAGAATAGAGAGAAATCTTCCTCTACCTCCCACTCTCAATTCAAGAGATATACAAGAGAAATATTTGGAATTGGTTCTCAAGGCGATCAAAGGATGAATCAAGTGATAGGATCTTTCGTGGTAGCACCTAAAGATTCCTACAGTAATGTTTCGAGATTTGTGGAACACACATGGATCACCACTAGAGGGAATCTTCTATTGATTCCTACAATGAAACAATGGCATAATGCAGATCTATTTTTAGATCCATTAATGAAGAAAAAATTCCAACAAGTCTACTCTTTAATTAATTAGATTGAATATTAATAATATGTTATGATCCTCTCCCCAGTTCTAGAATTGCATCCCTTGTCTATATTCTTTAACTTAATTACACATATCACTAAGTTTATCATTTTGGAAATATTGGATTGATCATAAATCATGGAAAAAAGAAAAATTAGGCATGACCCATCACATGCTTCCATAGCACCCAGAACCTACACGTTCCCTCTTACAATATGATGAGGTTGATGGTGAGTCTCCTATACTGTCTTCATATTTGGATAGTGATTGTAAAAGTGGCCATGCATTTTACACTTACAGAATTGGACTTCAGGATAGGCCTACACCATCTTTCCTTTGTTAGTGTTGAGAAATTGAGGCTTCAACTCACTACAATAGTTCCGAGAAATATGGTCATCTCTTTCACAATTTTAACATTTCCTCCTCCTTATAAATCAGTCCCTTTAATTCTTCTTCCCACATTTTTTCCATGTAGTAATTTTTACTTTCATTCTTCTTCTCCCATTTACAAAGTTCCTCCCCATGCTTGGCTCCATTTATCTCTTCTTTTAATTCTATCTATGGGACCATTGCATCTCTCCAAACTCTAGTTTAACCTTCAATGAACTTCACACTATCTCCTCATAGATATCATAGTATTGATTGGCTACATTCATCAATAGATGGGGTCTTAGTCCACTAAAAAATCCGTCAATCTTTCTATTCAGATATATAAAAAATATAGATGTGTAACATGAAAGTATTGTATAGTTCATCTCATAGCTTCCGACAGATTCATTTTCCTTCTACATCAGCTCTAGGAAATCCTTATCGATTTTTTTTGCATCGAATGAGGTACATATTTGTTTTAAATGGTTTCCCTAAAATATTTCCACTCCATAGCTTCAATTTTCCTTCTTGGTTTCATTTTTTTAATCAGTTTCCATGACTAATCAACATCTAACTCTAAACGGTACACAACCAATGTGACTTTATTTTATTCTGAACAATGAAGTACATAAAATATCTTTTCTATAGAGCTTATCCATTGTTCAATAGTAAATGGGTAAGTAGATCTACAAAATAAAGGTGTCTGTTGATGCATAAAGAACATAATAGAATGTTGTTCTATTTTGGATGAATTCGATATCTTGTCTTGATTCAAGTAATTGTTCACAACTCGAGTTAGTTGATTCATAATTCTCATGATATTTTCCATTTCGTATTGCATCAGATGTCTTTCAGTGAATGGTCCATCGCACTCATCATTTATAGGGTTCCTCTTATTTCCTACCATTTTGTAAAAGAATAAATACTTTGTGAGAAAAATTTTTGTTTTAATAATCTTATAATTCTAAACTAATTTGATATCTTGAAAAATCTTGTTTAAATTTATTATTCATTAAAAACAATTACATCTTATATAAATCATTTCTAATTCTTCATAAAAACCATGTGATTAACCAAAAAATATTCCCCATGAGTGTCAAACTATGTGTGCAGCAAGGCCCGTTGTCCTACACCAGTTCCCGTTTGAGTATAGATGAAAGTGTCATTTTCAGGTTTTACTGCATGATGTTAGGACCAAGATGATGATGAAGGTGTTTTTTGTGGTATTTTGTTTTCAAGGTGTGTTTTGAAGGAAATAAATCACTTCACTTTGTTTCTGGAAAAAATTGTGCTACTTATGGTATTAATAAACATTGGACTCATGGTATGGATAAAAATTAGACTCAATGGATTGATAAAAATATGGCTCATGTTTTGTAAATTATCAGACTCATTGTGATAGTACATCATAATGAGAAGAATCTTGTTTTGAAAGAAGTGTTTGTTTTGCTGGAGAATCAAGGACAATGTGACTATGGTGTTTTTAAATGTAACGATGCTTTTCTAATTTGTATTTCATATAGACCATGAGTTGAATTGAGAACTTGTGATACATGCTTGATGAAAGAAATGGGGAGTGAAGTAATATTCTACGAATTCAAAAAATATTGTATCCAGATTTATTGTATCTGAGGTGGTAGAGAGAAAGAAGTGATATCGATTATTTTTCAATACGATTAGATTCTGGGTTAATTAAGAAGAAGTGGTATCAATTTACAGTAGCATTTTTTTCCATCAAACACATACCTAATGATCGACATTAGGATAATTATACCATGATTGATTTACAAGGTTGTATTGATTGAGAAGTTGATATTAATTGAAAAATTAGTAGTAATTGAAAAGGAAGTATTGATTGAAAAGATGGTATTGATTTTCTATAGTATCAAGGTTTTCCATTGGATGATATAGAAAAATTTTGTAACCAAAAGTGATTAATATCATAACAATCAATCTCAGAATGATCAATATCAGAATAGAAGACATCAGGCTCAGGAAGGAAAAGATCAATATCAAGATGATCAACATCAGAATGATCGATATCAAAATGATCATATCCAGGCTAATCGTAGTAAGGGTGGAATAGATAGATGAACTATGATCTATTTTTAAATGTATTCATCATGTGGGTAAAGTGTATCTATACTTTATCTATCCTTTAAAGTGATGTTTCAAATAGGACAAGAGAATAGGATAAGAATATGCCTTGCATTATAAGTGGATCAAGAAAAGTTCTGAATAATATAATATGATCAACAATATAGTGAAATATTTAAAAGGGATTGAATTAATTTGTTTGGATGGATTGTTAAAATAAAATAGATTATTGAATGATTTTTTGCGGGGGATCTTAAGTTTTAAATACAAGATTTTGATTAAAATTGGTCTCAGCAACTGTAATTAGTCTCAACAATTGAAATTGGTCCCATTAATTGAAATCATTCTGATATTTGAATTGGATGTCTGAATAATAAAAGGTAAAGATTGTAGATGTTTCAAGAAGAATCGATAAGTATTGAAGAAGTTATAATTACTTTAAGATTTTAGGGGAAATTGAATTTTGAGTGAATTTAGGTGACTGAGAATGTTTTTGGGATTACCTCCCAAGCCTATTTTGGGTTACCTATAAAAGGAGAAATGGTACATTATACTTAAATTATGATGAACTACTTTTCACCACAGTAGAGATAGAAGTTCCAAGTTTCTAGAGAGAATAGTAAGTCTCTATATTGATCTTGTATTGAAGATATCCTGATAGATAAGTGAAAGAGAAGAGACGAGATTGTGACGATTGTATTAGGATGATCATCATACTCCGATTTTATTGTATTCATTAGATCATCATATTCATCTTGTCCATTTTTTTGACTAATGTTGTAATTAGACTAAATTAATCAGAATATAATTTTCCGTACTGGGTACTTCTATATTGATGATTTTTATAAAGAGGATGTATCATAATAAATTTTATCGTACTAAGGTATTGAAGTGGTTCTGATTCATTTCTATTGTGTTATATCATTAAATTGGACCGAGAGAATTTTATCAAGGATAATTAGACTCAAAGGAATCAAGATTGGGAAAATCAAACCTAGATAAATTGGAATGAGTTTTCTGCAACAAATTCTATGAGGTTCTTACCTTTCTTCTGTGTAATGAATTGAAGAATTGTATTTAAATTGAATAAATTTGTCTTATTAAAAATATTCATAGGTAACATGATTTGTTATATGAAAATTGTATTACACTATTTGTGCTAAGAGGGTGCACACACACTAGTGGAATTTTTTCATAGTGCTATACGAGTGTAAGGGTATATCCTACTCATCATAATCCAAGGATTGTTTTCTATTGGACTTTATGGTATTGTATCATTTCCAAACCATACCAATGATGTATCTATTCTTTTTTAGTAGCGAGCCCTGTAAATCACTATGTTCATGTGGATGTGTGGATTGAATTATTTTTAGAATGGAATTGAATATTTAACAGGAGGATAAGAATATTTCAGTTGAAAAGAAACATAAAAGAAAAACAGTATCATTGATTCACCCCCTCCCCCTCTCAGTGATACAATACACTGACTGAGAACATACAAGTGGTATCAGAGTAGAGGATCCCTTTGATATTCTTTTTTGATGGAGAATTTGAAAGGTGTGAATAGTAAATGTATTCTTTTCTTTTATGGAAAGAAATATCATATATGGAAGGATAAAATTATTCCTTAACTTATTTATATCAGTTATTATGTTCTTGAAGCTTCAATAGTTGGGTTTCAACCCATTGATGATAAATATTCACTAACAACTATTGATAAGAAGAATCTTTGGAATGATGGAATATTTAAGAATGGTATATTGTAATTTCTTTCTGAAAGTAAATTATTTGAGAGTGAAAGGTGTTTCCACAGAAAAATTTATAAGGGAAAAATTGAAAAAAATATATGAAGAGAATAAAAAAGTCAATAAGACAAAATATCAAATATAGAGATTGAATTATGAATACTTGAAGATGGGTGATCATAAATCTAATGAGGATTTCCTTACCAGGGTGAATGATATTGTGAGTACTATCAGATGTCTTGGTGAAAAGTTAGATGACTATATAGTTGTTGAAACGATTTTTAGAATCTTACTTATCAAATTCAGTGCAAAATTTTCTTCATTAAAAGACAAAGATCCCAAGTTACCATCTCTTTATGATTTTCATATCACTATTATCACATATGAAATGTGAAGAGAGAAATATATGAGAAGAAAAACATATATTGATAAGGAAATGTATTTCATGTATATAAAGAAAGAAAAGTCAAAGAAGATTCTTATTGAAGAAAAATATTATGATTATGACTCTAAAAACGTGATATGTAAAAATTTGAATGATATCTTATCCTTGTTTTCTAAAAATGTTAAAAGAGGTTTGGGAAAATACAAAATGAAACTTACATTGAATTTTTTAATGTAGAGGATTTTTTCACTTTGAGGATAACTGTCCTTGGAGAAATAATAAAGAGGATGGTGATTAAGAATAAATAAATCCACAAAGATCATGGAAGTAACAAGGTGATTAAAAGAAGTTTTATTCCATAATGAAATAAAAAAATTCTTCAAATCCAAAAGAATTGGTTTCTTATCTAAAGATGATGATGATGAAAATTGTGATACAGAATCTAAAAATTTAGTTGAGTATGGTATATAAAATATATTCATTGCAAATATTAATGATGAAGAATATGGAATAAATAGTTATAAAAAAAAATAAACTCAACTTGAAGTCAATTTTAATGAGAGTTGAATGAATGTCTCAGAAATATCAGAAGGCTTAAAAAACAAAACAAAAATATGAAAGATGAATACACAAAAAACCAATAATATTTTTATTATGAGATAGAAAATATGGTGAAATAGATTGATGATTTGGAGAAATATGTTGAATAAGAAAAGAATTTTAATGAGCATCTGGAGGTTAAGTTGATGGAAAAAGAAGAAGAGTTAGAACTTGGGCAAAAAACTATCAAAAGCTGAATTGAAAAACACATGTTTCCAAAACTATATCACTAATGTTTGTGAAAGATATCAAAATGATAAACCAGAAAAGGATCTGAAAAATTTACCTTCAAAGGGTGACCAGAAAGATATAATTATTTCTGAAAAGAATAAAGTTGGGAAAGTCATGTATGTGGCCAAAAGCAACAATAATGTGAATTTGAAAGTTTCAAAGAAACCAAAATCTGAAAATGTTTTGAAAAAATATAGATCCCAAGAATCTGGAAAGAAGAATAAGAATCCGATTAATATTAAGAATGATGTTGGCTCTGGAAAGATATAAGAGAAAGTTGCTGGGAAATGTATTCACAATTCTAATCAATATGAATGTATCAAGGGTAAATACTTATTGTATGTCTATTTCTAGTATTATGGGGGATTCAGACACATGACAAGTATGTTTTGGTTCAACCAACAACATTACTTTTATCCCACAATTTATGAAAGGGAAAGACATAGGGGGTGTCAATCGCCTCAAAGAAATATGTCTATGAAAGTTGTTATGAAAAAATCAGAGAAGGTTGCAGTAAAGATTGAAAATAGGATCCATCTCCTAGAAACTATTTTTGAAAGATTTGAACAACCTGGACACCTTTTAAAATGATTTATTATTTTGTTATCGGTTCAACAAAAGATTCTTAATTCTCATAATCCAAAAGTAAAGAGAAAAAATAAATGAGAAAAAATCTACTTTTATTGAAATTGAATTGAAATCCACAAAAAAATAATGACCCTGATACTTGATAATGGGTTTTACCTGCACATAACAGGAGACTTGAAATTGTTGAAGGATGTGAAATACTTTAAAAAGGGAACAATGACATTTGAAAATAATGAGTCACTGAAAATAAAAGGTGTGGAGTCAACCATCATTGGAAAAGAAAAGATGAAATCTAATAAGTCATTGTATATTGATGGGATAAAACACAATTTGATAAGTGTTTCACAATTTTGTGATGAGGTAACAAAGTTATCTTTAATAAATATGGGGTTTTTGTGAAAATTGAAAAATATGGAAAGATTGTTAGAAGAGGAAAACATAAAAAAGGGAATCTATTTCACATTGGTGAAATAAAAAACTCTTATTACATGAGTATGGTGGAAGATAATGAATTGTGGCATAAAAGGTTGGGACACATGTGTTAGAGGAATATGAGAAAGTTATCAAAAATAGACATTGTTCAATACATTCTTGATTTTCTAATAATAATATATTGGTGTTGCTCTATTTATCAGAAAAAATGATTATAAATTCAGTGCATAAGAATGTTGATATTTGATCAAAAACCTCCTAAAGCTAAATCATTCTAATATATGTGGTTTAATGATAAAACAATCAACAAATGGAGATAATTACATCATTAATTTCATTGATGGTTTTACTCACATTACTTGTGTTATGTATATGAAACACAAATCAGATGTTTTGAAGATGTTTTAAAGTTTCAGAAGGAATGTTGAAAATGAATGTGAGTATTCAATCATGATGTTGAGAACATAAAACTGTAGTGAAAATATAAGTGAATAGTTTGAAGAGTATCTTGAGAAGCTTGGAATTCATCCCAAGTATAGTTTCCCATATACTCTCAATCAAAATGGGGTTTCTAAAAAAATAACATAATCTTGGTGGAAATGGGAAGAACCATGTTACTTGAACATGGACTTTCTCATTACTTTTGGAGGAAATCCATGAGAACTACTGTTTATATTTAGAACCATTGTCTCTATAAGCCTCAACCAGGTATGAAACCATATGAATTATTTTATGGAAGAACTTCATGTTTGAAATAATTGAGGGTTTTTTAGAGTCCTTTTTATTATAAAAACGAATAGTTGAAACCTTGGAATGTTTGAGAAGAAAGATGAATATGGAATCTTTCTTGGATATTCCCTAGAAGAAAGAGGATATAGGTTCTTCAAAAAAGAAAAAATAATAATTTTTGATTCAGTTGATGTTAAAATAATTGAAAATGAAGAGGAAGATAAACATTCTCAAGCAGATAAGGAATTTGATCAAATTGAAAAAAACAATTCTGATAAGGATGCAGATAATTGTATTCCTACTCAAGAAGAAGAATCGAGCTCAGCTATTTACAATGATTGAAAATAAACTCAACAATATCATCTAAGGATGAAGAATAAAGTGGAAGCTCATAATATAATTGGTTATCAACATTAGTAGTTTCAAACAATAAGAATAAGAAAATAAATTACTCATACTTCTAGGTATTCAAAATTATATCTGAATGATGTGAAAGAAGATTTTGAGCATCCATAGTGGGTTCAAGCCATGAATAAAGAATTAGATTATATTGAAAAGAAAAATACATGGGAACTCGTACCCAATACTGAAAACTAAAACATCATTAGAAAAAATGGTTTTTCTAGAACAAGATGATTGAACATGGTGAAGTTATAAGAAACAAAGAAATATTGGATTGAAAGGGGTATTCACAAATTGAAGTAATTGATTTTAATGAAACCTTTTCTCTGGTGGATAGATTGGAAATAATTAGAACCTTTTTCTCTATTGCTACACAGCGAGGCTACAATTTTTTTTTCAAACGGATGTTAAATATGCATTCCTAAATAGTGACCTTGAAGAGGAGGTTTATATTGAACAACCTTGTGGATTTTTTATTGAGAAGGATTAGAGTTACATGTGCATATTGAAGAAAGCATTTTGTGGGATAAAACATGCTTCGAAGGCATGATATTTAGAAATGGATAGTTGCATAAGGAAGATGAATTTTAAGAAAGGGAGAGTGGATATAAATCTGTATATCAGAGAAAGTCAAGAGTATTCCCTCATTGTGATTTTTTATGTTGATGATATTATCTTTAATGGGAATGATGATAGAAGTTGTGAAAGATTTTCTAAAGAGATGGATATTTTATTTGAAATGTTCATGTTGGGAGAAATGAATATTTTCTGGGGTTAAAAATCATGAAAAATAAATAATAAATTTTTCTATCCCAAGATAATTATTCTAAGGAACTTATCAATAGGTTCAGCATGGAAAACTCAAAACCTATTTCCACACCTATGTCAGTGAAAATCAAGCCGAGTAAAGATAGAGAAGGAAAAAAGTGGATAAGAAAGAGTATCAAAAGACGATTGTAAGTCTATTGTATTTGAATACCTCAGAAACCGACATTGTTTATGTTTTTACATTATGTGAAAGATTTTAGAGTGCTCTAAAAGAATCACATCTTATTTTTGGAAAAAGAATTATCAGATACATCAAAGGCATAAAAGAATTCCGAATCAGGTATTTCATCTCAGATAGTATTGATTTGTTTAGGTATTATAATGCAGATTAGGTAGGAAACATTGATGATAGAAGATCCAAATCTGGTGGAGTATTCTTTAAGGAAAATAACTATATTATCTAGCATTCAATGAAACAAAATTCAATAATTCTCATTATGGATAAATCTGAGTATTTTTCTACCAATCAAGATTCTACTCAACATATATGAATGAAAAAAAATGTAAGATTTACTTATTGATGTTAAATTACCCTCTCTCTTGTTTTGTGACAATCAAAGAACAATTAATCTCACCAAGAATCTAATTCAACATTATCATTTAAATCACAGTTATATCAAATATCATTTTATCAAAGAGAACATGGGGAGGAATGAATTAAAGATGAATTATCTTCCAACATCGGAACAAGTGTCTGAAATTTTTACAAAACTATTTCCAAAGGAATAATTATCAATATTGAGGTTGAAAATAGGTATCTAACCACCTTTTCAAAGCTGAGGATTGTGTTTTTATCCCCTCTCTCATCTTAACTTTGAATTGTACTATTAAGGGGGAGAATTGTATTGTTTTAAAAATAAATCCAAGTGATGCATGTTAAAAGGAGGAGTTGTGTGTAAGATGTGAATTCAGTGTTGTTTACTATATGATCTATTCTAACTATTTGTTGGAATGGTTATAAGAAAAAACATTTCTTTTTATTCCAGGGAGTTTGAAGAAGAGCTGAGGAAGAAAGTTGAAGATGTTTTCATAATCACTACTTTTGGAAAATATGGTATTATTTTCAATGATTCTTGTTTCCTAAATTGAGTTATCTCATATAAGCTTAGAATTATTGATAAGTGATCCATTACATAAGGATACAAAGTTCAGTGATTTATGAAAACATAGTTGACAAAAAAATCCAAAGGGGGATATTGTTAGGACCAATCTGATGATGGAGATTTTATGTGTAGTATTCTATTGTCAAGGTGTGTTTTGAAGGAAGGGAATCACTTCACTTTGTTTATGGATAAAAAAAGTGCTACTCATGGTATTTATAAACTTCAGACTAATGGTATTAATAAAAATCAGACTCAGGTTTTGGAAATAATTGGACTCACTACGATAGTCCATCGTAATGAGAAGAATATATTTTGAAATAAGTGTTTGTTTTGAGGGAGAATCAAGGTTAGTGTGACTATTATGTTTTTAAATGTGATGATTCTTTGATAATTAATATTTCATATAGATCATGAGTTAACATGAGAACTTTTGATTCAAGCTTGATGGAAGAAAGGGGGAATGAAGGAAGATGCTTTCAATCTGAAAAACATTGTATCCAAATTTATCGTATCTAGGTGGTAGAGAGAAAGAAGTGATATTGATTATTTTTCAATATAATCGGATTATGGGTGGATTAAAAAAAAGTGGTATCGATTTAATATAACATTTTTTGCATCTATAGCATACATAATGATTGACATTAGGATAATAAAATCTAGATTGATGGAAATATTGGTAATGATTGAAGATGTGATACTGATTGAAAATTTGATATTTATTAAAAAGGTGGTATTTATTTAAAAGGTGGTATCTATTTACTATAGAATCTAGGACTTCCATCAAATGAAATAAAAAAATTCCTACTAAAAATGATCAATATCTTAATGATCAATATCCTAATGATCAATATCATAACGATAAATATCATAATGGACAATAACAGAATGATCATTCTCAGAATCATCAATATCGGAATGATCGATATTAGGCTCAAGAAGGAAAAGATCAATATCGAGATTATTGGAATCTAAATGATCGATAACAAAATGATCGTATATAGGCTAATCGTAGAAAGGGTGGAAGAGATAGATGAACTCTCATCT
Organism: Viscum album; assembly: GCA_963277665.1. Classification (NCBI taxonomy): domain Eukaryota; kingdom Viridiplantae; phylum Streptophyta; class Magnoliopsida; order Santalales; family Viscaceae; genus Viscum; species Viscum album. The sequence goes on from OY728167.1 coordinate 982,825,661, forward strand.
ATATTCAATGTTCATCATCAAGTGGGTCAATATTTGATGTACATTGTCAATCCTTTAAAGTGGGGTTTCAACTGGGACAAGAGAAGAGGATAAGAATATTCCTCGTATTTAATGTGGGTCAAGAAATGTGAGAAGGAAGAGAAGATGATAAACAATGTATTCAACCATTTCAAAAGGGTGAATTATTTTTTTTGGATGAGTTTTTGAAAGAAAATAGATTTCTGAATGATTTGTTGAGGGGGAGATTAACCTTCAAACACAAGATTTTGATTCAAATTGATCTCACCAATTGTAATCAGTATTAGCAATTGAAATCGGACCCAGAAATTGGAATCATAATAAAATTTTAATTGGAATTCTAGATAATAAAAGGTGAATATTGTATAAGTTTTGAGAAGAATCGAGAAGAATTGATGAAGACATAATCACTCCAAGATTTCAGGGAAAATATCATTTTGGGTTAATTTTGGTGAGTGGGAAACATTTTGGGATTCCCATACAAACCTGTTTCGAGTCACCTATAAAAGGTAAAAAAGTATATTGTACTTGACTGATGATAGAGTTTTGTTCACCATAGTAGAGAGAGAAGCACCAAGTTTCTAGAGAGAAGAGGAAATCTTATTATTGATCTTATATTAGAAATGTTCTAGTGGAGAAGTGAAAGAGAAGAGACAAGATTGTGATGATTGTATTCAGATGATCATCATACTCGGAGTTTATCGTATATAGAAGATCATCGTATTCAACTTTTCAATTGTATTCAGCTAATGTTTGTATTAGGCTGAAATAATCGGAACAAGATTTTCCGTAATGGGTATTTTTTTATTAAAGGTATACAAACTGAAGAAGTATCGTACATAGTTTTATCATACTCATGTATTGAAGTGGTGCTGATTCATGTCTATTGTGTTATATCAGAAAATCATACTAATATAATTGTATCATGTAGAATTGGATTTAGAGGAATCAAATTGGGAAAATTGGAGCTATAAAAATCAAATTGATTTTTCTACAAAGTAGTATAGGAGGTTCCTATATTTCTTCTAGGTAAGGAATTGATGAATTGTATTTCAATTGAATAAATTTGTTGAATTGAAAATAAGGGCATGTAACATGATTTATTACATGAAAATTGTATTACACTATTTATGCTAAGAGGATCCACATGCACTGGTGGGATTTTTTCATAGTTCTATACAAGTGTAAGGGTATATCATACTAGTTGTAATCCAAGTATTTTTTTCTAGTGGATTGTATGGAATTGGATCATTTTCAAACCCTACCAAAGACATAGCTATTATTTTTTAATAGTGAACCTTGTATATCTTTGTGTTCCTGTGAATGTGTGTATTAAATTGTTTTCTATAGGGAATTAAATATTTAATAGGAGGTGAAGTTTGTTTCAATTGAAAAGAAATATAAAATAAAAAGTGTATCATTGATTCACCCCTCCCCCTTTTAGTGATACAATAAACTGAATGGGAACTTACACTAGATACATCTCTTCAAGAGCCAATCCACTAGTTCATATCCAGAAAAATATTTCGTTTCTCAAAAACCACTTATATAATACTTTACCATAATACGAGGATATTTTCATATATTTTAATTTGTCCCTGGGGTTTTTTTAAATGTTTTAAAGTCCTAATTTTTACAAATAAATAAACCATCCTTTGATACAAACTATGGAATCCGACCTTTTTGTTACATAAATTTTTCATTACATTGTACAAAATGGAGGACCTTTTAAAGTTTAGTTTCTAGGAATCAAGGTACGTAATACATGAAAACATAAAACATTATTCTAAAAAACATGAATGAATTATTCATCAGTTTATCCTAATTACTTTTACTTCATCTCATAACCTAGGTAAGTACATCAAATGAATGGCTGAGCATAAGGCCTAGTAAGGGAAAGCACATGGAACAATTTACATGTTATCTTGTGAAATATCAATAAGAACATGAGGAATATAATTGTGGAATTAGAAATAGAAAATGAGGTATATAATAAAAAAAATAACATGAATTATAACACATGAATGATGATAAAACATTTAAATGATACATTGATAACTATATCACCAAGGGGTTTTACCGATGTGCAATAAAAAATTAACCAAGGTTATTCACCAAGATATCGTAAAACATGTCATCTCTAAAGAGTAAATTTTTTACCGAATGAATTGGAGTTCTATCAGAGTGCACCCTTCATATGTATTAATTTTTAGGTGACCCACCTAGATCATAATAAATCATTTCATAAAAAACTCATGGAGAATAAAACAAAATAGTTTCATATCAAAATATTGACGTTTCAAAAGTTCTTTAAAAACGTGATCATTATGTCATTTATAACCCACATAATGGGAATGTGGGTTTTATGAATATCAATAACAGAATCAAATAAATAATTTTTACATATTGTAGAATAACCCTAAAAAATAAATCAGTGTGGGTATTCACCAAAAGAAAATAAAAGGGAATTTCTTAATTAGAATAGAGAAATTTGGAGAAGTAAAATTGGTCGCATAATGGGTATAAAATGTGGTTTTAGAAAAGAGTAAAAAGAGATGAGATAGAGGTATCCCATTGATATAACTTAATTTGGAATAAATGGAATGAATAAAATAGAAATAAAATATAGTGACCATAACATTCATAAGACATATATAAAAAGAGATTTTTGAAATGAAGAGAAAAAAAGGATACTTCCCTTACCTTAACGAGTTACTCCTAAACCATTAGGATTGAAAACATGGGGGATTTAGGACGCCTTATGAGGACTACTTGAGAGGTAAAACTACTATAGATTCATGAAGTATTTATTTTTAGTGAATCTTAATTAATAAATTGATGAGTATTTATAGAAAAAGTAGGTGATTTGTCTATTAATTTCCAAATAGAGGCCTTGGAAACCTAGGTTGTGGAAAATGAAAAATCCATGGCTTTCCCTTGGTATTAGAAACATAGGAATTTTTTTATATTATTTTAATCCATAAGAGTCATTCATCACTTTATATTACTTATTTTGGTATGAAAAAGTAATGTTTTGATATGTGTATGGCATGCATATATTTTTGAGTAGTTTAATGTGTTGATTTTTCAATTTATTGAATACACTTTCCATGTTGAAATGAATTGAGTAGTTTTATTATTTATGGCAGAAAAAAACAATCTTTGAACTTCAAGTACATGTCATGTACCAACAATACATGACATGATGACAGTCAAACCAGTGTAAAAAATTTTCAAAGATTCAACGTAATGGAGGAAAAGAGGATCTGAGGTAACCATCATATATCTGAAGTACACGATGTGTAGGGGTCTACGTACATAGAAAAATATGGCAACGTAGGCCACATTTTTTGGAAGAATTTTTCTATAAAAGGAGGCCACCATTCTCCCTTAAAGGACACTTTAGGACGAGAAGAAGGAAAAGAAACACTTGTGGATGAAGGGGTGATGATTTGGAGCCATTATTTAACGCCTTTATTCCTTGGGTACCCATGTTTCTTACTCTCATCATGAGAGAGTAGTCTCTCTAGTGTCGGGTGATGTGATTTATAGGGTGAGTGCTACTTATGGATTATTTTCTTTATTTTATTCGTGTTTTGAATTGTTGCGAACAACATTTATCAATTCCAATCTCATTCTTTTTAAAAGTTCATAACCATTGGTTATGATCTAAAGAGAATTATTTAATTTCTTTAATTACTTAGCATACTTTTCCCATGACCATTGTCAAATCTATGACAACTATGTTTAAAAAAGGTTTCAGGTCACCTATTTCTGTGATTTCACTAAGTAGATGATCATTCCAAAGGTGATATCATAGGAATAGGGCATAATACCAAGACCAAGGATTCATGTCAACCCAATTCCGACACCAAACATGAATAAACTCTCTTTTACATAAATTCATAGCACATGAACCTGAAAATCACTGAATATGGAATATCCCCATCCATTGATTGACAACCCAATCTTTGTTTCCATTATTTCTTTTTTTTCTCTAAACGAATTAAACAATTTCAATTTAAATTCTTAATTAATTTAATACATATGCTATTCCCCTATGGGTTAGACACTCATACCAACTAGATAATACACTTTGAGTTAAGATTGTATAAGGTTTGTAAATTTTATTTTTTGAATATCACTATAGGGAACTGACGACGCCCTGTGGGGTTATCATGCTTCAACAAAAAAATAATTTTAAAGTTAATGTTTCTATTTTAAACTTTGGAATGTAATTTATAGGTTTTGAAGTTAATTAAAATCTATTAAGATACTTAAAAATAATAAAATAACATATTTTACATCGTGTATCATGTTTAATTAATTATTACATAATTATGACATAATTATGAATTCATTAAACATATTGATAAAACTCAAACTGTATTTTTACAATTCATGAAAAAAAAGTACATTATAAAATTATCATAAATTCACCCTAAACTGATTTTGATGTACTAATTTTAAAAATGGTATTTATTTTATTATATTAATTCTAAAAATATGAGAATTATAAATTTTAAATATAAAAAAAAATTATTTATTAAAAATAATAACAGATTGAAAATAAATAGTAAAATTTCAGACACTTGAAAAAATATAAATATTTTTATCATTTATATATAAATAATAATATTTTATCATACCATTTCATTAAAAAAAATTATTTACAATATATTTGTTTTTATAAATATTTATATCTTTACTAGAAATTACAATTTCTGTCCGAAAAATCAATTTATCTAATATCATATCAATTTTATTAAGAAAAATAATCTTAAATTGAATTAATGGAATAACATTTTTATTTATAAAATGGAATTAAACTTTAATTAAATAGGTACTTGAAACATAACCCCTTATAAAACCGACATAGACCTAAGGGTATGGTGTGTGATGGTGATCGATTCATGGGGCGACTTGCCTAACATCGCCCGAGTGGCAATTTACATTAACTTGACCTTCTCCCATAAGAAATTTGGTTCAAGATTCACTTCTTGAATCTTGGATTGGAATTGGTTATGGGTTAACCCTAGTGATGATATATCTCTCTCAAGTTATGACAGATGGGCTTCAAAAAGCACAACTCTACTGGATGACGCTATCAACTCTTCATTATGTATTAATTATCCTTTGTCAAAATTTTACTTATAAACACTAATTATAACATTAAAATTATTATCAATAGTATAGTTACAAATGGTAATATTGACCCATGGTAGTAATTTACTAATGGTTATAATTGAACAATAGTCTTATAATGGTTGAATCGAGATCGTTACATTTCTATTTAAATTTAATTCATTATTAAAGAGATATGGTTTTTTGTGTGAAATAATAAATATAACAAAAAATTTAAAAATAAATTATTATTCAAAAAGTATAAGACATTAAATTAGTAGTGAAAATATATTTCAACCTTTCTCTCAAGGCCTTGGAGGATGTTTTCTTTGATTTTCTATAATAACCCTTAGCATGAAGAATTTTCTTTCATAAATCCTGTGTTCTTTTATATTGAAACACTAGAATATAGACCATGAAGCAATTGAAGAGTTATTTTATTATATCTTATTGGTTTGATTTTTATCAAATTTTATCATTTATTAGTTTGATACCTCTATTTTCCACACTTAAATCATCTCTTGGTTCCCTTGATATACTATTCAATATGCTTCATCCCACATATTGGACAGAAGGGCAGTTCAGGTTTATTTTCTTCATTGGATTTATCAATTTATCCTCCAAAAATCAACTCCATTTTATGATTTTTATCTCTAAACCCATGATACAACTGAGATTCACCAATATCCATCTCAACATTAAGGGAAAAATAGAAAAGTTCTTCATGGCTGTCACAGCCTTGAATAGAAAAATAATTTCATTTATTCGGCTTTAATGCACTAAATAAGCAGCCCACCTTGATTTCAATGCTGATAAAAATATGGAGGTGTACCAGAATGCCTTGTGACTTTTTCAACATATTCTGTGATAGAATAATATTTCATTTTATTTAGTATGAAGAACTCCCCCTCCATTTTATATGGAGAGTTCACGGAAAATATTTATTGAAATATACTTTATTTAATTCTTAACATTCCATGGAATCAATTTTCTCTTTGAGATTCATGTTCTTAATCATTGCCCATGAATTATTTTCTTCTCACTACATTGAAATACATCATATACCAAAGAACCTACACTAACTATTTGGGAAACTCTTGGTATAAGGTGTCTATAAAAATGGTTTTAACAAGTCATTGGTATAGGTCTCACCTATTCCTACAGTTTTGTAGAACCATTGGTATAGGTACCCCAAAGGCACATATACCAATTATTTTTAAAAACCATTGGTATAGATTCATTAATTTATGATATATATCCGAACAGTTTTTTAAAACAACATTTATAGGTCTCATTGGGTACTTATTCCAATGGTTTTCCAAAAACATTGGTATAGGCCTCACTTGGGTACCTATACTTGTGATTTTTCTAAATGGTTGGTATAAGTCATAGAAATTAATGGAGTTATACCAATAGTTTTCCAAAACTGTTTGTATATTTTAAACCATTTTTATTTATTTACATATAATAAAATTAAATTATTATAATATTATAATTATTTTTACACACACACACACACATATATATATTCTAATTATATACACAAAAGTGGATATATGTTATTGGTTATGTTCTTATACTCCTAGAGAGATCCTATGTTCAAAACTAACCACCATTTTTTCCATAGAACCTATAATAATGGTTTTAGAAAACCATTGGTAATGATCTATAACAATGATTAGAAAAACCACTATTATATGTATTTATTATGAAAATAATTATAACAACAGTATTAGAATCATTAGCATAAATCACTCATAAGAACCGTTAATCCAAACTTTTGGAACATGTCTATCTTGATATATTTTCACTCATGGTCCATCAAACCATTGGTATAGGATGTTCCAATGGTTTTTGGACCTATACCAATAGTTATAAACTTTTTTATATATTTTTTCTAGTAGTGTCCCCCTATAAGATATAAAAGAAAACTATGAATTTCTATTATTCAGAGCATTAGAGGGTAGAGAATATCTTCTAAGTGAAGTTAATCCATTATTCCTTGATGATGGGATCAATAAATCCACTAAAGGATGGATTTATTTGTCTAATAAAGGACTGGACCATAACTTTCTCTTTCTTTGGAGAAGTAAGGAGTTCCAAATGATTTCAATTATTCTTCATAAATTGAGTCAATTGATCTAGTACTTTCATGAAGCTCTTAGATCCTAATCGCATAAGGTTAGGCATCTCATTAGGTAAATCATAACATTTCCTATCACATTGTTTATTATCATGATTCATCTTATTTCCCTCCATCAACTAAAATAAAGGAAAAATTATGAATGAGAATACTCAAATAAAAGAATAATAAAATGTGAAACTATGAATTTATAAGGAATGACTTATAAATGAAATGTATATACCAAATTATGAGTCTCTAGGATTAAATAAAGTTTATCTAGTATAATCTCACTATTATAATTTCTAACATTAAAATATATTTAAGAACTTCATAATGGTTCATAAATAGTTGGTCAAGTTTTCAAAGCATATCCCCCAATAGTCTCAAACCATGTGTGCAACAAGGCCACTCTGTCATCCACTAGGAACATGTCAAGTTAATACCCAATAATACCTTCAAGGATTATTACCCCTGGGTTTATTTTTTCTAGAGTCACATCCACTTATAGTATTGATAAATTTATGTAATGGATTTTGAACCACTCACTATATAATTTAATAGTATTTCAAGGTTTTTTGGATACTTAGATTTATCCCAAGGGTTCTTAAAAAATTATTCTATTCCAAATCCCCTATAATATATATACTTGCTCCAATACGGACTATAGTGAAACAATCCTTTACACATAATATAAAATTATTTTTTACATAAAAATTCAATACATTCAATCGAAAGATTAAGAAGCCTATTTTCATTAGAAGACAAGGTACATAAAACATCAAGATGAAATTAAATTAAAATGACTTTATTTAATCTCTATAATGATCTCATAAATATTTTTGATCTCTTAAAACTACATAAAATTATCTGGGTAATATAGAAAAATACCGTTGAGTTAAAAATATCAGCATGATAATAAACATGGTAATAAAGTATAAAATATGAGTCAAAAGGCATAACATGATATCTAAAAATATTAAGTTCAAGAATAATTATATGGGAGCATAACATAAATAACAATGAATCATAATATCATTTAAAAATTATAATATGACATCAATATAAACATTACATAGTCATAAGTCATTGATAACTGCCAAGACAACACCACATGGTGGAAATAGTCCCATCATGTATAAGGATTACTCCCTAATCTCTTACATACCATATCATAAGACATAAAAATTATCCAATTAATTGTATTGATATCTAGACACACCCATCATAATATATTGATTATTATGTGTTACATAAAAGGAAACCAAACATCTAGAATAAATTTAAGTATTTCATATAAAAAATGGGTTGCATAATCTCCCCTTGTATCACAATCAAGGGAGATTTCATAAAGATTCCAATGACACAAATGAATTGAATATTTTATATTGTCATATCATAGTATATAATAATATGTCTTGATATTTATATTCATTTAAAAAAATAAATTTAAAATGGTATAGAATTATTTATAGAAATGATCCATCAAATTGATATTTTAAAGAGTCGGTTAAAGATTATTGAATAAAAAATGAATGTGGAATTTTATTTAAAAGACTAATGTAAAATATAATGGTTGTCCATATAAAATTAAATTATGTAATTAAATAATTAGAGTGAATAAATAATATATAAAAGTTTTATATCAATGGATTAATGGATAGAAAATTTCTCTTTAATCGAGTGTGATTTTAAAGAAGGCATTTGTAAAATAAACTTAAGACATGTATAACCCCATAAAGGGAAATAATAATAAGACAGTTATATATATAAGTGGCATATATAAAAAATTTATATGCATTCAACAAAATCAATGTGAGATAAAAATTGAGTTATTGAGAGAAAGTTCATAGTTGATAAAAAATAGGCTGGTTCAGAGTGATCCCTTGATTTATGTTCAAAATCATTCTATATTTTCAACTATTGTCTTGAATAATCAAATTATAATCATTAATTGATTAATTAATGTCCTTATATATATATATATATTATTTACTATAATTATATTATGTTCATTTACAACCATTTCAATGGGATGTAAAGTATAATTTCATTGTTCTATTGGTGTTCGTTTCATGGTACAAAAGTCATATAAATTGTGGATAATTATTAGAGTTCTTATCAAATGGGACTATACATATAGTTGTAAAATTATATGATATTAAATTACTTACAAAAATTTAAATGTACCTAAATATCGATATATTTTCATATATAGAGATGATTCATTTAGTAAAAACTACAATGTTATATTGTTAGTTCATTTAAGTTGTTTTACCGGCAATCATGAACTAGATTTGTTTTATTTAGCCAAATTTTTATTAATAAATTACAAAATAATTAAATAATAAATAATATCCTTATTATAATCATATTTAGTAATATTATTATTTCTATAACCATCCTTGAAGGCTGTGGAGAAAAATGAAGTATGTTGTTTATGGTGGCGGTGAACCAACCATATTGTGAACAAAGTTATCATTTTAGAAACAAATGAAGGGAGGGTAGAAGATGGATATTATACCATAATAATAGAATATCTATATATTTATGATACATATGTTACTATTTATTTGTGTATGTAAAACATATGGGTGTAGTAGAAGATGAATAAAATTAAAAGAATTTTAGTTGAAAGTTTATCTCTCCCCTTAGTTGTCCCCTATTAGGCTACCACTTAAGGATCATTGTAATGGTATTTGGTGAGAAAAAGGATTATAGGGGCATGGGGGGAGATATCAGTAGATAATTTTTTAGATTTTTTGTAAGCTCCAATTCAATAGTTTATTATTTCGTATCAAGATTACAAATAATGATGACTATTTTGAAAATATATATAAAGTGGTTCATTTGATTTTGATATAATAGATTCTTATATTTTCCATTACTCATAATGTCATGTATTTATCTATAATGTTACATATTCGGTTTTTTCTTATTTCACTATTCACCAAGAATTAAACTATTTTAAAAAAAACACAAAAACTAACCCTCACCATTTTTTATTTGAATATTAAAAAAATAAATACATTATATGATAATAGTTTCCTATGTAAGATAAATTTATTTTTTATTTAAAATACTTTATTTGAAAAATACTAATTTTAATATTATGAGCAATTTTCTGACCCTTTGAATAATTATTTGTGGTCTCATAAAATTATATTATAATTATAAGAAATATAAATGCTAATTTATTAAAAAATAATATGAATTTTTTTTGTCTTCAATCATTATATTTGTTATAAAAATGAAAATAAAACATTAAGTCTCTGTAAAAATAAAAACAGCTATTTTATCATTTTTACAACATTTATTTACATGTATCATGATATAAATATGCCATATTTTCGTTTTATAAGATAAAAAATATATTCTTTTACACTCCCATAGGTGAGGATAATATTTTAAGGACCATGTTACTATCCCTAATAGTTATATTACTATTATAAGGGTTATATTACTATTATGACAGTCAGATTTGTAATAGTAATATATCTTCTCTACTTTATATAAATACATCATATTTATTTAATTTTTTATTCACTGCTATTTTATCTGAAGGATATATATATTTTCTTTTTAAAAATTAATATTTCATTACTAATATTTTGATTCATTTCTATAGTGTTTTATATGAGTGTAGATATTCTTGTGGGTTGAGAATATCAAATTTTTCATATTTTATATGTGTTATTTTTTATTATTTATCCTATTGTAATATTTTAAGTTATTATCACTATATTTATTATCTATAACTAATATTCATATTAGAATAATAAAATTTTATATGTTTTATCTTTTGGTTCATGTGCTTTATATAATACTATATTACTAAATATGACACATTTGTATAAGAAGGAAAATTCCATTGATAAAACTCTAGGTTGTTACATGTTATCTCTATTGGGGACAATTTAGTCATTGTAGGTTGGAGATGAAAGGTTAGTTTTGTGTTGTGGGATATTCATGGTTGATGAAATAAATATGGCTAGTGCATTGTAGGTTGGTGAATGATCACGGTTGACTACTTGGGAATCTTTTTTTATCTTGAATAAAGGCTTATAATTGATCATGGGGAGTTCTTACGGTTGTTTTCATTCATGGTAGGTGTAGGGATGCCACTGTTTCTTGAGTTTCTCATTGTAGCTTAAAGTTCACCTTGACACAGTGGTCTTGCTATGGAGAATTTAACCTTACATAAAAGTGTGAATGTGTCATTAACCTTCATGAAACATATGAAAAACTCATACTTAAATATAGGATAATTCGAATTAAGTACAAATAATATAAATAATTAAAAAGCCTATAAATTATCATTTTAAAAATTAAACCTTGGTCCAAAATCAATGTGTGGCTTGAAATTTTGTTCTATAATGACTAAGACACCAAAAAACACATTTTTTAAATCCATTTATCTAATAAATCCAAGATTTCAAAAAAATAGAAATGTGTTAATTACCCGGTTCTAGAATGGTTTAAGTGGTTTTAAAAATTAATTGAGGTCAAGAAAATTATAAATTTCACCACTAATCAAGGTTCTATATCTCATGATGTAAAAATGAGTCTTTTTTTATAATGATCTAGTAACTAATGGGATGTGAGTTAAGTTTCTCAAGTCACTAATGGGACATGAGTTATGATGCTTGAGTCACTAATGGGAATAAAAAAGTTATTCTAAAACCACTATGTAATTGGTCGCATGATTTGGATTCTTGGACCACTATGTAATGTTTTCCCTTGATTATATTTTTCAATATTTTCTATTTATAATGCATTTATATGTTCTTACACATATCAAAGTTATATTCCTATGAAATTATCTATAAATAATGATAATTTTCTCATTATTCCATAAACATATTTCATGGCAGATGATTTATCTTTTGATATTACATACCTTTAAATTATTCCTTATGTAAAAATTATATTGTCTCATATTCTTGTTAATCATGTATTTCTTCTATTAAATTTTTTTATAAAATTATTATAATTTAACCCTTAATGAAATATTAATATGTTTTTTCTTACTAAGTGTTTGAGTTCTACCCATTCTTTTGTTTCCCTTTTCCCCAGGGAATTATATGTAGGCGAATATTTTAAAGAAATACTTATTTAGAAATTATTTGTGAGATATGTTGAAGTAATTATGAGAAATAATATTGGTTCATAGATATTATCAAAAGACACTAAAACTTTATTTTTTAGGGTTAAGAAATTATTTTTCATAAGTAATGTTTAAACTGTGGAAACAACTTAATATATATTAAAATTTATCTCAGTTCATCTCACTTTGTATGAAAGATAGTTTTAAAAGAATGTGTATTTTCACCAGGATTGGGAGTTTAGGTTTGGAATGTCTCAAAACCTCTTACATCTTTAATCTAATAGCTTAACCTTAGAATATGGTTAGGGAAAACATGATTCATATCCTTTCATTCAATACCTATCGGAGAGAACATTCTTTTAAATATGATGGGTCGATTCAATATCTTATCGCTAAATTAAGAACTAAAAAGTATAGTTTATAAGAATATGCCCCCATTCAATGTTTATATGGATACAAATACTTTAATGATTATAATTCATGCGTTTTTATAAGTTATCAATTGTTAATATTTAAGATAATAGAAAATTCGTATCACAATACAGAAATAAAAAACTACCCTAATGTAAATAAATTATTCACTAATCAATAAAAAAATAAGCATCTACATATATAATACAGATCCTTCCTATAAAATACTAACAATAGGTAAGTAAAAATAAATACGAAAATTTATGAAAAAAAATCAAGAGAGTGTTATAATTTTTCTATAGCTTGATAAGAAGCATCAATTGATTGTTTAAGATCTATCTACCTCGTAGCTTTGTATTGAGCTAATGAACTTAATTTAATGATTTTAATATCAAATTATTGGAAATTTTTCATAAGAATATCAATTTTGGATGTTATTCCCATCAATTATGAATTATATTTGTCATACACTACTAGAAATCTCACCTTTCCCAATGCTTCTATACCAACGGTTTTTACAAACCGTTGGTATAGGTCCCCTTTCCCAAAGGTTTGTCCAAACCATTGGGAAAGCCCATTTTGTGTCCACTTTTCCCAATGGTTTGGCCAAACCATTGGGAAAGGGTACCACTTTTGCCAACGATTTGGCCAAACCGTTGGGAAAGGGTACTTTGTGGCCACTTTTCCCAACGGTTTTTCCAAACTGTTGGTATAGGTCCTTTGATTTTTTTCGAATATTATTACCAAGAACATTATATAAATAAAAATTTAAAATAATTATGATAATGTATATATATTTATTTATGAAATTATGTTAACAAAATTCATGTTAGGTTAGTGGTAAGGTCGTTGAAAGATAAAGTAGAGGTCCTGGGATCAAATCCCACCGAATGTTTTTTTTGAAAAACATATATCAACGGTTTTATGGAACTGTTGGTATATGTTTTCATCTTACTTATACAAATGGTTTTCCCAAAACCATTGGTATAGAAATATCCCAATGTCTTACTTGCCCACGGTTCTCCAAACCATTGGTATAGGCTATACCAACGGTTTTGAGACCTATACCAACAGTTCCAAACCGTTGGTAAAGGGTATTTTTTCAGTAGTGATGAAAGAATCAAATACTTATTTTCTATTGTTTGAATAAAAATCCAACTAAAAAATCATGATTTTTTGTCTTATTATTGATAAAAATATTTGGTATTATTTTTCACCAATCATGCATGATGATTGATAGTTTTTAAGACACAAATATCATTTTCCTTAACTTCTATTTATTCCAATATAGTTATAGTTTCTTAGATGATGGTGTAAAATAACTAGTAGTTTAATTTGGCTACTCTCAACCTAAAATATATATAGGGAGGTCCTCTTTTTTGGAATTTATTTTACCTGAAGTGTTTTTATTAATCAAGTAATATAATTTTTTTACACTACCTTTCACATATTATTTAGTTTGAAGAAACAACTATAGATCTAGAATCCGCTTCATATATTTGGAAGGGAATATATTGGTGGAAAAGATATCTATTTGAAATAGTATTTGGGACTTTTAATGATGAAGTAATTAGAAAAATATATAATGCTCCCATATTATGAGATATTGTCTCTATGGGATCTCGATCTATATGTATATTTTTGTTGTTTTTGATAATATGTATTCTTTGAGGTTTTTTATATCCAATATCGCTATAGTAAAAAAAAGGTAACCCAAACTCTATAATCTGGTACGGTAATAAAAAATATTTATCTAACACCTGGTATGGGTCCCTTAGACTATTGATCAATCCCTATAACTAGATAATCTTCCCCATTAGTTGAAGAATCTAGCATGATAAAGTCACATTGTTGGATTAATTTCTTTCTCATTGTACAATCATATTTTCATTAGATTCTAAAATGTGTTCCATGTGTTTATGAAATAGTCCCTATTAATAATACACTTTCATATCATCCAATACAAGTTTGTTCATATTACAATGAAAAACCAATCATGTCATCAACTGTTAGAATATGGAATATATAGCTCACAAATTTAATATTTTTTCACGCCAAACCGGGATAACTCCATCCTTAATAAAAATTATATATGCAGGGTAATTATTTCTTCCCATGGCACCTTTCACCACCACCCCAATTGGACCTTAATATAGAGTGAATGTGAATAGAGAGTATTGCTAGAGTGCACTACCCAAATCCATGAGGCTCATAGTTATAAATTATATGATTTTGATATTATAGAACCATGTAAGAATTGTTTTTGTATAAAAACACTATTTGGGGATTTACCCCATTAGACCTGGAAAAGTACGGGGTAAAGTATCCCAAAAGTAGCTATATAAGGGGTTACCAATACCCTTAATGCCAAATGTGTATCCATAATAAAAGTGGAATACCATACCCCAATGTTAAAATCTCATATTGGTTATAGTCATCCATCAAGGAGAATATCTAAATGGTTTACTAGTCAAAGACCATGGGGTAATTCAAATATGATTTTATAACCCCATGTTTTGTATTGAAAAATGCATGAGATAGAATAATAAGTGAATTCTGAACCATGAGTGTGTTGAGTTGGAAAATTTATTGACCTTTTATCCTATAGCTTCAAGGCATGTGACCATAAAAATATGTTTGTCTTGGTGGGGAAAGGAATATTGAAAATCAAATAAACCATTCTCTTTAACTTATTGTAAAAAATATCTAACATCTCCCATGCCAAATTTGGAGTTCTCTAAACATCTTCCCAATAATAATGAGTGGGGATAAATTCACCATACGTCTCAATAATAATGGTAATTACTTTATTCTTATGGATATCCCAAAAATTTTATGTCGACTTCTATATAAGGTTAATGAAAGGTAATTGTTTTTGAACACCACCAACTAACTCACTCGAGGATGAAATCGATATGATGATAGAATGATAATTTTGAATTCTATATAGATTCATATAGTTTGGTATCCCTTAGTTGTGATTTAAACTCAATATATATTTTATTCACCCTATACATCTATAACACTTCTTTAAATAAATTTTTCTAAAGTGAATATATCATTAAATGATCCACCTCTTTCTTTGAATCTATGTGAAGGAATGAATGATTTTCTAATACCCCAATAATATTGGTTCATGTATTAAAGGTTTTTTATTTATCATTACTAGATAAAGTTATAATCTATAAAATTCCCCATCAATACATTCAAAAATTACCTACTAGTGGAAAGATATGTTCACTCAAGAAATAATTTACCATGGTAGAACCCACATGGAAGGGAGAGTGGAATTTAATTTTGGAATGGGTGAATTACTAAGAAGGATACATTCATACAAAGGGATCTAGTTCTATAATATATAATCAGCACATATCAATACCAAGAAGCTTAATAGCACCTAGTGCTGTAGAGAGATAAGGTATTGTGAATCAAGCTCAATGTCATCAATCAACATCTGAACACGTGTTGAAATAATATGACTATAAATTTCATTCAAAGGATACAAAATTTATTATAAGGTTCATAGAAGTGTTATCGGTTTTATTAATGACAAATTAAATAAAAATAGTCTAAAATAATAAACAAATAAACAAAATATATAATGAAAATTGGTTGGAAATTTTTTTATAAAGTATAAAATTTCACCCAAATCCATTCACTCAGGTGTGTTTTCCCATGATATAAGGTTACATAAATTACATGAATAGGTGAAGGTTCCCATAATGCATACCAAAGTTAGAACACCCAATATAGATATTGAACTAGAACACCAAGACTATATAATATCAATGGTGCCCAGAATTTCAGAGAGTAGGGTGTGTTCTAAGGTTAACTAAAGTGAAAAGACAGACATATAATCTATATTTCTCACCCAAATAAGTCTTCAAGCCTATCCTTAGCATTCTACTCATACTTATATAGGTGCACCATTCCAATTTCATGAAACAAATTATTGATCCTATCGTTAGGAATCTCATACACTATTTTCATCAACAATGTGAACACCTTTGTCATTAGTATCTTAAATTTATGTGCATGACTTCCCTAAATTTAGTTTCATTCAAAAGTTTTATCTAGATCATATTTTTATTCTATTAATCCCAAGTTAAAAAATATATAATGGGTAGTTTTTTGGTTATCAATTTTAATTAAATGAAACTCAATGATGTTTCAATGGGTATGTGGGAAATCTCAAAGGAAAATGGGTGGCAAGGCACCTTTCTTGGATCTCTACCCTAAACTATGTCGCACCTTCCTACCTGAACACCCACAAAATAAAATTCTAGATTTGATTACCTAAGTCATGGCTCACTACCTCACATTCTCAAGTCCTCAAATCCATATCTCAGTGCTCACACCTACACCCATTGATTTCTATATGGTCAAGAATTTAAATCAGGGTTCTTATGTGGTTACAATGAGTTATAGGTTCCCAAACCACCTTTTACCTATCAAAAGTATATCATGCCTCTCATTTTTAAGGAATGGATACTGGTAGATATTAATTCCCCTAAAAAATTCCTCTCAAGTTCCATAATTTAACTTACATGCTCACATATTTTTCAAACTCCCCCATAATAGATTTTCAATCCAAACCTAGTGAAAAGTAATGAAAAGTATGGATATTTGGGTTATCAAATGATTATTCACATAGAACCTTATTGATAGACCACTTCACTATGGATATTATTAATGATAGGTAAGGGGATCCCCATAATAAATATCATCTAATAATTCATGTAAAAAATACCATAGTTCCTAGGATATTCAAACAAAGGTCTGCACCCAAGACTCCCCAAGGTAGAGTCGTGCACATGTTATCATTAGATGTGTCCATGCCCAAGACTCCAAAAATTTTATTCACACCCAAGACTCCCCATAATGGATTCATTAAAAAGACTCCCTGAAGTGAAATAACACACAATATATCCCAAGGTGGAGTCGGTACAATGCCTCCCTAAGATGGAACCAGACACAGCCTTAAAGGCCACATCGAGGAAACTCATTCACCCTAGTAAAATACTTAAGCTAATATTGACCCTTATACCATAGTGGATTAAAAAATAACATTATGGAACCATTTTTCCAATTAAAATCGTTGAAAATTAATTTTCACCCATACCATCTCTATGTCCTCCCCATATATATAATTAAAATATTTTTCATGTTCACCTGCCCACCTTTTGATCGTGTATTTCTTTCATAATAACAATTTAGAATTTTTTAAAATATATACCTCAAGTTATCCTATCTAACTGTTAAAATACTTAAAATATAAACAATCATATATTCAATTGAGAATAAGGATACCCTTTTTTAGGAAACTAATGGAACCTTTCATAGCTCAAAACACTCAACATCGCTACTTCGAAATGGTATCCAAAGCTCTCAAGAATCTGATCAACCATATTAAGCCCAATAAATGAGCTGGAGGTATAAATTGGTTTTTAATCTTATGAAACCCTAAATATTTATACTATATTTTAGAATAATTCATGCATCAAATCACCATTCTTCGACCTGTGAATTTATCAAAAAATAAGGGGTGAAAAAAATAGGTCACCACTTAAGGTATAAAACCATCTTTATATCCACTAGTTCAAATTATCATGTGTAATATCCACACCAAAACCACTTCTATGTACCATTAATAGAGTATTTTACTACACGTGGAATTTAATTTTGCAAAAACAATCTTAGTCCTATGACCTTAAACTTCAGGGCACATTAGTCCACATTTCACCAGATTAAAAGACATACCATTGGTATTGATTGTATGTAATTAAAATGAATATATTTAGTCATGGTTGGATGACCTTAAAAAACACTATGTTATGTGTCACATGACCATATAGCAAAACATGACTAGTTATGTGGAATTTAACTAAATGGATTTTTAATTCATTTACAAGGATAGAAGGAAGCCCTTATCATGGGCCCAATCCCAACTTTATAACCCCTTTAACATTCCTATATAGAAATAAATTCTAGAGTTCCTAGTTATATCAATTTAAACTAAATCATAATTAATTTACAATGGATGATTGAGAAACACTAATACATAAAATATTCTTACAAATGAATGTTTTCAATAAATAGAATTCAGAATAGGGGTAAATGGTGGTGTTAAAGATAGATATTTTAAGAATACTTATTTAACATATAATATAGACCCATACTAGACAATAAGATCATATATGGAATGAGTCAACCTACCATATTATTAATTATTAAATATAAATTACATCAATGAAATATAAAAATGTATGAATATGGGAATAAGATATGTAAGAACGTCATCAAAATGTTGTGAAATATCATGGATCAAGAAATATCCATGAGTCTCGTGATAAATCAGGAAGTTGTATTATGTGTACTATAGTAAATTCATGGATTTTCATAGAGATCAAATAAATAATTTATAGGACTATCTATATGAATAATGGTGATATAAGAAAAATATAAATTAGGTTTTGGGATTGATTATAAAAAATGTTGATCATGATTGTGGATACTCCAAAATGATTCACTCATTGAAGGATGATTGATTTAGGAGAAACCTAAAAAAATCTATAATTATAGTGAAAACACATAATATTACCCTAAAAAATAGATTTTATTATTTTGGAATGTTGGGGAATGCACAAAATGTCCGTTCTATAGCAAAGAGGTACTTTAATGAAAACTTAAAGGAAGACATATGAGTAGAAATAAATATTCATAGTATATTTTCAATGAATTGTTTTAGTATGATTGATATTGAAACAAATCCATGAAATTGACAACAAGGATATGATTAAATATACTAAGGGGTACTCAATGTGGTAAAGTAAAACAACTATGAAGTCATTTATAAATATAAAAACCAAGAAAAAGATTTTTGAATTTATGAAATGAGGATGAAACATTATATAAATAGAAGTATTAACCATATAAACCATAAATAAATTTGAGGAAACAATATTAGGTTAAGAAGAAAAGGGATAAAAATTCTATTGCAGTGATTATTACTTTAAAATAAATAGACCAATATGATATGAGGATTCTTGAAAGTAGATGAACGTCCCATAAGGTAAAAAACAAAGATCTTTTCAGAGTGATTAAATACAAAAAATAAGCCATTGTATGATTAATCACTGACTAGGGTTTTATAATAATGGGCTTTGGAAAGGACACATTTGGTGGGAATGATATGATAAATATGAATGTCTTTGTTTTTGAAGGCCTTGGTCGCAATCTAAAAAGTGTTAAAAAAATTCAACTCAGGGCATCGTGAAATGAAAGTAAAAAAGAATATTTTTATCATCAAGTGAAAGTAATGTATGATGGTTATATAAAAAAATAAAATAAATATAAATATATACCTCATTAATAGATAATAATATGTGATATTTTTATCTGAGGAAGATGAAAATAGATTTTAGTATAAATGGATCATTAGATTGATACAAAATTCCTTATAAGAGTTAGTCAAACAAGAAGAATAACATAGAATCCCTAAGCTTACACATGATCAAATTCATATGTGATTCATTTTTTAAAATGGAAAGGTCATTTAAAATAATTATAATCCAAAACACAATATGATAATTTGATTTTGGGAATTGGTGCACGCTTCTATTTTGTCATTGATACAATCAAGGGAAATGGATGGGAAAAGGTACTATATCACATTCATTGATGATTATAGAAATATGACATGGTTGATGGTGATTATTCATAGATCTAAGGTGTTTAATTACCTAACACATTATCCTAGATTGGATTAGAATATTTTTGGATAGAAAATATTAAAATTTTAGATAGATGATGACATAAAGTTTAATCATATCCAATTATAAGACTATCGTAAAAATAATGGGATATATTATGATGTTTTCCCAGTGATAACTCCTTAAAAAATGATTTTTTTGAGAAATTAAATTAAATTATAAATAACATAGCTGAAATAAATCCTATTGAAATTGATATAACATATATGTTTTGGAGGGATGTTATTATGTATTTGGTTTTTATAAAAAATAGTGCCTTGTTATTTATAGTTGAAGAAAGAAATTTATATATGAGATGTGGTGTATAAAGAATACAACATTGATATACTTTTGAGCATTCAATAAGTAATTTTTTAATTCTCAACAAGGAGAAAAACCATAAGATGTATGAATATATATACGAAAATGAGATTTTTATGGATACTATTCAATGATAAATAAGTATAAATTTTAAAAAATGTAGATTAGAAAATAGTTGAAATTTTATATTTCATTTTTTTAGAGAATGATTGATTTTTTCAACAAAATAGCTAGAATATTCTTAAGGAAAACATTGATAAGTTGAGAAGTTGAGGGGGAGAAAAAAATATGTATTGATTTATATAAAAACACTAGAAACAAGAAGGTTTAAATTATTTTTTCATATATGATAAATTTAATATATAAGTATGAAATTGATAAGGAAAACATTTTTGGTTATAGGATAATTCCACTTCAAAGAAAAAAGATGGAGTCCATACAAAAAGAATATGTTTTTTCACAAGAATATCCTAACAGTTTTTATAAATTTAATAATGATGATAATTTAACTAAGTATATGAATAAATATTGTAACACCCTAAAAGTATAAATTATGAACCTTTCATTTGATAACGTTCATGACATACGACACCAAGTGTGCAAGGTAATGTAATATCTGAATACTTTAAAATATATTTAATATTTAAAATAGATTTTATATAATTCAATACATGAAACACCGAGTTATATTGTGTTTCATTAATGGGTGAAATTCCTCAATATCTAGTGTTACAAACATGAGCGACCTTCCTCAATATCTTTCATTACACACAAGACCGAGTTTCACCAAATAATAATGTATTATTAAAATATTTTTATACAACCTAATAGTTATGTTACCATTTATGAATATTATTAACTAACTTATGAAACTATAAGGTTTATATAAATATAAAATTAATTCATGTGTTATCAATTAATGTCAAATGAAAATAAGAAGCAATTAGATATAAAAAGAAATATTATAATTTTTATGCTTCCAAATAAGTTTTACCTTAATAAATATAATTATTTACAATTATTTAATGATTTAATATAAATATATATGTTATATATTCAATAAAATATTTATTATATTCATCCTCTAGGTTTTATAGACATTTTATAAGAAGAAACTCTATTTTACACATAAAAACCTATATTTTCTTAAAGGCAATTTTACAGCCTTTTATTGGAAATTCCATTTTAAATAATATATTTGACACTTTAATTGATTTAATATGAAAAAATAAAATTAATATTTTAATTATAAATATGATAATTATTTACAGTGTATTTTTTATATTTTTTAGAAATATTTTATTTTTTAATGAATAGTTAAAAATACTGAATTTCATTTCAAAACTACATTTTCATATAATTTATTTAGAAGGATAAATGATAAATTTAATTAGTTTTAAAGTATAATTTGATAATATTTTTATCACATAATAAATTTTTTTTCATTGGAATCAATTTCACTTTTAAATTGATTAAAAAACATACCAAACTTTTGGACATTTTTACATTAAAACCCCACATTTTTGTCCCACCTACGGGATGAATTTTAATTTAATTTCATCCACTTTTATGATTGGAATTCGAAAAAATGGATTCTATATTTGAAATATTCGTAATTTATAATGTTTAATAACACCATATTTGTTTTTGAAAAAAAAAATATTAGTGAAAGTAATTAAAATTTATTACAATTATTAAGGTTAAAAAAAGTTTAATAAAGAACTAAACCTTTAATTTTAGGGCCCAAATGTCCTATCCACTAGTACAACAACCATTGGATTGTAATACTTATTATATTATACTTTCATTATTGACTATTTTTTGGTTTTATTACTTTTTTTAGGTGAAAACATGTGCACACCTAACTTGTTTCCAAAAATTCCAAGTGAGTAATTTTATTTCCTTATAAAAGGCCACCACCTCTCCCCATTCCTCAAACCTCTCAAAACACTTAGGTTTAGATAATATCCACCCTAATAGCTTCACCAAATCTTTCCACTATACCATTAAACCTCACTTTGGTAATAAATCCTTCCATAAAATCCTTTTGGTATAAACCAAAAGAAGTTACCGGTTAAGAGGTAGCATCTTCTCTCAACCTTTTTAGTTTAATTCCATTATTAAACCCCCATAATCCATTTATTCCATGATTAAACAAAAAAATTAGTATTCTAAATATTATAATATTTTTTATGTTAGGATTTTTACCTAAAATTACACACACATCCATAAAATGGGCAACAAACACACTTTTTCTGTGTACAACAAACTACTAACTCATGAAACGATGATAGTTCATTTTTCCTTTACCAACATTAATAGTCGACCATTATGATAAATAGTATATTTATATATGTTATATATGATATTTATTATGTATTTATACTTCTATAATCCTTTTATAACACATAAATTTAATACTTTCCATTTTATGTTAATACAAGAACATCGTTTGAGGAAGTGTGGACTACTACCCCTCAAATGGATGTGATTCATTCAGATTATACATGGAATGTGTAAAATATGGTTTAAATTAAAAATTTATGACATAAAAACCTCTATATATTACATTAATTACATAATTATATTTCTATAAATAAAATATATATCATTTTCTTCATTACACTTTCGCACAATAAAAAAGTGATAACATTATTTGTGGACGTGGGGACTACCACCTCATTGACACGATGTGATTAATTTTACATCATAAGAGTTATATATATAAATACATATGATTAAATAAAATTTTATTAATGATATAATGATAATTCTGGAATGATATGGTGGTACTTATCTTCTTTCCATAGCGATCATTGAAAAATGATAACGTTACTCATGCGTACATACAACCTTTCATCTTCTTGATTGTAATGTTGATTTATTTTCATTACAACATTTAATGGTTGGTTTTAAAATTATTATTAATTTATAAATATGATAATTATTTCAGGATTATTATTATATATATGTTATATAATGACCACTTTTACAAAATTTGACATACCAATGTTGTTTTTAACACATGAACTGAATTTAGTCAAAACACACGACGTAAACATAATTGTTTCTATATTTTTATTAAACATAGTAATAAGTGAAATAAAATTAATTATAAACATTAAAAATGTTATCAAGAAAGTATAAAATTAAAATATTTTTATTATATAGGATGTTAAAGGACGTTCACCCAAAAGGAAACTCAAGGAAAATGATTTTGTCTTAATTTAAATACCATTGAGACTTATTTGTCGTTATGCACATAGTTTATTTTATATAGTGTATATACTACCATTTGAAATATTATATCATAAAAATATTTATTCTCAAGATATTTTAAGTTATATTAAATGTTGTTACTTCATAGAGATTATGAATATAATGATTCAATGTAGTATGGGGATCTTTTGAATGTATAAATATTATTCTCCTCAAGAACTTTTTTAATGATTATATTTGTAATATAACTTCCTTTTGTGATTGTTAACTTTATCTTGAAACAATCACTTTATTTTTGTTCACCTATTTTCACATATTTGGTTCAAATACCACCAATTTTTGATATAGTATCATGATTCATTTATTCTTCATGATACTTTGAGATTCAATTTTAATTATTTAATCTAAGGGGATTTGAGTTAAAAGTTACCAAGTGGAAAAGATATTTTATAACCCAATTTCATTTCATAGTTTTATATTTATTCTTCATTGTAGTTATTATTTATGATTATGTGTATAATGAATTTTACTATCTATTTATTTATTTACCATTCTATATGTCAATTTACAGTTAATACACATAATCTACTCATTAATTGATTCTCACTAAAACATTATAACCTTTTCAAGGGTTTACTTTACAATCTCATTTTATTTGGGATTGTTTGTACATAATTTCAATTTGATTAAATTACATGATATTTGTCTAATAAAACCTTTAATTTTATTATCCTATAGTTATTCCTGCCTGCAAGTCATTTTTTTTCATTTTCCAAAGCCAGTTTATGGGTTCCTGGTACCCAAGTGTTTACAACCACAAACTCAAATCAAAAGAAGCACAAAAGTAAGGATCAAAACAACAAAGACTTACATATCATAAGTGATATTTTTCAAAAAAACCCAATTTTATTTCTCTCTTTAGTTGGAGAACCAATTTTCTTCTAAAAACCATGCTTTACTAAAAAAAATCAAAAATGTTTTTAAATTATTTGTTAAAGATATTTTTACCCTTTTTTTCTTTTATTAATTTTTTCAAATGAATATTCTTGTCACTTTAAAAATAGGGCATTTTTCTAAAATTTAACCATGAAAAAGGAATATTATTTTTACCTCATACAAATTTTATAGATTTACCTGCGGACATTTGTTTGAAGCTTACTTTTAATTTTTAAATGGTCTCATTTTAAATAAAATATTTTCTAAAGTTATTTCCAAAGAAAATGATTTTCAAAATATTTTTATAATAAAAGTATAGTTTTCTTAAGGATGTATTTAAAATACCATTTTATAGTATTTATATTCATCAATTAAAACAACCCTTATTTTTACTCTACTTGGGATATGTTGTATTGATACCATCCTATTTTTTCCTTTGGATGGTTTTTGGATTTATTTGGACACGAATTGTATTTGAATTCACTTAATTGATTCATTTTTTAGTCCCCTTGAAATATTACATCTTTTATGATCATTTAACATTGAGTTTTCCCTAATTTTTCCATTTAATTTGTCATAGATATTAACATTTCCTAAACGGTATACCTTATTAGATACAGTGTCTACATTGATAGTTTTTTTATTAATTGGAGAAAAATTGATAAATATGTATTCTTTATTCAATAAAAATATCTAATAAGAATATTTTTTTTATTAATTAAATTTATTAATCGGTATAAAGAATGAATTGTACATGAAATGATAGGTGAAACCCAGACTTTATATAGGTCCTCCATGCATCAACATGTTCTCATTCCAGCAAATGTTTTTTGGTATTTTATAAAAGCCACTTTTTGGAAAGTGGTAACCATACAAAGATCCAAATCAGCACACATTCAAAATAAACCACATCTCAATTTCAAAACTCAAACCATCAAAATCAAATCAACCGCCAACCTTGAGCCACGAACACAGCCTCGAAGCACGGGTCCTCTCAATTTCTGCACCGCCTCGACCCATGACCTACGTCGAAACAAACACCACATGGTTTCAGACTTATCCTCCTCAACCGGATAGCCGGAGAGCTTCATCCTCACCGTCGACGTCAAAGGACCGGTGTTCACACCACTTTCTCTTGACTCGCGATCCAAACAACACCACACCAACTTCACAAATCCAATAAATATCACCAAATCATCAGAAACACAAAATACATCAACAAGAAAACATCATAATGTTTCCCCGACCTGTCACAGGAACTGGAACCACACCTCTACCGTGATGCCACTACACACCACCAAGAACATCGCAAAACCATTTCAGAAAACTGAACTCAAACCAAAAGATGAAAACAAAACCAAATCTGGGGGCCACCTGAAAAAATCGCCACTTCATAAGCCAGAGAAGAAGATCCCATCACTGCCTTCGTCACCAAACTCAAAATCCAGATCCTCCCAGCACCTGCAAACGACACGACCCGCAACGGCATCCCCAGGTTTCAGTATCTGAACCAGCCTCTTGGGCCGACACTGCGACGCCGAGAGAAACCCTAACCAGACTGCAGGTTAGGGTGAGGAGACGACTAGGTCATGAAGAGGTTCACCAAAGAGGATGAGCCCACATGACACTTCCATAGGATGAATCCACACCACGAATGCATCAAGCAAGGATATGAGAGGAGATCCAGACGTCCCGGGACGAAGAGGAGGAAGGTGGCAGCGGGAGAATCCCTAGATAAGTTGTGTAAATTAAATGGTTTTATATCTTTAGTTTTTAACTATTTGGAGGATGGATCTTGATAGTATAGGTCCTCATGCCCCTGAGACATGGCATCCAATAATTTATAATTATATTCATTTGTTTTATTATTTATTATCCATGATATTTTCACATGATAAAATATAGGGATGCATTCAATTATCATTTTATTGATTAATTGAAATACGTTATCAGTTTCTTACCTTTCCATATTTATTTTTCATTATCTATTTATTTGAATAGATTTTGTTTCAATTTTTTACCATTCTATTTTTTTATGCAGTTCCTTATCAGTTTATTGATTATATGGTAGGTGTTTTAAATTATTTACAATTTCATAATTATTATTCTCATTATTTCATTATTTCTTCCTCTATAATTTACCCTTACTGAGAATTTGATCTCAACCTTATTATGTTCATTTTCCCAAGAATACAAGAAGCATACTATGACAGATATGTAGAGATTTACTATATTTGTTAGATTTATCCTTATAATTATTTAGAAGAAAAAATTAAGTTGAAATTAGTGTAGTCATTTTTAATACAAGACTCATTTATGTATCTTTTCAACCAATACTAATAAACAGATCAGTCCTTTTTGGATTTATTCCTTGTAATGATGAAAATGTAATAAATAGCTCACACTGGATCCGGGAAATCAAGGTTCAGGTCTCTACAGTTGGTATTAAAGGAAGTTTGGTAAAATCCTTGAGAACTAGATTTAGAAAAAAATAGGTCAGAGAGAATAAACCTAAGGTTTAATTTGAGTATATGTGTAGAGGAACATCCTATAATATTTGTAAGGTATAGACTTTGTGGGTATTCCTAGCTATATATCCATATCTGGATACTACAAGTGGACATGGTTCTAGAACAGATGTACCTAGGACTAATAACTCTGACAATGTGTTTTGGGCCAGACTTGGGGTAACCTTGTACACCAAAATGGGTCTTACTACACACTTGGTTTGACACTCTCATGGGGATATGCTTAGGATAATCCAGTTTTTATTTATAAACCATTATGATGAATTTTAATGGATAATGAAAATAAAAAAATTATGTTAAACTTAAGGTGTTTTATAATGAAGATAAGGCTTCATGATTTAGAAATCCTAGAGATAATATTATAGATGAACATTAGGACAAGGAAAGAGCTATGTAAAATTAAAATAGATGATGTATTTATATATTAAGGCTGTACTGAAAACCTTTGTCAAAAGGCTATTTAGTGATTAACCTAATTTCCATAATGTCCATCATAGTTATTTTAGAAATTATATTAATATAGTTTTAGAAAATGAAAACCTATAAGCTAGATGACAGCCAATCAAATACAACAAGGTAGTGGGTCTTGAACCCATGACCGAAGGATGATAAGGGTTTAATGCCATCTACTAACCTATGTAATGTTCTTAATAATTTTTCATTGTTTTAAGTTAAACAATTTAATGAATAAATGTTAATGAGGAACCAATAGTATCACTTTTAAGGATTAGAGGTTAATATATTAACCATATTGGTTTTAGAAGATGGTTGAGGACAAACAGTTAGACTTTTTAGTCTCTTATAGGCCTTAAAGTCCTTTAAAAGTATCTTTTAGTGCTTATGGCATAAAAATATTATTTTTGATAATTAATTTTTTTTAGTAGAGGGATGAATTAGAATTTGATCAAAGAACTAACAAATGTTAAATTTTTCATATTTAATTGAAACCTATCAAGTAAGAATATTTTGTTATATTCTTGGTTAGTAAAATAATTACCCAAAATTAAGAAAATGACTTAGAAAAAATGTTTTCATAATACCTTAATCTATGTTGAACTGATGGTGTTTTAAATCATTTTAGATTTATGGATTTGAGGCCCTCAACATTCCATTGATCATCCACTTGTTTTTTATTAACTACCTCATTCACTCCCTATAAATATATATGCTTATACTACAAGTATGCATCCTTGCATTCCACTAATGTTCTCATTATTATAGACCTAGTTACATGTTAGTCCATGTGAACTGTATACTTTACATTCTCTCTTTTTCTATAGGATGTTTTATGAACCATTATCATGATGTGGTAATTAACAATAATAATCATGAAAAATATATCACCAAGTTCGAGTTTAAATTTCAATTATAAAAATTAATTAATGTGGTTTGAATGTAACACCCTGAAATTCTAAAGTAAGAACCTCGCATTCGATAACGTGCATGATACTCGACACCAAGTGTATAATAAATATAATATCCGGACACATTATAACATATTTACTATTTAAAAAAGATTCTATATATTTTAATGAATGAAACATTGAGTTATATTGTGTTACATGCAAGAGTGGCCTTCCTCGATATCTTGAGTTACACTCAACAGCAACCTTCCTCGATAGCTTGCATTACACGCAAGACCGAGTTTCACTAAAAAACAATGTATTATTAAAATATTATTATATAACCAACTCGTTATGTTAGTAGTTATTATTATTAACTAAATTATGAAATTTTATGGTTTATATAAATAAAAAATTAATTCATTGTTTACAAATTAATGAGAAACAAAAATAAGAACCAATTGGTTATAAAAATAAATATTATTATTTTTAGGCTTCCAAATGAGTTTTGTCCTAATGAACATAATTAATTACAAAATTTTAATTATTTAAATGAATTATATATGTTATATATTCAATGAAATATTTTTAATATTCATCCAATAGTTTTGATCGGAATAATATAATATTAAAGTCTATTTTACAAATAAAAACATATATTTTTAAAAAGACAATTTTACCACATTTTAATAGAGAACCAATTTTAAATATTTATTTTGAAAAATTAATTGATTTAATATTTTAAATTAAACATAAACATTTAAATATAAAAACAAATAATTAGTTTAGGGTTAATTCTTTATATTTTTTTGAAACCTATCATTTTTTAATGAATAGTTAAAAATATTGAATTTTAGTTCAGAACAACTTTTTCATGTAATTTATTTATAAGATTAAATAATAAATTTATCTTATTTTAAATTTTAATTAGAGAATATTTTTATCAATTAATACAATTTATTTTCTTGTAATAAATTTCTCTTTGAAATTGATTAGGAAAAACATAACAAACTTTCAGACGTTTTTACTTTAAAAACCTGCATTGTTGTCTTGCATGCGGGATGAATTTTAAATTAATTTATGCCAATTTAATGGTTATAATTTGAGAAAATGGATTCCATTATTATAAAATTCATAATTTATAATGACTAATAAGGCCAAATCTTTTCTTACCAAAAAATATTTATGAATGTAATTAAAATTAATTACAATTTTTAAGGTAAAATTAAACTTAATAATTGACTAGACATTTAATTTAAGGGACAAATTACTTATAAAATTATAAAAACCCCATTATATGGTATTAATTTTTACATTAACCTTTTATTATTTATTTTGGTTGGTTTTGTTACGACTTTTTTTAGGTAAGAACATTTGTACACCTAACTTGTTTCCAAAAATTCCAAGTGAGTCCTTTTCCTTCCCTATAAAAGGCCAACACCTATCCCCATTACTCACATTACTAAAACCACATAGGTTCAGAAATTATCTACCCAAATATCTTCCCTAATTACCTAACCTTAATATTTAAGCCACCATTTGGGCATAAAACCTAACAAGGATGGATTTTGGTATTAACTAAAAGAAGTTACCCATTTAAGAGGTAATGTCTTCTCTCAAGCTTTTTAGTTTCAATTTCATTATCCAACCCATATACTCTTCTTATTCTATTATTAAATAATAAAAATAGTATCTTCAATATACTATGATGTTTTTATGTCAATAGTTTTACCTAAACTTACACACACATTCTTCTAATCGGTACCTAATATATTGTTTCTATGTATAGGGAACTAATTCCTCAAAAAACAAAGATTGTTCATTTTATCCTTTACCAACTTTCATGGGTGGACATTATGATGTAAACTATATTTATATATGTAATATATGATATTTATTATGTATTTATACTTATTTAATCCTTTTATAACCCATACATTTAATATTTCCCATTTTATGTTAACACAATAACATCGTTTGAGGAAGTGTGGACTACAACCACCTCAAATTGATGTGATTCGTTCACACTATACATGGAATGATGATTTTTCATTTTGTTCAAGATTTTTTACACATAAATTTCCATATAAGGAAATTATTTGATAATTTTATAATAAACCTTTAAATTTTATTCTATAATGGTTATTCATGACCTTTATTAGGTTATGGTACTATTTTCTACTCTTTGGTACTCAAAATTTTTTATAAAATATTTTTTTTATAAAAATATAACTTTATTTATCTATTTAGTTGTGGAACTTATTTTATTTTAAAAACCATTATTTATTAACATTTTTTCAAAAACAATGTTTTTTTAATGAAGTTTTTACCCTTTTGGTCTTTTACTAATGTTTTCAAAAGAATCTTGTGGTCGCTTTCCGAACAAGGCATTTTTCTAACCATTAACTATACAAAAGGAAGGTTTTTATGCCTTATATAGATTTTATAAATTTACCTACCAATATTTCCTTGAAGCTTAGATTTCATTTTTAAAATCTTTTTTTAAATATAATATTTTCTAAAGATATTTTCAAAGAAAATGTTTTTCAAAAGGGTTTTCGTAATAAAAAGATATTTTCTTCTTGATTGTTTTAAAAAGGTCCATTTTATAGTATTTATATTCATCAACATCAACAACCCTTATATTTACTCTACTTGGGATATTTTGTATTGATACCATCCAATTTCTTCCTATGGTTGGTTTTTGGATTTATTTGGCCAATGATGGTATTCGAATTCAGTTCTTTGATTAATTTGTTAGTCCCCTTGAAATATTCAATATCTTATGATCACTTAACATTGAATTTACCCTAATTTATCTATTTCATTTATCATGGATATTACTATTTCCTAAATCGTATACCTATTTATATTTGGTGTCTACGTTGACTATTGTTTGATTATTTTTTTGGAAATATTGATAAATCGGTATTCTTTATTCAATGCAGATATTTGATAAGACATATTGTTTATTAATTAAATTGATTACTTGATATAAATAATTCTCTAAATATTTTAATGAAGGGTGGAGCCTAGAAATTATATATTTCTTTGAAGTATCTATTACTTCTCATGTGAAAAATAATTTGTGAAAATTAAATGGGTTTTCACCCATATTTTTAAACTATTTAGAGGATGGATCTTGACAGTATATGTCCTCATGTGCTTAAAACATGATGTCCAATAGTTATTAATTTCCATCATTTTGATTTATTATTTACTATCCATGAGAGTTTCACTTGATAAAATCTATGGATGAATTTCATTATAAGATTATTAATTAAAAGGTATGTGTCTTCAGTTTCTTACCTTGCCATATTTATTTTGCCTTATCTAGTTATTCGAATGGAATGTGTTTAAATTTATTACCTTTCCATATTTTCTGTGTAGTTCCTTCTTAGTTTACTGATTATATGGATCTGTTATCAATTATTTACCATGTCATAATTATTATTCTCATTGATTCATTATTTATTTTGATATAATTTATCCTTACGGAGCATTTGAGCTTACACTTATAATGTATATTTCCCTAAGAATTCATGAAGTATACTATGAAATAAATTTAAGGATTTACTGGATGGATGAGAGTTATCCTAGAATTTATTAAGAAAAGAAATATTTTAATTAGTGTATTCATTTGTAATACAATACTATTTTATGTATCCTTTTAACCAAGAATACTAAACTAATTAGTCCTTCAGGGGTTAATACATAGTAATCATGCTAATATAATTAGTTTTGGACACTGAATCTGGTCTATATGGGGTCGGGTTACTAAAAATATCTCTATAAAAGTTATAATAATCCAATTAGGAGACTATTTTGGGGTTGGTGGATAAAAATGTTATCATAACCAAATGAGTTTTTCATAACAAGCTCAATAATGGAGGCAAAGTGATAGAAAAAAAGACACATCTTATGTGAAATGGATACTCTCACATTGTTGATATTGATGTGTATGATGTATTTTATCTAATTTCTAGGTTGGAAATGATACTATTGTTATTGAATATAGTGGTGAAAAGTAAATTTAATATAGTACAAATTGATATTAAAACTATATTCCATAATGTAGTTCTTGATGAAGAAAGCTACATTATACAACTTGATGGATTTTTTATTAATGAGTATGATAATAAATTTTACTACTCAAATAAGCCACTTTATAGGCTATAAAATAACTATACGAATGGTATTCTATTCTTGATCAATAATTGAGAAAGGTTGTTTTCTAGAATGTAGGAGTTAGTCATAATATTAATGTTAATAAGGAGAATAATCAAAGGATTATGGTGCTAATATATGTAAATGAATAAAAATTATAGTATTAACTAAGTAACAATTCAATGATTTTACTGAATTTATGAGTTGTGAGTTTGAAATATTGATGATTGGTCATTTTGTTTTTTCTTTGCTTTGCTTATGATAAAATAAAGGCATGGAACCTCTATTTCCTATTTAAAATATATTTATGAGGAACTAAAAAGGTTTGGAATATAGGATTGCAAGGCTATTATAACATCAATTTCTACCAAGATAATGTTTTCAAGAGATGAAAATGGAAACTCAATCGATATAATATAGTATAAAAAAATTATTGAGAACCTATTTTACTTGATAGTGATAATATCAAATATTTTTTTCCCACTTTTCCTGCTACAAGGTATCAATGTTTTCAAAAAAACCCACATTCTTGAAATTAAAAGAATAATTCAATATATCAAAGGAATAGTAAATTTGTTTTATTTTTTGTGTAACATCACAACTTGTGTTATTAGTATTTAAAAAAGAATATTATAGTGGTTTAGCATTTGATGGAAAGTCAACATTAGGTAGTTCATTTTATATAAGATATTTTTATATTTATTACAAAATAAATAAGTATGATTCAATCTAATTGAGTAGTGAAGAATCTAAATATATAGAATATGTTCAATCTTGAATGTAATTTCTATGTATGAAGAAGAAAAATGAATATATAATATTTGAATACAATTATCACGTTATAATTAAATGTCATAACTTGAGTTCTTTTAATCTTAGAATTTTTTCCCATAATATAAGGAAAAGGAATATTATGGTAAAGTATAACTTTATATTAGGAAAATTTGAAAAAGATATGTTTATATTGTAGTATTTTTTTTATAAAAATTTAAATTTTAGACATCATGATAAAGTCACATTCTAAATAATATCTTGAGAAAAATCAGTTTTCTCTTAGAGTTTAACCATCAACATTCACTTAAAAGATTTTATTAAGGGACCCCCACTCCCATAATTTTATTATTGTTCTATGATAGATGTTTAAATTGAACTACCCAACAATATGTTTTCTCTGTATTGGTTCATTACAAGTTATGTTATTTATCATGGTTCGATTGATTATGTTAAAAAAATTTCCATGTAACCTTAAAAATGTTTACTTTGGGTTTATTGATAAAGGGGGAGATATATAGGGCTGTTTTAATAATGGGGGAGATATAAAATCTAATTTGATAATTGGGAGAGATAATTTTATGTAGATTTATGTTCAAGGAAGGATGATAAAGTGTTTCTAATTTCTTTTAAAAGAGGGATAGAGAACTTCTTTAAGAATGTTTTGGGGAGAGTATGAGAATAAAAAATATGGTGGATTTATAAAGATGGATTGACATTTAAGTTATTAAGTGGAATGAAAGGTTAGTTTTTTAGTGTTTAATGATACAATGTGTATATCGAAACAATTATTTCATATATAAGTGACATGTGTTGTCTAGATGAAAAATATGATGTTAACATAGTGTTTTATTGATGAACTTGTCATTTAACTCTTCTTTCTAACACTGACCATGAATCATTTGAGAATAGAGTGAATTCTCAGTGATTAAAAAATTTACTATCTAAATTATTCTAGACCTATATGAAAGATATAATTCAAGGAAAATGTTTTAACTGGAGTGAGTTATTAACACATCAAGAGGGAGAGATTGAAAGATACAATCATCACATGTATCATTGGTTGTATTTTGTTTTTGATTAATCTAGTGAAATATACTCATAAATACTCATGGAAATGTAAATAATTGATTTTATGACCCTTTAATATGTATTTAGGAAGTTGAATAGGTTTTTTCATAATGGATAGAAATTATGCAATAATAAAAATGATCATGCTATAATTTTTTGTTGTAACTATGTTTAAGGTTGGTCGATAGATTTCACTATGAAGGGAATGTGATTATTCTATGATGAATGTATAATATTAAGTTTCTAAAAAATATAGATTATGGGTAGGATATATCACCATAAAAGTATATATTATGTCATGAGGATAAGTGTTACACTGTAACAGTATATATCCTATTATTTTCGTGTTTCTCTAAAATGAGGAAATTGTGTTTGAAAGTGATAGTTTTACTATGAGAGGTTAAAATAAGATATGTTTTAAAAGAGTTATCATATAATAAAATATATATTCTAAATTATATGATTTATTGATTCTCAGTGGATCAAATAATTATGCATTTGTCACATTTTGCTGTATTTGAGTCATAAAAATTCCTAGATTCAAATTTCATATCTTTTAATAGATAACATATGATCCATAAGAGTTCTCATTTACTCAGATTTAAAGGTATTTTATAGATTATTTTTTCCATCAACATATATTAGAAAATATTAAGAAATTAATTAAGGGAAACATAGAGACTATATTAGGAAATCAGAGAGATATATTCTCACTCAAAAGGTAAGAAGATGCGATAATTATAGAAATATGAAAATTAAAAATATATTATGAAATTTTAATTTCAAGAAAAAGTGATAAATCAAAGGGATTATAGGAGACTATTTTTGAAAGATCGTGGAGTTCATCATATTAATGAATATAGAGTAAATTTCTACACCTCCCTTAGTGTAATCACTCCTTTTTTTAAATATCAATGTGTTCTCTTGGAGGAGAAATGAGTTTTCTAGAGTGAAGATAGTAATGAGTTATAATGTATTTTTTAGAATTTTAAACCTAGAGGTATAGTGATCTTTCTATGAAATTGTAAAAACTAGAAGTATTCTATTAATGGGTTTTATTACAACAACACATCACTGTGTTTATAATCCTTGAATATAGAAAATGTTTTGTAAAAAAAAGTAAAAAAAATTTATGGTCTTTTTTATTAATTGATATTCATTAAATAAAAAAATGAGAATTATAGATTCAATTTTTGTTCTCAAATTTAAAAACTAAAAAAATATTTATTATACTAGTTTCCAATAACAAAAAAAAGATAAATAATAAATTAATACACACGGTATTCCAAACATTCCAAATAAAATATTACATAAATTGTATATTGTAGAAAATTAAAATATAAATTCACAAGATATAAGAATATATTCATTAAGATTCATGATAATTATAATAAAAGAAAATATCTATGTTAATTTACAATAAGATGAAATCAAAAATGAAAAAAAATCAACACAACCATTTTTAATAGAATATTTGATGTGTTATTCATCTATGATAGTTAATCATGAAGTACATTGCAGTCCTGCTTTCCAATGGTTGGTGGTCACAAGGGTTTCTTACCAGTAATGCTTCAGAATGAACATGTGTTGATGAGATGAAAGGTCCTGGTCATCTCATCCTTTTAGGGGTAATTATTTCATACTCTAGGTATCTCTTATAAGTTTAATATGATTTCATGAATCCTTTAAAAATCCCATTTTTGGACTGGTTATCCCTTTTCAAAAGAACTAATCAAATCTATGTAAATATTTTAACATCATTATATTTCATAGTTTCTCTATATTTTTCTCATTTAGTTATCTATGCTACTATTTAAATCCACAATTGGGTACTCTAGAGTTATCCTTATTTAGGTAGGTATTGTGTATTTATAGTGTTGTGGTTTATCCCATAAATGAGGCATCACATGTATTCTTATGAATGTAATCAAAGACCAAATAGTTTAGTTCCACATAAAGTGACACATATTAACTTTTATGGTCATGCAGAAAGGACCTATTCATAGTTATATTATGTCATTCCCATTAGAATACTAATTTAAATTTTACTAACAATGGTTGGTGTGGGACTTACAAATTAGTGATCCTTTCTAGTTTATCCTGTTTATTTATAAATATATAAGAGAAGTCAGGATTGAGGACTACAACTAATAGGATGTACCTTTTGATTCACTCTGGAAAGTGAGTTGGGTTGAAGTATTTTTTGGTACTGAGAGTATTTTCTCATATTAAGGTGTATGTGAAAACCAATAGGATTATCTTAAACAAGGAATATATGGGAAGTAATAGGATTATCATGGCTCAAGTTTTATGAAGAACCGAAGAGGATTATCTTAACTCATGGTGTATATCATAGAACCAAGTGGGGTATTTCAACTCAAGGTAAAATGGGTCATTTTATAATTTCCACATACTATAAAAGTTCTGTTTTAGGTTTTCATGATTGATCTATATATGGAATAAATATGTATCTTGGATAAAAGGAATCAAACCCCATTTATTTAGAGTCATATAGTTTAAGTTCTGTGACTAGACTAATGGATGCAGTTTAACATCTAATCTATGGATGTGTGTATTTGCATCTCAATCATGATAACAAAATGATCATTTAAAACTTCTAAGACCACATGATTAATTATCATTTTGAAAAATAAGAGATAATATATTGTCATTCATATTTCATAAGAGTGCACAATAGAGGAAATGTCTAGGTCTTATGAATATATGCTTCCCTGGTATGACTGGCCTAGTAGGTGACTCAAGTGAAGGTTGGTTTTTGGGCTTCTGACTAGGATGAGGCACATATATGGACTCATGTGCTATAAAAGGGAGAAATCTATAAATTGAGTGGAAATTACACATGATCAATTCTAATTGGGGTCACTTTGGAAATGAATCCAAGTGAATGTATTTTTGGGTAAACATAAGGAGGATCTCAACTGAGAGCATGTAAGGAAATATAAAAGAGTATCTCAACTAAAGTTTATTGTGAGGTGATCA
The DNA here is from genome assembly GCA_963277665.1 of Viscum album. Lineage (NCBI taxonomy): Eukaryota > Viridiplantae > Streptophyta > Magnoliopsida > Santalales > Viscaceae > Viscum > Viscum album. The sequence goes on from OY728167.1 coordinate 982,863,550, forward strand.
TGTATTTAAGAACTACCTAGAATTTTCTAACCCGATTAGTGACTTGGGTGAAGTAAATGATGTATAGGGTCATACACCCTAGAGGATTCACTTATATAATGAAACTAAGATGAGTATATTAAGTCAAGGTGTTTTGTAAAATCCATGGGGGTTATCTTAGATCAGGGGAATTCTATAGGATCTAGAATGATGTCAAGGGTATTAAACATTAAAATATTTGGAAGTTGTCTTGAGATTCTTCTTGTGACCCTCTATTTTTATGGGGTTAATGATGGAAGGTAATGGACCAAGTCAAAGGCTCGAAACTATATCCCATTACTGATCTAAACTGGAGGTGTGGGTTAGAGACCTTGTGGAATAAATTGATGGGTTTATATGAAGTTGGGGGGTGTCTTCACATATGAACTTATTCATAGGTGTCACATTAAGGGATATCTATGTAAGGTTATTTTTATAGGTTTCTTTTCTAGAGGCCAAGTGGTAGAGGCATTATGTGGGTGGTGCACATACAGTGGGACCATGTTGAAGGTTCATGCATAGGGGGACTATGAGGGTGGTGCATATAGCATGGGACCACATAGAAGATGAATTATAATAAGTGTATGTAATATATGTGACCACACAATAGGATCATGCGCGAATATTTTCTTATAGTGTTTCCTTGTGGGTGAGCATCCACATAGGTACTTCCTGAGGTTTCCTCATGGAGGGGACATTATGGGATTCCTTCACAAAGTCCCTTAGTATTTCCTAGTTCAAACTTTATAATTACATTAAAAAAATTCTTCAGGTTTCTTTTTACATAATGGATCTATCTAGAGTGTATTTTTTCTAAATGGGTGATGATATTTATTATAAAAATATTCCTGGAGTAAATAGACCATGAAGGGACCACACTTCTATAAAGGGACTATGTGGTCATGAAGAAAAAGTGTGTCCATGTAGTGGACCCATTATCCGACTATGAATGAATCTCATTTGTAAAGGGATAACATGATCTTATTGGATCTTCATCACCCATATACTAAATAATATCATTTAAAAAAGATTTTTGTAGACATATATGATGTTTAGTAACATGAAAGAAACTCAAAACCTACTCATAATTTATTTACATTCATGAAATAAGTGTGTGACTATGTAGAAAGTGTAAAAAACATAAAGGAAGTACAAAATATTTTTCCTTCTCCCATTTATATTCAGAATAAAATGAATCTCAACATTAAATGAACTGAAATTATTATCTTTATGTCTATTTTTGGATCAAGGTAGTCAAATTGAATCATGTGAAATAAACTACACCTCTGGATACCATGTTCCCCCATAGATTATATTCATAGAGGCCAAAAAGTTCCTTAAATACCCTAAAATTTAGTTTTAATTCTTTTAAACCCTTTTTGATATCAATTTATAAAATCTATGGACTACTCTTGGAAGGAATTTCCCACCTGCACATCACAATAATGGGTACCATTTTTTAGGAATCTCTATTCATTGGTGTGTGAGAAATCGTGCATCACATAGAGATCCATTTTTCATTGTCTTCAAGCATGGAGATAATTTTATACTCATACTCAACAATTATTCTATAAGGGATGAACAATTCATAGATTATATGAAAAAGTGGGTGGAAAATACTTATCAATACTAAGAAAATTATCCCTATAATTAAATTTTTTGGAATAAAAATAATCTGATTCTAAGACGACAAAGGGTTTTTTTCACATCACTTACATTTCTAGTGGGATTATAGAGATGACTCAATTGTGTGGAGACTATTTATAAAAGTTGTATCTGAAATCATGGATTTTTTTGACTGATAATAGAATATAGACTCAAGGTGTTTGGGTTTAAAAGAGGAATAATCGACTCAAGGATTTTGGCATTCTATAATAGGGTTGATCCAAGGAAAACATGAGAAAAATTGGTATCCCAAATACTGTAATGTTAGGGGACATGGAATGAATGTGGATTATATAAATGGATCCAAAATTAAAGATTTCAAAATTACTATGTATCATATAAGATTAAAAATCAAGACATCTGTTGCTCTTTAAGTTCTCCTAACATAGATCAAGATCATGTGTAGGAGGTAGATGAAGTCTCATTTTAGTGTTGGGACTTAGGGAATTATTCAATTAATATAGGACCCTGGGTAAGAGTACATACACTATTGAACTCTAACATGGATCTGGATCTCATGTGAGAATATTAAATCATACAAGAAAAACAACTATGAGTGTTTTAAAGTTCATCTATGATAGACCATATATCATTCTGTTTCAATTTATGTGATATAGACTATGTACCCTAAAAACCTATGGGTGATATAACTTTTCCCTAGGAAAATGGACCTAGTTATCATAGATAAATTTTCTCTAGGTAAGAACTATGGTATCTATGATCTTTATTTATTTTTAACTATTGGCCTAACTATTTCCTAATCCATTGATTCAGAGGCTCAGTAGGTAAGAAAATAACTTTTTCTTAGGATACCCTTTGTGGGATTTCATCCTAAGAAGTTTTTTGGTATTTCCTTTTTTTAATTCCAAATAGTTTTCCTAAACTATCTGGTGTTCATTCATAGAGAGTGGATGCTTGAATTTTTTCCAGGATACCCTTTTTAGGTATCTAACATGGAAATCATTGTGTATCTTTCAATTCCCAATATAAGGTCTTTCAATTCATACCTATATATATGATATTTATGTTCAAAAAAACGTTGATGAAATGGTGATGCAATCCACACAACATATTGGGATAGGCAATATTTATGTGCATTAGATCCTACTGTACCCAGTGTTGAAAACCTCACAGACGAGTACATAAAATTATGGTCAGGATATATAACAAAAAGTGTTATGTGGTTTTGGGTCATGTGATGAGGACATGAATGATAAAATAAACTCTATAAAAAGGGAGACTCAACCGAATGACTTGGGATTTCTAAGATGAATAATCAACTAAATGAATTTTGGACTCCATTGAAGATTCACATCCATATGCAAAATAGTGAAAAAATAAGATTTCATAATATTTCATTTAAATTGAGTATGATACATGATTTTGTAAAATTTATGGTATTAAAATCCACTTGAATACTTGTGTTATTTAATGTGTAAATATTAACATAAAAAAGATTGAATCAATGGAAAATGGGGAGATGTGGGAGTTGATTGAGAATTAGAAATAGTGAATACCAGTGTCACGCAATTAGGTAAATAGATTATGGAGTGAAGGGGTACCATTATTCTAGGACCAAAACATAGTCAATGGGTTCCTTTATAGGCTCAAAGGTAATGGTGTTGTTCATTATTCAGTGACATGTCTATTTAGGTTAATCAATACATGTTACCAATGTTTCTATGAAAGTTAGATTACGAGGACTCACTCAAGGTTATATAATTACGAGAAGAGTATCTTAAATCAAGGAATTAGGTTGGTGATGATTAATGGATCAAATATATGAAGTAAGTTCATGGATAACAAGATATTCAAGAAGGTATTGAACACCCAAAAGGTTACACCATTTTTTATTGAACACTACTTTTAGGTGAAGGGATATAAAATGAAATACATGGGTAAAAAATCACTCAAATTAGTGGAATACTAAATTTAAATAGTTTTTCATATCAGGAATGACAATATAACCATGGTGCAACTTAATCCCACTTGAAGGAAGAAAAGAAGACCTATTGAAACTTTTGTCTATACCAATATGATCTATAAATCATAGATTAAATTTTTTTCTTTTTCTATTAACACTATAACTTCTTCCTAAGATATGAAAGGAGGTTGCTTACGATGAAGATATTTTTATTTTTCTCAAGATTTTTTTTTGGTTTTTCAACCTAAAAAGAACTTGTGTATCTTTTAATTTTCAATTCAAGGTCACACAATTTATACCATATAGGATTGGAGTTTATATTCATATATATGTGAGTAAAGGGTGATATAGTCTATCTATAAAAGTCAAGGAAATACCTCATGTTAATATAGATCCCAATTTTCATGCATGGAACCTCATACAAAGGTGTGTATAGTTTTGAGTTCATGATTCTTGGACCAAGGGATGACATGTGAGTTTGCGGTTGGGCCTATGATAGAGGGTACTGAAGAAACTATCTCTTCTAAAATGATAGGAATCAATATATAAAAAAAATTAAATATATTATACTCATGTATCTAGATCATATACAATAACTAGTTATTTTCCTATTCAAGTGAGAGTTCATATGAAGAGGGGCTCATTGTTTTTTCCTAGGATAGTATTTTGTCTTACGGTTGGGGAAAGAGACCTCATGAAAATTTAAGGAATCACTAAACATTATGATATAATTTTAAGAGTGGAATTTTATCCTTACACTGGTTTATGAAAAAAATCTTTATTGGGAACCCACACATAGATCTGGTTGTCACATAGAGAAATTGAGTCATAAATAACCAACCATTTTAGGTTGTTTAAGGTCATTCAGGGTGGACTAGTTTCCATGAATTTTAATGTTATGTGTAAAGTAATTAGATGACATATTTTTTAGGTTCATACAATGAGGACCATTTATGCAGGTGAAATTTCATAGATTTTAATCAATTACAAAAATGATAAAAAAAATTCTTAGTGTATGGTGAATAAGAAATCCTAACATAAATGAGAGAAAGGGTTAGATACTAGGACAAAGAGGAGGTTTGATTGGGATTTTCTACTGGCCCTAGAATAGGATATGTTGGTGTCACTGCATATCCTAAATTAGTAAGAATCAAAAAAAATGTTGTTCTTGGATAAAGGGGAAATTTTACCTCATATGTTAGGTGAAACATAACATTAGGGTTTTCTAGTGAATACATGACCATTAAATCCCCAATGAAAGGAAAAGGAACCCCTATATAGATAAATATACTACATAGGGGACCAGAATTTTGGATCTAGGTCAGATAGAACTATCTCTTTTAATTCTTGTATTTTAATTTCATAGATCATTAACCAATTTCTTAATCATTTTTCCATCATGTGACTCAGAGCCTCCATAATAACATCTGTGATGCATGAGGTTATTAAGTATTGAGATATATATAATCTTCTTGAAAATGGTTTCATATATGAAATAAATTATGTATTAAATTTTCTGAATAAAACTTGATGAAATGATGAATGGTGGTATTTTGATTACAATTTTTAGTGGTAGAAACTAGTGCTTCACTATGAGGTAATAGATCAAGGGGTTAAGGGGGGAATTATTGGGTAAGAACCTATAAAAATCATATCCGAACATTTAATAAAACTGCCATATTCTCAAACAAGAGTTTATCAGAATTTATCCTTACCCATCTACTATGTATACCTAAAATATAAAGTCATTATACCATACCCACTATATGAAGTTGGCATAGCACATACATTATAAGATATATAGAAACATATAAATAAATAAAAAATCAATAATGTTAATAAATGAAATAGATGCATATAAATTAGTATATGAACGCAAGGGATTAAAATGATTCTAAAGATTTTTCCTACATGCATGAGAGGAACCCCTTTGACTTTCTTATATTACCATAAGTACAATGATTACATACAACTAACAACATAATCAATGAGATTCATTACATAATGATTAACACTCTATAATCCTAATTAACTATGTAAAATTTCACATGCATTTTTCATGATTAGGATACACTGTTCATATCCTAGATTCATTACTTCATGATGAGGATACCATTGTTTAGTGTAGGTCCCCACTTCTTTTTATAGAAATAATCAGTCAATTATTCTAATCTCATGACCTTCCCATATTCACGGAGGATACTCCATATAGAATGTGATTATAGATCACCCATAACACAATTGACAGTAACCACTTTCATTAGTATTAATTTACATATTATTTCTTTAATGGAATTCCTTTTAAAGTGTTCAAAAATATTCTAGACAACCCTTGATGTCATCAAAAGATTCAATCTTTTGATAACCCTTCCTACAAGGACCAGTTAGGATTCTTGTGACCACTCATATGGGGTGAATTAGCGGTTTATTTTTTATGGTTTTTCTTTAAAAAAACACTTCACCATTAGTTTTAGAGAAATAAATTTATTACATTCAAATGCAAAAGTATATCTACATAAACACTGGAATTCATAAGGTTCACTACTCAATAAGAGTTTATAGTCCTTAGCATGTTCTAAAACCAATCTCAGGTCACAATATCCACCAGAAAAAAACATTTTGGTTTATTGAAATCATGTTATATCCATCAATTGTATTGAATTATATCCCCTTGATAGTGCATGTGTTCCTCCTATATATAATATGGAAAATATGATTTTACAATAAAGGAATGGACCTTCACCAATAGGATTCAACACATCATTATAGTTCTTATTGAATTATCTAAACTTTTCCTTATGAATGTTAGATCTTCTTCCACTTTTATTTCTTTAACATCAACAAGAAAGAACATCTTCCTCTTCTCTCTCTCTATCAATTATTCTTCTAAACAATACACACAAAACATAACCTAAAAGAACTATAAATTATATATCATGACGCATCAATTACCTTTTGTCTTTCCTCTTTATTCAAATATTTATTAAACCATGTAAATAATTTAAAATTTAAGTCACCATAAATATCATATCCATAATTTAAAAGAACTTTCATAATAAACCAATTCCATGACTCTTTTGGACTTCATATAATCATATAGAAATATCATAGCCTCCTCATTCACCTTTTAACCTATATTTCATCCACAGTAAATCATTGTGTATGTATTAATACATGAATTTTAAAATGAAAAAACCTAGACAAAATTATTATTGGAGTTCTTCCTCATAAAGACAATTGAAATCATACATATTTATTTCCATGATAATTAAAATATACAACATCCTTTATTCACGGTATAAGGCTTTCCATGATAAATTCTTCAAATTTACCATTAAATATTATTAAACACACCTTCTTGAATATGAAGTTCATAGAAAACTTTCATAACCTTTCTTATTATTCCATTACAAATAGATAAGAAAAAAATACATTTCTTTTTATATTTTCTCTAGTGCACATAAATAAGTAAAATGGGTCTTTATTCTTTCTTCAATCACCTATCTTCATCCAAAACCTCCTCTAAAATAATCATGATATTTAAAATTTTGTTGGTCACCTTACTTTACATCACTGTATTTATCAACCCATGTTATTTGGAAGATCTCAAATACACATTATGTGTGATAATCTCTATAAAACCTTCTACCAAGTTACTCAGGGTCACTATTTCTTCACTCACAAAAGTAATATGATCATACTCATAGAATATCGATTCTTCTCACATAAAACAATACTATTCACATTGAAGAAAAAAGTCTCACAGATGAACTATTATGATTAAAAATATATTCTCTTAATAAATGATTTCTGATGTTATCATGGAATAAATGAACTCATGGAAACTCATTTCAATTTAATTTAAGCTACAGAAGATATATATTATTCATACTGATGCACTAAGACTCATAAAGGATATGTGATTCTTCTCACAGTAGCATAAAAACTCATTAAAGGTATGTGATTCTTCTCACAGAATAATATATCATGTAATACTAAACCATATAAGTATATTCCATTGAATATGGTTGTTTTATTTTCATTGACCATGGTTAAATATATTTTTTATCTTATAAAAACAAAAAATATAGCATAGGGATGACTAGGATCGTTTCTTAAAGAGTATGTGTGGGTGATATTATCACTATTCTAAATCACTTATGTATTTTTATTTTCATTTTATTAATTTTTAAAGTATATAAAAAATTGTGTTTTGTTTGACATTATAATTTATGAATTTAAAACAAAATGTAGTAAATTCAAAAGAGATAGAGTGTTTTTGGGTTTGAATTCAGGATTGATTATAAATATTTTTAATTATCCTCTGGTTCTCATCCAAAAATCATGTCAATATCATTATTCAATTTTAAAACATTATCTTATTTTATGTTTTGAATGTACCTAATAGAAATATCACCTTTTACATATTGTTCCACCTCATCCATGATGAAGATCCAAGCAACACACTCAATTGAGACAGTCACTGTCTCAACACCCAACTTCATCATATGTTCTTCATCCCTTGGTCCACAATGCTATACTTTTACATATTGTGAACCAAGATAAAAAGGGATAATTGATTTCATAGAGTGAATAATTTAATAATTCATTGAAAATACCATATTAATATCCTCAATATATTCTTGTCCAATACACGACCATATCAAGGATAAAACTTCAAAAATTTAAAAGAACATGTGTTTATGTGATCTCACCTAGGGACCTATCCCTCAGGTTAGTTTTCCATGATTTGGAGTTGAAAAGATCATGTTATAAACATGGAATACATCTCTGAGAAAAGAAATAAGAATTTGGGTAAGAAGAGAACATAAAATTTAACAGACAGATTGGAATATCTATTAAAATAAGATTTTAGAAAGAAATGTAGAATGAAAATTGTATAGCTAATATTGGAAAGTGTTGAATGTTTCTAAGTGGGGAGAAGAAAATTATTTATATATTATGGGATTCATATTCCTTTCATTTAATTAATTGAGTGGATCGTGCTTAACTAGATGAGTTTCAAGTGTGCTGCTATGGTGGTTATGATCAATTCTATTAAGAGTGCCTTTAGTAAATCATCACACACATAGAGATTAAGGATTGAAAAATTTTCTAGTGACAATGGGCTTTAATACAGGGCTTGGAATGGGTGATCTTTATTAGGAATAACTTCACATGGGAAAATTAAATAAATTAGAATAGTGCTTCATTTCTGGTTTCTTATTATTGTTTCATTTTTAATTTTATCACACACATGCGTGCACACACAGACAAACATATATATATATATATTAATTATTAAATTTTTTCCCTATATTATTTTTTTCTTTTTCTTTTTAGTGGTCAGTTCGACTCAGGTATTCAAGGTGGAGGGGTCTTAGTTCTCATCCGCTACTCTAATGTGGTTTCTATTTCATCATTGGCACTGACATATCTTCTTTGTGGAGCTAAAATGAAATATTGGAATGATGGAAAAATGGCTTGAAAAGTTTTTAAATTATGAATCAATGTTTTCTTTTTTTTAATTTATTATGAATTCAATTTATGTGGAAGACTTATATGCAGACCTAAGGATGGTTGAAGTTGTGATGCCAAGAGAATTGTTATGGATAATGAGATGATTCTTAGAGAATTGATATGGATCCATCTTATGGGATTGGATGTCAATACTATAAAATTTTTCTTGGTATGAGTGTGATTATCGTTTTATTGATCTTAATAGAAAATATATGTGATATAAACTTTTCACTATGTTTTAAACATTAATAAATATATAATGGTAATTATAAATATTTTCTCGATTGAATATTTGAGGAAGTTTCTTTGAGGCATTGGTTGGATTGTAATATTATTTAATGAGGCTTGAAATTTTTTTCTATATACTTATTAATACTATTTATATTTGAATTGTCTTTATACTGAAATTTTCTCTAGCCCAATAGACCAGTCAGGATAAGATTGACCTCAGTATTGTGGTACCCGTAGGTCGACAATGCTAAAGGAAGTAGATAGGCTAGCTCATGGATGGTAAGAGACAAAGTTCCAAAAATGAGCAGGTGGTCCAATGTATAGGTCTCTCAAAGTGTTCACTCGTAGACATGTATGGTTGGGGAAGTTGCCAATAGAGAGGAGGTTACACCACCATACAAGGCGAAAAAATGATAGGGGGTTAGATTTATGGCCACTCTAAGGATTAGCTTCATTATTATACCATGTATCCTTAATATGGCGAGTTCAATGTGGAAAAAGGATATGTTGGTACAGTTCACCCATAAATTAAAAACGTGGATATATTAGTGACCGTCTGATATGATCGTTCAATTTTAATTCAAGATATCTGATATTGTAGGAGTTATCTTCTTCATCCTTATGAACCAACCCTTTGCAGATGAATCCCTCGTGAACAAGGTTTGCAGATAAAGCTTCCAAAGATCACTCAAATTCAATGAGGGATGTTTTAAGACTATTAATAAGTTTTAATAAATTTATTAGGACAATATATTCAAATAAAAAAATGATTTTCTATGCTAAAATCATGTTGAATGAGTGCATCGCAAGGATTAGTTTGCGGTCATGATTTGAAGAAGAAGACTGATACACAAGGTCATTTGTTTGTGGTTAAAAAATAAACATGTGAACAAGAAAAAATTAATTTATTTTTGGGTGTTAATGCTTCACAATGAAGTTCATTTTCAGAAATCCATGAGGATGAGACATTTCAGTTCACATTAGAGATGAGTTTGTAGAATATCCAAATGGTTTTCGATAGGATTATGTAGTATCCATGTAGTTCACAGTGATGGTCCTTTGAGGGTTTCCATGTAGTTCATAGTGATGGTACTTTTTGGATGATATGTTTTATGGGTGAAACCCTTGAAAAAAATCCATAGACACTATTAAAACTGTGAGAGTTCACATAAGCACAATTTGTAGACAAATCTACTTCATAGATGGGGAGTTATTTGTGGGTGAGGTTCCTATGCGAGTGAGTTTAATTCTAATAAGGCAAACTAAAAATGAAGGTGTCCATGTTATTTTAAAATTTTTTTAAGATCGGAAGAGATTTTTGTATAGTGGTTTTTATATGAGGTGTTTACAAGAAGATATGCGAAGATGAATTGCTTTATATTTCTATGCACGTTCATGGTATTTTGTTACAATAACTTCATCATTAATTGTTTATTTTTTGACTATAAATATTCAGTTGATTACCATATGAAAATTCAATATATACAGGTAAAAATATTTAGTGAAAATATATATCGATTCATAGAATATTTTTTGAAAACTCATTTGCCACTCGTAGTCTTGAGATCAGTTCACGAAGAAAATAAAATATTTTGGAGTTAATTTGATGAATTGTATATAAGTGAATTCATCAGTTCACGAATCAATATTTTATCATGTAGATAGTATAAATAAGTATCAATATGCTATTACATAATTATTTAATGCACATATAGATAACTTTAAATAGTATATGAGAAGCACATATATTTGAGATTGCATCTGGGAAGAATATCATATGATTTTATATCTAAGTTAATAGTGTTTTAGGATTCAATTATATTTACTAAGTTGATTTTGTGTGAGATCCTTCTAGTATAATTTTTTAAAAGAAATTTTATGCACCTCGTACACATAAATAGTGAAGTCAGGATTTCATCATTAGATAAAAGAATCATCTTGAGCATTTTTTCTAGTGAGGAAACTGATCAAATATAGGTGACTAAAGGTTTTTTAAAAAGTCCAATTATATTTAAAAACATACTTGAAAAAGTAAATATGAAAGTGTGTTCCAGCATGATCATGAAGGAATATCAACAAATCAACCTAAATGGGATCAATCCTTGATGAAAGAAATAAGCCTCTCATGTGGATTCAAGAGAAGGAAGACTCTTGTGTGAGTTAGAAGCAGAAGTCTGTAGTGTGGATTCTAGATTAGGGCAATGTGGATTTTAGTAACACTTTAGAATGTTTTATAAAGAAAATATTATGAGGATTAAGGATAGATAAAGTGTGAATCTATATCAACCATTTTAACTATTTATAATATTATAGTGAAGAATCTATATTGGGTAGAATAACCAACATGACAAGGAGTATAGATTTATAAAAAATCATGTAAATAATTTTGGTTTCTGCAATTATATTTATAGAATTATTTTAGGTAAGGTTGAGAGACACAAGAAGAGTGGTTTGAGGCTCTAACCATCCACATAGGTTTAATTGAAAATAAATAATTTGTAGAAATAAAAAATGGATCACTGATTCACCCACCCACTCTCAGTGTTCTCACACTGATTTGGGTACTTTAATTGATATCAAAGAGAAGTTAAGCTCTGAAAGATCACATATAATTTTAAGGATATGGAATAAAAATTCAGTAAAAAATATCATTATTCTCATTATTAATGGTGAAAACTATAATGTATGTAAAAATAGGATGATATCGTGCCTCTTATCACTTGGGTTAGAAGTGAGAGATGTAGTTATAGTGGGATATCAACCCTATGTTGAGAATGCTTCTATGACATTTTATGATAATATGAACTTGAATATGGATGGAAAGGCTCAAAGTGTTATCTTTATGGCCTTATCAGAAAATGTATACACTAAAGTGATGGGTCTCCAAACTGCCAAGGAAATCGGGGATAAATTGAGAAGTGGTTACGAAGGAGACGTTAAAGTCATAGAATCTAAGATATAAATATGGAGAAGCACATTTTGAGATATTAAAATGGGTGATGATGAAAGTGTTGATGACTACTTTACAAGAGTAAATGAAATTTTTACTGGAATCATAGGTTTGGTGAGAATATGGATTATTGAACCATTGTGAAAAAGTTTATTAGAAACCTTCCAGATAGATTTGATTCAAATGTTTTTGCACTAGAAGACCAAAAATTTCGATCACTAGATGAACTCAATAACATTCTTATAACATATTAAATGAGAAAAATACTAGGTTTTAAGAAGAAAGAAAAACATGAGATGTATTTTAAATCCAGGATAAAATGTAAAAATAGATTTGATGAGAAATCAGAATCAAGTGATTTTGAGGATGTGAAAACTAAAGAAGCCTATAATCAAATGAGGTAATTTTTAACAATGATGTATAATAGAGACAAAATAGAAAAAGGGGGAAAGCCAATAATGTGCTTCAACTATCATGGGATTGGAAATTTTTCATATGATTGTCCAAAACTGAAATCCAATGTCACAGAATATGATGAAGAAGAAGACTAATTTAGAAAAAAGTTTAAGAAGTATGAAAAAAGAGACTATGAGTGGAAAAATAAGTAATTGAAGGAAAATAAAAGTAATATGATGAGTACTAAAATTGATTAATCTTCATTATCATGAAATGGTACATAGGATGAATAACCCTCTAGAATCATATGTGTTTTGTGGTAAAAACCAAAACATATAAAGACACATTCTAAGGTGCATCAGTTAAAGAGAGAACTGAGCTAGAATAGTATTTGAAAGATAATCTAGAAGATACTCTTGAGAATAACATGAAGATCCAGAAATAGAATAGAAAAATGATAAATGAAAATGAATAACATGTTTAGAAAAACGAGTCACATATTAATGATATAAGGGAATATGTAAATAAGGTAGATGATATTGAAAGGAAACTAAAATATTCTAAAGAAAATTCATCAGGTAGAAAAGAACTCAGAAAATATGATACTAGGTTCATTGATTAGAACAAAAAACACAGGTTAAAGGTAGATAAACATGATAATATAGTGAATGATATTGAAGAAAAACATACCAATAAATATTTATAACTATCTGAGACACATTCTATGAATCTTTCAGCTTAAAGTAATTTTAATAATATTAAATGATACTTAACTAAAGCTATTGACCTTAAGTGCGAATCGCCAAAAGATGTTGAGATGAAGGGTCCAAAGAAATAGGTTGTTTTAAATTAATATCAATCTTTGTTTATTATTTTTGATAATTTTGGTCTGATAGAAAAACTAAATCTGTGAAGACCAAAATAATCAATGATAAAACATCTTATATAAAGGAATACTAGACTAATTTATCTAGAAGGTTTCCTCCTAATCCAAAACACCCACAATATGTAAATAGAAAACAATAAAAATTTTCAGGGAACAATTATTATTAGTCTAAAAGATCATGTTTCATATGATAATACAAGTGTTTTGGATTGTTTGGTCACAAATATTATTCATGCTGGTACAACATGTCACTACCAGGAATGAGGCATGAAAAAAAGGTGTAAATGATGAACAAGTGAGATAAAATTATCATAAATAGAATCATATATCCAATACATTGTCCAAATTTCAGTACAAAACAAATTTTAATTCATGAATAAATTTTATCGTAGATATGTTCAAGAATGTAAATAAGTTTAGAAATTGAAAATTAGCACACCAAGGGAAATTTTACACAATGTAAATATGATGAGGAGATAGCTTTTTAAGGAAGAAACAATCACCGATGTCTGATGTAACAAAATTAAACAATCTGATAACATCAATAATGAATGTTTAGTTATCTAGCCTGAATAACATTCCAAGTCTAAAAAATTGGATAGAGAATAGAAAATTGAAAAATAATAATGAAATAAAGTGGTGATAGTTGAAGAAGTTCAAGTTGAAAATAATTCATCTACATATGATGACTTGAAAATCATTAAGTATAAAAGGTGTGAAAAGAACTGGGCATGATGAAAAACATTGTATGAAAATTTTACTAGACCAAAAACGACATAATGAAAAAGATGAGTAAAGTAAAAAAAACTAATTAATCTAATACTAAGAAGGAAGGTGCATCCACATCAGAAGTGTCAACTTATGAGGAAAGATCAATCACACCTTCTAAAGAATCCAAAATGAAGAAGAATTCCATATTGAGAGGAATCTCTATGTCCAAATGTTATTTCTAAGAAATAAAATGCCCCCACCTCATTCAATTATATATTTTTTTTTAACTGAATTTATAGAGAATTAAAGCAGACATTTGAGGCTATCATTTCCCAAAAGCATGATGAGGTTGTACATCATGCAGTTTACTAACTTCCATGAAATGGGAGAGAAGTGTGTATCCTTTGAGGGGGATCATTGATGAGATGAAGCTGTTAAATATTCACTACATAGTGAATATGGAAGTTCTAAAATATATTAAGAAATATTTTATTTAGGTAATCCAATAACACGTTTGTTGGGAAAAAATACCTCAGGTATCATTGAAGCATTTTTGATGTGATTGTGTTTGTTGACAAAGTGGACATCTGTGTTGTGATTGTTGAAAAAGAAAACAATGACATAAAAATTTGTTGACAAAGGGGATATCATGGTGGCATGTCAAGTTCAAGAGCTGTGGTTAACGATCAATGTCCAATTCATGAACTTCGACAAAGGAATGGATGATCTGGATGTGGTACAAAAAGAATAGATACAAATTTTTGGAAAAGGGACTTGCGTGCCATGTACTCGATGGCTTGAAAACTTGTGTGACATATGTTTTTCAAGATCAGATCATCAAAATATAGCAAAGGGATAAGGGTTGCACAAGTATTGAGTTAGTCGCACAGGTGACCTGCGCGCCAAGAGAAAGGACTTGCGCGCTAGTGCCTAGAAGGATTGGAAACTTGCATGCCTATTTTTTTCAAGATCAGAACTTCAAAATGTGGAAAAGTAATGTGGTTCACACAAGTTTGGAATTGGGTCGCACAAGTGACTTATAGGGGAAGAGACCTACGCGTCGTCGCGTAGGGTGTTCAAAATGCTTATAAATATTGGACCACCCCTCCTCTTTTTTAACAGATTTCAAAACTTAGTGAAATTAGAGCTCTCGTCATGCAAGTGTGGTGGTCACGCAAGTGGTGGTGTGTCGCGCAAGTAGGACTTGCGTGCCAGATTTGAAGAAGGATGATTGTTGTTTGTTCCGTGACAATATTGGTTTGGGCGTAAAGGGAAGTGTGTCACGCAAGTTTGGAGTTGATGAATCTTGTGTCACACAAGTGTCTGAGGTGGACTTGCATGCCAGTTGTGACTTTCACACCGAGACTTGCGCGTCGGGTTAAACCTGTGCGCCAAGTATGGTTTATTTCTGGAAGTGATTCAGGGCTGCGTAGAAGCTGGAATTTTGCTCGATACCTTCGGTGCAAAGAGAAATTCATCTTTGGGTAAAAGTTGGACTTCAACAGAGCATCCACATATAACAGAGGATATATTCATTAGAGATAATGAAGAGACCTACAGGTCTATAAACTATGAGTGGATCCTTTCCGAAGCAGTGAGTAAAGGAAGAGTAAGAAGGTGATCCTCTCCACCGGCAGTGAGCCAGAGAGAGAGAAATAGGGAGTGACCCTTGGGAAAGCAGTGAGCTGACCCTAACCCTTGTAAAGACAGTGAGCCTGGGACAGATTGACTGTGCCCAATCCTTGTAATCCATAACTAGTGAAGTTTAGTGGAATTTGGTACGACCGATAACCTGTCGTCATATGCTCTTTGGACATAGCCCTTAGCAGTGAACCAAGTAAAAATTGTTCTGTCATGTTCTTGCTTTACTTTCTGTTTATATTGTGCAATAGGAAGGAGAGATAAGAGTGTTTTTCTTAACAGTTAAACAAGATCAGAACATGCTTTAATTTTAAATTAGTCATACCCTGATTCACCCCTCCTCTCAGGGTATTCAGCCTTATAGACCTAACAACATTTATCCATTATTCTTAATTTCGTTAATCATATTAATTATGGGAGAGTTCTTGATTGATGCCAGGATAAGATGGGGGATTTATTATTTTCACTTGAATTTTATGATGTGTTTGTTGAATTATGTTAATTATAGAGTATTTCATGGATTAATTTGATTACTTATATTTTATTTAATGAGATTTGATAATCTCTAGGAAGGATTTCACATGAATTATATTTTATGGATTTCTTAGACATCCTTGGTTATATCACTATTGTTTTTACATTAGGTTATCCCACATAGATTAATAGTTTATCAACTAAAGGATCTTTTATAAGATAACTATTTGAGAACATTCCTCTCTTTGAAATGATTTTGAAATATTTATCTAAGGGACATAAATTGTTTTTGATAAAAAGATAAGTTGAGATGACCCCATTTTTCCATTACATTTATTTTCAATAAGGGGATGAAAAATATTGACTTTATAAAGTGTAAAAGTATCAAAAATAAATACAAAGGGGAAGATTTAAGAACATATTTTCATGATTTATGTATAATTTTTTTTATTTTTTTTAGTATATCATAAAGTCAATATATATGGAAGACTTATATGAGGAGTTTAGGATGATTGATGTTGTGATGCATGAAGTATTGTTATAGATAAAGTGGTGATTTCTAGTGATTTATTATGGATCCATCATATGGAATTAGATTTCCCACTTGTACAATTATTCTTGGTATGATTGTGATGATTTTAATGTAAATGAAACATGCTATAGAGTTTTCATTATGTTGTCAACACTAAAGAATATATTAATGGAATTGTAAATATTTTCTTGATTGAATATTAGAAGAAGTTTTTTGAGGATTTGGATGGGTTGGAAAATAATTTAAAGATTCTTGAAATTGTTTGTTATATAATATGTATTAATAAGTATATTTGAATGGTCCTCATATTAAAAAATTGGCCACCCTACTAGACCAGCCAGGTCGAGCTTGAACTCAGCACTATGGGTATTATAGGTCAACCAATCTATAGGAAGTAAATAGGCTAGCCCGTGAGTGGTAGGAGGAAGAGTTTCCAAAAAGAGTGGGCAAACCCATTTACAGGTCCCTTGGAGTGTGCTTCTGTAAGCGTGTTTTGGTTGGGCCAGTATTTAAGGGAGGGGAGGTGGTGACACTGTGTGGTGTGGCACGTTGGTAGTTGGTTAAGATTTCTGGCTTGTCTAAGGAGTGGATTGATTATTATACCATGACCTCTTCATACTACGAGTTCGATGTGGGACAAGGATACATGGGTACTATTAACCCTAAAATTAAAAAAAAGATATATCATTGACCATCCGATCTAAATGCCCCATTTGATTTTTAGTCTTTCGATATCATAGGAGATATCTTCTTCCACCCATTGAACCAACTCTCCATGGGAGAATCCCCCAGGAATGAGGGTTGTAGAATAAGCTTCCAAATATCACTTGGTTGTGATGTGGGATGTTTCAAGACTCTTCAATAGTAAAAATAAATTGGAAATGATTATTTATGAAAACAAATAGAAATATTTTTCAATAATAAAATCTCTCAGGATGAGTTCTTCCATGAGAAGCAGTTTGAAAACATGCTTTGTAGAGGAAAAGTGATACACTATGACACAAGTTTTTAGTTAAAAGAATCCCATGAAAAACAAAAAAAACTTTCCTTGAAGGCGGTGATTGTTCTCTATTAAGTTCTATTTTAGATAGCCAAGAAGATAAGAAATTTTATTTCACGGTTAAGAAGATTTCACGGATGATCCAGATAGTTTATGGTATGAGTATGTGGTTTGGATGAAATTCATATTGATGGTCCTTTATAGGTTTCCATGTAGTTAACCGTGATGGTACTGTTCATATGAGATACTTTGTGAGTGAATATTTTTATGTACATCCATGTACTCCATGAAAAGTGTGAGAGTTTATAGAAGTGCAGTTCATGGATGAAGTTTCATTTAAGATGAGGAGTGAATTGCAGGTGAATCTCCTATGTGAGTGACATTCATTCTAGGAAGACACACTGAAAATGAAATTTTGCATGATATTTGAATATGTTGTGTAGATAATAATAGTTCCTCATAAATCCGTTTGTGGATGAGGTGTTTGTAAGAAGATATGCATGGACGAAATGATTTAAACTGTTATAGATGTTTGGAGTATTATTGTATGATAACAACTTCTTTAACCAGTGGGTGTTTTCCTATAAATATCTGATTGATTCCTAGATGAAAAATAAATATACTTACGTAATAATACTTAGTGATAATAAGAAGTTACTCAAGGCATAGTTTCTGAAAAAACATTTGTCACTTAAATTTTTTAGATCAGTTCTTGAAGAAAATAAAATCTTTTGTAGTTAATTTGAAGCACAAAATATAAGTGTAGTCATCAATTATTGAATAAATATTTTATCATGAAAATAGTATTCATAAGTATAAATATTATATTCTATAATTATTTTATACACATATAGATAAATTGGAATACTATATAATAAACACATATATTTGAGACTGAAGTCTTGAAGAGTATAAGAGGAATTTATATCTGAGTTGAAAATGTTTTATGATTCAAGAGGATTGAATAAGTTGGTATTGTAAAAGATCCTTCTTGAATATATATTTTTGAATATTTTTTTTGAACAAACTTCATATAAATAGTGAGGCTGGTACTTAATCATCAGAATAAAGAATCATTCTAAGAATTTGTTAGAGTGCGGCAACTCATCAAATAAAGTTGACCAGAGTTTTTTGAGAAAGACCAAAAAGACTTGAAAAGGTACTTGAAAAAGTACACATGAAAGTGTGATATGTAAAGGTTGTGTAAGAATATAACCTAATCAAACTACAGTGTGGATTCTCCACTATAATATTATAAAGGAAGAATCATCTCATGTTGATTCGGGAGAAGGAAGACTCTTGTGTGACTCAAGAGCAGAAGTCTCTAGTGTGGATTCTGGAGTAGGCCAACGTGGATTCTAGTAATACTATGGGATCAAATATAAATAACCTCTTATATGTATTCTACAATATATAGTGTAAATATGTATTGTCCATTGTAACTGTTTATAATATTATAGTGGAGAATCCATGTTGGGAAGAGTAGCTAAAACTGTAAGGAGTGGGTCTTTTTACTGAACCTTTTATGTCCTTACCTTTTGTGCATTTATATTTACAACAATATTTTAGGTAAGGTTGTGAGACATAATAATAGTGGATCAGGTATTTAAACAGACATAGAAGATTAATTTTAAGGAAAAAATTTTAAAAATAAAAAATGGATCATGAATTCACTCCTCCCCATCTCAGTGATCTCTCACTGATCTAGGATCTTCAGAAATTGATAGTGAGGTAAGTATACCTACAATATTCATAAATACACTCCCATTAGAGAGAAAAGAAAATACATGGTTCAAAATAATCATAGTAGTGATGTATCTTCTCTAGTGACATTTTGAATTTCCAGATCTAGCTCAGACCCTACACATCATTGTGGAAGTTATCTATTTCATATATGTTTTTTATAGTGGTGACATATCTTTAGAAAATGTTTATACTAGAAATAGCATAGATTAAAGGGAAAGTAAGTATTGGTAGATTCTAATTGTAATGGTAGTGGTTCTACCATGGGTGTTGGTCATTAATAGGAAATGGAATATGGGAGCAACTATAATAGAGTAGTAGTGGAAATAGATTATGTGTTCTACCTATGATAAATTGTCGGACAAAGGCTATTACCATTTAGTATTATAGGTAGTATCTTGTTCAACAGTATTAGTAGGGTGGAGTGGTAGAAGATCAGTGGTGGTGGATGATGGGTTCATTTGGCGGTGGGTTTATGCTACCATGGGTGTGGTAGTGGTAGTTTTCAAAATAGGGGAATGGTAGGTTATGTGCTACCATGGGTTTGTGTGAAATAATATCATGGTAAGAGGAGTGATAACTTTTTCAATTTATTGTTAGAGGGAAATTAGATTGGGATACCATGTGATTGCTCTGGTAAGAGTAGTATAAGGGAAGAAGAAGACTAGTAGTAGTGTGCTTCTGTAATTTTTGGGGGTAGAATATTTTTTATTCTTTGGTGATAGTATAGTGGTAGTAGACTAGAGTGGTAACACTATTTTGTTCCAATGGTAGTTTCATTTTTTACGCACGGATTTTTCAACAAACCTAACATTTATTAAATGATAATATTTTTTTAAAATAAATGATTAAAATAATCAAAATTTAAAATTCTAAGTTGAAAAATCATTCAATTTCAAATTCAAAAAAAATGGATAAATTTAATTTTGATTTTCGAAATGAAACCATTTTCATAATTATAAAAATTAACTTCTCAGTTTAGAATTAAAATACACATTTCTCTTTTAAAAAAAATTAAATGTATTGATTTTATTTAAATTAAAAAAAATAAAAAATAGAATTTAACCATAAGAATAATTACATTTAAAATTTTAATTACACAATGAATTTTTAAAATTTAAATTCACATATTAAAAATAATTTAAAATTTATATTTTTCTAAAAATTAATTTTATGTCTTGCTAATTAACTATAAAATTGAATGAATCAATAAAAACAATGATTTTGGTCAATTCTCAACAAAGTTCCAAATTACCATAATAAAAAACGCTATTTTACCAGGATATTAGATAAAATTAGATTTATTCTCAAATAATAATAGAAAAAAATGTTGGGAGTTTCAGATTACATCATTATAGTCCTTTATGTGATTGATCTCCATAAATTATGGAATCTCTTTATTACACTTTATCTATCACAAAAAAGAATCCATCCTTAGTAACTTCTTTAACAAACCCATTTCCATTCATGAATATATTACTGCTACATACATTTCTTTTATTATACTTTAAGTAACAATAATATACATCTATGAAATCTAACTGATTTATGTTCCTCTTTAAGAAAATATAAACCATGTTATTCTCTTTTTACTATCAGAGTCTCTAGAAAATCCTGCAACAAAAAATCCTTCTAGAGGATATTACTCCCCAAATTAAATAGGTTGAACTTGTGATACTTTTAAATGTTAAAGTATCCATATAATTGTTTTCCAACTATAGAGACCCAAAACTTTTAAATAAATTTTTATATTATTTTTAACATAAATATAAAATAATTACAATCAAGGATCAAATATCCTGGTGTATCTAAACAAATATATATAAAAAAATTAACATGAAACTAAAAATAAAATTCATTATTTTAATCTTAATAATAAAATCCTAAATTACTTTCATCTCTAAAAACTGTATAGGATAACCTGGGGAATACATAGAAAAAAAGGGTGAGCTAAAAATCCCAGTAAGGGAAAAAAATAAAAACAAAGAATAACATAGAAGTCAAAAGTAATAACATGTTATACTAAAAGACAAGGTAATGAATAATAATATGGGAGGATAACATAAAAAAAGGAATCATAATATAATGTAAACATGGGATTGTGGAAATAATATAAAACATGACATTAGTATAATTCGAAGATAATTTCTAGGAAAAGATCACATGGTGGAAATAGTCCCATCATGGATTAGGTTTAATCCATAATCCCATACATATCATCTCTAGATACATAACCATAACCCAATTCATTGTAGAACTATCAGGGTGCACCAATCATGACATTTGCATGCACATGTGTGCTATATAAGGAATGAAACATGATAAATAAACATAAAGATTACCAATTGAAATAAATGTGTTGCATAATGATATTTTATAGAATAACCAAATGGAATATAGTAATGGTTTCCATGAAATTAGATATTAAAAAAATCTTGGTAGTTCATATATAAAAAATAATTTTATTTCATGAAAAGGATATCCATGTGAAGTTAATAAGTTAAATAGTGGATAGGTAACTTTGGAAATGTACCTATTAAGTGGGGTTTTAGGGGAAAAGGTAAAGAGTAATTGAAATATAAAGAGAATATTAATTTTCACATAACTAACAATTATCTAAAAAAAAATTTCCATAAAAGAATGGAAAATTTTAGAGACCAAAAATGGTTTAAAACATTTTATGGAGTGGTTCTTGAAATGGGGTAAGAGACAGAGAAGTTCTCTTAAATTGGGTTTTCTTAACGACTGGAATTAAGAATAGAACATTTAAAATATGTATATACCCATGATATAATGATGAATAAAACTATTTATATATGTCGGGGACATATATAAATAATATATAATAATTAAATAATAAAAGTTTTGAGATAAAGTGAGGTAATGAGAGAGAAAGTGTAACCCAAATAAACTAGGGTGGTTCAGAGAGATCCCTCACTTTATGTTTGAGAATCCTTAGGCACATTCACTCAACTTATTGGATAATAAATTAATATTACTTATCGATAACTTTTTACATATATATTTTATTTAGTATAATTATATTTTTTATTTAAAACCATTTCAATGAGATATAAGATTTAATTTCACTAATTTGAGGACATTTATTGTATAGCTCCATGGTCAGGTAACTAGGGGATAATTATTGATATTTTTATGAAACGAGACTAAAAGATTATAATTGAAATGAAATTTAATTAATTTATATCTATAAATTGAAATAGTAACAATTTTTTTCTAACATAGGTACAATTCATTATGTTAAAACATTATTTTTATATGGTTAGTTCATTTTTTGCAGTTTTACAGACCATCATGAACTAATTCAATTTTATTTAATATTATGTATGTATAATAATTTCATACCATGAAATAAACTATAATATAATCATTATAATATTATTTAAAGTTAAAAGTATTTTTATAACCAACCTTTAAGGTGGTAGATAAAAAAATGTACATTGTTCATAAAATATATGAACAAACCATATTGTAAACAATATTTTTGTAACACTCCGAGATTTAATGGGATTAATTATTTTTTAATTTTTTATTTTGATTTCTTGTGTTTTATTCTACACCAATATTAGGTTATGCTAAACACAACCCTGTATTAGTTTTCAGTATACACAAATCTATTCTTGGCATGCGTTACACACAAGTGCGAACTTCCTCGATAGCTTGAGTTGTACACTATATCAAGTTTCACTAAACAACAATATATTATTAAAATATTTAATGGGGTATAAACTATCTTTTATGAATATAATTAACCAAAATTTTAATTTTATAAAATTATCATTAATATTAAATATTTTCTATAACATGATATAAGAACAAATTCAAATTTTCAGATAAAAGAAGTATTTTTCCAAAAAAATGTGGTTTTGTTTCCTTTTGATGTTGCACCCATTTTAAATATAATTTTTGACATGTTTATATGTTTATGTTGAAAAAATAAAATTCTTAATTTGGATTAGTTTTTGATATTTTACTGATAACTTTTATATTTTGATAAATAGTAAAAATACGCTAAATTTTAATTAAAAAAACATTTTTCATCAAAATAATTTATATGGTTAAATTATATTATTTAAATATTTTAAAGTATAAATACAATATATTTATATGGTTTAATACAATTTAAGTCATTTTCTTAATTTTTATATTTAATTCATATGTAAAAACATTTCAATCATTGGCAATGTTTTAACTTTTATACAAAAACCCGTTTTTTTATGACAACGAGATTAATTTTAAATTTATTACTAGTAATTCTGTGTTTTGAATTTTGAAAAATGGAATCTATATTTGCAATCACTAGGTAAATTTTTTTTAATAGGATCCCTTTATTTGTGGGCCTTGTGAATAGTAACTTTAGTAATTATTTTTATTACCATGGTTAAAGGTAAATCGGATAATTAAAGGTAAAAATAATATTATAGAATTACCTTAGCACTTGTAAAAATCTTATTGGATGACTAAATTCATCCCTTATCATTTATTTTTAAAATTAGAATAACTTAATGGAAACTTACCTATGAATATGACATGAATATAAAAAACAATGAATGTGACAAAATGTCACACTCTCATTTTATATAAGTATATTAATTTTAATTTTGCGATTACCCAGAAATAAAATTTATTATAGGTATTCTATAGAAATATAATATAATTACCTACATCATAGAAATTTATTTATAATTTTTAAAGATTAAATAAATATCATTAATTATTAATCAATAGTGATGCAAAAATTATATTATTAATAGAAATATCAAATAAATGATATTAAAAATATTTAAATAAATATAATTTGAGTGAATTAATTTCATCCACTAATTTTATGGATTAATTTGACATGTTATTAATGGTTTAAATAATATTTTCAAACATATCTCTATTTTATAATATTTCTAAAAATTCAACTAAGGATTAGTGTCAAAATTGACACTATTGATATTTTAATTAAATAATATTTTATTAAATTATATAAAACTCATAAAAATATAAACATAGACCAAATAATTTGGATAAAGTTAAATATGTCATAAATGGTACATTTATGGATTCTTTTTCATTTTAGAGTGACTACATTAACCCTTAATAATAAAAAGACATGTCACCATGGTAAGAGTTAAAGGAATAAATTAAGGGTAAATAAAAAATAAAAGTTTTAAAATAAAATAGAAACATGTCCAAAAAACTATTGGATGAAAAAAATTCAATACTTATCACAATATTATCAATCTTGAATTTTTTAATTGACACTTGTACATGAAAAATAAATTATATATTTTTAAAATCAAAGATAGTTACAAAATATAACTATCTTGTATTTTAATATCATTTATGTGTCCAAATTGGGCCAAAATCAAGATATGAACGAATATAAATGTCTATTTTTATATAAATTAAACCATTTTTGTTATTTGATTTTTTTTTTGAATTTTAAGAAGTTATATAATTACCTTAAAGGTCTCTTCAATTCTAAAACAATATTAATTTAATTAACATGAAAATAGAATAAATGATTTTAATAAGATTAATTTTAATATATTTTGGATTAGTTAATGTGTCTAAAAAATTTAAAACATTTATAAGATAAATTATATATGTGTGGAAAAATTATATTCGAATTCCCACTTTGTCTTGTTGTTTTTTAAGTCAAATTAAATGAATAATATTAAATTTGGCAATAATAATACCGTATTGAATTAATTTATTATTAAATTATTTAAAAATCACAAAAAATGTTAAATAATCACAAGGGGATAATATATGGTGAGAAATGTATTATAAATTTAATTTATAGTTCATTTTTAATTAATTAGATCTAAAATAGTCTTATTATATTTTATTATTTTGGGAGTTTCCTAAAGTATCTCTCTCCTCTCTTATAAAAAGGCATCTCCTCCGATATTTCCTCACACCTTTTTCAGCCTTATATCTCGACCAAACCATTCCCAATTCTCCTATAAAAAATCATAGTTAACCTATGGAGGTCTTGTTTTTCCAACAATTACATATGTAGTATTCCTAAGAAGAGATCCAAAGGAAGCCCAACGAAGAAGAGGCAATTGCTTTACAAATTCAATTAAATTCCATTTTTTCTTATACTTCTTCTTTCTATGTTGATTCCATAATTAAACAATAAATCTAGTATATTATATATAATGATATGTTATTATAATTATGGTACAACCTTAAACCCCTTTTTATATATCCTATAAATAACAATATAACCATGTGTGCGTACATACAGCTTACCGTCTCCACGATGTGGTGTAATTTTTTATTCAAAAATACTTTATTAGGATGGTTATAATGATGAGTATAATGGATTTAATTAATGAATATAAAATAATAATTATTATTTATAATTAATATACCATCCAATTACATATGATTTAACCATCAAGATAATGATATTTTCGCTCATGCATACATACGGCCCACCATCTCTATGATGCGGTGAGATTCATTGTCCACATTAACAATTAAAGAATGATTATAAAATTTATATTATGAGTGAAAATAATAATTATGAACTTAATTTAATTTATATAATAAATCCTATTCATAATAAATGTGACTTACATGACAAAATAGGAACTGGAAAACAAAGTATTTAAAACCCGAAATAATGGCAATATTAAAATACTACAAACAAAATTTTATAATAAGATCATATAGGATCATATATGGTATAATAAATATCGATATGGTCCTGGTATAATTTAATAACATGATTTAATCATTATACAGGAGGTGACCACACCCTCAACTAATGAAAAGTACATTGTAAGGGGTAATTTTTCAAATGTCATTTTTATCCTAGATTGTTAATAGGTAAGTATTTACTAGGGTTGTATTTATCATCCTTTCCTATGTTTTCTAAAAATGTTTTCATAATTTTTTTTAACAATCTTATATATATGTTTAAATACATTTTTACCCATTTTTTACTTTTACTACATGCTATGGAAGGAATCTTTCTTTTGTTGACCATACGATGTACTTTTTTACTTTTTTAGAAAAAGTACGAGGAGAATGTTTTTTTTAATTATATGTCCTGAACAGATTTTTGCGTCCTTATAACACCTTATTTACATGTATATTTATTTACATGATTTAAAGTTTATTTTATACTAAATTCATTTCTTTTAAAATTGTGTGGCATTTTGAGAAAATAAAACATTTTTAAAGAAGGAAGGATGTTTTCCTTATGAATTAACATCATGTGTTTTATCAAAATTATTTTCCATCTAAGATAACATAGGGTTATGTTTCTATCCCTGTCATTAAATTTATTTTATAGTTTTTATTATGAAATTATTTTTTTGAAATCCATTTATCTTGTATGGATTATGTTATGATGGAATGATGTTTAAGAAACCCAAAATATTTCATGGGTTATGCTATGATGAATGATTTATGTTTTTGTGGCACATGTAAGAATGATTTCATTATGAGATGGGTGAGACCTATATCTCCCTATAATGCATTGGGTAAGGATATATATATCTCATGAGATATACATTACCGGAATGACAAGTAAATTCGGTTCTGTAATACATGGATGGAATGACAAGTAAACTCAGTTCAGTAATGGACTTCGTCCACTATAATGGTTTTGGAAGTAATGCCTTGGATACTATGGAAATAATATTATGTGATTGATGGTTTTACACAATTCCATGTTTTATTCTAATTCTATTTTATCATGATTAATGTTCATTTATTATCTATGCCTTAAGAACTGCAAATATTTATTTCATGACTTGTGATTTTGATATTTAAACATTATGTTACTTTTTTTACATTTTTATGTGATTGTTTTGTTTTATGTTCTCCATGTTTACTATTATGGAACATTTGAGATCACCCTTTTTATGTTTTCTTTTCCCCGGGATATAAATAAAGGTTTTAGGTTGGGAAAAAATGGGCAGATATTTATGAGAGATGTTGAAGATCTTTCACCAATTTAGAAGATTATGTTCCATGTTTCCAAAGGTAATAAACTAATACAGTCTTTAGGTGTGTGTTTTTTTCATGTATTAAGTATTCTGAAAAATTAATGTAATTTACATGTACGTCAATCTTGAGTAGTTAGAGTTTGTATCAGAGAAAAGGTTTAGTTAACCATTGGAAACTAGGATGAGAAAACTTTAGTGAGATCCCTAGAGATGTTTCTAAGGTGTCTAGGGATGTCCCTAAGGGTAATTATGTATATAGGTTATAGTTCTATAATTATGGAAATGATCATGAATAACCTAGTATTAAACCAAATATTATAAAGATTGAAATTACTCCCCCTTTATTATGTTGTTTTCTTCTATGAGATGTGTTTCTCACCCCATTATTTTTAGTTTTTGTTAATGGAGGAAACCAGAAAGAATTTTATTAACATTGAGTTTGATGGAAAATATAGTGATTATGAGAAAAAAAATTGGATAATGACAGGAGAGAAATATATGGTGATTATACTGACTCAGCTATCACGATATATGAATAACAATGTGAGCTTTGTTGAAATTCCTAACACATCAAATAATAGGAAGATGAACTTTTAGAAGTGCAGAAGAAGGAAGATTCACCTTCTTACATGTCAAGAAGAAGGATAGAAGAACCTTGAGGAATACCACAAATAGAGGGAAATATGTTATCTATGTGGAAAAAGGGTCATAGAGTGAAAAAAAATATTATAGATTTCAATGTCTCATATGTGGAAAACATGGGCATTACCCAAATCAATACCCAGATATAAGAATCTACTTCTAAGAAATTGGAGGACCTATTCCATGCCTACCATTGGACCTATTCCATGCCTGCAATTAAAGTGTAAGGATTGAATTATTTATGAATTTGAATCCATTTTATGACGAATGGTGAATTATATAAGAATTATCTGTTTATGTTTTTCACTTAAAATTTTCAAGAATATGTTGAATAGTTATAATGGATAAGAAAAGTGATTTTATGAAAACGTGATAAAAAACACATGATTAAGGGAAGGATAACACTTAATATGAGCAATATGTTTAGATAATGATATTTGGATAAAGATATGTTAGACGATATTAGTTACCTTGGAACTGGTTAAGGATTTGTTGAGATGTGGGTTATGTTGTCACAAATTAAGTATACAACTTTTTTGAACTTAAAGAATATATCCAATAAGTTTTGGAATAAATAAACTTGCATGTTACCAATAAGAATATTTGGAAATTTAGGTTATTACAATGACTCAAGAGAATACATGATGAATCCATTAAAATGTTTGTAATGTGACAAAAAAGATAAATCTTATGATATATGGGGGATAAATGATGGTATTCACATGCTTGTTATATGACCTTTCTTGTAATTGTTTTTTGTACTGTGAGTTTGAATAGAAGTATTTTGGATAAGCATAAAGTTTGGAATGAATTAATTTTGACATCATATTGTATAGTTTAAGGGGAAATTGTTTTCTATAATGTTATAATATTAAAGTTTTAGAAAAACAAAAACCCGCAAGAAAGATGACAACCCATCGCGTGAGACAAGGCTGCAGGAATCGAACCAACATTGAAGTGTGACGGACCATTATCACCTACCACTGGCCTATAAAAAGTCCCTAGTTAGTACAAATTACTTTTATTTTATTTAAGCAGTATGATATATGAAGTATAAGTCAATTTTTGGAACAATATACTATTAATCTCACCATAGATGGACTTATGTATATTTGATAACTTGTGATAACCTTTTTGTGATCGAGATAGATGGAATGACCTATCATTGTATCTCATGATTAGATAACCCTTAAATAATGAAAATTTTGACTTCATTTCTTTAAATATTAGATGAAGTGAAAATTGTTCAAGGAACGAACAACGATGATATTGTACCAAAATCAACTAAGTATTTATTCTCATACAAAATTCTTCATCTTTAGGGAAAAGATCTTGGAAAACAAATGTTATCCAAGT
Organism: Viscum album; assembly: GCA_963277665.1. Taxonomy (NCBI): domain Eukaryota; kingdom Viridiplantae; phylum Streptophyta; class Magnoliopsida; order Santalales; family Viscaceae; genus Viscum; species Viscum album. Next base: position 982,893,221 of record OY728167.1, read on the forward strand.
ACTCTCTTATCTGATGAATCAGATGGTCCCTTAAATCATCACAAATTTATGCATTTCTAGTATTTAACTTTCTCCAAACCTTATTTTCTATCACTATCCATATGAACTTTATGGTATGATTTTTCTTCCATATCCATGTTTTCACTTCTCACATATGTTCTCCTCTGTGGAAACTGAGTGATGAGTTATTTTGGGTAACTGTTATGTTTCTAACTTTAATTTTTAAAATTATTTTTTGGTATTCCTTTTTACAATGTGTTTTTCCATGAAAGAAACTTTCAAGTCGTAAACCATTTTTAACCCAAACAAATTTCGAGGGCAAAATGTATTTTAAGGGGGGTAGAATTAAACAACCTGAGATTTTGTGGGATAGATTATTTTTTAATTTTGATTGATGTTTTGCGTTGTACAATAAACCAGTATTAGTCTACTATAGACCCAACACCATATTAGTTTCTAGTATACATAACATTATTCTTGGCTTTCGTTAGATGCAAGAGTGACCTTCCTCAATAGCTTGTATTTTATCCATATCGAGTTTCACTAAAAAATGATATATTATTTAAATATTAAATGGGATATAAAATGGATTTTATGAATAGTATTAAACACATTTTTAATTCTATAAAATTAACACTCAACTTATGTATTTTTTAGAACATTATATAAGATAAAATTCAATTTTTCAGATAAAAGAAGTATTTTTCCAAAAAATGTGGTTTGCCCCCTTTTGATGGAACACCCATTTTAAATCTATTTTTTGACACTTTTAAAAGTAAAATTTAAAAAAATAAACTTTTTATTTGGATTTGGGATATTAAATTTTACTTTGGATGATTTTTTGATATTTTTCTGATAACTTTCATATTTTGATTAATAGTAAAAATACACTAAATTTTAATTGAAAACAACTTTTTTCTTAAAAATAATTTATATGGTTAAATATATTATTGAATGGTTTAAAATTATAAATAGAATAGATTTTTTTAATTCAATTTAATTCATTTTCATTAACTTTACATTGAATTCATATGTAAAAACATTTCAATCCTTGGCAATGTTTTATCTTTTAAACAAAACACCATTTTTTCCGACAAAGAGATTAATTTTATATTAATTACTGAAACTTATGTGTTTTGATTTTTGAAAAATGGATTCCATATTTTTAATAAGTAGGTCCAAATTATACTAATAGGCTACTTGTATTTTTGGTCCTTATGAATAGTAACTTTGGTAATTATTTTTATTAGCATGGTTAAAGGTAAATCGGGTAATTAAATGTAAAAATAATATTATAAAATTAACTTAACACTTGTAAAAATCTTATTGGATGACTAAATTAAACCCTTAACATTTATTTTTAGAAATATAATAACTTAATGGCCATTTACCTATGAATATGACATGAATATAAAAATAATAATGAATGTGATAAAATGTCACACTCTCATTTTATATAAGTATATTAATTTTAATTTTGGGATTACCAAAGAATAAAATAGACTATAGGTAGTCTATGGATATCTACTATAATTAACTACATCATATAAATTTATTACTAATTTTTAGAGATTAAATAATTATCATTAATGATGACTCAATAGTGAAAAAGATATTATTTTATTAACAGAAATATCAAATAAATGATAATAAAAATATTAAAATAAATATAATTTGAGTGATATAATGTCATACAGTAATTTTATGGATGACTTTGACATGTTATTTATGGTTTAAAGGAGTTTGTTCGAACATATCTTTATGTTATAGTATTTGTAAAAATTCAACTATAGAATCGTGTTAAAATTGACACGATTGATATTTTAAATAATTAATATTTTACTAAATTATATATAATATCTTGACCTCGCCTATTTTGATAATCCCAATTATGCTTTCACATAATTTGATAATCCCAATTAATGTGTATATATATATTAATTCTATTAATCTGTGATATTCTATTATCAAGATGATAATAATTTTAAAATAGTCCTTGAAATATGTTAATCAATGTTTATATATGTTTATATGAGTTTTTAATTAATTATAACTCAATTGGATGTGTTCTGCAGAAAACAGAAGTGTTATGTCACTGATATGCCTATAGCTACGGATAAAGACAGTCTACCGATAGACTTCGTCTAATGATAGACATAGTCACCGATAGGCATAGGTCACCGATACGCAGAGCTACCGGTATGTATAAGTCCACCGGTAAGCACATGTTTGATAGACCAAGATTCATCGATACAGACAGCTACCAACAGAAATTGAGCTACAGATAGAACAAGTCTACTGGTATGCATAAGTATACCGATATATATACTTCACTGGAACCAAACGGAGCTACCGATATGCACAGACTATATGTCTACTGATACAAGCTACTGTTACACTAGATTTACCGATGGAGTATGTCTGCCGATATGAACAAGCCTACCGCCATAAAGCCACTGATATAAAACAAGATACCGATAGAAGTGAAGTCTACTGATAGATGAAGTCACTGGTATATAGAGCTACTGATACATAGAGTAACAGCTACTGATACTAGGAGCCACTGATACAGGATCAAATAGCTATCGATACATGATAAAAGAGATACCGATAGAAGGTCACTGGTACATAAAGTCAACTACTACCAACAGAAGGCTACTGACAAAATCTTGACTAGTCAAACTCTATAACTCTAAATACTATTTATTTATTATTCAACGGTCATATATGATGTTTTTAATGAAATTAATGATATTTAATGATAGTTATTGGCATGTCAAGGAACCGTACCTAGTACCCATGAAAAAGGTAATCATTCTTTTTACCGGAGCTGAAAGCTATAAAAGGAAGGACAAAGACCAAATAGAATATAACCAAAAAGGTACGTAAAGGGTGTAAAAGGCAAGGGCTGAACATCATTGAAACATGGGGCATTCACACCAAAGGAAAAAAGCTACATTCATACTAGAAGAGAAATCTTGAGCACAATTGAAGAAGAGATTGCAAGATCTTCAAAGAGAGCATTGTCTCATACGTGCAATCCAACTCAACTGAAGAACACACGAAGAATAAATAGAACATATTCACTTGTGAAGAACACCAAGCTGAACCACGACACTATTTTTCAACAAAAAAATCAGAAAAGGACTCAGAAGCATTTCTACTGAATCCAACAAGTCCAGAGCTGCACTGCCAATCACTAGAGATTTTCTAAACTCATTCATACTTACTCTTAGTGATTTTTTGGTTTACTTTCAAGCAGTGTGTGTAACCTGTTTATTTTACACACACACACACACTGTTTCCTATGCTGAACTAGATGATTTCTAAATCCTCACTCACATCTGTTTTATCTCTTGTGTTTCCCACTATGGATAGTGGTAGAGGTCAAGTAAGACCTGGACAGCCCGTGAGCTGTTGTTGGTTTTCCCACGTAGAACTGTGGTAGAGGTCTTTGTACCTGGAAAGTGTTTTTCACTATTTTTTACCCCGATCCAGGATGTCGATCAAATCTATATAAATTGTTTGAGAGGACTAGCTCTCGTCTTGAGACTGAACCTCTTGGTTACATCTGTTGTGCATTATAGTTTAAGTCTAAAGTATTCTATATATTTTATATTCCGCTACTAATTACTTTGAAATACAATTTGTTTTAAATTTACTTTTATAGTTTAATTAGAAAGTGTTTATACTTATTGTGAACCAATAAGTTAGTTTCGAAAGTTAATTTAATCTTCTGGTTAAATTAACTGAGACCTAATCAATCATTGAGAAACTAATTGAACTTTTACAATTTGTATAAATTCACTACAGTTTAACTTGTTTTTAAATAGGGGGATTTTAAGAGAAATATTTTTAACAGAAATATTTATTGGAAATCAATCCAACCCCCCTCCCCCCCCCCCCTTCTTGAGCATCCACTCCGACCAATGTGGGAAAACCAACAACAGCTCACAAGCTGTCCAGGTCTTACTTGACCTCTACCACTATCAATAGTGGGAAACACAAGAGATAAAATAGATGTGAGTGAGGATTTAGAAATCATCCAGTTCAGCACATGAGACATTGTGTGTGTAAAATTAACAGGGTACGCACACTGCTCGAAAGTAAACCAAAAAATCACTAATAGTAAGTATGAATGAGTTTAGAAAAGCTCTAGTGATTGGCAGTGCAACTCTGGACTCATTGGATTCATCAGAAATGCTTCTGAGTCTTTTCTGATTTTTCTATTGAAAAATAGAGTGTCATGGTTCATCTTGGTGTTCTTCAAAATTTAATATGTTCTCTTGATTCTTCGTGTGTTCTTCAGTTGAGTTGGATTGCCCGTATGAGACAACGCTCTCTTTGAAGATCTTGCAATCTCTTCTTCAGTTGTGCTCAGGATTTATCTTCTAGTATGAATGTAGCTTTTCCCTTTTGTGTGAATACACCACATTTCAATACTATTCAGACCTTTCCTTTTACACCCTTCATGTGCCTTTTTGGTTCTATTCTTTTCGGTCTTTTTCCTTCCTTTTATAGCTTTTTGCTCCGGTAAAAAGAATGATAACCTTTTTCATGGGTACTAGGTATAATTCCATGACATGCCAACAAATATCATTAAATATCATTAATTGCATTAAAAAAATAATATATGACCATTGCATAATAAATAAATAGTATTGAGAGTTATAGAGTTTGACTGGTCAAGCTTTTGTCAGTAGCCTTCTTTTGGTAGCAGTTGACTTTATGTAGTAGTAACCTTCTATCGGTAGCTATTTTATCATGTATCTGTAGCTGTTTGATCTTGTATTGGTAGCTCCTAGTATAGGTAGTTGTTACTCTATGTATCAATAGCTCTATATACCGGTGAATTTATCTATCGGTAGACTTCTCTTCTATCGGTAGCTCGTTTAGTATCGGTGGCTTCATGGCGGTGGGCTTGTTCATATCGGCAGACTTCCTCTATCGGTAACTCTGATGTAACAGTAGCTTGTATCAGTAGACATTTAGTCTGTGCATATCCGTAGCTCCGTTTTGTTCCAGTGAAGTATATATATATCGGTAGACTTATGCATACTGGTAGACTTGTTCTATTGGTAGCTCAGTTTTTGTCAGTAGTTGTTTGTATCGATGACTCTTGGTCTATCAGACATGTGCTTACCGGTGGACGTATACATACCAGTAGCTCTGCATATCGGTGACCTTTTCCTATCAGTGACTATTTCTATCAGTAGACTATCCTTATCAGTAGCTATAGGCATATCAGTGACTTAACACTTCTGTTTTATGCAGAACACATCCGATTGAGTTAGAATTAATTCAAAACTCTTATAAACATAGAAAAAACATTGATTAAAATATTTTGTGGAATATTTTAATATTATTATCATCTTGATAATATAATATCATATATTTAAAGAATTAATATATAGATAAACATTAATTGGGATTATCAAAGTATGTGAAAGAATAATTGGGATTATCAAAATATGTGAGGTCAACAATCTCCCCCTTTTTGATAATCACAACTTATGATATTATAATCTCAATATAATGATTCATTGTATCAGAGGATATATCATTAAATTCAATTGTATCAGAGAAAACAATATAAGATGTGAAATATGCAAGGTACCAGAGGTATAATTAAATGCAATGCTATCAAAGGTACAAGTTACAAATCATATTAGCTTTCCCATAGAATATTATCTCTCCCTTAGAATATTAGCTCTCCCTTAGATAATATTTCTCCCCCTTTCGCATAAAAGGAATTATTCCTAGATATAATTTTTCTCCCCTTATAATATTTATCCCCCTTTGTAATAATAAAAAAGTGGGAAACAACAAAGAGAAAAGGAACAAAATGAGAAAGAAAACAAATCCATTTGTATTTCATGATGCGAAAAGGTACAAGGAAATAAAACAAAATACAAGGGATTTCTATCAAATATCTTAGACACCTATTCAATCCACTTCTTCAATATGAGATTTTCCCTGTGGATCAGAAGAGCATTCAGACTGTGTGGATGCAGGTGAAGGCTTAGGAATTTCAGAAATGATCACAGGAGGTTGAGACACTGAAACTATTTTTGGCCTGTACTGAGTAGTTATTTGAGTGATCATAGGAGTAAGGCTTTGAATGGATTGGGCTGGAGTCATCTAAACAAGAGAAGCAGTAGAGGCAGAGGCAGGTAAGGCTGGAGGTACAATTACTGGTCTATCATCGACATGCAAGAAAGGCAACAAAAGATTTATGAAATCCATAATTATTTCTCCTCCTCTCTCTATAGCAGATATGAAATCATCCTTGTTCTCCATGAATTTTTCCAAGGCTAGAGTCAGTTCTCTTATCATTCTGACTTGTTCTCTAAATGCTTGATTAATAGGAGGTAACTTCAGGTTTTCTAACAAAAGTTTGAAGTGATTGTTGAGTTGATGTTTGGTATAAATCTTTTGAAAATAGTAGTCTACCTTATCTTTCACCTCTTTCTGAGAGTCAGAAGCTTCTCTCATATAGTCTTGAACTATCTTCATTATTTCTCTAGCTGAATCTCTAGTAGAAATCACCACTTTTCTCAGATCAGATGAGTCCACAGATCCACTGGTTGATTCTGAACCAAGATCCTCCTTCATCACACTCGAATTTGGTTTAGTTCTATTGATGTTCTGGAATCAAGAGAACCAACAGAGAAAGTTATTGTTTCCTTGAAGTTTTTAGTCAACCCACTGATAATATTTTTGACTTGGGAATCCTGGGTGCTGACATGGTCTTTCATTGATGTTTTAAATCCTTCAAAGACTGATACCATTTGGCTCACAACACCTTTAACATAAGCTAAATCTTTATCTTCTTGGGATTTAGAAATCATATAATATTCTAAAGAGATAATAGATTTCTTTAGAGCTTCAACATCCTCTTCTAGTCTAGAAAACTAATTTTGGAAAGCTATAACTTCATCCACTATCTCTGCCACAAAGGTTGACATATTACAACCAAGAGGGAGTTCAAAAGACTTTTCCAAATTTCTCATCTCTTCAACAAAGCAATGCTTCAACTCAGCAACAGAAGCACTAAGAGACTCTTTCAGCTCATTCATTAAGGATTCAAGATCACCCCTAGTGATCATATCAGCAGGTGCAACCACAATAGGTGCTCTCTCAGATACTATACTGGCCATTGAGTCATTCATAATCGATTGAATGGATGACACCAATGAAGCTTCCATTTACCTTATTTCTTCCACAAAATTGATTTTGATATCAGACTTAAGCTTGTACAGGTCATGCATTCTGAACACATCTTCAGGTAACAACTCATTATGAATATCATAATTGATTTTTGGTCTATTTAGGGATGCCTCATTATTAGAATCTAGATAGTCCAATCCACAAACCACAAAACCTGGGTCTTCTTCCCAATCCACAATTTCAACAGCCACTGACACACTACCAAATCCGGTTTGATGATCCCTCTCATATAGTGCATTATCTTGTACAACAAAAGCATTCTCAACAGGTCTTTCTTCCTCAAAATAATCTTCTACTATCAACTCCATCTCTGCAACAGCTACAAAAGCAGGAGGCTCCTCTAGATTAGGCACAGGTCCTTCCATCTCACCCACTACTTCTTTCACAGGCACAACTGATATTCTAATCAATGTAATCAGACATAAGCAAGAAGAATCAGATGCTTCAGATTCATTCTCCCTTTCTTCTTCATTATTAGGGATTGGTTGGTCTTCCTCATTAGCAGGATTTTCTTCTTCTAATAATTTTCCCTTTTCTGAAGATACAATTTCAGCAGCATTACTTGGGGTCAAGTCTGAATCCCTTCCATCAACCATAGAAGTCTCCTCTTCATCAGTATCATTATTGTACTCAGGTTCTTCTTCATCTAGTCTTATACCTATATCCCTCACATCCTTAGGCCTTGAAGGATGATTCTCCGGATTGAATTTATCATACACATTATTGTCATCATTAACCCATTCTCCTCTCCATGGGTTCAAGTTTATCTTCATATATTTAAAAACTATGCTTGTGATACAAAAATTATTCTTTACTACACTGTCTCATCCTGAGACTCATCTACCCCTTTCACTTTGATCATCACTGAGATCATCTTGGCAAAGAATAAGGCATTTGTCTTTGATTTTGGCCTGATCATGTCCTCCATTTGAAACATTAGCAATCTGCACCGATTCACTTTCACACAATGTCTCAAGAGTTGTAGGAGATAGATATCCTGATATCTTAAATTCGCAAAGTCCCCTCTCTTTGGTATTAAGACATGCTGAAAAAATTTGAACAACAATCTGTTCTCTCCATCCATTTCAGCAGCCACCACTTGTCTTTGATTTCCACTACCCATGAGCTCCTCTAGGGAAGTTTCGTAATCAAATATATCACTTGTATGTGGTATTTCTTTTGAGATGTATCCAGAAACAACTTCATGTGGAACCTTCAGGTATTCAGCCCACTCAAAGGATGAAAAAGAAATCTCCTTTACATTCACAAAAGAAATCACTCAGTTCTCATATGCTGACTTCTCAAAGCTCACAAACCCATAAAATTGTTTCACTAGCTTAGGATAGTAGGGGCCATTGTTGTTCGAAAAGCAATCTACCCACTTTTGATCTTCCAGCACCTTGAGAACTAATGATTTTCTAGCCAACAACCATTTCATGCACAACTCTTTTTTGATAACAATAACTCTATTTTGAAAATGTAGGTTTACTGGTCGCCTCCCTGATAATTTTCTACCAAAACTACCACTTACTTTGGGCTCGGACTTCTGCTTCTTTGCATTCGGCTCATCAATGTCATCTCTGATGGTAGGAAGTTTGGTTTTTTCCATCTCTAGTTTGAGGGATTTAAGGTTTTTGAGAGATTCAGGAGCTAAGGTTTGAGGGTAAAGGGTTTGAGGCTCGGTGGATTGATAAGTAACTAGGAATTAGTTGTATCATTTAGGAATCATAAAATAAATAATTAAAATATCATAAGTATAAACGATTCAAATTCTGGCGATAGAAAAAAGTTTAAAACAACGTGTACTCATCAGTAAGGTTTATCAGTCAGAATTCCTATCAGTGAGGTCTATCAGTGAGGTTTTACATCGGTGAGGTATTTACATCGGTGAGGTTTTTACATCGGTGAGGTTTTTACATCGGTGATGTTTTCACATCGGTGAGGTTTTCACATCGGTGAGGTTTTCACATCGGTGATATACCAACCGATCAAGGTTAATCATTCCTAACTCAAGTCTAATGTAACTTAACCTATTCGAACTAAAATGTTTGGTGAATATGTCAGCTAATTGATGTTCAGCACCTATAAATTCAAGAGTAATATAACCTTTTTGGTAATGATCTCTCAAAAAGTGGTGTTGTACATCAATGTGTTTAGTCCAACAGTGAGATACAGGGTTCTTTGAAATGTTTATTGCACTAGTGTTATCATAGTTAATTGAAACATGCTTAAAATCACATCCATAGTCCAAAAGAGCATGTTTCATCCATAGAATTTGTGCACAACAACTACCAGAAGCTATATACTCTGCTTCGGTAGTAGACAAAGCTACCGAATTATACTTCTTACTACACCAAGATACTAAGGATTTTCCCAATAAATGACATGTTCCAGATGTGAGTTTTTTATCCAACTTTCAACTAGAAAAGTCAACATCTGAATAACTCATTATCTTAAAATATTATTCTTTTGGGTTAAAAAAACCTAAATTTACAGTGTGTTTAAGATACTTAAAAATTCTTTTAACAACAAGTAAATTATATTCCTTTGTATTAGCTTTAAATCTTGCACACATACATACACGAAACATATTATCTGGTCGACTAGTAATAAGGTAAAGTAAGCTTCCAATCATACCTCTATAATTGGTTTGATCCACTAGTTTCCCAGTTTCATCTGCATCCAATTTACAGACTGTACTCATAGGAGTATCATTTTCCTTAAGACTATACAAACCAAAACGTTTTAAAAGATCCTTTCATATTTACTTTGATTTAAAATAATACCATTTTCATTTTGAAAAACTTGAAATCCAAGAAAATATTTTAGTTCTCCCATTAAACTCATTTCAAATTCATTTTGCATACTCTTTAAAAAATCAGTACATAGAGAATGTTTAGAAGATCCAAAAATAATATCATCAACATAGATTTGTACTATCAAAACTTTTTTAGAAATTAATTTAATAAAAACAGTTGGATCAACAATCCCTTTTGAAAAACCTTTTGAAATAAGAAAATTACTAAGTCTATCATACCAAGATCTTGGATCTTATTTCAAACCATATAAATCTTTAGATAGCTTGAAAACTTGATTTCAAAAATGAGGATAAGTAAATCTAAGTGGTTGTTCAGCAAAAACATCTTCAATTATAAAACCATTTAGAAAAGAACTTTTGACATCCATTTGATATAACATGAAATTCAGATGAGCAGCATAGGCAAGTAAGATCCTAATAGCTTCTAATCTAGCTACAGGGGAAAAGGTTTCCTCATAGTCTATTACTTCCTTTTGACTATATCCTTGTGCAATTAACCTAGATTTTTTTCTAACTATATTTCCAGATTCATCAAGTTTGTTTCTAAAAACCCATTTAGTGCTTATTGTCAAGGTGTCCTTGGGTCTGTCAACTAATTCCCATACTTTTTTTATTTCAAATTGATTTATCTCTTCTTTCATAGCTATTACCCAGAATTCATCATTGATTGCATCATTGAAATTTTTAGGTTCTAGTTGTGAAAGAAAGGCTCGATGTTCAACCCGGTTTCTTAAAGAAGCTATAGTCTATGTCCCTCTATCAAGATTACCAACAACAGCATCCAAAGGATGATTATTTAGAATCCAAGTTGATCTAGTAAAAGTAGGACTAGAAATTTCAGGTTCATCTACAGGTTCGGGTTCAACAGAAGCAGATTCTGGAATATGTCCAGAACTGGTTATTTTTACAGCAGGTTCTTTAGTTTTATCACTAAGGTCCAGAACAGTAAAATCTTCTTCAATATTTTCAAGAGAAGACTTAGGTTCCTGTGGATCAGTTTCATCAAACTTGATATGAAAATGTTCTTCCACACATTTGGTTCTTTTATTAAAGTCTCTATAGGATTTTCTGGTTAAAGAATATCCTAGAAAAATTCCTTCATCACTTTTAGATGCAAATTTGTCAAGATTATCCTTGGTATTTAGAATAAAGGCTTTGCAACCAAAGACTCTAATGTAACTAACTTTAGGTTTCATATTGTTCCACAGTTCATAAGGGTTATTCTTAAAAACAGGTCTAATCAAGACTCTATTGATAATATAACAAGCTGTATTTATAGCTTCAAATCAAATTTAAATAGGCAGGTCATACTCATTAAGCATAGTTCTTGCAATTTCTTACACGGTTCTATTTCTTCTTTCTACTACACCATTCTGTTGAGTTGTTCTAGGGGTAGAAAAGTTTTTAATATAGACATTGTGTGAGGAATAAGACTCAAACTCATGATTTTCAAACTCACGGCCATGATCACTTCTTAGGGTTTTAATCTTAAGACCACTAAGGTTCTATACAGACTTGGAGTATTTGACAAAATAAGAAAAGCTTCACTTTTGTGAGCTAATAAATATACCCAAGTATATCTAGAAAATTCATCTAATAGGACATAGACATAGTGTTTCCCATTTAAACTAGAAACTCTAGAAGGTCTAAACAAATCCATGTGAACCAACTCGAGTGGTTGAGAAGTTGAAACTCCTTTCTTTGATTTAAAAGAAAATTTATGTTGCTTTCCCTTTTGATAGGGATTACAAACTTTTTCAGTTGGGAATTCAAGTTTAGGTAGGTCTCTAACTAAGTTCTTACTAGTCAGTTTTCTAATTGATTAAATGTTGCAGTATCCTAATCTTCTGTGCCACATCCATGATTATTTATGAAAAGCATTTAAACAAGTAACATTTTTCTTGTCTAAAGAATTCAAATCAACAGCATAAACATTTTCATTTATCAAGGCAGAAAATACTAAATCATCTTTAGAGTTAAAAACATTAAAGAATCATTTTTAAACTTAACATTGAAACCATCATCACATAACTGAGAAATACTAAATAGATTATATTTAAGTCCATCAACAAATAAAACATTAGAAATTAAAACTGAATTAATGTTACCAATCTGTCCTAGACCGATGATTTTTCCTTTAAAATTATCACCAAAGGAAACATAGCCTCCATCAACATTTATTAAGATTTTAAAGCATGAAAAGTCTCTAGACATGTGCATTGAACATCCACTATCCAAGTACCATACCTTTTTTTGATAACTCTTTAATAAGGTCTCCTAAAAAATAGGTTTAGATGGAAAATTATTTTTGTACCAAGATCTTCTTGGGTCCAGAAAGGTTATAAAGAAAAGTTTTAGGTACCCAAATTTGTCTCATGGGTCTCATATAATTTACAGAATCAATAGATTTTGAAATATAAACTTTATTTGGTCTATAGCCATATGAATAACTAGTTCAAGCATACAAATTTCTATAACTAGAACTAGAAAAATTTAGTCAATATTTAAGAATATATCTAATTTTTGTAAACTATCTCTGTCTAGGTTGGTATCCAAAACCTGTAGTGTACTTTAGTGCCAATTGTTTACCTAGAATTTTTGTAAGAGTGTTCTTTCCATTTGTGAAATTTTCTAAGTCATTTCTCAGTTGCTCATTTGACATTTTTAGTTTAGTATTTTCCTTAAGTAATTGATCATTATTTTCCTTTTCTACATCAAGAGCATATTTAACAGTGCTAGATAAAGCATGTTGTTTCTTTAAGGCTTTGTACTTGTCCTTAAGTTCATTACAGGTCTCTTATAGCATATTACAATATTCAAATAATTCTTTACTAGACATATTTTCAGATTTAGAATCAGAATCATCTCCAGAATAGTATGAATTTAAAACAGGAGGGTCCAGTGTTACCTCAGATGTGTTTGTCATAAAACACATGTTATCTTTATGAGAATATTCATCCTTAGCAGAATCAGAATCACTTGAAGTGTCTTCGGAAGCACTCCAAATTACTTTCATTTTTTTTGTACTTATTGTCCTTGTATTCATGTTTATTCTTGAACTTCAATTTTGGGAAGTCAGCTTTAATGCGACCTTTCCTTTTGCACTCATAGCAGACAACCTCATCACTCTTATTAGTTTTCTTCCAATCCTTTTTCCAATGACCTTTGTTGTCATATTTACCTTTGTAGTTTGATTTTTTGAAGAATTTCTTCTTCCTATAGAACTTCTTAAATCTTATGGCTATCTGATCCATCTCAGAATCACTATCAGAGTCTTAACATTCACTTGATGAGCTTTCAATTTGTATGTGAACTTACTCCTTATCCTTGCTCTTTGAGGCAGTAGACTTAAAACCCACTAAATTCCTTTTAGGTTCATCATCTTCTTCCTTATTCACCTTGAGTTCTTCTTCATACATTGTAAGCTTACCTATTAATTCTTTAACAGGCAGTTTGCTAATGTCGCAAGATTCTCTAATGGAAACAGATGTGCCTCTCCATCTTTCTAGTATACATCTTAATATCCTCATAATTTGTTCCTTTGCGGGAACAACATTTCCAAGGGAGCTCATAGTATTGACAATCTCAATGAACCAGAGATACATGTCAGAAATGGGTTCATCGGGCTTCATTTTAAAATTATCATATTTAATAGTATAGGTATTCAGCCTCATTTCTTTAACATTGGTTGTTCCCTCATGAGAAATAGACAAAGTGTCCCAAATTTCATAAGTAGTTTTACAAGAAGATATTCTATTAAACTCTTCATCTCCTAGATCACAATACAGGGCATTCATATATTTAAAATTATTATTGTAAGCTATATTATTAGGTTCATCCCAAGTAGTTCTATCAGTTTTTGGAATTTTACATTGAGTTTATATGGCAATCTAGATATCAAATCCCATACTTCCTAAATGAATTTTCATTTTAAGCTTCCACTGAGCATAATTTGTACCATTAAAGAAAGGTGGCATGTTGGTAGTAGCACCTTCTAGTCTATTATCCATAACTAGATTTTAGAAAATATATTTAAAAAGATAAAATTTAGAACTAATAGAAATTTAAGATCTTTAAATATTCAACTAAAATCACAGTTGAAAAAACAAAGTATTTTGAAATCCTGTATTAATAAAAACAACCTCTGATACCAAATTTTGGTCGGATTGGATACTCAAGAAGGGGGGGTGAATTGAGTTCCACTATAATTTATAAAAATATAAACTTCGGTTAAATAATTGGGATGAAGTTAAATATGTCATAAATGGTTCATTTATGGATCCTTTTTTTATTTTAGAGTCACTATATTAACCCTTAGTAAATAGAAATACATGCTTCCATGGTAAGAGTTAATGGAATTAATAAAGGGTAAATCAAAATTATAAGGTTTAAAATAAAACAAAAACATGTTCGAAAAATTATTGGATGAATAAGATTCTATAATTATAACAATATTATCGATTTTTTGTTGTTTAATTGAAACTCATACATGAAAATAAATTATATAATATTTAAATGAATGATAGTTACAAAATATCATTATCTTGTATTTTAATATCTTTTATGTGTCCAGATAGGGCCAAAATCAAGATATGAACAAATATAAATATCAATTTTGATATAAAAAATAATTATAATTATTTGAATTTAGTTTTAAATTTTAGAAGTTATATAATTACCTTAAATATCTCTTTAACTCTAAAACAGTATTTATTCCATTAACCTAAAAATAGAATAAACAATTTTAATAAGATTGATTTTGTTATATTTCTTTGTTAGTTAATGTGTATGAAATTTTTAAAAGTTTTATAAGATATATTATAGATTTTTAAAGCATTATATTATAATTTCCACTTGGTATTACTGTATTTTAAGTCAAGTTAAATGAATAGTATTAAATTTGGAAATAATAATATCTTATTGAATTAATTTATTATTAAATAATTTGAAAATCAAAAAAATGTTAAATAATAACAAAGGGATAATATATAGTCGAACATGTATTAGAAATTTCATTTATGGGCCACTTTTAATTATTTAGATCTAGAATAGTCTTATTAAATTCTATTATTTTGAGAGTTTCCTAAAGTGCCCCTCTCATTTCTTATAAAAAAGGAAATTTCTACCACATTTCCTCACACCTCCTTGGACCTTATATCATGACAAAAACCTAACAAATTATATTATAAACATTTTTAGTTAACTTTTGATGGTCCTTTTTTTCCAAAAGGTCCACCACTAGTGTCCCTAAGAAGAGATCTAAAGGAACACCAACAAAGAAGAGGTAATTGCTTTACCAAAACAATTCAATGCATTTTCTTCTTCTACTTCCCATTTCTATGTTGATTCCCTAATAAAGTAATAAAATAGGTATATTATAAATTCTTATATGTTATTATAATTATGGGATAACCTTATACCGTCTTTTATCCATCATATAAATAACAATATCACCATGAGTTTGTATGTACGACTTACCGTCTCCACACTGTGGTGTAATTTGTTATTAAAAAATAATTTATTTGGATGGTTATAATGATGATTATAATGGATTTAATTAATGAATAAAACATTATAATGATTCCGTATAATTAATATACCATCCAATTACATACCATTTAATTATCAAGAGAATGATATCATCGCTCATGCACACGTACAATTGACCGTCTCCACGACACGGTGAGATTCGTTATCCACGTTATCAATTCAAGAATGATTATAAAATTTATATGATGAGTGAAAATAATAATTATGAACTTAATTTTAGGGATAAAATACATCCTATTCATAACAAACGTGACTTACATGAAAAAACATTAATTGGAAAATGAAGCAGTTAACACCTGAAATAATGGTAATATTGAAATACTATTAAAAAATGATATAATAGGGTCATATAGGATCATATATGAAATCATAAATATGGATATGGTCTGAGTATAATTTAATAACATTATTTAATCATTACATAGGAGGTGACGACACCCTCATTTTACAAAAAGTACAAGGTAAGGGATAATTTTTCAAATCTAATTATTATCCGAGATTGTTTATACATAAGTATTTACTAGGGTTATATATATCAACCATGTATATTTTTTCTAAAAATGTATTCATAAAATGTTTTTCATTATTCTATATATGTTTAAAGTCATTTTTACCCATTTTTTAACTTTTAAAACATGGTATGGAAGGAATATTTTTTTACCATATGATGTACTTTTTGACTTTCTTGGCAAAAGTACGAGGAGACGGTTTTCTTACTTATACGGCATGAATAAATTTTTATGTCTTAATAACAGCTTATTTCTATGAATCTTACTTTACAAAATGTCTTTTTTATTTTCTACTAAATTATTTTCTTTAAAAATTACATGACATTTTTAGAAAAGAAAACATTTTTAAATAAGAAAAGATATTTTCCATAGGAATTAATCTCAAGTGTTTTATCAAATTATTTTCTACCTAATATGACATAGGTTTATGTTTCTATCCCTATTATTACTTTCATTTGATTTTGTTTATGATGGAATTATTTTTAAGAAATTCATTTGTCTTGAATGGATGATGTTATGATGGAATGAAGTTTAAGAAACCCAAAATATTTTAGGTTTTATGATATGATGAATGATTTATGTTTTTGTGGCACATGTAAGAATGATTTCATTATGAGATGGGTGTGACCTATATCTCCATCCAATGCATTGGGTTGAGATTTATATCTCATGAGTTTGACATGACTAGAATGACAAGTAAATCTGGTTCAGTAATACATGGCTGGAATGATAAGTAAACTTGGTTCAGTAATGGACTTCATCCAATATGATGGTCTTGGAAGCAATGTCTTGGCTACTATGGAGATCATATTATGTTCTTAATGGTTTTCCACAATTCCATGTTTTATGAAAATTCTATTTTATCATGATTAAAGTTCCTTTATGATCTATTCCTTACAAACTTCCAAGATTTATTTCATGAAGCCAGAATTTGATATTTAATCTTTATGATCATGTTTTTACATTCTTATGTGATTAGTTTATTTTATGTTCTCGATGTTTACCCAAACAGAGCATTTGATCTCACCCTTATTATGTTTTCATTTTCCCAGGATATAAAGAAAAGTTTTAGGTAGAAAAAATGGGAAGATATTTGTAACACCCCGAGCTTCCACGATACGCTTCTCATTCAGTAATACAATAGCTTGCATTGTACGCAACTTCGAGTTCTAAAACACCGCGACTAATCAAAGTAGCCGTTATGAATAGTAATACCATCTTTTTGAAATATTATAAATTTTATATGTCAAAATGGACTTCATTTTTGTATTCGTAATATCGAAATTAGCCTATGTTGAATTTTTGGTATTTTTCTGAGAACTTCTAAAATTTTATAAATAGTGAAAAATACTTAAAACAACTTTTTTAATCAAAATAATTTATAGTGATAAATTATAATATTTGATGGTTTTAAAGTATAATTAGAATATATTTTTACCATTTTATCCAATGGTGGTCATTAGAATTAATTTAACATTGAAATTGGACATAAACAATTGCCAATCTTTTGATATAAATTGTTTCTTAAAAACACGCTATTTGTTGTGACAGCGGGAATTAATTATAAAATTAATTAATGCAACTAATATGTTTGGAATTTTGTAAAATAGACATCATTTTTCAATTCGGAATATCAATTATAGCTTAGGGTGAAATTTTGGCCTTATTCTGAAAAACTTCAATTTTTGATGAATAGTGAAACCACTAAGTGGTTGTTAAATAACTGATTTTTCGTTTAAATGAAATATTACCACTTCTGTGATTTGATTTTCAAAAATCCGACATACATGGTTGTCATTAAGAAGTAAAATGTGGTTCAATGGGATAAAAATAATTTTTTGGTGAATAGTAACTTATTAAGTTCTTAATCGCGATTAGTGGTAATTAGGGTAGTTTAAGGTATAAATAATACTTTAATAATATTAAATGACCTAGACACATGTCCCAACCTCATTGGTTGTGTCATGGCCGACCAAGACAAGCCATGGCCTAACTTGGGGACCCCATGGATTCACTTTTGTTGGGAAATAACATAAATTAGTTTTTATTTAATGTTAAAGTGAAAATGACACTAACATAAATTGTTCTACTAAAACAATTTTTAATTGGGGTTATACAAGTCCAAATTTTGATTATAAATAGTCATTGGAAAGATAAAAAGATTTCCTATATCATAGTATTTTTTTTATAATTTTTAGACATTAAATAAATTTAATTATTTATGACATAATAATGATGCAGCGATGACATCATTATTTGACGATTTAAATAAAATGGAAAGATAATATAAAATCTATGAACTACACATGGCCAAAACCAATTGGATGAGTGGATTTCGATGCCTTATCACCTTATCCACGAATTCTATCAATGTGGGACCTTTTAAAACCGAAACACATTTTCAAATAATGTAATGTTCCTTTACTTTCCAAAAGTGCCCCTCCTCTCCTCTTATAAAAGGCCCCCACCTCTACCTCATTTCACACACTCTTCAAGCCATTGGCTCGGCCAACCCCTGCCCATTTGCTCTCTCCACATCCCTCTCCTCATCCTAGAGGATTCCCTTTGGGCAGAATCCTTTCAAAGGAAGCCTTTAGGCTCAACTCAAAAGGAGTTACACTTTTTAAGGAGGTTAAAGAACGGTTGAGTCAAGTCAGACACGAGGTAAGGGAACTTCTTAACCCAACTTCCATTCTTTGGGTTAATCTCCTACTTTACGATTATGTCATGATATTATTATGTCATATCCTGTATTTGTACATTATTTATGTGTACTTGTAGTGAATACACATAATAGATCTATTTTATTATAAAAAATGCTCTTTGTAAGGGAACTTCTTAACCCAACTTCCATTCTTTGGGTTAATCTCCTACTTTCCGATTATGTCATGATATTATTATGTCATATCCTGTATTTGTACATTATTTATGTGTACTTGTAGTGAATACACATAATAGATCTATTTTATTATAAAAAATGCTCTTTGTAAGGGAATTTCTTAACCCAACTTCCATTCTTTGGGTTAATCTCCTACTTTCAAATTATGTCATGATATTATTATGTCCTATTTTGTATTTTTACTTTATTTATGTGTACCTATAGTGAATACACATAATAGATCTATTTTATTTTAAAAAATGATCTTTTTAAGGACTTCGTCTCAATCTCCTTTCATTGAGGCATATTTTGTTTTATACACAAATTTCTTTTATATGGTGTATAAACCCCTTTGAATTTTACATTTATTCAAAAGGTTTTATTTTATAATTATGTGATTTTTAAATTATTTCAAAAAAATAGAGAGATATTTCTCTCAAATATATGAAAATCCAGTGCAAATTTATACGTATTTAACGCAAGCTTAAAAATGATTTCAGAAAACCCGACTCTCGAGTGTGGTAGACAGGAAGGGATTGGGCGTAGACCCATCATGGCCTGTAATTAGTCGAGCAGTCTCAGAATCAGTTATTTTGTTTTCAGAAGCTTGCATAATGTTTTCAGAAAAACACTGGAGTATATTTGAGCAATTTTAAACATAAGTATCTTCTAAAAAATTTCATCGGTAGGTCTCATGAGACAACTAGACGTGGAATTGGCCGAGGCCCTTTCCCAATTTGATTTATGGTTTTGGCCGAGGCATTAATCATTTTAGACGTCTTGGCCGAGGCCTTGACAAAATGTTTCAGAATGTCCGGCATTATACATTCCCTCATTATGAAAGTGGTTATTGATATTGCATGTGATTATTCGACCAGTAGAATATCCATGTGAAGAAGTAAATGGCATTATCTCATTTTACTTTTGCCATATTATGTTGAAGTTCATGTTTAAAAGGCTTTTGTTTTAGTTATACATTGCCTTAAATGTTAATGTTTATTTATGAAAGCTTCCGCATTATTGTTATCCTTACTGAGCATCTGAGCTCACCCCTTTCAATGTTTTAATATTTTCCAGGATGTGAAGAAGTATTTTATGAATGACCTGCAGGGATAGTCAGAAGAGGATATGAGTGTGGACTATGAAGACCATGTTATTATAGTTTGTTTACTTTTTGATGTAATGAAAGACTTATGAATGTATCCAGTGTTTCCAAGGCTACTAAACTAATCGGTCTTTCGAGACTTGATCTTTTGTGATCATGCCAATGTTACGAAGTAATGCACCGACTCTGGGTAGCTGGGGTCGGGGCGTTACAATATTTATGGGATATGTTGAACATCTTTCACCAAGTTAGAATATTATGTTCCAAGTTTCCAAAGTCATTAAACTAATATGGTATTTGGGAATCTATTTGTGTCATGTATTAAGTATTCTATAAAATTAATGTAATTTCCATGTACATCAATCTTGGATCATTACAGTTTTAATTTTTGAATGTATATAAGGGAGGGTAGAATATAGATATTCCACCATATAATAAAATATAACTATATTTATTATACTTATGTTACTATGTCTAGATGTATGGAAACATATGTGGGTGGTAGAAGAATAATAAAATTGAAAGAGGTTAGTTAAGATTTTTTCCTCTTCCTTTAATTTTCTCTTCATAGGATACTCTTTAAGGATCCTAAATTGGTATTTTCTAATATCAAAAACACTAAGATACAAAGGTGGGGTGAAAAGGAAAATAATTTTTCAGAAATTTTTAATTCTCTAAATTTTAAAAGTTGCTAGTAGAATGGGTTGTGAGAGGTGGTATTTATAAGGGGATGGGAGGGGTGTATTTTTTAATATTTTTTTCATTAGTTTATTATTTTCACTCTAAAATACCAATAGTGATTAATGTTGTGATCATATATTGATTTTTAACTAATGGGTGTTGACATCATCCAAGGATTATAAATTCACGTATGTAACTTATAATGCTAAATATTATATTTCGTCATATTTCACTATTCATAAATTTTTTTATTGTTTTAGTAAAACACAAAAAATTCAACCATACTATATTTATATGTGTATATTATAAAAATGAAATCTGTTTTATGAAAAAAAATATTAAAAATGGGAAATTTTATTTTAATCTACAATACATATATATTTGGAAAATGTAGAATTTTAATATTATGGTCACTTTTCAAGCCCTTTAAAAAATTAATTTGTGGCTCATAAAATTATATTATCATTATAATACAAATTAATATTAATTTCTAAACACATTTTAGAAAAAATATTTTTTAAAAATATTTTTTTTATAAAAAATAAAATAAAACATGTATGCTTTACAAAAATATAAGTACATATTTCATCATTTAAACTATTTATTTACTTGTATCATGATATTAATATGTAATATTCTCATTTTATAAGATAACTTAATTTTTTTTTCATTTCCATAGGTTATGTTACTATTCCTAATGGTCAGATTACTATTATAATAATAAGATTAATACTCAAATGGTCAGATTTATAATAGTCATATAGATTTAATACTTTTTACCACATATTTAATTCAATTATCATTCACTTATACTTTCTATAAAAGTTATATATATTTTCATTTTTAAAATTTATATTTCATTACAATCATTTTTCATTCAATTCTATAATATTGTTCATGAGTGCCATTATTCTGGAGGATCGAGCATATTCAAATTTTCATGTTTATTTATCTTATTTTATATTTTTTATCCCATAATAATATTTCAAAATATTATGTCTATGTTTGTTATCTAAATTTAATGGTCAAATTATTATATTGAAATTCTAGTGGTTATATCATGTACTTCATGTGATTTATATAATAATACATTACTAAGGATGGCACAACTATATAATTAGAGGGGAGATTAAATTGATAAAATAATGGGTCATTACATTCTTTCCCCTAAAAAAATTCAACTTCAGAATTTTGTTTTATATACTAAGGTGAATATAGGTTAGGTTACTGGTACTTCTGGGATTCTTATGGTTCCCATTTTACATCCTTGTACTTATGGTTTCTCCATAGTGCTTTTACAAGGTGAGTTGTCTTGTTGCGTGGAACTTTATCTCTATAGAACCAGATCTTGATTATTTTCCCCTCATAAGAGAGATCGTTTTCCATTTGTACCAACTCTGAATGTAGTACATGTGAGGGATCTGGTATATACTTTCTCGATATTGACATGTGGAATGAATTGTACTTGAGACAAGGTTGGTGGGAGTGCTAGTCGATATGATACAACTTTGATTCTATCGAGAATCTGAAAGGGGATGAGGAACTTGGGACTTATATTTCTTTTCTTCCCAACTATCATGACTCTATTACTTAGAGATATATAGAGGAACAGTTTATCATCATCATCAAAATTAAAGTCTCTTTGATGATTGTTGACATAGAAAATATATCATCTTCAAGTAGTTTTGATTGGCTACTGAATGGTCTTGATGTTTTCTACCATTTCATTGACTATTTGAGGACCCGGCTACTTGTGTTTTCCAACTTCATACTAGCAGGTAGGTGTTCAACATCTATTCCTATAAAGATATTCATATAAATACATATAGATGCATGAGTAGAAACTATTATTATATTATAACTATACTAGAGGATAATGATGATCCTATCATCCTTTTATGTCCATTGAAAATGCCTTCAATCTGTCTTTTAGTGTCTGTATAGTTTACTTAGATTGGAAATAATTTTTCCAATGATAAGTTATAATGAAGTTCAACTCCATATTTAGATAATGTTAGAGACTCTTCTATAACTTGGAGTAAAATCTCATTTCATGACCATATATGATCTGTAGTGTTGTTACATGTAATATCACCACTTATCAAATGAATATCTTTTCCAATTAATAAAGTGATTTTTCCTCTCAAATTGAAATAAAGTTAGTAGTCTTTGTAAGATGATCCACCACAAACCATATAGCATAATTTCCTTTTAATTTCTTTAAAAGACATGTGAAAAATTAAAAGGTGATGTTCTTCCATTTCCTTGTGATTATGGTTAATGGTTTCATCATCCCATTCAATGTTTTCCTTTCATCCTTAACCTAATAACATACCTATAAATTTTATGGGCATCATAAAATATCCTTCATAATATTTTCCCACCAATAGTGATCTCGAATACCTCAATACATTTTCATGCTCCCTGAGTGGATAGAGAAGGTTGATCTATATACAACTTTCAAAAGCTCATTCTTTATCTTGAGATTTTATGGTACACATATTCATGAACCAAATCTCACAAATCATTCTTCATCCATTTTTAAATCCCAGGATTTCTCTATTCTTATAGTTTAAACCTTCTTCTTTATTTCCACATCATCTTTTTGAGAATAATTTATCTTCTTCAAAAGGGATGATTGAGCAATAATTTGAGAAATGGATGATGATTTTTCTTCCTTTATAATACCCATGTCCATCATTTGCAAGTTTCAGAAGATTGGATCCTTCCCAATTCTTGTTATAGATTTGGTTTCCAAATCCTTTATACTTAGAGAATCTACCACTTTATTTTTTTCCCAATATGGTATTGGATAGAACTATTATAGTCATTGATCAGCTCTAACCATCATAATTGGAATATATTAAGATTCTTCTATGTGAATATATATTTTAATCTCTTATAATCCATATATATTTCACACTTCTCCCCATAGAGATAATGCTACCAAATCTTCAATGAAAATATCACTACATCCAACTCCAAAACATTTTTTGGGTAGTAGTACTCATGAACTTTAAACTTCTATAAGGTATAGTCTATCACTTGTTCATTTTTCATTAGTACATATCCCAATTCCTCAAGGAAGTATCGATGTATACAACAAATAGTTCCCCATTCGTGGGTAGTGTAAGAACTAGTTCAGTGATAACCCATTTTTCAATTTTGTGAATATCTCTTCAATTTCATTAGTATAGAAAAACATTACCCCCTTACAACATCTAGGAATTAAGGTTTGAAGATAGTGATAATTTTTTAACAAATCGTTGGTAATATGATACTATTCCAAGGATGGTATGGATCTCTATTACAGATACTAATCTAGGACACTCTTTAATTACCTCAGTCTTTGAAGGGTCAATATATATCCCCTTGTTGGTGATAACATTCTCCAAGAATGATACTTCCTATATATATAACTCATATTTACTAGACGTTTCATATATATTTTATTTTTACAAATTATTTAGCATTGAATTAAAATACTCATCATACTCCAATTTGATTTTAGAGTATATAAAAATGTCATCTATAAATACTACCAAAACTGTTTTGAGGTATTCTATGGAGACTCTATTCATATAGTACATAAATATTGTTAGAAAATTAGTGAATCAAAAGGGAATCATTATAAACTCGTCGTGTGTATACCTTGTTCAAAATGAAATCATGTTATTATATTCATTTTTCACTTTTAATTGATGATATCCTGAATGATGTTCCACCTCAAAGAAATCATGAGATTAACTTCCTTTTATTCAACAGGGGCATGGTATATTTGGTTGCAGATGTAGATTCTATCACCAGTGTTACGAGTATGAGTCCTTGTTATGAAAATGCATGCGATGATTAAATAAATCACTCCCTTGACCCTCTACCTTATTGAGAACTGGCCTGAAATCCCATGTGTCATTACACATAAGCCTATGTCTAGGGTATCACATAAAGAAGAATTAATGTGGGTGGATATCCACCAATACCATGTAACCACATGGGCCTAAAAACCCACTGTGATTTTCCCCCTGAAGAATGGAACCACAGTCACTAGGGAATGTGATTCCCTTTACTAGGGTTTAGATCATTCATACTTCACGACCGCATTGAGTTTTATGATCTTTTTCTTTATAGAGTATTTTCACAAATATTCTTTGAATACATCTCCTGCTATTTAATCTGGTTTCCTATGAAACCTTACCGGTCATCTGCATCCCCGGATCTATTAAATATTCGAGTTCCCTTAGTATGAAATAGCAATCTTGTTTTGATTCATGGTTCTCTCAGGTGGTGGAAGTTCTTTTGGTGGTGGCCATTCGACAGGAGGCAATTTTTAGATCACTTCAAGGTGTAAGATGATGTCTCTCCCGCATGCGGTGGTATGTGTTGGTCTGGTTGTGGAATTTTATTTTTGGATGTCGATCGGGGTCGAGCGATGGTGTTTGGTGTTGCAATAATATGATGGTGTGGATAGATAATTCGTGTGGATTTTGGTTTTCTGGTCAGAAGTACTGATGGCTTTATTGGTGGCTAGGTTGCATGATGCTGGTGGTGTGACCGGAGATCAGGTTGGTTCTTTTCGGATGGTTCCTGAATAGATGATGGGTGTGGATCTAGCTATGATTTGGATAAAATTCATGATGTCGCTCTAGAGGGTTTTCATATTTCTCAGGGGTTCTTGTAGTATTATTTCTTCTAGTTTTTCACTACTAAAGAGTGTATCACATGATTTTCATTATTCTTTTTCATCATGTTCGTCTTTCTTCTTCTTGGTTCTGTTTATTTTTGGGGTGTATATTTCTTCACGGGCACAGGTTTTCTTTATTGGATCTTGAAGTGGCATAGCATTTTTAAGGTTCCTCTAGGTGGGTGGCCTTGAAAGAGGGATAGGTGTGACAACACCCATCATTCATACATGTGTCATCAATTTGATGGATGGTTGGGTACCCTGCCATGATAGTTGTTGAGTGTTTTTCAGTATAATATTGCATTGTATGAGGATGAAATTTTTGAGAGTTTATTTCATTATTTTTTGGGTGGGAGGCTTGAAAAATAGAAGGGTGTTCTGGATTCTTTCATCAAGAACTCTTATACATTTCCTTGTTGTTTGGAGAGGTTCTCTGCCAGGTTGTGCTTCTATCATGGTGCAACTTCTTGGCAGTGTGGGTGACACATTATTGTGACTGATCTCATTGTTTTGATGTCTAATGAGGGGGGAGATGAATATTTCTAGTTCCTTCTTCTATATTTTATTCTTTTGGACTCATAAAATCCTTTTAACCTATGTTTTTAATGAATTTTACCCTTATTATAATGGTTTCCCTTTTTCATAGTCCTAAAATAGGATCTATATTTTTTATTTTAAATAATGGGGGCTTGATTGTCAACCATTTCAAAAAAAAAAGAAAAGGAACATTGACTCATCCTTCTTCTTGATGAATAGAACTTCCACACTCTATAGTGAAGCACTTGGGTATATAAAACCCTTTCCGTATTCTCATGTAACAACTCCTTCAGTTCTTCCAACACAATGGTTTCCATTCTATAGGAATTCTAGGATGTGCGTAGATATATAGGTATAATTTTTATTGAGAACTCAACCTCTCGATTTAGAGGAAGTCCGGGAAACTCATCAGGGAATACATAAGTATAGTTAATAAAATGGTCATGTATTCAATCAAGATTATCTATTTTTTCTTAATAATTTGAGCTGAATATTCTTTCTCATAAATAAATAATATCCAAAAATTATATGAATATTCTAAATAAGATTCATCCTCCTCCTTACATGTGTACAAAATCAGAGGATGACTCGGGATGTAAAGAGAGATCTCCCTCTTCTGATATTTCATCTTGGATTTATATAAGGATATCCTATCCATGTCTAATATATAATCTAATTCAACTAAAAGAATTATGAAAATATTTTTTTGGGAGGTTCATTCCACAAAAATTGGCTAAGAAGGAATTATATACATAGAATGAAACAATTTATCCATTTTTTACTCATAGATAACTCAACTGTAGAGTCCCCGTACTAGGAGCCACCAAAAGGGTGACCCAAGCCAGGTTGATCACATAACCTCAAGTGAATCTCCCTGAATGTTAGAGGCTTCTGACTAGCAGAGAGGGAATTTTTCATGTTTTGGGGGGATACTATTCCCTCTCACGTAATAGGTATTATCACAACATAAGTAAACAACAATTACTTATAATTAGTGGAAAAATATAAATGAATAAACCACAGCAAAAGCAATATGAATAATCTAACTGAATAAGAATCAAGTGAGGAAGCTCACAAAACTATGTCATGCTATGATGTTTTCCTAAACTTAAATCATAGAGAATAAAAACCAAATAATTATATCAACTAAAAAAAGACACAAAGTTCAACAGCTACATCACGTGCAAGGATCGGTCCTCTACCCCAGTTCCCATCCTAAGCAGTAAGAAACAATCAAGCATCAGGAGAAACACGCTTCCCTTTATCAATACCTACCATCGTGTAATCTACTCAGGTGTCAACGACGCCCGGCAAGGGTGTGAGATAAAATATCAGTAGGCCACCACCCATGGTGTCTAAACCCTTACATTTCATGCAGTAATAAAATGTGGTGTTCCATTACATAACAAATGAATATTATTAATTAAGTTCAATAAAATAAATAACTCGGCCTGGGTTCCCAATGATACTCATCCCTAATCACCTACTTTGGCCTAAGATGGAAGTCTAAAAAAGAGTACTTATAATAATCAGGATACACATATGTATATATATAATTCTGGAAAAGCAAGGTAAAGTAAGGAAGAGTAATACCCCCAAGATTGTGCTTTAACTTGGGGTCTAAATCATGTGTCAACCAGGTGTGCTTCAACATACCAAAAAAATATCACAATTCTCAAGAGACTCAAAGTGAAATTAACATAGACTTTCAGTGCATCATTATTAATGTTCAAGTTGAGGTTTGGAGTCCGAGCTCGTCTCAAAGTTATCACTACGGTACATCCTTCAAATTATCCAATACCACCGATCCCATCCATGGAAACCATTCGAAAGACCATGTATCGCTTGAGGCATGGCTTTACCATGAGTCTATCCCGATCTCACAAAAAGGGTTCGAGCGTCATCTAAGGCTGGATTAGTCATATTTCCAATGGATCCATCCTCGATGGGCCCTTTTGGAATCAGTATCACTCATAAGTATTAGAATACACCGGGAAGTATCGGTCTGGCAAAGTCTAAGACACCGACCCCGACGCTTGGTGGTAACCAGTCGGGAATGGAGGGTGTAAGCGTGGACCTTAATATGAGATACACTTTCTCTCCCAACACTAAATTTAATTAGAATTTCATTACAGAAGATATGATATAGCATGCATATATTATTATATCTTTATATCTAAGCAGATACACTTGTGCAACAGACAATATTAATTTAATATTGCAACATAAAAAACTTAACGAGGTAAGATATCGTATCAGAAAAAGTAAATAAGTTAAATTTTTAATAAATAAATAAATCAGTAAAAACCACTACCAAAGATCCAACAATTTGAGGTTCATAATTAATCTAAATTAATTATTTAAATTAAACAAAACATAAATGGGTTATAAAACACATGAATTTAATAAAATTAAATACCTGGGCTAAAGAAATTTATACATGCCACATCAGCACACTCAAAGGGGTTTCTGACCATGCTAAAACAATTTATTTTATGATAAAAAGTGCTGCAACAATTAAGCAAAACAATTAAATTGAAAATATTGGGTGAATTTTCACAACGTCAATAGGCACCGAGGAATGGCACAACCATGCATTTTTATAAATCGCAATTCAATGAAGGTAAAGAAAGTATAATCACTACCTTATAGTCATACAGTATTCTATGATCTGTGGTAGGCTTTGATTTTACCAAAAATGGAAGAAAATAGATGATTTAAAAAACCCCAAAATATGGTAAAATCCTTTCGCGGCGAACTGTGTAAAGGATACTCACCGAAATCCTATGATTCTAATAGTGAAAAGTTTACTTTGCCTTAATTTTTATAGCGCACCTAACGACGAAGGAAATAGATGGCGAATGGAGGCACGATGGTCTTTTGAATAAGGGGAAAGGTGGTGCTCCACCTAGGGAGAGGTGGAGACATGACATGAGAGGGAGGATAGAATGAGAGGAGAGAGAAAAATAAATAAAAGAAAGAAAAAGGAAAGAAAAAATTAAGAGAAAAATAAAAGAAGATAAAAAAGGAAAATAAATTGAAAAATAAAATAGAATAAAAAGGATGGAAAATAAAAAGGATAAAAATAATAAATCATGGTCATCTCCCATTTTAATTATTTTTACATTTTCCATAACTCCCTTTCTATTTCATTTATAAATTTCTTTTTATCCATTCTTTCTTTCATTTAAATTTTCTTTAAATCTCTTATTATTTATTTTCAATCCTTAATTAATTATTTTAATCTCAAACACTTCACTAAGGCACAACATAACATTTTTCATAAAACCTCTACAGTTGTTTAAATTATTTATATAGATCCCCGGGACCTGTAACAGGGTGCGCATGCGCGCGCCCTGGGTCATTTTAAAAAATTTGACAAGAAAATTTAAAACAATTCATACTTGTTTAAATCTAGAATGTTACAACCTCTAATTCATTAGACAACTTGTCCCTAAGTTTTCCTTTCGAGGGTAGTGGAACGTCGTTAGAGAAAAGTTCTAGCCACTACGCATGCACATCCATCTTTCACTCCCAGGTCTCATCCTAAACACGTCTATGTTTCCATAACACCAAGAACAGAGGGAATGGCTTGACTCGGAGGAATTTCATTCTATGTTCGATGATACAGATCAGATTCTCCATAAAGGATGCATCTTCCTCATGCTCGATGTTGTTAGAGATAAAATAATGAGACCGGTCTGGATGATAATTTTGGAGCCGAGATACATAAAAAACACCGTACACGGCATGTTACCTCCGAGTTAGCAGTAACCGATAAGCTACTAGACCAACTCTCTCTACTATCTTAAATAGCCCAAAATATCTCAGTGACAAATTTCCTTATCTTCAGATCCACTTGTGACCCAACATCGGAGAAACACACAGGAAGACTTGATGTCCCACCTCAAACTCTAGAGGTCTGTGATGATGATCGATATAAGACTTCTGTCTAGACTGAGTTGGATTCATATACTTCTAAATCAGCTGAACTTTCTCAAAAGTCTCCTAATTGAGATGAGGACCTAACAAAGCTGCCTCACCTACTTCAAACCATAATAAAGGTGAACGAAAAAGACTACCATATATGGCCACATACGGAGCCATTTGAATTGTCTCTTGGAAGTTGTTATTATAGATAAAATCAACAAGAGGAATATTATTCTACCAAGAACCTCTAAAATAAATTATATATTCTGGTAACATATCCTCTAACACTTTTATAGTTCTCTAGGAATTCCCATCAGTCTTAGGGTGATATACATTACTCAAGAGTACCTGTGAACCCAATGCCTTTTGCAACCCATTTCAAAACCATGAAGTAAAGCGGGCATCCCTGTATGAGACAATATAACAAGGTATGCCATGAAGTCTCAAAATACCCTAGATATACATCCTTCTCAACTAATCAATTATAAAGGTCTCTTAGATAGGTTAGATGTGTGCAAACATGGTCAACCTATTGACAGTCAGCCATACCACATCGCTGCCACAAAAAGATCTTGGAAAACCTATATTTAAATCCATGGTAATTTCATTCCATTTCCATTCAGAATTCGATAGAGGTTGTAGGAGTCTAGCAGGTTATTGTTCCTCTGCCTTCACCTGTTGATAGGTGGAGAACCGAGTGATGAACCCCGCTATCAGCTTTTTCATACTAGGAAACCAGTGTTGTCGACACATGTATATGTATATCTTGGCCAGTCCAGGATGAACTGCCCAAATGGAGGTGTGAGATTACTTCATTAGCTCTTCCTGTATACTTGAAGGTACGCATAAACAGCCACAATAAAAGAGAGTTTCACTACCATCAACAACCCAATCAAGTGGTTGATTCTCTCGTGTAACGCTTTCCCACAAAACAAGACCCTCAGAATCAGTCGACTATCACTAGTAGAATATATTTAGAAGAGAGGACATCACTGTAAGAGCTGATAGAACTGATTTCCCGCATTGTTCCTAAACCACCAGACACATCTTAAAAAACAAGTTCATCACCTACCACTCACTGCTGGCTACCTAAACGGATTGTGTCATTGTCTTGTGGATTCAAGCATATTCCACGACATTACCCTTACCAGGGGTATAAGCAAGCTCAAAGTCATATGACTACAAGTATTCGACCCACCCACACTACCTAAAATTCATGTCTCATTGAGTGGAGATATATTTTAAGCCTTTATGATCCATGTAAACTATTAATATTTCATCCAAAAAGTAGTGTCTCCAACAACGTAGAGTATGAACCACAACTTTCAACTCAAGGTCATGTGTAAGATAGTTCCACTCGTGAGGTCTTAGTTGGTGGGATTCATAATCCACGACTCGATCACCCTGCATCAAAATTGTACCCATTACGATTCCTAAAGCATCACAATAAACAGTAAAGATTTTACCAATTTAAGGAAGAATTAGGATTGGGGATGAGGTTTTTCTTCCTTTAAACTAATGAAAAGACATTTCACAAGCTTATAACTAGATGAACTATACACCTTTATAAACCAGGGCCGTAAGAGGCACTGCTAAGCTTGAGAAATCCTAGATGAAATGCCTATAATAGCTATCATTCCCCAAGAAACTGTGGATATGGAAGAAACTCTTGGGTTTATCCCATAAAACTATGACATTCACCTTTTTTGGGTCAACTGACACTCTTGGTTTAAATATAATATAACCCAAGAAGTGAATATTATCAATCTAGAAGTGGAATTCACTGAGCTTAGCATATAGCTGGTGCTCTCTCAGTGTACTTAGCATGATCTCAAGATGGGTTGCATGGTCGTGTCTGGAACGTGAATACACCATGATTTTGTCTATGAATACTACCACAAAGGAATCAAGATACATGTGAAAAATCTAGTTCATTAAATCCATGAAGACTTCTGGTGCATTTTTGAGGCTGAATGGCATAACCAGATAGTAGTATAAGCCTTACCTACTTCAAAATGTTGTACGTCTTATTTCAGATAGTCGCACAGAAACCTGGTGATATCTTGACCTCATATCAATCTTGGAGAAAACAGTTTCTCCCCAGAGTTAGTTGAAAAGATCATATATACGAGACAATAGATATCGATTCCTTACCGTAAGTTGGTTGAGTCAACGATAATCCATTCTTAACCTGAGGGTACCATCTTCCTTCTTGGAGAAAAGAATAGATGAACCCCATGGTGATGTTCTAGTTCAGATGAAACCCTTAGCCTCAAGGTCTTCAAACTAATTTTTGAGTTCTTATAGCTATGTTGGTGCCATCCTATAAGTAATAATATACACTGGTGTTGTACCTGGCATGAGCTTGATAGTGAACTCCATGTCCCTCATAGGAGGTAAGCCAGAGAAATTGTCTAGGAAGATGTCCCTAAAAAGATCCACCAATGGAGGGAATTAAACTAGTTGCATACCCTAATCGTTCATGATGAGTCTTTCCATCTGAGCTATCACTCTGCCCAACCCTGCATATTTAGGCTTAGCTCGGTCTGCCTAGATATCCCATTCTCTTTTATGTAGATATGTGTCATCATCAGGGGATGTAAAGGACAACCGGTGTTGATAGCAATCCACGCCATCATGATAAGGAGAAAGCTAGTTCATACCAAGAATGACTTTGATGCCAGACATATCGAGGATATAGAAATTATAAATGAAATGGTACCCACTTATCTCAAGGGTAAATCTTGGAAGTGGCATATTCCCTCTATCCTAACCCCAAGCGGAGTGTCAAGATGCATGACACTGTAAAGGTACTCAATTGAAAAAACAAAACTTTCAACAATATCATTAGATAAAAAGAAGTGTGATGCGCCGGTATCAAAATGAGTAGAAAATAAATTAGTGACTACTAGAATAGTATCTCTAACCATAGATGGTCTTACACTCTACTCCACTACTGCTGATTGCACCACGTACATGAGACCTAAACTACATCCCTGAGACACTTCCTGGTTGGCTGGAGCAGGTCCACTCTGTTGACACTGATAATATGGAACATGATTTCCTCAACCACAACCTCCACCATTACCTCATCCAAATCGGTCGGTGGAAAAATAAATTCCAGAATTCTATGGAGTCATAGATCTCATACCTGACAGAGGTACATGTTTGGATCCTCTTTCAAAAGATACTAAAGAGAAGTAATGACAGAAATACTGAAGGTGACCCATCTTACTTCAAGCTCGACGTTCTTCAGATATCTCGTTCACCATGGCTTCTTGTGACCATCTGTGCAGAACCGATAACATGTGACAAAACCATCAAAATGTACAATTTGGATAGGATTTCCCCCACGTGCACTTTCAAAATAGTGTTTCCAACTTCCAAAAGAGTTGTCACCCTATCTCAAAACTAAACTGCCCCGGCTGACCGATTTAGCTTCCCTAACATTTTCTCCCAAAATTAGAGCATGATTTACGATCTCTGTGATAGTGGTCAAATAGACGACGTTCACATGGGAGAGGATAGTATACTCAGGCCCGTCCTTAAAAAGTCTCAAATTTTTCTGTGCATAACTCATCAGAGATGGTGAAACATTTTGAAGTATTTTGAAATGAGTAGAATACTCTAACATAGTCATAAAACCCTACTAAAGATGTAGGAATTCCTATGCATGATCATCTCTTAGAGTCTGTGAAAAAAAGTGATCGTAGAAAGCTACTTGGAAGTCATCGCAAAACATGTCACTAGTCTACTCAGCCTAAGAAACAACATCCCACTAGTGCTTGGTGGAGTCATGAAGCATGTAGACTTCCAGTTTGACCCTTCGCTCTAGGAGTGTCTTGAGGTGGTCGAAGATAGACCTTATGAATTCTATCCATGACTCTATAGCATGAGGATCACCACTACCTGAGAAGGTGGGAGGGTGCTGCTACAGGAAGTCCCATGTGAGGTTTTCCATAGATGGCGTACGTCTGGGGATACTCTGAACTGACTACATAAACCTGAGGAGACTATCCTTGAACTGAGAGTTAGGGTCCCTCAGAAGTTTAGCAGGAGGTAATACCACAAGAGGCACTACAAGAGGTACCACTGGTGGTTCGGGACCCACCATCTCTGGAATGTGCTCATTTCCACTCTCCTGAGGCACGACACAAAGACGTTGTGGTGACATTGGTCTACAACATCCAAACACAGTCCTTTAGAAAAAAGGTAAAGAAGATGAGGAAAATTGTAAGGCACAATAAGCAGTTAGGTATATAGCTTGCCTCTAAGAACTACATAACAGATAACCCACTTCAAGAGCTAGGTTTCGATGTGGAAGAGAAAACATAGAAGAACCACTTAACAAGATGTAAAATCCATTTTCAGGTTAAGTCAGGTTAACATCTAACTGACTATCACTACTGTATATTTAAAAAACCAATGTTTCAAAAAAATTACCACTAGGCACAACAACACTCACGTGAAAACAGAAAAATGGACACTGAAATTAGATATGTTAACGACCCGAAATTTTGAATAAATCTTATTTCCTAATTTTGTGTGTTATTTCATACTCAGCAAAACCTTTTCATTTAATAAAATGAGATTATTAAAATGAGACTGTTGGGTTTTTGACTATTATATGACTGTTGGAAACTAAATGTTGAAACTATTGTATCTAAATACAATTTATCTTGGTTAATTAATATAGAAAGAAGATTTGATGGCCGTATCCAGTAGTCTCGGGCCAATCGAAGCCCATCTAATAGAACTTGTGAAGGAGGTAGAAACACTGGGCTTTGATCTGGACCAAACCCAAGCCAAACTTAATCATGTGAATCTTGAACGAAATCGCCTTCGCGAGAAGTTCAAAACTGATAGAAATTACTACTCATGTGATGTTGGACGAGCCGCCCTCAGATTCTCTCACCTTAGCACACCATACACTTAGGTCCTATGCTGGGGTTATAAGGGCTATGTAAGGAGACTGTAACTGCCTTGTGTAATCTTTTGATTTAAATAAAAATATTTATTTCTTCTTATGATGAAGTTTGTAAAATTTCAAATGTCTAGATAAATATAGTATCCATATTTTTGATGAATTCTAGAAAAATGATATTTTAAAATATTTATGTAAAACTTAAATAATTAATTATGTGTAATGATTTTCAAAAAATGGTCTTCTACAATTATGTTCAGTAAAAAATTTAGAGTCTAACAAGATCAACTTAATTTATGATGAATATTAAATTATGAATAGTAATTTTACGCTTATGATTAGTAATGTGACCAAATGGATTAGTAATATCACTTAAAGAAAGTATTAATATAATCTAGGCACCTTGATTAAGTAATGTGATTCAATAAAATAGGTCAATAACTGTTTCATAAATTATTAGTCAAGTATTAGTTTTTCCGGTTGAATAGTGTTTTTAATTAAAAATTAAATTAAAAATATTTAGAAAATTATTTCTATAAAATGGAGTTCATTTTTGAACTCAGAGCATCGATATTATGTTAAGGTAATTTTTGGGGATTTTTCTGAAAAAAATGAATTTTCGGTGAATAGTGTATTTATTTAAAAATTAAATTTAAAATATTTAGATAATTATTTTTATAAAATGGAGTTCATTTTTGAAATCAGAGCATCGATATTTGGTTAAGGTGAAATTTTAGGATTTTTCTGAGAAAGTTGAATTTTCGGTGAATAGTGAATTTTCAGTTTAGAGTTTCGAGTGTTTAATGAAATCATTAAAGATGTAATAATTATGAAATCATTATGGTCGACTTATGAATATTAATATAAGGTATAAGGTGTCCCATGGGGCTAATACCATGGGAAAAACCCATGGGCAAGTCCATGGTTTTTCCAATAACACCAATGAGGTGTCCCTTGGCCATTAATACCTTGTCCCCTCAATTACCCTATAAATACAAAGCCATTATCTCATAATTTCTATTCCAAAATCCTCCTCAATGAAGTTCTGGTCTTCTTACCTTCCAAGGAGTCCTACCAAGGTTCCTTCAAGCCTCCCAAGGTCCCAAACATCAAGATTTTGATGTTACTCTTCAAGGTAAGGGATCCTACCTCTCTCTTTCTTTCCAAGTACTCTCTTTTATGTCATTTCTTGTATTCTCCATGTTCTTATGTTGGGGATGTTATTTTATATTCATTTTACTGTCCTTTTCATTTTAATATGATGAGATACCCCCACTTTCTCTCATCAATTCATTTTAAGATTGTTTAAGTGGCGCCGTTAGGCTGGTAAATTTTTAAGGGATTCTTTCACCCTTCTCATTTTCAAGTTCTATTTTCATGTCAAGTCTTTCAAGTTACTTTTTGTTATATTGGGGTATGATCTCTATATCTATCATACTGATATTTTATGTTCATATAATTATAGACCCTATTTGATCACATCAATTCATTTTTTGATGTTTTAAGTGACGCCGTTAGCTGCCAAATATTCATAAGAGAAATCTTATTTTTGTCTTTCTTCCATGTTTTTTATTTCATATGGTATGTCTTTAAAAATTCATTAACATGTTCTTATATCCTTTATACTCTGTCACTCTACTGTTATATGGATCATTTATTAGTGGGTGACCAATGTCCCTTCTCTTTTCAATATTTCTAAAACCCTGTAACATAGCTGTTATGCTGCAGACTTTTCATCTCAAAATGTCTCTTTCTTTTTCTAAAATTATTTTATTTTATTAAATGAATAATCAAAGCTCATTCTTCTACATGGGTATTCAAATATATATCTAAATGTTCTATTTTAAATTTTTGGATTTACATACATGAAACCCGCTTTCCTTTTCCGTGGGTTTAAAGTGACATAAAGATCATTTCTTTAAAGCAGTTTTTAGAATGTTATGATTATGAAATAAAACCCATTTCTTTTATTCTATATGGGTTATTTATGAAATTTTTGATGATGATATATGTGGCTCGCATGATAATAAAGGAAAATTTAAGGGTTCTCCCTAATAGCACTCCAATGCATTGGGTAAAGACTTAATCTCTAGAGGTGACCATTTTAACGATATCTTGGTGAATAACCTTGGTAATTTTTAATGACACCTTGGGGATGGACCTTGGTGAAATGGAAAAGATTTTCTATGTTAATTGTTGTAGCCACATCTTCAAGTTATGAAATACGTTATTTTTATTATGATATGCCTCATGATTTATTTCTCATTCCTTACAGATCTTTTTTCATGACTTTATTGATGTATCTCAAGTTCACATGTTAAATGTTTCCCCTTGTTTCCCTTACTGGGCCTTCTGCTCACCCTTTCTTTTGATGTATGCCCCCAGGTTATGAGATTCAGTAATGAACCTAGTATGAACATAAGGATAAGCCTTTCAAGTGTTTAAGAAGAGTGTTTTATGTTTTCATGTTTTAAGTTCCTGGTTTCCGAGACACTAAACCTTAAAGATCCTCGGTCTCGTAAAATGTAATGAAAAGTTATGTTATAAAAAGGCAGGATGCTATAGTTGGTATCAAAGGATGGTTTAGTTATTTGTGGAAATTAGGATATGAAAAAATTAAGAGGAACCCTATAGAAAAGTTTAAATATAGGAAATATTTCTAGTATTTTGGTGAGTATTGAGTAAGTGGTTTATCAAAAAAATACATCCCTGTCTAGATACAAGCAGGTAGAGGTGGCTCTGGCACAGATGTACATAGGGGTAAAACCCGAAAACACCACTTGAGCTAAACTCGAATGGGAACTGGTACACGACAACGGGCCTTTCTTCACTCTTGGTTACGACACTCCCGGGGGATATGCATTGGTAAATTCATAAGCTTAGTATAAACCACTATTAAAGGAACAAAGATAAAATAAAATAAAGATTCACATAAAAATATATTATCATGGATAACCTAGATTTGAACCCAGGGGATCACAAGTTAGGATATACTTTTCTTCTACATGTTTATCTTTCTATGCTTAAAGTTTCCTTTTCATGATTATTGGCTAAGTATTTAAGCCTCTAATTATACTTTATTTTCTTATTTAATGGCAGGAAATAAAAGAACATGTCCCAACAATCAATGTGATAGGAAATGTGATGATTGCTCTATTAATGTGACAGAGATGACGAGAGATCAAGTTGAACATATTGTGATTATTACAAACCATCCATCAAAAATCACAATTAATAATTGGTACCTAGTTGAATGCCCAAATTCATCAAGGAAGAAGAAGACGATGTCTCAAGGATGTTCATCTGATAAAGTTGATAAGGGAAAGAAGACCCAATTTCATTTGTGCAAAAAGTATGGAAAGGGGCACCAAGGAGAATGCCATAAAGGAACCGGAAGATGATTTATGTGTGGGGTGATAGGGCATAAAGTAGCATATTGCTTCAAAAAATGGATAATGTGATGAATAAAGATAAGGTTCGATCTAACGTACCTTATACTTTTCAATGTCATAAATGTTGAGAATTTGGACATTATCCAAGGAAATGCTCTCTCAGAAGGGATTAGAAGCATGATGAGCATCAAAAATCTTCAAGGATAGGGGAATAATGCAAGTCCTATACTGAGACGGATCATGATGACTAAAGTACATGCAAATTCTTTGCAATAATTTTCTATGTCATGTTTTATTTTAGTCTGTGCTCTATGAGCATATCCTAAATGTTTTCTAATAACATCGAGTCACTACCTAATATGCTTGTATATCATTAAAGAAAACATCTATTTTTATGTATCACATGTTGATATTGTGAAGTTGTTATTCTTAAAAAATGATTAGGGGATTAAAAGATGATTATTATTTTGGAAGACATCCACTATTTTGGGAACCCTATATGATCGAGGTATATAGATTACTACGGTATTTTATTTGAGGAGTAAAGGTTGACTTATATTTTTAATAATCGACGAATTTAAGGTGAACTTATAGTAATTTAGGTTACTTATGTAAATGATTAACCTATCTTGGGGAAAATATGTTTAGGTTAGTTACTTTTGTTATAAGATGTTAGGAGTGGTTGAAGTTTTTTGGATATGAACGATAAAGTTTATCTTGGAAGACTATGTTATCAAATCCTTCTTATATTTGGGTTTCAATCTTATTTTGGTTTATTTTGTGGAATTTTAAGGACAGTTATTTATGGAATGGTCTATGAAAAACATTGGGTAGTACCATTGAACTTTGAAGATTTAAAGTAGTTTCCCTTCCTATGGGGTTCTTTCTTTTTGAAGAGTTGTTTTATCTTACCCTTTCTGTTTTTTGGATAAATGCTTAAAGATAGATAGTTATTATTTTTTGGATTACGTGATTATCTAGAAGATTATTCTTGTGCTTTGATGAGACCAAGTAGTTTTGAATTCTCTTTGGTTGGAGAAAAGATTAGTCTTGGTGGAAACTTATTAAGGAATGAAACTCTACTTGAAGGTAAATATATTTCCTTGTGTTTTTATTATATTTAGTAAATTAATTCCTCAAAATTAATAAAAGGAACTTAAAACAAAAACGTTTTTGGTTTAATTTTCTTACTGGGTAATCAAATACCATTTAACCTATCACAAGTTTGTGATTTTCTGGTGGTTAACTTCCTCTTAGACATGTTTTCTATCAGTCTCCCTCAGAACTTGACCCTTTTTTTCTCCTCCATATCCATGTTTTCCTCCATGGAATCCTTTTATGGGTTAACTCGGGTGACCTTTGTACTTCCTTTTATTTCTTTTAAAGTAATAGTGTTACTGAATTTTTTTCTGATGTGGGACTTTCAATGAAATTTCCAAACCCAAATTTAAAAATTGGAAGGATTCAATTTCTTAAGGGGGAAGATTGTAATGACATGAAATTTTGAATAAATCTTGTTTCCTAATTTTGTGTGTTATTTAATACTGAACAAAACCTTTTCATTTAATAAAATGAGTATAATTAAAATGAGACTTTTGGGTTTTTGACTATTATATGACCATTAGTCAGTATGACCATTAGATACTAAATGTTGCAATTATTGTCTTTAAATACAAGGGATCGTGGATAATTAATATAGAAAGAAGATTCGATGGCCTCATCAAGTAGTCTCGGGCCAATCGTAGCCCATCTAACAGAACTTGGGAAGGAGGTAGCACCACTGGGCTTTGATCTGGACCAAACCCAAGCTGAACTTCATCATGTGAAGCTAGAATGGAATCGCCTTCGTGAGAAGTTCAAACTGATAGAAATTACTACTCGTGCGATGTTGGCTGAGCTGCCCTCAGATTCTCTCACCTTAGCACACCTTACACTTAGGTCTTATAATAGGGCTATATGGGGCTATGTAAGGAGACCATAACTGCCTTGTGTAATCCTTTGATTTAAATAAAAATTTTGATTTCTTCTTATGATGAAGTTTGTGAATTTTTAAATGTCCGGATAAATATAGTATGCATATTTTTGATGAATTATAGAAAACGGATATATGAAAATATTTATGTAAACCTTAAATAATTAATTATGTGTAATGATTTTAAAAAAAAGGTCTTCTACAATTATGTTCAGTAAGAAATTTAGAGTCTAACAAGATCAACTTAATTTTTGATGAATAGTAAATCATGAATAGTGATTTTACGCTTAGGATTAGTAATGTGACCAAATGTATTAGTAATCTCACTTAAAGAAAGTATTAATATAATCTAGGCACCTGATTAAGTAGTGTGATTCAATAAAATAGGTAAATAACTGTTTCAGAAATTATTAGTCAAGTATTAGTTTTTTTGGGTGAATAGTGTTTTTTAATTAAAAATTAAATTGAAAATATTTAGAAAATTATTTTTATAAAATGGAGTTCATTTTTGAATTCAAAACATCGATATTATGTTAAGGTAATTTTTGGGGATTTTTTTGAAAAAAATGAATTTTTGGTGAATAGTGTATTTATTTAAAAATTAAATTAA
Organism: Viscum album; assembly: GCA_963277665.1. Classification (NCBI taxonomy): domain Eukaryota; kingdom Viridiplantae; phylum Streptophyta; class Magnoliopsida; order Santalales; family Viscaceae; genus Viscum; species Viscum album. The sequence continues at coordinate 982,934,038 of OY728167.1, forward strand.
AAATATTTAGAAAATTATTTTCATAAAATGGAGTTTATATTTGAAATAAGATCATCTATATTTGGTTAAGGTGAAATTTTGGGATTTTTCTGAGAAAGTAGAATTTTCAATGAATAGTGAATTTTCAGTTTAGAGTTTCAGGTGTTTAATGACATCATTAAGGATGTAATAATTATGTAATAATTCTGGTCGACTTATTAATAGTAAGATAAGGTATGATGTGTCCCATGTGCCCAATATTGTGGGAAAATACCATGGGCAAGCCCATGGTTTTGCCAATACAACCAATGAGGTGTCCCTTGGCCATTAACGCCTTGTCCCCTCACTTACCCTATAAATACCAAGCCATTCTCTCATCATTTCCATTTCAAAATCCTCCTCAACAAATTTCTTGTCTCCTTACCTCCCAAAGAGTCTTCCCAAGGTTCTCTCAAGCCACCCAAGGTCCCAAACATCATGATTTTGAAGTTACTCTTCATGGTAAGGGATCCTAGCCCTCTCTTTCTTTCCAAGTACTCTCTTTTGTGTCATTTCTTGTATGCTCTATGTTCTTATGTTTGGGATGTTATTTTATATTCATCCTACTGTCCTCTTCATGTTCATATTATGAGAGACCCCCTATTTCTCTCATCAATTCATTTTAAGAATGTTTATGTGGCGCCGTTAGGCTGCGAATGTTTAAGGGATTCTTTCACCCTTTTCATTTTCAAGTTCTATTTTCATATCAAGTCTTTCAAGTTCCTTTTAATTATTTTGGGGTATGATATATATATCTATCATACTGTTCTTTTATGTTCATATGATTAGATCTCTATTTTATCTCTTCAATTCATTTTTTGAAGTTTTAAGTGACGCTGTTAGGCTACTGAATTTTCAAAAGAGAAATCTTATTTTTGTCTTTCTTCCATGTTTTTAATTTCATATGGTATGTATTTAAATTTTCTTTACCATGTTATTATATCCTTTATATTATTTCCCTATACTATTCTATGGATCATTTATGAGTGGGTGACCCATGACCCCTTTCTTTTCAATATTTCTAAAACCCTGTAACATAGCTGTTATGATGCAGAATTTTCATCTCAAAATGTCTCTCTCTTTTTCTCAAATTCTTTTATTTTATTAAGTGAATACTCAAAGCTATTTCTTATATAGGGGTATTCACATATATATCAAAATGTTTTATTTTAAATTCTGGGATTTACATACATGAAACTCGCTTTCCTTTTTCGTGGGTTTAATGTGACATAAAGATCATGTCTTTAAAACAGTTTTTAAAACGTTATGATTATGAAATGAAACCCATTTCTTTTATGCTATATGGGTTATTTATGAAATGTTTGATGATGATATATGTGTCTCACATGATAATAAAGGAAAATTTAATGGTGCGCTCTGATAGCACTCCAATGCATTGGGTAAAGACTTAATCTCGAGAGATGACCATTTTAACGATATCTTGGTGAATAACCTTGGTAATTTTTAATGACACCTTGGGGATGGACCTTGGTGAAATGGAAATGATTTTCTATGTTAAATTTTGTAGCCACATCTTCAAGTTTTGAAATATGTTATTTTTATTATTATATGCCTCATGATTTCTTTCTCATGCCTTAATGTTCATTTTTCATGACTTTATTGATGTATCTCAAGTTCACATGTTAAATGTTTCCCCTTGTTTCCCTTACTGAGCCTTCTGCTCACCCTTTCTTTTGATGTATGTCCCTAGGTTATGAGATGCAGTAATGAACCTAAGATGAACATAAGGATAATCCTTTCAAGTGTTTAATAAGAATGTTTTATGTTTTCATGTTTTAAGTTCCTGGTTTCTAAGACACTAAACCTTAAAGATCCTCGGTTTGGTAAAATGAAATGAAAAGTTATGTTTTAAAAAGGCGGGATGCTATAGATATGGCATTGAAATATGCATGTAATTTTAAATCCTATGGTTTCTAATATGATGCATGTGATGTATTTTCCTCATATCATCAGGTTGCAATGGTAAAACCCATTATCTCAACAATACCAACACAATAATAATGAAAAACAAGTGATTCACCCAATAGTGAAATCATTTCAACAATAATCGACATAATCAATAACTGCAATCCTAACCCAGGAATTTGGGTTTCCCTTGTACATGGGTTATTTATGTCCAAGAAAAGGGTACATTCCAAATCTCTATATTAGAGTCTCTTGTATAACCCAAATAGTAATAAAAGAGTAAAAATCTATCTGATACCACTTTGTAGCATCCACATCCTGAGATCCAACTGAAGGGTACCCCGAGTTGGGTTGGCCACACAACCTCAAGCGCATCTCCCTGAACACCAGAGGCTACCGACTATAGCGAGGGCATTTTTTGTGTCTGCAGGAGAAACTATTCCCTCATAGGTAATATGTATTATCATAGCAAAAGTAAACAAAAGTTAATAATAATTAGAAGAAGAATATAAATGAAGAAACTACAGTAGAAGAAATATGAATAATTCAACTGAATAAGAGTCAAGTGTGGAAGCTCACAAAACAATGTCATGTTATGATGTTTGTCTAAACTAAAAGCATGGAAAATAGGAACCGAATCATACTATCAACTAAAAACAAAATACAAAAAATGCAACAACTACATCATGAGAAAGGTTTGGTCCTCTACCCCAGTCTCCATCCTTAGTAGTAAGAAACAATCATGCATCGGGAGCAGCATGCTTCCCTTTATGAATACCTACAAGCATGTAATCTACTTGGGTGTAAAAAATTCCCAAGCAAGGTGTGAGATAAAATCCTAGTAGGTCAGCACCCATAGTGTCTAAATATTTCAATTTTTTCAGTAATAAAATGTAGTATTCCATTATATGACAAATGCAGATAATTAATTAAGTGCAATAAAATAAATGACTCGGCCCGGGTTCCCAACGGTACCCGTCCCTAATCATCTGCTTCATTCTAAGATAGAAGACTGAAAGGAGTATCTATAATAATTACGATGCACATATGTATATATATAAGTCTGGAAAAGAATGGTAAAACAAGTAAGAGGCGTAACCCCAAGCTTGTACATTAACTTGGGGTCTAAATCATGTGTCAACCAGGTGTGCTTCAACATACCAGAAAAATATCACAATTATCAAGAGACTAAAAGCGGCATTAACATAAACATTCAGTGCATCATTATTAATGTTCAAGTTGAAAGCTAGAGTCTGAGCCCATCCTGATGGTATCTCTACGGTATATCATTAAAATTATCCAATACCACTGAGCCCGTCCAAGGAAATCTTTTGAAAGACCACGTATCGCTTGAGGCATGTATTTACCATGAGTCTGTCCCGATCTCACAAAAAGGGGTCAAGTATCATTTTAGGCTATCTTAGCCACATTTCTAATAGATCTGTCCACAATGGGACCTTTTTAAACTGGTATCACTCATAAGTATTAGAAAGCCTGGGGAAGTCTTGTTCTGGAAAAGCCTAAGACACCTCCCCCGATGGGTAGTGGTAACAAGTCAGAAACGAAGTATCTAAGAATGGCCCTTAATACAGGACCCTCCATATCTCCCCTCCTTAAATTTAATTAAAATTTCATAGTATAAGATATGACATAACATTCATATGTAATTATATATAGAAATATATGCAGATACACTCGTTCAACATAAGGTATTAAATTAATATTACAGCGTAAATCCTAAACGAGGTAAGATACTATATCTACACAATAAGATAAATGAACTTTTAATAAATAAATAAATCAGTACAAACAACTACACAATATCCCACAATTCAAGGATCATAATTAATCTAAATTAATTATTTAAATTAAACACAAAAAATGGGCAGCACAACATTTGTAGTTAATTTAATTAAATACCCAGGCTAATAGAATTTATACCAGCTAAGTAGACAGGCCCAAAGGGTTGTTTGACCAAGTTAAAAAAAATTTAAAAAATTATTTTATGATAAAAATCAGTGCAACAATAAATCAAAACAATTAAATTGAAAAGATTGGGTAAATTTACACAACGTCGATAGGCTCCGACGAACGACACAACCATGCATTTCTATAAATCACAAAGAAACAAAGGGGAAGTGAGTAGAATCCCTACCTTATAGTCGTAGATGATTTTATAATCCGCATTAAGCTTTGATTTGACCTAAAATGGAAGAAAACAAATGATTTTAGAAAAACCCCCCAAAATAGGGTAAAATCCTTCAGCGTCGAACTACATGAAGGATACTCACCAAAATAATCTGATTCCAAAATTGCATGGTTAGTCTTTCCTTAAGGTTTAAAATTCACATAACAGTGAAGGAAACAGATGATTAATAGTGGCGTGGAGGTCTTCCAATGTGGGGGAAAGTGGGTATGCCACATATGGAGAGGGGGAGGCATGACGTGAGAGAGAGGAGATGAAGAGAAGAGAGAAAAAAATAAATAAAATAAAGAAAAATAAAAAAAAAGAGAAAAAGAAAAGATAAGAAAAAGGAAAAATAAAATGAACAATAAAATAGAATAAAAAATGGGAAATAAAAAGGATAAAAATAAAAAAATAGAAATCTCCCATTTTATTTATTTTTACTTTTTCTGTAACCCCCTTTTTATTTTATTTCTAAATTTATTTTTATCCCTTCTTACTATCTTTTAAATTTTCATTAAATTTCTTCTTATTTATTTTCAATCCTTAATTAACTATTTTAATATCGAACACCGTGTTAAGGCACGAATTAACATTTTTCATAAAACCCCTACAGGTATTTAAATTCTTTAAATAGATTCCCAGGACCCATAGTATGGTGTACAAGCACACGCCCTAGGTCACTTTGAATAATTTGACAATAAAATTTAAAACTTTTCATACCTAATTAAAGTCGGGATGTTACATCAACCTCTATTTTTTGGGATGGGGTTTGAATAGTTCTACTAAAAATTCTAGATATGAAATAAATTTAAAATTATAATCATATTTGAAATTTGAATTTCATTAATGGATAATGAGTGAACTTTTAAATATTTTATTTGGGTTCTAGTCATACTATATCAAAATAAACATTGAAATAAAAATATTAAAATTAAAAATCACATAAAAGGGAAACTAAAAACATTGATAGAATAGCTTATAAATTACTTGTATGTCCTAACTTATGAGTCAATAGGTTTCAATCTAGGTTATCCAAGGTAATATTTATATTATTATTTCTAACCTATAAATCTATTCAAGTCCTTCATAATGGTTTGTATAGAGTTTGTGAATTTTCCAAAGAATATCCCCCGGGAGTGTCAAACCAGCTATGCACCAAGGCCTCTTTATTGTGCACTAAGTGTAGTTCAAGTTAATACCCAATGAGCCTTTTCGAGGGGTTATTACCCCTAGGTACATATGTTATAGATACACATTTACTTGTAGTGTCCAGAAAGCTATGTAATTTAATGGAAAATATTCGCTCTATACTTCACTAATATTTCATGATATTTTCCTATACTTAGAAATATCCCTTGGGTCATCACTATTTAATTATAGTCCTAATATCCAAAAATAACTTGGCCTTTCCTCTCATACCAAATATAGAAACCCAATAACTTTCTAAATTTTTTTACACTATTTTTAACATAAATATACAATAAATACAAGCTAAGGACCTAAGGGTCGAGTGACTTTGGAATAATAGGTACATAAAACATCAATATGAAACTAAAATAAAACATATTTATCTTAACCTCCATAATGATCTTCTAAATACATTTGATCTCCGAAAATTGTATAGGATAACCAAGGGAATACATAGACAAAAGGGGTGAGATAAAAATCCCAGTAAAAAAAGAAACATGATAATGAAGCATAACATATGAGTTAAAAGGAATGAAATTATATCATGAATGAAAGGTATCATGAATAATCATATTGTATCATAGAATAAAGAAAATTTAATCATAATTTCATGGAAACATAGGACTGTGGAAACATCACAAAACTTGATTTAAGCATAAGTTAAGGCTAACTGCCAATAAAATATTACAGTGGATAATGTCCCATCATGGATTAGGTTTACTCTTTAATCCCACACATATCATCTCACGAGACATAAAAATTACCCAATTCATTGAAGCACTATCTAGGTGCTTCCGTAATAACATGTATATGCATATATGTGATATATAAGGAATAAAACATAAGGAATAAATATAAGGATTACCCATGGAATGAAATGGGTTTTTATAATCATATCTTATAGCATAACTAAAATGAATATCATAATGGTTTTAATGAAATAATTTATTAAAACATTTTTAGATGTTCATAGATGATAAATATTCTTTTTTTCCAGAAAAATAATGTCTAAGTGATGTGTAGAAGTAAAATATTGGATAGATAAATTTCAAAATGTACTTTTTAAGTAGGGTTTTTAGGAAATGGGTAAAGAGAGTTTAAATAGGGAATGAGTATGTTAATTTCCATAAAAATCGAGATGAACTAAAAAAATATTTTCCAAAATAAAATGGAATTTTTTTGAAATTAATTATGATTTAAAAAATTTTATGGGGTGGCACTTGAAATGGGGTGAGAGACAGAGAAGTTCCCTTTAATCAAGTTTTCATAACGAATGAAATTGAGATTGGAACCTTTTGAACTGGTATAATCATATCAGAGGAACTTTAATTGAAAAAGGTATATATATATATAGGGTAAAATATATATGATATATAATTAAATAATAAAAATATAGAGATAAATTGAGGTAAAATGAGATAAATAATAACCCCAAGAAAACAGGGTTGTTATGAGAGATCCCATACCATATATTCAAAAATCATTTTTCACATCCAGTTAATATCCTTGATAATAATATTAGATTATATAATTAATAAATTTTTTATCTATATTTTATTTAATAAAATTATTTTTTTCATTTATGATCATTTCACAAAGATATAAATTTTAATTTCACTATCTTGAGGGGTTTCATTTCAGGGTTCCAAGGTCATATCACTTGGAGATAATTATTTATGTTCTTTTAATATGGGAATACAACCCCATAAGTTAAATTAAATAGTATTCAAGTCCTTACATAAATTTAAATGGTCCTAAATGTTACTTTTTGTTTTCATATATAGACAGTTCATTTATTAAAAATGTTAGCGTTATATGATCAGTTAATTTCGGCTATTTTATGGACAATAACGAATGGGTTTCATTTTATTTAAAAAAATTTATATAAACTAATTACATAATATGATATAAGTTATAATATACTTATTATCATCTTAAATTAAAATAATATTTTTTTTGTTCTTTCTTGGAGGTGGTGGAGAAAAACAAAGTGTTTTGTTCATTGAGGTGGTGAACCAACCATATTGTAAATAATGTTTTCATTTTAGAATATAAAGAATGGTGGGTAGAATATGTATATCACAACATAATAAAAACATATCAGTATATCTAGGAGACTGATATTACTATTTATAGGTTTATGTAAAACATAAGGGGCTAGTAGAAGAAGAATAAAATTGAAAGAGGTAGGTCGAGAATTTTACTTTCTTTCTTTGGTTGTCTCTTTTTAGGATACTTCTCAAGGCTCCTCGAAATGGTATTTCGTTTTCCAGAAGAACTATGAATCTGGGGAGATGATTTCAAAGAGAACTGGGAAGAAATTTTGTAGGCTCGAAATCTTGGAATTTGTGAGGAGAAGGGGAGGTGGGGTGGTATTTATAAGTGGAAGAGAGGGGTGTTTTTTGAATATTATATCCATTAGTTAATGTTTTGACCCAAGAATCCCAATTGTGATGAATCTAGTGACTATATACAGCAAATGGTTCATGTGAGTTTTAACTAATGGGTAATTACATTATCATTTAATAAAAAATTCATATATTTAGCATAAAATGTTCCATATTGTTTTTTGTCATATTTTTCTATTCACCAAGAATTCATATTTTTAAGAAAAAAATGAAAAATTGACCCTCACATTTTTTCAACATGTAGGTTTTAAAAATGAACTCAAGGTTATGAAACAGATTTTATAAATATGAGAAATTTAATTTTTAAATTAAATAAATATTTATTTGAGAAACACCAATTATAATATCATGATAAATTTTTTGTCCTTTTGAAAAATTACTTATGGTATCATAAAATTATATTATCATTATAATAAAATGTAATATCAATTTATAAACCAATTTTATGAATAAAAAAATTATTTTCAATCATTATATTTTTTATAAAATTTCAAATAAAACATGTATGCTTTAAAAATATATAAACACTTATTTTACCATTTAAAACATATATTTACTTGTATAATGAGATAAAATTCCTTATTCTTATTTTATTAGAAAATGAGATAATATTTCACGTTTTTATATGTGATGGTACTATTCTTAATATTCCCATTACAATTGTAATGATCAAATTACCATTCTAATGTTCATATTAATATTCCAATAGTCAGATTTGGAAAGGCCATATGAGCTACCTACTTTCAACTGAGAGGACCATTTTGGGATATACTGAACACTGAGAGGGGGTTGAATCAGTGTTGGGGACTTTTTAAATCAATTCCAACATTTATCCCTATACCTCTTGACCTTTTAGGATCTTGATTCTCTTATTTTCTTTTCCCTGTCGCATGCAATAATAGAAAGTGGTAAAATATGCACACAATATTTTTACAAGGTTCACCACTCAATAAGAGTAGCTATGTCCTTTCCATGAATGGTTATGACCAGTGCATGGATTATCTACTATGATGTGATATGAAATTAAAGTATAGTGTCTCAGAAAACAATAATCTAGCTAGTGTGAGTCCCTACACTTTAGAGGGGGGGAATAATCCTCTTCCTCCATGGACTAGTGATGACCTAGCCCAACTTGCAGCATATAGCTGGTTCTTTATACTACCTATGGAGATAGTCTTATTTCTTCTTCAAAAGGCAGGTTCTGCTCTTGGTCTTCTTTAATTCTCTTCACTTGATTACTTTAAAAGGAGTAGGCAAGCAATTTTTCCTTCCTTCCTTCTCTTCTTCTTAGTGAAACAACCAACTGCACTAAAACTTCTTCTCTATTCTTGGTATGTTCTTCTTTTTCTTATTCTCTTATTTCTATGCAGCAAACCTGTAAGTTTCACACTCTTCTTCTTCTTCTTCTTCTGCTTCTTCAATGAAAAACTAGCGACACTGAAACCGACCCTTATTCACACGTTCTCTTTCAGTGTAAATCCATCTCCACCGATCTCTTCTTCTTCTTCTTCTTGCTAGAATCACAAGTTTTAGCTTGCGCGCAAATCCTTACATGTAGACCACCCTGCATGCATTCCTCCCTGCTTGCGTGCCATCAAATACTTGCATTCCAAAATTGTTTACAACTCACAACTTGCGTGCCCCTTCTACTTGCATGCCATGCTGCTTGTGCTCCACTCTTCTTGCGCACCACCTGCTTGCGCGCCACAAACACGCCTCTATTGTGCACAACTCACAACTTGTGCACTGCTTTTGGCTTATACAAAACACACTTCTCTAGGACACCTCCCTTCCTGTTCACCTCTGACAACTTGTGCACCACTTCTTCTTGCGCACCACTCTACTTGCGCGCCACCCTACTTGCGTGCCACTCTTCTTGCGCGCCACTTCCTACTTGCACGCATTATAAATAACCCTCACCTTGCATGCCACTTCATCTTGCGCACCACTTCTACTACTTGGTCGATCAGATCTCAAATTTTCTCTTAAGCGTTGAGCCTTAAAAAATGAGGAGCCAATTCGTCTATTTATAGGCATTTTGGTGACTTGCGCGCCACATACACTTACGCGCTACTCCAGCACTTGCGTACTGCTCCAGCACTTGCGCGCCGCTCCATCACTTGCATGACATTCCCTCACTAGCATGAAACTTTATTTACATTGTCATATTTTGATATGATGATGTTGAAATATGACATGTGTGTAACATACACTTGCGCAAAACAATTGAGCTCCCCTTATACTTGGGCGCTGGTATTTGACTTTCACACCAATCTTTAACTTGCACGCCACTTTATTTCCTTTGTCATATTTTGATGGGATGATCTTGAAATATGACTTGCACGCAACATACACTTGTGCGACACACATGTACTCCCCTTATACTTGTGCGCCGGTTTTTGAATTGCGCGCCAATCTTTAACTTGCGCACCACTATATTTTCTTTGTCATATTTTGATGGGATGATCTTGAAATATGAATTGCACGCAACATACACTTTCACACCACATATACTTGCGTGCCACACTTGTGCGCCACTTTTGACTTGCACGCCACTTTATTTCTTTTGCCAAAAAAACTTCTTTACTCTCCCTATCCTTCATAAGGCTTTCAACACAAGTTCTCCTAACATATGATATTTGTGAAATACATATAAGCAAAGCATTGTCTGTTTTGGTCCATTATTTTTGGAATATGAATTCCAAATTAATTCTTCATCCTCACTTCAAATCCTCAATTCCCTTTGGAGTGTAAATTCCAAAGAACTCCAATCATCTCTCTACATCCAAAAGTGGAGGCTTGAAGTTTCTTCAAATACCTTCATTGTTGCGGACAATGTATCACCTTGGATACATGTATTTGGAAATTTAAAGGAAATGTGTTATTCATGAACTTCATAGAATGCCAATCCCTTCCAAACTCTCTCTTCTTCTTCAGCCATCATTCTCTACTTCATTCAAATCATATGATTTATTTAGTTAAGTAAGTTATTGAAAGGTTCTCATGAATTCTTGAAGCATTGAATGGTCTTATTTTAAATCTTCATTCTTATTCAATCATCCTTTGATGGGTGATACTTCACCATTATTAATTGTTGTAAACAATGTGTCACCTTTGACACAAGTTCTTTGAACTTAGTATTAGTTCCACAATATTCTGAATTGATCTTCTTATAGAATTTCTCAAGTATGACATCCAATTCTAGGATTCCATAACAATTCTCCAGGAAACCTCACTTTAGCCAATATCCACTAACGTTTTAGTCCTTATTCATCTCCTTCTTCATTTTGAGGAGTATTGACAACTGTTGACAACATATACAATCTTTATACACAAAGTGGTCCAAACAATCTCCCCATTTGTATTTTGTTGTCAATACCACAAAGTCTCCTTAAATGAATGTGTCAATGTCAAAATAAGAATCTTCTCTCTCCCCTTTACTTGTTTCTATCCCCCTTCCATTTCAAACATTCATTTAACTTTCTTTCCCCCTTATTGACAATAAATACAAAGTTCATGGTAGGGAGGGTATCAGTCCTTACTTAAGCAGTGTGCCATCAATCATTTCACTCTAAGTCTACTTGAGCAAAGATCGATGTAGAAAACAAGATAATTTTATTAAGACAACAAAACTTTCCATTATCCACTAATCATGGTACCTCATGAGATGAGATCTCTTACACTTGTCTCCAAGGGTATTCAACTTTCATTCTAGGACAAAGATATTGAATGTGATAGGAAATAATCAATCATGGAATTCCTGCACTCACTTCAACAAAAGGATTAAAAACATTCAAGTGCAATTAGAAAGATATGTGTCCTTGGGGCACATTCATTATTCTTATGTCACTGATTGACCTAGTTACTCATCCTTTGTAAAAATATATTTATTTTGAGTAACCAAGGATGAGAGATTAAGAACCAACATTCCTTTTCCAATGACCTTATCTTTAGAAACTCTTCAGAGTAATTGAATTTTATACCAACTAATGTTGATTCTGATTGAGATAATGACTCTGACGACTTCTTCATGTGTCTCCCCCTCAAGAGAACACTTCTCCTCACTGAATCCCAGGTTTTCTCTCTGAGATCTCACTTCACCTTCAATTCCTTGTATGATAATAACAAATACAATACACAAATATTTAATGCAATAAGGTGGATCCTCTTTTCTCCATCAATGTGAACAACAAGGTTGAGATGATCTTCTCAAACCAGATGCTCCATTCTTCACACTTTCACAACTGATCTTCAATGCTGACTGTGATTGTGTAGACCTCACTATTTCTTCCATCTCTTTGTGTGTGAATATTCTTTTTTCAAGGGCTTTCAAAGCACTAGAATCTCCTGGTGCAACTTTCAACTTTTTGAGGAATTCTTGTTGGGCTAGAGTAAATTCAAAGAATCTTTTAATTGTATGACCATCCTTGTTGCACCTCACACACAAAACTTTCTTTTCTTCATGTAGAATCTTCTTTTTGATTTTAGCACAAGTATTAGCCTGTGCATCTTCCATATTTCTCATTCTTTCCAAATCTTCTGGAAAACCACTAAAATATCATTAGGGACTGAGGAATCATGAATGGATCTTCTACATGGCTTCTTCTGAGTGGCTTCCTTCTTAGTGGTTAGTTTGGATTCACCACCCTTCACCTTCTTGGATTTAGAATCCAAGGACTTCTTATATTTCTTTCTTGAAATCTTGTTGGGTGAATTTTTTTTCACATTATTTATTAGATTTCTTCCCAAGGATGATTCTTCATTCTTACTCAGCTTTTGTGGTCTTCTTTTCCTATATGAGCATGCACTATTCATATGACCACTCCTATCGCATACATCACAGATGTTATCTAACATTCCAAATCTATTTGCAGTATACAGATGCTTTTGGATCTATGAATTTTTCTTCTTCTTCTATGGATTTCTCCCCCATGAGATGAGCTTTCTCCGTGATTTTACATTTAAGGGGTTGTACCAACAATCTAGTACACAATTCCCAAATCTATTACAACACAAGCATTGACCAACAAACCTTGACATCTTCTCCTCTTCTTTATAAGGTTTCTAAATCTTCATCTAGGTATGTTGAGCTTTATGTGGGGAGCTATCTTCTACACTCTTTCCCCTATCCACCATATCCATGGTTGTAGGTTTCTTCTCACTTTTCTTCATACATACTTGTTTATAATTTTTCTTCCAACACGTACTTTTTGTAGAAACAAAAACCTTAGTACAAGTTGGTATGGATGGTACCTTTACTTTCTCAGCTTCTTTTGATAGATCAACGAGTGAAGTCATGATCTTCTTATAATATCTTAGAGGTATTTTGATAATATAATACTCCATTGATAATTGAATAATGGTAGCATCTGTTTCCTTCTTTTGTGGAGAATCAATATGTGTCTTTTCAAGATTGGTAAAATCAGCTTCCAATCTAGTCTTCAATCATAGTTATCTTCTCTTCACAAGCCTTCTTTAATCTTCCAACTTCATCTTCATGCATCTTTACTTTGTTTTGTAACAAAGATTCATGTTCTTTGATCTTCTTGGAGTTTTCTTCCAAATATATCTCCTTGACATCATTGCTCTTTTTCAGCTCAACTTCAAGTGCATGGATCTTCTCTTCTAGAGTCCTGTTGACTCCTGATTTCTCTTCAACATCTTTGAACCACTTTAAAGAACTTACTTCAAATCCCCTCTTTGTTTCTTCAAAGGCTCCAACCTATCCGGAGAGCTTTAAACATTCGACAATTTTTTCTTGTAAGCCTTTCTCTAAAACATCATTTTCTTCTTCTAGTTGAGTGATATTTTCCTACATGCATTAAAATACTCCACAAACAAGAGATGCACTCTCTTTAGGAATACCATGCAGAATCATTCTTAATATGTCAACTGATATTTCTTGAGATGTTGTCGATTGATCATCACCACTTGTGCCAACATTTTCATCATGAGAATAATTTTCAAATGTACTAACACATTCCTCTTTATCATTTGAGGTATGAAGGTTATCCATTTTCTTAATGGAAACTTGAGCTTCCTTCTCATAACTTTCCAAGTTTGGTGTGTCTTCAATGTCTTCCAGATATAGAGAACCAGATACACCCTCTTCTTTATATAGTAGAGGATTCTTCTTCAAATTTCTATTCTCCTTCTTTTTCCTATTCATCATGGTCTTTATAGATATATCCTTCTGTTCAGAGATAAGTGAATCTTCACTAAAAGTGAACTTCATTGATAATTCAGGAAATAAACTCAAATCTTTAAAAGAGAATAACTTCACTATAGAGAATACAATAGAGGTTAACCTCCCTCTAATACCAATTGAGAGGAACAATTTGGGATATACCTAACACTGAGAGGGGGGTGAATCAGTATTGGAGACTTTTTAAATAAATTCCAACTTTTATCCATGTACCTCTTGACCTGTTAGGATCTTGATTCTCTTATTCTCTTTTCCCTGTTGTATGCAATAATAGAAAGAAGTAAAAATATGCAGATGATATTTTTACAAGGTTCACCACTCAATAAGAGTAGCTACATCCTTGACATGCATGGGTATGACCAGTGCATGGATTATCTACTATGATGTGATATGTAATTATAGTGGAGTGGATAGAAAAACAATCCTTTAGCCACTGTGAGTCCCTACAATTTAGAGGGGGATGGGAAATAATAATCTTCCATCGACTGGTGATGACCTAGCCCAACTTGTAGTGTATAGATGGTTCTTTATACTGCCTATGGAGACAATATTCTTCCTTCTTCAAAAATTAGGTTCTGCTCTTGGTCTTCTTTAATGCTCTTCACTTGATTACTTGAAAATCAGTAGGCAAGAAATTATTACTTCTTTCCTTCTCTTCTTCTTAGTGAAACAACCAATTGCACTAAAACTTCTTCTCTCTTCTTGGTATGTTCTTCTTCTTCTACTTCTCTTCTCACTATGTAGTAAACCTGTAAGCTACACACTCTTCTTCTTCTTATTCTGTTTCTTAAATGCAAAACCAACTGCAATGAAACCTACTATTCTTCACACGTTCACTTTCAGTTCAAAACCATCTTCACCAAGCTCTTATTCTTCTTCTTCTTTCTAGAATCGCAAGTTCAATCTTCCGTGCCAATCCTTACTTGTGCAGCACCCTGCTTTTGCGCCTCCCTGCTTGTGTTCCATCAAATACTTGCGCACCATAATTTTTCACAACTCACAACTTGCGCGCCACTTCTACTTTTGTGCCATGCTGCTTGCGTGCCACTCTACTTGTGCGCCACCTTCTTGCGCGTCACAACTTGCGTGCCTCTATTGTGCACATCTCACAACTTGTGCGCCACTTTTGTCTTATACACAACACACTTCTCAAAGACACCTCCATTCTTGCGTACCTCAGACAACTTGCGCGCCACTTCTGATTGCACGCCACTCTACTGGTGTGCCACCCTACTTGCGTGCCACTCTTCTTGCGCGCCACTTCCTACTTGTGCGCCTTATAAATAACCCTCAGCTTGCATGCCACTTCAGCTTGTGTGCCGCTTCTACTACTTGTGTGATCAGAGCTCAAAGTTTCTCTTAAGTGTTGAGCCTTAAAAATTGAGGAGTTGAGTCATATATTTATAAGTATTTTGTTGACTTGTGTGCCACATACACTTGCACGATGCTCCAGTACTTGTGCGCTGCTCCAGCACTTGCGCGCTGCTCCATCACTTGCGTGATATTCCCTCACTAGCATGACACCTTCTTTACTTTTTCATATTTTGATATGACGATGTTGAAATATGACATGGGTGTAACATACACTTGTGCGACACACTTGCGCACCTCTTATACTTGCACGCCGGTTTGTGACTTGTGCGCCAATATTTAACTTGCAAGACACTTTATTTATTTTGTCATATTTTGATGGGATTATCTTGAAATATGACTTGTGCGCAACATACACTTGCGCGACACACTTGTGCACCCCTTATACTTTCACGCCGATTTTTGACTTGCGCACAAATATTTAACTTGCACGCCACTTTATTTCCTTTGTCATATTTTGATGGGATGGTCTTCAAATATGACTTGCGCACAACATACACTTGCGCGCCACATATACTTGCACGCCACACTTGCACACCACTTTTTTTCTTTTTCCAAAAACACTTCATTACTATCCATGTCCTTCATAAGGCTTGCATCACAAGTTCTCCTCACTTATGATATTTTTTAAATACATATCAGTAAATCGTTGTCTAGTTTGGTTCATTATTTTTGGAATTTGAATTCCAAATTACTTCTTTATCCACACTTCAAATTGTCAATTCCTTTTGGAGTGTTAATTCCAAAGAACTCCAATCATCTATATTCATCCAAAAGTGGAGTCTTGAAGCTTCTTCAAATACATTAAATGTTGCAGACAATGTATCACCTTTGATACATGTATTGGGAACTTTAAAGGCAATGTGTAATTCATGAACTTCTTAGAATGCAAAGCCCTTCCATACTTACTCTTCTTCTTCAGCCATCATTCTCTACTTCATTCAAATCATAAGATTATTTTCTTCAAGTAAGATCTTGCAAGGTTATCATGAAATCGTGAATCATTGCATGGTATTCTTTTAAATACTCATTCTTATTCAATCATCCTTAGATGGATGATACTTCACCATTCTTCATTGTTGTAAACAATGTGTCACCTTTGACACAAGTTCTTTGAACTTAGTATTAGTTCGACAAACGTCTGAATTGATCTTATTAGAGAATTAATAAAGTATGAAATCCAATTCTATGATTCCATAACTATTCTCCAGGAAACCTCACTTATGCTGATCTTCAATAACTTTTTAGTCCTTCTTCATCTCCTTCTTCATTTTGACGAGTATTGACAAATGTTGACAACAAATACAATCTTCATACACAAAGTGGTCCCAACATCAACCTCCTATTTAATTATTTATTCATTAAATTCAATTTTCTTTCAATGTTATATATATTTTTATTTTCAAAATACATATTCCATTAATAATATTCAACTTATTTTATATAGTGTTGTTTGTGAGTGTAATTGTTCTTGGGGATCGAGAAGATCCAAATCCCCATATTTTAGACATCTTATTTTATATTTTATATTTGATTTTAATATTTTAAATTTGTATGGATTTGTTTACTCTCTAAATTTTATTTTATGATTATTATAATAAAATGTTGTTGGTTATATCATATGGTTCATTTGTTTATTTAATACAACATTATAAAGTATAACATAACTATATAATTATAGGGGAAATTCCGATGATAAAATAATGGGTCGTTACACCAAAGGTCCTTTCCAAATTTAGACATAAATATTCTTAGAACTCCCACTATAATGGAAATAACTGGTTGAGTATAAATTATTTCATACATTATACTTCTAACATATTTATCATAAGGAACTTTTATCATGATTAGAAGTACCTGATTTTTATTTGGCCATGCCAAACATTTTAATGGTTTTATGAATGCACTTTTTCTAAGTTAGAACCAATGTTCAAGTCTTCTCATATCATTCTATCATCATACCTAATATTTTTTTTTCTTTCCTTTGATATTTCATCTTGAAAATTTATAACAATTTATTATTTAATTTATAAATCATTTATTTATCTTTCCTAATAAGAAACATGCCATAGACATACGAAAACAATATGATGAAATCCCCATTATCATTTTCTTCTTATAATAATAGTGAATTATAGTAATTATATTAATGTATTATTCTAACTTAAACCCATTGAATTTATGATCCTACTACCATGGTACTTGTTTCAAGCCATACAATATTTTCTTCGCTCTTTATACCAAATTGTGGTTCCCAACTTCCAGTACACCAATTGGATGCTTTATGTAGATTTCCTCCTCCAACTAACCATGAAAGAAATATATCTTAACATATATCTTCTCCAGAAACATATTTTTCTATGAATCCATACACTGAATAATTCAGGTGGTAGATTTTTTAACTTTCAATGAGAAGATTTCAAACAAAAAATATCTTTTTTTTTATGAAACCCTCACATAGTTGTCCATAATTTATATATCTTATTACCATCATCCTCTTATGTAATATAGTAAACCCACTTATTTTCAAGTGCCTTTTTACCATCAATAAATTCATTCATATCCCAATTTTTATTTAACTTTAATGAATCTATATATTCATTTATGTATGAATCCCACTTTTTAATGTCACTATGTGAAACTAATTCCTCTATACTTTTAGGTTATCCCACATCCATTTGGATTATAAAATTCATATAAGCACCATACCAATGAATTGGTCTCGTAATTTGGTTAATATCGTAAAGTAAATCATTTAAATTGAACTTTCTAACTATGATCATTCTATGAGTATTTGAATTTTGAACACTTATTAATATGGAACCTGTAGTTTTGCACTCCATACTCATCTACTATATAACATTCTTGTTATTTGAAGGCTTTACTTCTAGACATCTTGTGATTTCAGAACCTTTATCAGATCTCCCTGGTTCTTATGAGCTACTGGTACTATGATCAACCAATAATTCTATAATTTATTTTCTTTCAACAACCTACTCCACATAATTTCGGTCCTTCCATATATCATTTTCTTTAAATACATCATCTCTACTTTGAATGATTTGTTTTATCCCATAATGAATATAAATAAATTCATCTCCATAACCAAGGGAAAAATAAATTTTGGATTTTGATTCATATTTATCATGATCCATATCATTTTCATTTACATATTAGAAATTTCTAAAAAAATTATCCTGCTAAAATTTCAATCATTTTCCAAACTGCAATTCCTCTGAATGTTCTGTACCAACTATCGATATCAAAATTTTATGAATTAGATATGTCAATGTGTTGAGTTTCTATACCCAAATATAATTAGGTATTCCCAAGTGAAACCTACAACTTTGTGATTTTTCTATCAAATTCATATTCATTATTTCAACCACTTTTTTTTCTACCATGTTTTGGGCACTTCATTTTAATGTATTATTCCATCCTTTTTTATAGAAGTTCTGAATATTGAATCTAATGTACTCACCGCCATTTTCTGTCCAGATGTATTGAAACTTTTATCCCTAATCCCTTTATATGAATTATTTGTTTATTGAGTAAAAACCTCAAATACATAAAAATTATGTTTTAAGAAATAAACCCATACTTATCTTATAGAATCATCAATAATAGTAAGAAATTAAAGGCAACCACTATATTATTGAACAAGAGAAGGTACACATACATCTAAGTGCACCATCTCCAACTTCAGGTTCCTAGGTTTCCAACCTTCTATGTTATTAGTCACTCTTCACCATTTTCCCATCGAACAACTCTAATAGTATAACAACCAATAATTTTATCAATGGAATTCCCCTTCTGATTATATAAATGCTTCATATTTAATTTTATATTATTATATTAATCACATGCACTACATAATAGAACCAATTTTTTATTATACTAAATATTTCATTATATTTATATAATTAATATATCCATAAGAATTTAATGTTTTAAAATGGTGGAAAATAGAAAATAGTATAACTATCAAATTAAAAATTGATATACTCGATCCCCTAGAATGATAGCGCTCATTAATGAAACTATAGAAATTAAACATAATTTTATTAATGAAATATTCATTTTGAAATTGAGAATATATTTAAACTTGGTAGATAAATATAAGTGAAAGATGAATGATTGAAATTTGAGGTATTTATAGATGGTAAATTACCCATATGACCATTAAAATTTGGAATTTTAGAATAGTAATCTGACCATTGAGAATATTAGTCTAACTATTAGAATAATAATCTTACCATTAACAATGGTATCATGTTCGTTATAATAGTATCCTAACATGAATGACTATAAAATAATATTTAATTATCTTATAAAATGAAAATATAGAAAATTTTAACATAATAAAAATAAATAAACATTTTAAAAATGATAATATAGGTGTTTGTATTTTTTTAAACATATATAATTTATTTATATTTGTATGATAAATAAAAATATTTTAATTCAAATTTAATTTTATTAAATTTCTTTATAAGAAATATAATATTTTATTATAATTATAACATAAATAAATGAGACTATAAGTAAATTTTCATAGGGTAAGAAAATTGATCAAAATATTGAAATTGGTATTTTTCAAATGAATAAGGATATTATTTAAAAATCAATTTTCTTATGTTTAGAAAATCTATTTTCATAAAATGGTTTCATTTTTAGAATTTACATCCCAAAAAATTATTAGGGTGGATATTTGGTGTTTTTCTAAAATATTTGATTTTTTTGAATAGTGAAATATGAAAAAATAATATATTTTACCTTATAATATAGATGCATGATTAATTACATAAGGGGTGATGTAAGAAATAATTATCTCAGACTCACTTGCACCATTTAAAATCATTAGTCACATGATTCATCACTATTTATAGTCTTGAGAAAAAATAATAAATAACTATTATTATATTAAAAAAAACTATACTCTCCTCCACATATAAATACTACCACTCTTCACCCGTTCCCCTAACAAGTTATATGCTATGGATTATAACACCCTGATATTTTATGATATATTTATTTTTAAATAAATTTTATTTCTTTCATAGGTTTCTTTACACGCACCACCTAGTTTAAGAGAATATTAATATAAATATAATAATTTAAACGTGGACTTTATAACCTATCTATTAAAATTATTGAATTAATAAGTATAAAATCATTATGAAAAATATGTATAAATGTTTTATATAAAGTAAATTAATTTTTAAATAAGTACTCAATATTCAGTAAAATTATTTTATTATTTAAAAACCCTTTTTATTAAAAAATGGTTTTTATTAATTTTTGTGAGAAAATATTATATTTAATTTAAAAAAAATATATATTATATTTGATAAAAAAATATTTCATTTTTTAAACCATCATATCAAAATTATCTTAATGTGTAATTTTGGGATTTTTTTGAAAATCTTTATTTTACAATAAATTGTAAAAAATATTGATTTTTATTAAAAACCAAATTTTCATTTCATTCATTTAACAAGATCCATTTATTTTAAAAATTGTTTCAGAGGAAAAATAGTCTATTTATATTATTTCTAATCCAATTAAGTTCATTGGAATCAATTTTATGTTTTATTTTGGAATGAAAAAAATTTTATACCTCAGAAGACTTTTTTTTTCTGGAAGACCTTTTCTCATCTCATTTTGTTTGTTTAATAAACAAGTTCATTGGAATCAATTTTTATTTTAAAACATTAATTTGAATTTGGGAACACTATATTTACTTTTGTGAAGATAAGTTATATTTTATTCAAATTGAAAACTATTTGAAATCATTACATTTAATAGAATAATTGGAAAATACCATTTAGTTTTGGAATGATACAAAATTATATAAAACATAACATGTTTATTATTTAACCAAAAAACTCATGTAATATAATTTATTACTTAATTTCATGGTGAAATCAGTTTTACTCTTAAAATAGGGTATTTTCCTAAAAATTATTTTTCATGCATTTTGTGTTCTTATATTAAAAGAAATTTCTTACACCTGTATAAATTGAAAAGAAAATATATTAATTTTTTATTATAATTTCCAAAAAAAAATTATACATGTTTTTTTATTTTTGATCATATAATTATCTTATCATGGTAAAAATTTGAGTTATCACGGTTAATGTTAAAATGAGTTTAGAGTGGTTTAACAGGGATATAAGGCTTAAAATGTGTCCAAAAATTTTCCAACTGAGAATTTTTAGTTTATTTAGACCTTAACACATATTATATTTAAAATAAAGGTTCCTTGGTTTCACTTGAAATGACTATGATATATATATATATATATATATATATTATTCTTTTAAGTAATTCTAAGAAAGTCCTTTCCCAATATTATAAAAGGATACCACATATCCTCTCTTCTCCATATTAAATGATCCTTATATATTTCAAAATCCATTCCATAATAACTTATTATCTTCTATCCCCATATATTATATCTTTTATTATTTCTAAAATACCATACGTCCAAGGCTTAATGAGTAAGCTAGAAGAGGTTTTTCAACAAAGAGGTATAACTCTTAACCAAGTACTTTCAATTTTATTTCTTCTTCTAAATCCTTTAAATCTATTTTATATTTACATAAATAATAACATAATTTTAGTAAATATAATTAAATTTTATTATTATTCTGTTACCATGATTATCCTACCTCTTTTCTATAATATGGGAAATTAAAGTATCACTCATGCGTACGTGTGGCCTACCACCACCATAGAGAGATATAATTCATTTTCCATCGCCATCACCATCAGTAATGGTTTATTATTATGATTTATTTAATTTTTATATATGATATTTATTAAATTATTATGTTTTTTAAGTGATATAATATTATTTATATTTATTTCATTATTTTTGTTAGAAACTGAAAATCTCGTTCATGTAAACGTACAACCTACTGTCTCCATGAACGGTGTAAATTATTTTTATATATATGCCATTAATGTAGATTTTTAAATATTTATATGATTAATATATTTGATATTTATATAACATTTAACATTATTTAAATTATTAGAACATTTTAAAAGTAAAAATATTAGGGCTAACGAACCAAAACATGCATGAAAAACAAAGTGTTTATCACCTTGAGCAGTGATTTTAATATAGACTTGTTAATAAATAGGTTATCAGATATTATAATTAAATCATTTAAGTTATGATATATATGAGTATGACTCTATAATAAATTTATAATAAATTTATATGTATTATACAAGACATTCAAACACGTACAAAGAATGGTGATACTTGAGGTATGGGATTTATGTTTCAATCCCATTTTAATCAGGATTTTTTATACATTAATTTATATTAAAGAAATAATATGATATTTATCTAATAATAATATTTAACTTTTCTTATAATATGTTTGTTTATTTAAATTTTAGGATTTATTACCATTATCCACTCTTTGGTACTCTAAATGGTTCATGAAATGTTTTCTATGTTGATATATTAATCCACTTTCATTAGGAAAAACTTTTTCTTAAATTTACATATTTTATAAAATGTTTCTAAGAATGTTTTTGAATATTGGTAAATTATTTTATAGCATCATTTAACCCATGTTTTGATTTTTAAAAAAATGGTTTAAAAATAATCCAATTTTCATTTTCAGAACATGGTACATTTTACCGAAGGTGCAAACTGAATATTTTTTAATGATTATAGAATGAACGAAATTTCCCACCATCATGGAAATTCAATGATTTTAATATTTGATAAAAAGTTTCTATAGTTATTTTCAAATAAATTTTTTTTATAAATATTTTTTAAAATAATTTAGTTTAAAATAAAAAGTTTATTCTTCTCAATATATATTCTAATGATATTTTAGAGAAATTTTCTATCTATTATGGAATCCTTTGATGATAATTATGATTTACCAGGCTTACGGTATAATAATAAAATCCTTAATCTTTCTATGGATGGTTAATTATTATGATGACTAAATTTTTATAAAACTCATTTCCTTTCCACATGTTATTATATATTGATATGATGAAATTTTTATGATCTTTTGGAACATATATCAATGAATTATGATTATGTGATAGGCGGGAGAATAATTATATATCCCTATAATGCATTGGGTAATTATGGATATCTCATGAGATAATTAGAAATATAGTGGGTAGTAAACTTAATTTTGTAAGGGACTCTTTCCACTATGATAGTCTTGGGAGTGAACCTTAACAAAGGATATGATGGAATGGGGAGTGAATGAAATCCACAATTATAGTCTTGGAAATGAGCCTTGACTGAGGAAATGATTTTATATTCTTATGTGTATTCAAAAAATTTGTCTTATTCTTATAATATATTACCATGGAATATGGATAATTATTGATGATTCCACACACTTATGAATTAATTATTTTGTTATGATGAATCCTTATGTCATGATTTATGATTAATGAACATTGACTGATTGGGTATGATTATTGTAAGCTATAATCATGTTCTTATACCCTTATACTTATATTATGATTTCATATGATTTATATATCTTATATTCACCCTTATTGAGAATTTTTTATCACCCTTTATTATGTTTCCTTTCCCTAAGTTTTAAAGAATGGTTTTAAATTCGGTATGTCTAAGTAGTGTACTACGTGGGAAGATCTTTTTAGATGATTTTAAAGATATTTCATGAAATAAGAATATTATATATTTGGTTTCTAAAGACACTTGAAATTTATTGTTCTATTAGGGATTTTAATATTATGTAATGACCATTCATATAATAAGATTTAATATCTATGTGAAACAAGTATGTGTCACTATAGTTGGTTTCAGAGTAGGAACCTAACAAAATGTGTAGAGGTACTACCTATGTTGAGATGTATAGTCCACAATGAGGATGTTGTTCTCTAAAATGTGGTAGGGTGAATATAACACCCCATAATTTTAAAGGGTTAAAAGGAAAAATGTTACTACCCATGTCAACAAGGTGCACCTTTCTTTTCAGGAGCCTACCTAATTATAACTTTGTGGTTAAATAGGTTTTCCTTAGAGTAGTGACCAAGATGGGTTACATCCTAGGAAGTTTTATAGGATGGGTGATAATGAGGAAAAATAACAATGTAAAGAAAATGTGTTGGATTTTGCGGATATTTGTTAGATTGATGATTAGTTTAGACATCTGGGTGAGCCCCCTGTAGCGGAGAATGTGTCTATTGGGTAACTGGTGGTGCCTGTTAGGCCAGGACCCGAAGACCGCGTTAATGAAGGGGGTAGGTTCTGAAAGTGGGGCCTAGTTATTACATGGATATTGAATTTATTTCCATACTTTTCCCAACCCTCTCCCCCACTTCCTCATATTTTTTTCTCATGAATAGTAAAAACCAAGGTTCATTAAGGTGTATTTCAAGGGATGGAATTTGTAGAGGAAATATTCTCAATCTATCTCATGAAATTTTATTCTTCCTCTAAAACCTACTTACCTCCCACACCCAATATGATATAATTAATCTAGTATAATAAATATACTGTAATATAATTATGTTAATGTAATATTCATGATCCATCATCTTCTATCTCCATTAAAAAAATTAAAATGGTTTTGACAATATAGGAAATTTACAATCTCTATAAATAACATCATTTTTCCACCACCACCAGGGGTGGTTTAAATATATTTATAATGGAGAAAAATTTTATAAATCATTATATTTATAGTTTTTCATATTATTTAATGGATAAATGGCCATATAGATAAATAATGTGAAGCGAGTTTACCATGGTTAAAAAAACCGCCTAAGTGAATTAACCATATAATGATAATGATAATACTCTATAAACCATGTATATTTTTAAAATTAATTTATTTTTATAACTATTTGGAACTCCTAGAACAACATTAACATAATTTAATCATACTTTTAGAGTTTTGGAACCATTTTATAAAGAGCATCCATAATTATCTACAAGTGATGTGACTTTGGAACTATGACGGGATCGACCTTGGTACAATAGAAACATAAATGATATATCAATTAAATGACTCTAAAATAACATAAAAGAAAAATAATAAATAAAATATATTTTTAAAATTTTACCAATAATTTATTTTACAAATATTATTATATTTTTTGGGAGGTTAAGTGAATGTGAATAGTTAATCTGAACCTTAGATATGGAAAATCTATGAACCATCCTATTTTATTTGGGCCATTACTTATCCCTCTCTACCTCACATTCACTGATTAATTTATTGATTAAAACCTTCTATATTATTTATATATTTACCTTTTAAATATTTATAGGCCATACTTATTTTTTTCTATGGATATACAAGTTTTAATGTTTTATTTCCAAATATTTCTTTTGTGTAAACATAGTTAAATAGAACACAATATTTCTTATTTCATGTTATAAACCACCCCATGAATGGTTTTTAAAAATCAATGGTTTTCTAGAAATACTCATTATTTTATTGATAACCCTCCTATTTCAGTTCTATTTTTATGAAAAATATAATTCATTCACCATCTTTAATGATTCATGGCCATTTTCTTAATACCTCACTAAAGGAGTTAAATTCAAAAATTAATTCCCAACCCTCTATCATGTTTTTTTAAATGGGATTCATATTTTAGACCTTTTCATATTTATAAAAATATTAACAATAAAATTTATTAATTTCTTCCTCTCTTTTTAATCTATATTATATGTCCTTTTATTATGATTTGAGGAAAAATTATGTAACCCATTCTCTTCATGGGAATTTATTATGAATAAACATGTTTGATATCAATATGTGGAATGCATATGTTTTGATGTGTTCGCCCATATATAACTCGAATTAATTGGGTAATTTTTATATCTCTTGAGATTATATGTACGGGGTTTGGGAGTAAATCTAATCCATTGTTGGACACTATCAACCATGTTATAATGTCTTGGTAGTGAGCCTTGACTAATTCATATAATTCCATGATTTATATTGTTTTCACATTATTATAATGCTAATATAATATGATTCTATATTACTTATGTCATACTTACATATGATTATTCATGATCCTTGTATTTTATGCAATCAAGATATGGCCTTTGAATCATATGTTATGATTCACTTTCTTGACTATTCCCTCACTATGCATTTTTTTCACCCCTTTCTTATATATTTTCTAGGTTATACTATTTAGTTTTATATGATCAAAGGGATTTATGAGTTCATTATGAAGTTTAAAATAAATATTATTTAGTTTAGATTCATTTTAATGTTTTATTAACATAGTCTTTAAAAGAAACCAGAACTTTGGATCGTTAGGTTTTTGTTTATTGTGTATTTTTTTTAAAAACCATATAATTATTTATGTAAGTGTTTTGGGTCACTATAATTATTGTAAAATAAAGGTCTAGTTATTTTTTGGATGAGGAAAACAATACATTAGTAAAATCCTTATGGATAATTCAAATTTTATGAAAACATCTTAAAATTTTGGTAAATTATTGAGTGAGTGGTTTTTGAACAACAAAATATCTATCAGGTTAATAAAAATGGATTTGGATCACAAATATATGTACCAAGGGGTAATCACCTCAAAAGTTATAGTTGGTTTTTGAATCTAAATTTACCTTGTTCATGATATATAAGCCTTGTTACAAACCTAGTTTGACACTCATGAGGGATATGAATTGGTAAGTTCACAAGATCTTTATGAACAATTATAAAGGACTTGAATATATTATTATGTTACATAAACTAATTATAAAATTAACATAGATAACCTAGATTTAAACCTAAAGACACATTAGTTAGGATATATATGTAATTTATGAGTTATTCATAGTATCTCTTTTCTATGATTATTAGTTTAAGTATTTTAATCCAAATGTTTTACATTATTATAGTTAATAGTTGGAAATATGAGGAATCATTTCAATAACCAATGTGATGGGTAATGTAACAATTACCCTAATAAGATTCATGACTTAATGGGAATGGGTTATAATAACTTCATGGAAGTGCTATCCCAATTAACTAAATGTATGAATATGACTTGAAGTATGTGGAACACCCACATTATCTAA
The DNA here is from genome assembly GCA_963277665.1 of Viscum album. Taxonomy (NCBI): domain Eukaryota; kingdom Viridiplantae; phylum Streptophyta; class Magnoliopsida; order Santalales; family Viscaceae; genus Viscum; species Viscum album. The sequence continues at coordinate 982,961,412 of OY728167.1, forward strand.
ATAAAGTAAATGTTGTAGCTAAACAATTTATATAAAAAAGGGCTCCTAAAATTTTTGGATCTTATGATCCCTTCATAATGGAATAATTGATTAACTCTATTGATATGATATTATATATACTTTAAAGATATAAGAAAGAAAAATTCATACTGGTTGTCTATCTTCTAGTGGGAGAAGTCAATCAGTGGTGGAAATTGATCAAGAATGTGAAGGCCAAAGAGAAAATCAAATCCATTTAATGGGAAGGGTTTAAGAAAATATCTTTAAATAAATATTTCCCCCAAAATAATCATCTTAAAATATATATGGAGTTCCTTTTACTAAATTAAATGGAAAATGAATCTATCTAGTCTTATGAGGAAAAATTCACAAGGCATGCATAGTATGTCGTCATCCTTTTCATCAACACTAAAAGTAAGGTGGACAACTTATTTAGTGAATTAGAGTTGAGTTTATAAAAATATTTAGTGATTCAAGACATTGATAGATATGAATAGATTTTCTGTTATTACCTTAAGGTTGATATATAGATCAATTATTCTTAGTTATCATGATGTGATTGAAAAAAAAATAGATAATCAAGTTTAATTTGGGAGGATCTATAGATAAATACCATTTAGTAAAGAAAACCCAACTTCCAATGTTGAAAATGTGTATAAAGAATGATAGTGGAAACTATATACCAGGAATGGGGAGATGCTTCATGTTTTTAAAATAGGTGTATTAGGATAATAAATGTCCAAGAGATATAAATAATACCACTAATGTGATGGAAGAAGAGAAGTTTCAATACAATCCTCATACTATTTTTGAACACTTAAAATCTAAGTAACATAGATATTATGAAATCTAACACCCTTATACAAGGTTTTTTGGAGTTAATTAACAAAAAACACTAAGAATAAGAGATCAAGGAAGGTCTTGTGTTATCACTGCTACCGAGGCTAACCATGATAATTAATTAGTGATTGGTACCGTCACTATTCATTCAATAATAAAAAACATATTATTTTATTTTGATTCTACATATTTTTTTATATCATGAAATTTTAGTAGAAATATTCAAAAACTACCTCATAATATAGAAGTTTATTTAATTACTGAGAATAGAAAATTGAGAAATTATTTCAACCCAATTATATAACTCCTTCTTAGTAAATATTTATGGATTAAGCCTACAAGGAAATATTTTTATGCATCCTTATTGTAATTTTATTCTATACTTGGCAAGGATTTGTTTTCCTTATATAAACACAACATTAAATGTTGGGAGAGAGAAATCACTCTCCATATCATGAGTCATAATCTAATTCTCTATAAGTGTAAGGAGGAGGATGAATCTTCTATAGAATCTTCTTTTCAAGAATAGATATTATTTCCTTACGAATAAGAATATCAAGCTCAAATGATTATGAAAAAGAATTTAATCATGCTTGAATACATACTCATTGCGAGGTACTCTACTTATATATTCCATGAGGAGTTTCATAGTATTCCTCATGGATGATAGGTTGAGTTTTCAATTGAACATATACCTCAATTTATGCCTATATCCAAGACTCCATAGAGAATGGACACAACTTAATTGAAAGAACTAAATAATACATTACAAGAGAGTGTGGGAAATGGTTTCATATGAGAGAATGCTTAACCATGGGGTGCATTTACCCACTTCCTCAAGAATAAAGATGGGTCAATGCGCCTCTGCATTGACTATTTTGAACTCAACAAAATCATGATAAAGAACAAGTATCTACTACAACATATTGATGAATTTTTCAATTAGCTATATGGGAATCAATGCTTCTCTAAGGTAGACCGTCGGTTGAGATATCACTAACTAATGGTGAATAGGGATATATTCTAAGGATTTCCTTTCAACAAGGTATATGAACTATGGTTTCATATTGATTCCCTTTGTACTAACTAATGATCCATTGATCTTCATGGATTTAAAAATACATTATTTAGATATTACCTTGGTAAATTTTTTATAGTATTTACAAATGATATTATGATATACTCCAAAATATAGGAGGTACATTAGAATATTTTGTATACTATTCTAAATAATATTAAAAAAGGATAAGTTATGTGAAAATTATATCAATTTTTTTAGATATAGGAAGTATCATTATTAAGGAATTTCATCACCGTAAAAGGTATATATTTGGATCCTTTTAATAAAAAAGTGGTTGAGGAGTGTCCCAATCCAACATTTATAATGTAGATCCATTATAACAAATCTTAAAATGTGGATTTATTCATTTGAATATTTCTTTGCATATATCTTGATTTTTCCTTGGAGTTGGCGTGGTGTTTGGGTGTCTTATGACCCCAAAATTAATATATTAAACATACTGATATATTTTTAATGCACACACATGCATCATTTTAGTATAAATGGGTTTCCAATTATTTGGGACCTAAGATGGGAAATACAATACTATGTTTAATTTTAGAATGTGGGGTTTACCTTATCACCTACCTATGGTTGGTTGGAATCGAAATTTCCATGGGATGTGACCATTTTTGTTTAATTCAATAAAATAAATAATTTATTTATTTATTTAAATTAAATGAACCAATATTATTCCCTATCTATAAATACCTAATTATATAAAATCTCTATCGTTAGCAGCATAACCTTGGAAGTTTAGAGAGGAGGATGTAATTGTTCTTTGTTAGCATGTTGAGATCAGAGAATTGTGATGATCAGGTCAAGGTGGATCAAGAGGAAGATAGTGAACACATCAGATCTTCTTCATCATTATAAAACATGATCTTCACCAAGGTTAAGTCCTAAAAAAATTTAGTTATTTTTATTTGAGGATCCTACCATTTTGTTTTGATAAGCATGAATTTTTTCTCTTTTTATATTGATTTTTGATTAACCCCCCTTAGCATGATCATGTTATATAATTTGATTTATTTAAATAAGTTATTTTTTTATTACATTTTTTCTCCCATGATCTCACACTTATCAATCATTAGTAAAGATCACGTCGACTAATAATGATCAAAAGCTTTGTTATTGTGACCCCCCCACCTTTCTACGTGTTCTTAATTATTGGCCTATAGGGTAATGTTTTGATATTTTCAAGGTGGGTTCAAGTGAAATAAATCCTACTGATTTGTGGTGGTTTCCAAAACAATGATTGGATTTATGGTTTGTGGATATAATGAGGTTAGATATGGTATAAATGTGATGCATTGTGTATTTTTAATTTGAAGAAAAAATGGTTGAAAGTAGGTGTTATGGGACATGTGATAGACTCCCGCATGAGTGATTCGATTCTAATTTATGACCACCAGAGGTTGGGGATCAATGGTAATAAGAATGTTCCTTCATTTTTGGGTGTTAAAATGGTGGGACTAGTGAGTCGGATCCTGACAGAGTGGTATTAGAGTAGTTCATCCTTAGGTTGGTGTTAGAGTAGAACCGTGGGTGAGGATTGGTTTAAAACCTTAGGGAAACAATGTCAAAGTGTCTTGAGTGTGGATTTTAGGCTAGGTAATCTAGTTCTAGTGTGGTAGTCAACATATTCATTCACTAGATTTATATATAACTATTTTTCCTCTCAATATAATGAGACATTGGTTGCAGGAAAAAATGGTACATGCTTCATATAGGACTAAGTACTTTCACTATAATTCTTGAGAAAGATCCCTATATATATATTATCATATAACTATGGTATGTCTTGATTATTTTTAGGATTCCTCTATGAAGATATCCAACTAAGTTAATGATCTAGGATTTTGATGATGATCCCATAACCGATGAGGCCTCAATCTAGGGGATATCTCTTGAGGTGTTTCCTCTAGGTGGGAATAGAGTAGTGTCCATGTCTATCGAGCACTGGATAGCCACAGAGGTCCAAGACAATGATGCACATATAATTAGCATTATATTTTAGTTCTAGTTTCATAGATTGCTAAGGTTTTGCAGCGAACCAAATCCACAGGCAATAGAAAATTTTCTTGAGTCGATGGTCCAAATATTTAGGCTTGTTCAGACCTTGATGGATTAAATAGTTGTGCATCCTACCAACGTTCATTATGGAGCAGTGTGGCACTGGAGGAGACAGGTGATGCAAACTCATGATGATGCAACACTCTCACATTAATAATTCTACAAGTTTTTCCATGATTATTATTACCCCTCATGCTTATGCTTTATAATGATTTAGGAACTTCTCGAGCTATAGTAGGGTGACTTGATAGTTGTAGACTACAAAATTAGGTTTACTAAAATCACATGTTACTCCTTTTATATGGTGTGATATGTTTTCTTCTATGAATGGAAGTTTCAGTAGGGTCTCTATATAAGAATTCATTTAAACACAGTCTCCATAATAATTCTAAACTATTCTAGATTTTTGGAGTGGGCTATGGTGACTGAGAGCTTCCTAGAAAGGGGATGCTCCATGGTTTCAGCTAGTTTTGGACATCACATGGCTAATTATTATACATAAGGTAGCAGAAATATGATGTTGTGGTCTCATCATAGGAGGCATACTCATTCCTAGACCCAAACACATGGGCCAGCAGTGTAGGGTTTGTGCAGAGGATCTAGTCATTTTGGTGAGGGTGATATTATGCTTATGATGGTAGAGGTCACATAGCACATGATTTCTTAACCCATCATGTTGAGTGGGATAGGAATATGGTTGAAGAACGACCATGGTAGAGTTACCTCCATGATAAAGAATCTCTTAATAATGAGTAAGCATTTCCAAGTAATTTGATATAGGGATTCTATAGGAACAGAGAGGCCATAATTCTTTTAGGTGATTATTGACCATCTCACAAAGTGTGCACACTTAATCATAATCCATGAATAGAGTTTGATTGAGAGTTTAGGGTATTTTTATAAGTATTAGATCATCCAACTTAATGGGGAACCCTTGAAAATTATCTATGACCATTATTCTCATTTCACATCATCGTTTTGGAGAGGCATGAATGAGGATTTTGGTACCCAATTGCAGATGAGTACAATGTTTCACCACTAGAAGGATGGCCATACTAAATGGATTGTCTTGGTGTTTGAGTATATATTGAGATCTTGTTTGATTGACTTTGAGAGGCCATAATGATTTTTAGGTTAATATCCATGTAATTTGATACAGATATTCCATAGGAACTGAGAGGCCATAATGCTTTTTAGGTGATCATCCAAATGGATTGTCTAGGTGTTTGAGGATATATTGAGATCTTGTGTGTTTGACTTTGAGAGCCCATAACTCTTTTTAGTTGCATATCCATGTAATTTGATACAGGGATTCCATAGGAACCTAGAGGCCATAATGCTTTTTAAGTGATTATTGACCAACTCAAAAAGTGTGAACAATTCATCACCATCCAAGAGTAGAGTTTGATTAAGAGTTTTGGGTAGTTTTATATGTATTAGATCATCCAAATTCATGGGAAACCCTTTAAAATTATCTTCGATCATGATTCACGTTTCACATCATGGTTTTAGAGAGGCATCCATGAGGATTTTGGGACCCAATTACGGATGAGTACAATGTTTCACCACTAGAAGGATGGACAGACTAAATGGATTATCTAGGTGTTTGAGGATATATTAAGAGCTTGTTTTTTTTACTTCAACATGATTTGGGAGGACAACTTTCCATTGGTATAGTTTTTTTATAATAATAACTATCACTCTACTATCGACATGGAACCATTTGAGTCCTTGTACGAGAGACCTTGGGCATCAACCTTATTTTAGACTATGATTGGTGAGGTATCTCTTGTTGGACTAGAGATGGTGCAGGTGATGATGGAGAAGTATTAGGTGATATGGAAGTATATGAGGATAGCCCAAAGTAGATATAAATCTTATGTAGATCAACATCGCAGGACCATAGAGTTTGATCATGGAGACAATATTTTGCTAAGAGTCTCCCCACGATATTGAATGTGGAGGATTGTTTGGGTAAGAAGGATCTTCCTAAGGTTCACCAGGATGTTCAACATACTATGGAGGGATGGTGAGGTTGATTACCACCTAAACTTGACCACACAATTGGAATGAGTGCATGACTACTTCCATATCTTATAGCTGAGGAGACACATTCAAGATCCTACATATTTTATTGACTGGGGTGATATATATGTTGACAATGGATCCACCAATGGGGGGCACCTATTGGTGATCAAGGATCGATAGGATATGATTCTACATGGATGGACCGTACCATTGGTTTGTGTGCTCTCATTGCATGAGAGAGTGCAAGAGAGCACCTATGAGCGCGAGAGATAGATTCATGCTCAGTACCCCCAAATTTCTATAAATCTTATTATTTTCAGGGTAAAAATTCTTGATGTAGTAAAGAATGAAACAACTCTAATTTTTAAAATTTAGTCTATTATATATATATGCATATATTTGGATTTATCCTTAGAGTTAGCATGGTGTTTGTGGGTCTCAGGACACTTCAATTAATATATTAAAAATATAACTATATTTTTAATGCACGTGTTTGCATCATTTTAATATAAATGGTTTTCTCATTTTTCGGGACCTTATATGAGAAATATCAAGCCATGATTTCTTTCAGAATGCAGTGTTTAGCCTAAGCATAACCTAAGGTTGGTCAGAATTGGATGTTCTGTGGGAGGTGACCATTGGCGTGGGCGTTTAATAAAATAAATAATTTAATTATTTATTTTAATTAAAATACCTAACCTTATTCCCTCTATAAATATTTTATTATATAAAAACTATTGGGTAAGGTGAATAACTCATGGATATGAGAGAAGAGGAGGGAATCGTTCTTCATTGGTGGACCAAGATCAAAGATTGGTAACTGGCCGACATAAATTTTGAGCATATTTTTAATCAAATTTTGATGAATATTTTTATAATTTTGAAAATTAAAACTCGTTATTTTCATTTTTTTATAAATAATGGTCAATTGATATTGTGGAAGTAAAACGGTGTTAAAATATTAAATTATTGATGAATTCTGCACATGCTATTTTATTTATGGGTATTTGAATTTTTATTTATTTATTTTAATCTCCTAAATATATTTTATAACTTTGTTTAGTAGTTTATCTAAAAAATAGCCACATGGGATAGGATTTAGGAAAGGAACTCCAAACCACATAAGCGACCACAGGGGGGTATCCTGGTCATTAGGTACCTCAGTAAAGGTAGCTTCAAGCTTGGGTGCATGGAGAATCAACACCATGCACAGGTCTACAGGTCAGGAAATCCTGCAGGTGGAGTGCCTGAGTGTACGGTGGTCAAGACGACACCGCCATTGGAGGAGCGGTTTGTGGTGCATGGGGCTGGACACACGTGGGGGTTAGAGTCCTCTAGATTTAGTCCAATTTCGTTATTATTATAATTCCATGAGGAGGCTTTTACACGCTTGCTGACCATGTCCTTGTTTTGATGTGGGACACGAGCATCGTCGCGCTCCACTGGCTACTCCTACTACTTCAGCCTTCTCCTTCTGCCTTCACTCCTGCACCACTTCACGTCACCGGAAGTACAAGAAGAAAACAAAAACCACCATTCCCACCCTCCCAAAGTTCGGGATCCCACTACCTCCACTAAAAACAATCACGGTCAATTTCAGGAGCCTCATGTGACCTCGCCGACACTATATCAAAGCATCATTTGGCTTTCTAAGTGGCCTGATGAATGAGGCTATCACTACTCACCCAAATTATCCATTACATCACCAACAAGAGCTTGGCTCAAGCTATATCAATCAAAACGTGCCCCCAATCACACATGATCAGCCATGCGAGCCTCCTTCAGCGTCTATGAAGGTAGGAGGATAAGAAGAGCGTCGTTGGTCCACCAAGGCTCCACCCAGCACCATGGTAGTCAAAATCTCAAGTCTACAGTACAAGTATAACCTGTGACACATGCGAATTTACACCGAGTCTGTATTTTTACACACGAGTTTGCCACAAGTCTGCGAGTTTGCTACTGATCATGAAAAGTAAACTCAACAAGTTTGACTACCTTTCCCATCACACCACTACTCATCGGGAAACGCCATGGTGGCCTCTTACTCATCACTGCCTCCTCCCAAAGATCTCTTGGCCTCCCTTCCACCCACTGGACCATCACTACCTCTCCAAAACCACTGTGACATCGTACCTCCAGTCTTATGCTCAGATCCACCACTACATGCACTCACTGTCACTGCCTCCATTCATCACCACCATGGATGATCACCCGGAGCCCCATCACTCACTGGTCCACCAATTCCATGCCTCTTGCACCTCGACTGACCACTGTGAAGCTCAATAAAGCCTCCTCCATCAACTATGAAGCCCTATAGAGGTGAGTAGAAGACAAGGTATTCACTGGCCACCCCATGCTTGCACCTCGATTGCAGAACCTCTGTTGCCCTGATCTCCACCAATCATCCCCTACTCGCCATAATAAGCCACCACCCACTACACCCAGAGGAGCCTCAAGCCATATCCGGAAGAGGGTCAGCCCTGGGGCAAGCCCCTAGACTAAGGAAACATGCAAGATTTCAATTGTATATGTACTGTTCAATCACTGTAGTAGCTTGGAAGGGGCATCATTTATGCTTCTAGTCTTGGGAAACAAAATTTATATGGGTTTTCCGGGCCGGTCCTAATCCTGAAGCCTCCACTGAGGCACTATCACACACCATGTAGAACATTCACACCAGAGGGCCTCCCTCACTTAGATATGTTCCACCCATATCCTAATTACCCACATCTATGGGTGTGTCTTCTTCATCACCAGTGGGTCTAGGGGGTTTTAAATTTTTAAACCCCCGAGTCTTGGGGTTCCATGAAGGCAGAGTGAGGTCGAGGCTCTCCCTTTTCCCCTATTTAAGGAGGCCAAAACTCTACTAAAAAGGCATCATTAAACATCATCAGCTGAAGCATCGAACACCCACAAGGAGAACACCAACGACTATGAAGATGAAGATTCACCCAAGAAGAAGAGGCTCCTCCTAATTCCTCACTTTTATTTTTATTAATTAATTATTCCTTTAATTTATTTAATTATTATCATGTCTCATTTTCCCTTGTTTCAATGAACCCCTTGCATGTAAGGGTATTATCCCTTGTGATTGTGTAAAGGGAATGATACCCCCTAATTGTGATGTTTGAGTTTTTAATTTCATATTTTCAACAAAATTATTTCCCTTTTAATTAAATTGTTTTCAATTTAATTAATTTTGGAATTTAAACTAAATATGATTATGTTTTATTTTATTGTTAAATATTAAATTTCATTTATTTAAAAAATTATACTATCTTTGATTGATTCATTTTATGGTTCTAATTGGTTGATAATTTAAAAAAATCAAGTAAAAGAGAGTTCTAGTGAATTGTAAACACGTGAGTAAAGAAAAAAGAGTTAATTTGAATATTTAGGGGAAATCAATAAAATATTTGGTATTTATGAAATAATTCAAAGATGTATTTTTGGAATTTCCAAACATTGATAAATCTAAATCAAAGGCAAATAAAAGGAACAATTGTTACTTAATTAAGTTAATTATTATTAATCAAAACAAAATGAATTATTTTTTTCCATAAAAATAATGTTAGAATAAAAAAAGGTGATAACCTAACATAAATCCAATCATCTATTTCTCATATGAATTTCCTCAACTCTAAAGTTTTCTTTCTTTCTAGTCTTTACAATCGTGTTCTCTGATTAATTTTTACACAAGTGACAACTATATTAAAAACTACCCTATGGAGATGACTTTGGGTTACCATTATACTATACCCTAAGGGGAATTAATTCTTTTTTTCAAAACCCATGATAGGTGTACATTAAAACTAAATCTATTTATGTACAGCTAGTGTAAATATAACCCTTTAAATTTGCATGACTAGGACCTTTAATGAGGAACTACTTCATTTTTTCTCTGAGATGGAGAGAAGTATGTTAAATAGGCATAAGAGACTCAATCGTGATTTTTTTAAAGAAAATATTTTAGAAGAATTAAGTGCTCATTTAGAACTGTCCATTATGGAAATCAACCCACAACAAACATTAAGGGACCTTTGTGCCCCACAATTTACCAACCAAATAAATCATTTAACCATTCCTACACAACAAAATTATTTTGAGTTATGTGTTATCATGATCCCTATGCTACCTAAATTTTATGGACTTTCAAGAAAATATGCCAATAAACACATTCAATAATATAGATATGTCTGTTCAAATTTCAAGCCACGAAGAGCAGCTGAGGAGAAATTAAAATTGAAAGTATTCCCCTTTTCATTTGAGGGAGAAGCTAAGGAGTACATGTATAGCTTAAAACCTAGAGAGATCCATGGATCATATGAAATCCAACAATATTTCATTTTGAGGTTCTTCACAACCTCTTGAAGAATAGCAATTAGAACTGAGATATACTCTATTTGACAAGCTATAAGTGTCGCTATTTACCAGAACTAGGAAATTTTCAAGAAAATTTTTACAATATTATCACACCAAATAATGTAATAAAACCACCTTTTGGTCTTATTCAACAAATGAATTATAGGTAATGATAGGAACCTTTTGAATGAATATTTTGTGTGATATTTGATTAAAAATCACCATAAGAATCCCAAAATCTCATTGATAAAAAAACTCAGAATTCAAAACAATTCGGAACAAGAGGCACTGGTATGAGAGGTATTCATGCGTTAAGGACTTCTAAATCATCACGTCTCCTTGAAAATTAAATTGAATAATTGATAATCTTGGTGTGACAGATGTTTGTTAAGAAAGTGAGTGAGAAACCATATCCACCATAGGTATGTGGATATTGTTCATCACCCAATCATTACAACAATCAATGTGCTGAGATACATGGTATCGAAAGTTGTGGAACTGTGTTCTAGCAAATGAAACTTCCAAAAAATCAACAATGGAGAGAAGGGAAAGCCCAACATGGATTTAGAGGCCAACAAAACCAAAAAATACACAGGTTTTCTAATCATCCAAATTTTCAGTAGCTATATATAAACCCGACACCATTCCAGCAAAACTAAAAACAACCATTCCAATAATAAAAATCCTATCAAACACCACCTTTCCGATGGAATAATTTTGATGTAAGTACCCAAACATTTGTTAATGAAAATCCCTCTTGATCTAATTAAATGTCTTAATATGTGAAATGGTTATACAACATATGAAATTATTTTGTTTTGGGTTTTTGGATTATAAAATACCATTAATAATTGTGGCCATTTCTATTGTAGTTTTTGAACAGTGATCACATGATTAGTATAAATATGGGCTTTAACAAATCCAATTTACTCAGACAAAGGAAGTGATGACCTCATCCAGTAGACTTTCCCCATATGAAGCCCATTTGTCGAAGATAGGAAAGGAGGTGGTGTCATTGGGATTCTCTCTTGACCAAGCTCAAGCTGAGCTTGAACACGTTAAGCTTGAGTGGAACCACCTACGGGAGAAGTGGAAGTTGATAGAGATTACCATCCGAGCGATGTTATCCAAACCACCCCAAGAGTATGTCACCATCGGACACCTCACCCTTCGATCTTATGTGGGTATTTTAAGGGGTGATGTAACAAGACCCGAGTACTATGGATATGTACATTATTTTTTGTATATAATAATGAATATACTTTCATTTTATTTTTGTTACCTTGTAAATAGTTTATAAAGCACAAATAGTATTTTTAGTTAATGTTCATCTAAGATCTCTATTTTGATTAATTAATGGATTTTTTTAATTAAATAATATTTTAATAAAAAATTATTATTGTTATTAAATTAATTTTTATTAAATATAAATGATCGTATAATTTTATGAATACAATTGTAATTTTTATTAAGGTTTCAAAGCTATTTTTGTCAAAACCCATGAATTTTTTATAAATATCGGTTTTTATATTAAAAGTGAAAATTAACATATTTATTAAATTATTTAGATAAAATTAATATTATTTCTGGAATCAGGGCATCAAAATTATACAACGGATAATTTTTCATAATTTTCTGAGACAGTTAAATTTTTGGGTAAAAATTAAATATTGTTTAAATATATAATGTGTTTTTTGACATCATAATGACCGAATAGTGATGTAATAAAATACTATAAAATTTATGTTCATCCAATATAGTTTTTCCATTAAAATAATTTGCTTTTGGTTGTTTTTTATTTATTTTACAATGCTTTAGTGGACCCTTCAAGACTTATTAAACATTTTCTCTTTTTAAATTGTTTTCCTTGGGAGTGTGACTCACCTCCACATAAGAAACCCCATTATTTTAAGAATTTCGGACTTTGGACTTATAAAATATTTTTCTCCACTTACTTTTGGAAAAAACCATGGGCAAAAACCTTGGGCTGGTTTGTGGTTTGAATTAGTTTAATGTGAGGTGTCCCAAACCTAAATAATAAAGAATTCCATCTCTTTTCCTATATAAACTCACCCAAGATCCCAATTGCTCTTCACTCAAAGCCTTTTGAGTTCACCCAACCTCTCCCCTACTCTCTCTATAATCCTCCCAAGGTTCCCCATGCTCCCAATAAGCCTCTCTCAAGCCTCTCTCAAGCCTTTGGAAGTACACTTCCAAGTAAGGGTTTTCCTCCTTTCTCAATTTTGTCCAATTTTCTTTAAGTTATTATGCTGTTTTAATTTCAATTATAAGTGTTGAAGTATGATTTCACACCTCCCGAATACTTCCCTATTTATGTTTGAATGATGGGAGACCCCTTTCTCTCTCATAAAATGCCTCCCATGTACACCCGTTACTATGCTGAAATTCTGAAATGAATTTCTCTCTCCCCAATTACATTCAAGAAATTGTTTTGTATCATGAATCTAAATTCCATTACAATTGTTGGGACATGTATCTATATTACCCCCATTACTTTCAATTTCATGTACATACAATGAGATTCCCCTTTCTCTCTCATCATCCATTTTTATGAATTCTTATGTCACGCCGTTATGCTGCCGAAATTGCACTGCATTTTTCCAAGCTAAGATCATTGTGTACTGAATACCATACCCATGTCTCTATCAAGGGTATTCACCTTTATGCACATTTACTTATTGATTATATAGTTTCATGTATGAATTCCACATTATTTTATCATTAAATAACTGATGATGTTTGATGAATCCATGCTTTATGATCCATGTGGCACACTTATGCATGAAATGAAATGTTTAAGAAAGGTACACCCTGATAGCACTCCAATGCATTGGGTAAAGTATAGTATCATGATACATCATGTGCAATGAGTGCTGACTCATTCTAATTCAAGTGCAACAAGGGTTTACTCGTGCTTCATGTGCAATGAGGATTCACTCATGCTCCTTGTGCAATGAGCCTTGTCTCATGCTAATTCCATGTTAAGCATTGTTTACACATTTCCATGTTATGATTATCATGATTTATCATGCCTTTATGTTAAATTTTTTCTTGTGCTCCATTGATATTACTATTGTCTAACATGTAATGTATTCCTCATGTCATTCCATGTTTATTCCCTGACTGGGCATTATAGCTCACCCTTTT